>OU026074.1:3845114-4458448 GCA_907269065.1 Crocallis elinguaria
TGTCAAATATTTAAGATTAGACTTTCTAAAAAAGCTCCAAAAAATTACTATAAGGATATCTAATCTAAAAGTATTCCATGAATGAAAGAGACGAGGTATGACATAATGACTTTAGCCCGAGAGAATATACTATTTAAAAAAAACAATATCAGCTGATTCATAAGATCAAAATAAACGCGCTTTTCAAAGTCAACTCAACTGTCAAAAAGAGGCGAATAATTGAATAATATAAACATTTTTTTGTTGCTACGATTTTCAGCTCATTTATATTACTATTATACTATTACTACGTTTTCTATTACAATTAGTAACTTATAAAAATGGAAGACGCAGAGCTAGATTCCTCTGAACTGGGCACGCAATCTTACTGGCAGAAGGCGTATACTAAAGAAATCGCCAATTTTGAGGAAAACGGTGCCCCGGGGGATGTTTGGTTCGGAGAAGATAGTGCTTATAGGGTTATTGAATGGATCAGCGAGTGTGGAAAGGGTAGAGATACTGCTGTAATTGATATAGGTATGTATTAAGTTCTAAAAGCCTTTTTAACTAGCTACTGCGCTATTTATTCTGCATATTTATAAATGACATGTTAAACTTCCACTTCACGGACCATCCACCTTAAATGTTTAAAACTACAATAAAGAAATTGTTCTATTTCATTTTTGTCTTCAAAATTATGTACATCCAAATATTCCAGGATGTGGCAACGGATACACCCTGACAGAGCTAGCACGGGAAGGCTTCACAAACCTGCTCGGAATTGACTACTGCGGGGAAGCTATTGAATTAGCTGAGAAAGTGTCTCGGAAAGAATTCCCAGAGATTAAGTACAAGGTAGATAAATAAATAAAAGCTATATAAATAGATAGCTCGTAGAACCGATAACCAATGGGGAAGAAAGGTTCTCAACTGGCGACCACGAACCGGGAGACTTAGTGTAGGTTGACCCCCTACTAGGTGGACCGATGACCATGTCAAAACCGCAGGGAACCTTTGGATGCAAGAGGCAAGTAGTCAATCCAAGTGGTGTTCTATGGGAGGCGCCTATGTTCAGCAGTGAATGTCTTCTGGCTGATGATGATGAGATATATAAAGAACATGCTTACACACTTACACTAGGATTACCTGTATCGCAGAAGGAATGAACACAGATACACAACAGAAACATCCAAGATCCAGAAATATCCTGTTTAAAATAAGTAAAAAAAACAGTACATGATCCCAAGAACTCACTGTGTCATGGCTGTTTGTCATGCACCGGTTTCCAAGAAAATTTCCCCAGGAGTTATATACCTGGGGAAAATTTACTGTAAGAATCTCCAACGAGTGAAACTCAGGGCTGCACCTAGCGGTGCTATAAATCCATATAGAGCCTGATAAAAAATGATTAGATTACTAACTTTATTCTAAACTATTTTCAGGTGTTCGACATAACAAAGGATGATGTCACTGTGCTTGGCAAATTCGGCATTGTCCACGACAAAGGGACCTACGATGCAATCAGTTTAAATCCAGAAAACCCGAAACATCATCGGGCAAAGTATGTAGAACAGATCTCAGGGATGTTAGATCATGAAGGTGAATATCCTTTACAATTAAACAAGCAATTCATATTATTTAATGGAAAATTCACTATTCAACTAGTACATCAATACAAATAAGCAATGTATACTTAATTACTTTTTAAACTAGCAAATAAAACTATTGACAGGCCTCAGTCATGTGCAAGATTGGTGAACTGTAGCAAGTTAGGGTTGTGGGTAAGATTCACACCATGAAAGTACTGTGCCCCGCTGTTTCGCCTATGTAACCTAAGTTACTCCTTATAACATCAGCTATCTGCCAGTGAAAGTCTCGTCAAAATCGGTCTGTTTGGAGATTAGCCGAAACAAACAGACAGAAAGACAAAAATTTTAAAAATTGTTTTTTTGTTATGCGTAAGGACCGTATATACTCTCTTATGCATTTAGTAAAAAGCTGTTATTTAAATAATACCTAATAACAATGTAAACAGACATTTCGATAATTTTATTTATTTGTATATGTAGATATGGAGTTTTTGTGGTCAGACCCTGTGTAGATCTTGATTTAAGATGTGGCTAACCGTAGTCTAAGACACTTGCTAGGTTACCACAAAAAAAAAAACGTTTTTAGTCACCTGTTTAGCTAGACATCGTCTAAAGATAAACATCAAAAATGATTGAATCCCAAAAAAAGAGGAGGTTCTCAATTCTGTTAGTATTGTTTTTTTTTATGTTTGATACCTCAGATCTCCATCGTTTATAAACTGATTTGGAAAAGGATATATCAGATTGGTCCCATAGAAATTTCATCAAAATCGCTTCAGTAGTTTGTCACTGAAGTCGGTTTATCGCTTTTTAAAGTAATATTACTTGTAAAAGTTGTTACTTGTGTTGCGCTGTTTAACTTTTAGACATTGCCTAGCTAAACAGGCGTCTAAACGATATTTGTTGTAAGAGGGATTTATTTTCCAGGTCTCTACATAATAACTTCTTGCAATTGGACAGAAGATGAGCTTATAAAGCACTTTTCCGAAAAAATGGCTCTGAAGTATGTCATACCAACGCCTCAGTTTAAATTCGCCGGGAAAGTGGGCAGTGTAGTATCTTCTGTCGTATTTATTAGAAAATAGGGTATTTTAGATTAACTATGTTTAAATGATGAAATATAATTTGTTATGTAATATTATTTTTTTATTTTTACTCTAACAACCCTACAGCCAAAAAGCATCGACACCGACTCCACCGAGCTGCGGACTGCAATTTCATACAATTTGTATGAGCTCGTCGCACACGGTAACAACAGACCGCGCCTGTGTTCGCTACACGCTATTAGCAAAAAATTAGCGTAAATAAACTGGTAATAATAGTTATTTCAGGCAACAGTACATCGTGGCAGGCCCATAGAATAAATACCTTATACATACAAAATATAATAGGTACTTTTTTATGCTATTTGGTAACAAGACGAGCTGTTCGTTTGCCTGATGGTAAGCATAACGCCGGCCCATAACAATTGCAGTGCCATTCAGAACTTTGAAACAAAGGCCTGCGCGGCACTACAGTGCGCTCGTTACCCTGAGACATCAGGTATTACGTCTCATAATCCCAGTTATTTCACTGGCTACTCTACTCATCAAACCAGAACACAGTAATGCTTGCACACTACTGCTTGGCGGCGGACTTCACGAAACAAGCGGTGGTAACTACCCAGATGGACACTCGCAGAGGAGTTAGTCCTACAACTAACTAATTGACACGTCTAGGCAGCGTCTTTAAGCCAGTCTTATCCAAGTGATAGTTTAAGCCAGTCTTATGCAGGTGATAGTTAAAGCGACTAATCTAAGACTTACATTTTAAACATAATACAAGCATTGTAATTAAAACCTTTTTGTAACAATGTCGACTGGTTTCTTGCCATTCGTCTGGATCGGTCTAACCTATATTACCTACATACTACTTGAACTATGACCTAAATACTTGGATCGGGAATGGGAACTTAGTCATTTGTTTTAACTGTCGTGAGTGCTCCATGTAGTAAGTACCTCATGTAAATAAATTTGCATTTTTAGATACTAAAATAAAATATTTAATTTGTCACACAAGTGTTAGAGAGGTAACTACTTCTTAAAAATCAAACTGCGATTTTTTGCTTCTAGACTGAACAGCAGAATACAGATTTATGCAATGCAGAAAATTTATTTTCCGTTGCGCGGCTCTGCCCGTGGCTAAGTTGGTTTAAAGCAATCGCGGGTTCGACCCTGGCCGAGGCAAACCTTGTGTGGTGATTGGTGAACATTAGTTTGTTTTGTTGAATGATAAAAACATTTCTTGAATGTTGTATGTTCTATTCATGTCACCTGTGACACAGAATCATTGTGTAAAAGTGTGTGTGTGTGTGTGCAAGCGTATTTTTTTGTTTATGTTGTCTGGCAAAAAATGTAATAAAATAAACATAGTTTACTGTGATGTATGCATATATTAAAAATATCTTTACATTAATAGACCTTAAAAATACCCTAATTATTAATCCATTAATTCTTTTTGGTAAGTAAAGCATTTTAAACTACCCTCATCGACAAATATAATAAAACTTGTGTCAACATTACAGATTTAATTTACTTCGTAGGTACAGTTTGACATCTTGATACATATATCAATTTTGACAGTAGGTATGTCATAATTTTACAACAAATTTTTGAGTAATTTTGCGTCATGCAAACACGAATAGAACATAATATTTAATAACGCTAAGGTCGGATGTCATCAAATGTGAAATGATCGACGTTTGACAGTTCAAGAACTAGTTTAACAACAGATGTCAAAATTTTCTTTCAAATAATTCGAAGTGAACCTCGGTTCATGAGTTTATAATTGAACTTTGGTTCGTGGCCTACTAATAGTGATTTTCTAATACTCTACCTACATCAATATGAATACTACCTATACTAAATTACAGGTACAAAATAGTTTGGAAACAATAATATTAAAGGCGCATGTATAAATGCCATTGTTCTAAATACAAAATTCTACTTTAGGCTGTTTTATGAATAATTTAGCTTACTCTAATGTCATAGAGAAAAAAATGACACCAAATTAGGTTCCATTTTTATAGTGTTACCACAAAAAACCATTTTTAGTCGCCTGTTTAGCTAGAAAGCGTCTAAAGATAAACGTCAAAAATGATTAGAAATGTCACAACAGAATTGTGTTAGACAACGGTTAGACACTACTTAAAACAGGATTTGTGTTTGCTCATATTTAATCACGCGACTAAGGCATGTTTAGGCGTTAAACAGTGTTTAACTCAGGTTTAACGTGTGTTCAATTTTTTTGCGGTAAGACCCAGTGTCTAATTATAAACGACTAAAATGATTAGAAATGTCACAACAGAACCGAGTTACACAACGGGAAAACACTACTTAAACCAGGAATTGTGGTTGCTTATATTTAAACACGTGACTAAAACATGTTTAGGTGTTAAACACTGTTTAACACAGGTTTAAAGTGTGTTTAATTTTTTTGTGGTAAGACTAATCAAAATATCAGCCTACTGTAGTAGTCACGAGAACTCATAGAAATGTTCTCGATGCGGGTACTGATACCAAAATTTAATTGCAAATTTTGTCTCACACATTCTAATATAAAAACCAGCTAAAAACTTGTATCTAATAAATATACTCATTTCACACTAATCAGACACTCATTACTACTTTTGTAAGTTGTTGATAAAAACTTAGGGCAATTAATAATAGTGAAATAATTTTCTTATCAAAAAACGCACGTGCGTAAACTACCGTGGTAATTCGATAAGCAAAGGATTACGTTATTATGTGTCAATTCCAGACATCCATATTTTAATCATTGGTCAGTTCTAAACAAAAAACATGAATGAGGAAATATGCCATAAAGCGGTTTATTAATTAATAATATCTCCGTGCTACTGACAAATAAAATAGGTTTTAATTAAAAATCTTTCCGTTTTGTAAGAAGGTTCTCAACGAAAAAAGTTTCACGCCAAATTGGAAGTTATTTTAAAAAATTGCAAAAGCGACGAACCGACTTCAGTGACAAACTACTGAACCGATTTTGATGAAGTTTCTATGGAACCAATCTGAAAGAAAATCCTTTCAAATAAAAAAGAATTTTCCAAATCGGTTTGTAATTGAAGGAGGTCAGACGAAATATTTAAAAAAAAACACACCGAATTGAGAACCTTCTCTTTTTTTGGAAGTTGGTTAAAAATTAGACTTTTCCATTGGAGCAAATCTGAGTAACTACGAAGGGTGGGTCTAAAATCCATACAAATAAATAAAATTGAAGTGTCTGTTTGTAATATCAAAATAACAGCTTTTTAATAAATGCATATGAAAGTATATACGGTAGCTATAACAAAAACACAATTTTTAAAATTTTTGTGTGTCTGTTTGTTCCGGGTAATCTCCGAAACGGCTGGACCTATTTTGACGGGACTTTCACTGGCAGATAGCTGATGTTACAAGGAGTAACTTAGGCTACGTGGGCGCAGCCACGGGGCACAGCTAGTTCTAAATAAATGCCTCGTGTATGGTCACAACAATGAAGACTAAAAAACTAAACAAACTATTTAAATTCACCCAATAAGAGCCAAATCGCCTCAATCAGACAGTAACAATAAGATAAACAAACTGATGACATTTAGATATTAGGTACTAACTTCTGCCCGCGGTTTTCACCCGCGTTCCCACAGGAACCGTGTATTTTATCGGGATAAAAATATTCGGTATATCGTGATGGGTCTATCTGTCATTGGTTGGCGGTCTGACATATCTGTTCACATTATTAGGACACCAAAAAAAATGAACATAAAGTAGTAATATTACATTTCATCATATTTTTTTTACAAGAGACATGTATTTTTACAAAATATGTTAGTAAATTATTCCATCACCTTTTATCCTTGAACCCTTTTTAAATTATAAATTGTTAAATAAACCCCCAAAATCATACAGGTCAAATTGATTACAGTACATGAATAGAAGTATAGATTTCTCATATTTGTTTCTTTATGACCTCCCCCTAAGTACTACGCCGGAGCCATGATAATGTCAGGGCCGCCAGTGTGTCGGGTCGCAACCCACACTTAGGGGAAAACTGGTTTTCAGTTTCTGGTATAGATAATCCAGAACCGCAGGTTGGAATCCTGTTGGCTTTGAAATGTTTGAGATATATTGTTATATATATTTGTCTCTTTTCTCGATACGGCTCCTGATTGTGGGATAGAGATGAGCTTTTATTGTGTTATTATTTTTGTATTATGTAGGTATACTTGATGCTGCGAATAAACACATTTCTTCCTTTCTTTCTTTCTTTCTATATGTATATTTATTTATGTGAACACCGCGCTATTGTGGGCATTAGCCCACTTTAAAATTTATTACATTTAGAAGATAATTCATAATTTATTTGGGTTTCTAAGTATATTTTACTATTAAAATTTTCGTGAGTATCACACATTATAAATTGTTAAAAAACCGGCTATAACTCACGTCATTTGTCGATATTGTCGACCTAGGTTTCGAGCGTGTCCGACGCTCTTCCTCAGGGAGTGCACGCGGCGAGATCGCAACGACCACTGATCGTTGCGATCTGACAGTGGTCGTTGCGATCTCGCCGCGTGCACTCCCTGAGGAAGAGCGTCGGACACGCTCGAAACCTAGGTCGAAAATATCGACAAATGACGTGAGTTATAGCCGGTTTTTTAACAATTTATAATTTCTAAGTATAGATAATTTTATTTTAAACCAATACATACATTATCATAATATTTTTTCCTAACATATAGTTTATTTGTGATGCCAATTGCAATAGTTATCTAGATAAATTTTATATATTAATGTCTTTTTTATATAATCACAATTTCTATACATAAAAAGGAATGCTACAAGTGAAAAATTAATACTATAATACATTTCTGGTAATTCAACTTTACTGAATTAACTGAACTGCGGCGCGAGTATGGATCTTTTCGATAAATTAAATTCGATAATATTGACAGTTAAAATCGATAAAACCCATTTTATCGATTTTAACTGTCAATTTTATAGAATAAAACCCACTTTATCGATTTTAACTGTCAATTTTATCGAACTTTATTTATCGAAAAGATCCGTACTCGCGCCGCTGAACCTCATTAGTTTTTTACTGTACCAAAAAAGAAATATATTTACGCATCATAATAAAGTGTTTAATTTGAAGCTAAATTTAGTTCACCTGTAAAACATGTTTTATAAGAAACCCTATTAAATAATAGAAATGCATTCATAATATTTATAGAAAGTTCTTAATTTCTTTACAATAATTATAAATAGTAATTAAGGTTTCATACACAGTATTTGTGCATAAAGTATTAAATAAATAATTATAATAATTCACATACACTAATCTTTTTGGGCAACTGTCGCACCAATATACAATATAACATGTACAAAATGACATTTATACAAAACATTAAATGGCTGTAACAACTGATAACAAGCCTAATGTCCAATGTGGCCCCGAGAACCACATAATTTAAAGGCTACATTCGTCTACAATGACCCTGCTCATCGATGCTACTGTAAATCAAGTATGCAAACCAAGCGCCCACTATTGTCATCAACAGTGTAAATACCTGGAAATACTTCAACTTTGCTACTTGGTTATTCAACTTTTGGTAATTATTCTCAAGCCTCTCCAAAACCTTTGCAATATCGGGTTTCTCTTTAACTTTTTCCATTATATTGCCGTTTTTGGGTGTTTCTTTTTCTGGGAAGTGGCATTTCAGACGGTACTCGTCAACTTTGCTGCCAGTGGAATTCGACCAGACATCAGCGAGCTCTTTCGGTGTTAGATCCAATTTTGGTATCTGGACAGACATAACGAGGAATCTGTCTTTAGTGACAGTTCGTATATGAAAGCCAGGCTGTACTACAATCAAGATTGTCTGAGTTGCACCAGGGGCTAGTGTCCCAGAGCTAGGTCTGACGCGGAACTTCTCTGGCGATGTTGTCCTGATTTTGAAGGATATAGTACTCTCGTCCATATTGGTTAAGGTGAATTGGCTGGACAAGTCTTCGTTATCAGATTTAAATACTATAGTGTCATTTGGGCTGATACGTAGCATTTCTCCTGGAGAATGTTGATTATCTCCTTGCTCAGCAAAGGTGACCTTTTTCGGGGTATACTCAGAAGAGCCTCTAGCCTCTGGCACAAACTCAAACACATACTCATCCTTCCCACCCCAGCAGTTCAATGCCTGCTCAGGTGCCACAACATCTTTTAATGTATCTTTATTAGCAAACTTCATGCGTTCAATAGCTTTTGCCGGCAATAGAGACTTGACAACTTTAAATGCTGCGTTCAGTACCCATGGCATATTAAAAATGACTATGTAATTAAGAAAATTAGGGTAGTAAAGTTTAAATAGTGTGATCAAGTATTTTATTAGCTCCATATCCATGTTACTAATACCTGCACCATCCATATCAAAAAACATGGTGATCTTGTTGCCATTTTCTTCCCTTTCCACTCTATCAAACCAATAAATCATTATTTTTTTCAGTTCTTCATAGTCTTTCTGGCCTTTGGTGTGCATTTTTGATTTTAGAATCAGTAACAAGCACCCGTCTATATCACGACCGCGAGGAAAGAACATACCTTCTTTTACATAGTCCATGCGGATTGTGGACTCGGTGATATCGCTGGCTCCGACCGTTTTACGCCACGTTAAGATGTCCCAAAGCATATCCGCCGACTGCTTAGCATCCTTTTCTGAGTGTATGATGATTCTTTTCAAATACTTCTCATCCTTAGCTCGCTCAAGGTCCAAAGGGTGAAACAGTTCTGCTGGGTTGGAAGTCGCCTCTTTCAAACGAGCTTCGAAAATAGTTCGCACGTCCGCTGGAGTCGCCATTTTCGTGAAACTCAAGTTACTTCATAAAAAATTCGCGTGAAACTTGAAAGTGTTAGAATAATTCGGTACAATTTCCTACGATTTCTTCAGGAATTATTACAAGAACGAAGGAAAATGATAAACTATTTATCACCATCACCAATCACCAACTTTGAAGTTTGTGCTTTGAACAGATCACAGATCAGTAATATGTAGCTTGAAGATTGAAGATCCACAGAGTACTTTTCTTTTTCTAAATCCAAGGGCTGCGCTCACTGCCTACACACCGGGTGCAACCGTACTCTCAAATGATTATTGAGTAATGATCTTACTAAACAGAGTTAAATACTTAAATAGTTAGCTTCGTCTTATTTCTTTCTTTCGATTCATTTTAAAATAGTCCAAGAACAACAAAGATCAAACTTACCCTAACTAAACCACCGATTAACATTGTTCGTTCAGAGGATCATCGACCAGTTTGGTTGCACCCGGTGTGTAAGTAGTGAAAACAGCCCAGTAAAAAGTGTGTGACAGGTTACTAGTCTAAAAGTGTTCTGTGGTCACTAGTGAAGTGCAGATATTTTATCACGGCCACAGAACATTATTACTCAAAGGAGTGCACAAATAGTCTGTTCATACTTGGAAACCCGGCATACTCCATTCATTGAAATAATAGATGGACTAGATAATTATTTTGATGAAGTATTTTTACGGACTAGGACTAGGTGGACTAAGTATGAAATTTGTCTAGTACGAGATGAGTATCTACTAGTGACTAGCCGTGCACGTGACGTGCCGTGCCGTGCCGCGCTTTTCAGTAGCCGTCGGCTCTTTGCGTCGGCTTCTGAAAAGCGTGGCACGATCCAAAAATAAACTAATACATTTCATACTTTTTTGTTAAATTTTAAACAATTAATCGAACATACCTTTATATTCTTCAAGCTCACAAATTAGTAGGTATATAGGGTATTCAAGCTTTACAGAACGTTGTCAAATAGACTTTTTTTTTTAATTTATTTCTTGACCTGGATACATCGTCTCGTCGAAATGGGCTTCTGTCTAAGAACTTCTGATCAAATATGGGACACCGAACTTGGACAAAGATCTTTAACGAGAGGAATAATCCTAAGCCAACTAACGAGTGAAAAAAGCTTAAGGTATGGAGCACGCGTGTTATAGGTATGTATAGCTAAATCGAGCCTATTCTCCTTTTACCATGGATAGTTATTATACTCTTTGCCTTTTACTATGGTATAACATAGGTGCATAGGCGCTGTCAGAATATGAATTAGTGTATTCGCCACAACTGAAGTCCTGCGGAATAAAGAGGAACTAAAATCGCCTTATCGTCGCATAATATTCATATACCTACCTAGCTAGGTATCTTGAGATTACTTCTTGTGAAAATGGGAAATATCGTTGGCCTCATTTTTTTAAGCTACTACAGCGCATCGCCGCCGCCGCGCGCCGCTGCGCCTATCAGACTTCAGCACAAATTATATAGGGTATGACTTCAGTGGTGGCAGCTAGCTACATATATATTAATCTGTGGCACAGACTGACTGATCATGGTAGCAAATTAAAAATCCGATGGCAGCACCACCATAAGCTGTCAAATTGTCATTGTCAAAGTTTCAAGTAAAAAGTACCTAATACAAGTTTTTCTACCCAGACCACCACAAGTAGGTCGCAAAAACACCTTCATTTTGCTTTTCAGCGAGTACATACTTTACTGTTTTATTCAATATACTTGTGAATTCATTTAATTAACGTCATGTGACTGAGTGCACGGCTTTAAATATATTTGATGCATGTAACTAGCCGCTACAAACAAATATCTATGAAGACTATACCGTTAAAAAAAAACTAAAATCTTCGGAATGTGTTTAGCCCAAGAATCAATAAATCGAATCTTTTGCGAGGTTGCCGAAAGAGTTGTCGGAAATAATTGAACACTATCCGTTTACTGTTATTTTTTATGTTAAACTGTTGTTGTTGAGTGAAGTGATTGATCATTTTAATATTTATTGAGATTCCGAACAGCGCATAATTTATTTAATAAAACTTGTTTACTATTGCGACACTGGGTCAGTGGGAAAGTGATCATCGACTGTTTATTTGGTGAGTAAACAAACTTGCTTATGATTTAAATCCTCTGGATAAATATAAATAGTAAAAAAATAAACGAAGTACCTATATAAATTTGGAAAAAAACTGCGAAACCACGATACATAAAAGTAAGGTAGAAATTGTTCAAATAGTCAAATTGTTAGCCATTTTATGCAAATGAAAATCTCCACTGAAAAATTGAATGTGGTGAATGATTGTTGACTAAATATTTAATTTTGTAAATTAACATTGTAATAGAGTGAAGTAGTTCGGTATTTTTTTAATTTATTTATTATACATTTAATAATATAAAATTTGTTCAGTATTGTCATAAGACCTAAGTATGTTTGCGTATTGATCTGTTACCCAATTAGCTTTTCTTGAGTACTACTTCAAGAAAGAGTGTAACTTAGGTACCCCCTGCAACCGAAATGAAAATATATTATGTCAGTGTGCCTGCATCCATACCGCCAAACTGATTGACCTGCCTAAGTGTACCACTTTAAGTTTTTTTTATGTTACCATCTCGTTACCAAATGGTAACGAGATGAGCTGGTCGTTTGTCTGATGGTAAGCATAACGCTGGCCCATAACAATTGCAGTGCCACTCAAAACTTTGAAACACAAAGGCCTGCGTGGCACTGCAGTGCGCTCATTACCCTGAGACATTAGGTATTAAGTCTCATAAGCCCAGTAATTTCACTGGCTACTCTGCTCATCAAACCGGTACACAGTAATTCTAGCACATTACTGATTGGTGGCAGACTTCACGAGCAAAGCGGTGGTAACAACCCAGATGGACACTCGCGGAAGAGTTAGTCCTACCACTAAAACTTCCCGTCCCATTTCCTTAATTTAGACCATATAAGGGCAACGCCCAGCCCGTGGGCCGGATGTAGTCCATTGTTAGCCATGGCCCGCAACTTCATTGACATCATAAAGTTTAGCCTGGAACTTTCCAAAGTGAGAACCTATTGTCTAAATCAGGTATGGATTTAGACAATAGGATCTCACTCTATATCTACTTCTAATTGTTGTATCTAAATGAAACTAGGTTACATAATTATTATTTAGTTCGGATGACAATACAATAATTTGGTATCATGGAGTTGATCTGATGATGGAACCAGGAGGTGGATAGTGGATTGTGACTTGGTATTAAAATAATTAAATTAAATTAATATTAATGATAAGATTAAAATAACAATGTGATAAAAATTAATTAAAAACTGTTTGTTTCATTGATAATGTAAAACCAATTACTTAATTGACATTTAAAATAGGCTAATAAATATTTATTTTTTATCACTTACAAGGGAAACATTACCAGTATCATCATTACTCATACATTAAAAAAGCCAATTAAAATTTAAAAACATACCTAAATGCAATTATGCTTGGTACAAACTTGGGAGCCAGAGGGCCTAGTATGAGTTTTAGAGTTAGTAGTATACTTAGTTTGAGATAAATGAGAGAAGTTGAGATGAGCACTTGAGCAGGGCTAAATAGCACTTTGCCTGAATTATAATATGATCATATTATGATCCATTTCATAAATCGTAAAATGGTCACTTAAAGGGAATTCGTAGATAGTCGAGTAACTTCATAAGATTCTTAGTATTACAAGGAAAAAAAAGATTACCAATTTGACAGGTATACAGTATGTAATGTTATTGGAACTGCAATATATATATGATTCACATACAATAATCTATTAGGGTATCCAAACAAATATACAAAATTTTATAGGTGTACCAAGTAAGTATGTATGTATGTATTTATCCATGCATTTCTCCGATTTATTTATTGGTTTGTGACCATTCTTTTATTGGCTTACATTTACTTTAACTTAGGGAACAGCGGAAGTTTCATCAAAATCGGATCAGTAGTTTAAAATATATGGACCAAAATGTTAAATATGAAATCGGTTTATATTTTTGAAACTTTTGTTACATCGAGTTGTTATCCCGGAAATAAAGATTATAAGACAGTAAAGTTTGTAAGTTTGTTTGTTTGTTACCGCTAATCTTTGGAGCTGTTGGCCCAATTATACAAATTCATTCACTAATAGGAAGCTACGTTATCCCTGAATGCTATAGGCTACTTTATTCTGAAGCCACGCGTGAGAAACCGCGGGTAGATGCTAGTATAGACCAAAACGTGTGTGAACCGAGGACGCGGCGGGAAACATAAACGGAACAATTAGCACCGATAAATTCCTAGCGATGGTAGGTAATCGAAAAATTCCAAATAACGCAAACTGATAGGAAGCGCCGTTATCATTCCAGTCAGTTTTTATCAGATAAAAGTAAACCTTGGAATTGATATTTAGCTATTTCGGACTACTAGTATTGGTATAAAATACGATCATATCTGTAGGCCGGTTTTTAACAGACATCCAAAAATGAGAAGGTTCTCAATTATTCGTCTGTATTTTTTATGGTCATTTTATTGTATTTCTCCGTCAATTCTTAATCGATTTATATGAATAAGAAAGAAAAAAGATTATTGTGGGTAATTTAAAGTTTTAATTCCGCGATGATAAAGTGTCTATTGTCTAATGGCCTAAGTTCGATCTATACTGAATTTAAATAAACGTTAACTGTCCAGCGTAGCGCGTTACGTTCTTGGTTAAATTCAGTATAGATAGTTTTTTTCTCTAAATTCTGTGTACAGATCGAACTTAGGCCATTAGACAATAGACACCTTATCATCGCGGAATTAAAACTATAAATGACCCACAATAATCTTATTTAAAATGGACTTCCGCAAAGTAACGCCTGATTCCATCGTAGTACGAATTTTCAATGCAAGGTTAAATAATACTACTCTAAGGCTAAGATTCAGAGACGATTCTAAGCGTAGACTTTGGCTTCCATATGTCAAAACTGTATAGAATTTTGACGTATGGAAGCGTGAGTCCACGCTTAGATTCGTCTCTGAATCTCAGCCTTAGATTCGTCTCTGAATTATATAGAATTTTGACGTATGGAAGCGTGAGTCCACGCTTAGATTCGTCTCTGAATCTCAGGCTTAGATTCGTCTCTGAATCTCAGCCTTAGATTCAGAGACGAATCAAAGGCTGAGATTCAGAGACGAATCTAAGCGTGGACTCACGCTTCCATACGTCAAAATTCTATACAGTTTTGACACATGGAAGCCAAAGTCTACGCTTAGAATCGTCTCTGAATCTTAGCCTAAGAGATGGTGGTAGGCCTCCTGCATGGTGATTTTAATTCACTCGGAATGATATCCGTGTCGGACGATACTTTCTTGATTGTTTATGTCTCGGAAACGCATCCCGATAGAGAAATATTGTCGGGATTATTTCCGTATTTGAGTAGCTAGCTGAGCTGTCGAATCTAAACAGGGCCCTATTTAATAAAGCTGACAATCCGACAAGTCTGACATATGTCAATAAGTGACAATTCGACAGTTTTTCTGTTTAATAAAACTTACAGGCGACAAAATTGTCATGGTGGAAAATAGACAAATTTGTCACGACAATTTTCTTATTGTCAGATTAAAGACTGTGGTTTTTTGACATATGGGCCATTCCACGGTAATCAATACCAGATGAGATAAAAATAAATGTTATGTTACAAGCACTTTAACATTAATTACTAATAGTAAATATGTTTAATTTTCACCGAATGATGTAAAAAAAACAAAATTCTAGCATTCACTCAATCAAATTTTATTTGAAGTTTCATCTTGCCAAGGAATTTCCATGGCAGAAAAAACACATGTGTGTTGGAAACACTGATTTGCGTTTTCTATGGGTTATTCCGCGATATTTTGACTGTCAACAGAGTGCTCAAGATATCAGCTTGTGGTGGAACAATTTTTGGTGTTTCTCAGATAATTACATAATATTTTACTAATAATTTTAGCAAGGCAAGTTTGCATGTCACGCCCGTCACAAAATACATAGAAAAGTTCTCATCAAAGAGTCCAAATCACTTGCACGTTGTAATAAAGCTTACGAAAGTAAGGATATATCGCAAAGGAATGTATGCGAATAACTTTTATAAATTTTTATGTTACTGATTGGTGATGCTGAGCAAATTACTTTGGTCACGCCCGTCACAAATCACGCCCATCAGAGTATTTTTACCTTTTTTTTTATTTATATATTATTTGGTTACAAGACGAGCTTTTCGTTTGCCTGATGGTAAGCCTAACGCCGGTCCATAACAATTGCAGTGCCACTCAGAACTTTGAAACACAAAGGCCAGCGCGGCACTGCAGTGCGCTTGTTACCCTGAGACATTAGGCATTAAGTCTCATAAGCCCAGTAATTTCACTGGCTACTCTGGTCATCAAACCGGAACACAGTAATGCTTGCACATTACTGCTTGGCGGCAGACTTCACAAGCAAAGCGGTGGTAAGAACCCAGACAGACACTCGCAGAAGAGTTAGTCCTAATATTAACAAAACCAGCTAATAAACTGAGTTTTTTAAACTTTCGCTTATGTATTTAGAATTTGGGTTAATACTTATATGACTTTAGGTGATAAAATTGTTTGTTTACTTATTAAAAATTGAACTCGTCACGCCCGTCACAAAATCTTGTCACGCCCGTCACAACTTATTTCAGGTCACGAAAACTGCAATATCAAATATTCACATACCACATATCACTGTAAATCTAGAAGGCATATTATTCTAAAAGGCGGACTAATTGAATTTAAAAAACAATTGTGTAATTAGCAGAAATATTGTGTCTTGTCGAAGAGGTCGATAATCTTGTTCGAGTACGCGTCACGCCCGTCACAGCGACTAAAATCGTCGTAACTAGTTTTGTGAGCCGAATAAGAAAAAAAATATTGTAAATTTAGTAAAAACCATCGATGTCTTATCTATTACAATAGTATTTAAGCAATTTCGTATAATAGTTAAAGAATAAATGCACAAAATAGAAGTTGAAATGTCACGCCCGTCACCGTGGAATGACCCATATGTCGAGTTTTATTAAACGCGTTTTTAGATGACAAATATGTCAAGATTTCACCGGTCGATTCTTGACATATTTGTCACTTTTATTAAACAGCCTAAGCGCGACAATTCTACAATTATGTCATTTTTTGACATATATGTCGAATTGTCAGCTTTATTAAATAGGGCCCAGGTAAGCTCTTAGCAATTATCGGAGTGCACCTTACCGGTTGTCGAATATTTTTTGTTTTTTGTGTAATGATGCTTATTTCATATTTTTTATTGCTGCTTTTGGTATGATGCTGTTTTTCTATTATTTTTAATTTCACTAATTGTATAGTCATACGGACAGAAAGTATTACTGGACTAATTATGTTATCCATATTTAATTTTGCCCGGTGCCCGGTGCCCGCTTCTTCTTTTTCCTTTTGTGGAGTTTATATCAAGTTTCACTACTACAAAAACTATTACTTACTCTAAAAATATCGTAGGTTGTATTTCACATATTTATTTATTTTTTTCACACTTATTTATATTTGGAAATTTAATTTATCTAAATAATTTAAAGATATATAATTATATTAAAAATCTGCACGATTACGTTTTGCTTAAAATCAATCAAAAATTATGTTTGTCAATGAATTTCAACATGATTTAGATTCAATGAAGATTAACTGCTGCGTTGTAAATCAAATAGAAAATTGCAAAGTTAACTTTAAAGTAGACCACAATTTTAAAATATTTGCACTTAATATTAGAAGCATTCAAAAGAATTTTGATAGTTTCCTAGTTGCCCTAAAGTGTTTGGATATTGTTTACGATGTTCTCATTCTGACGGAATGCTGGCTGAAAGACACTGTAACTGTCCCACAAATACCTAACTACAAATCTTTTAAAACTGATAAAATCAACAATCAAAACGGTGGTGTCGTTGTTTATGTGAGGGACATCTGGAGTGCGATAGTATCAGAACCTGCCGTTGAAGATGCAGATTGCCTGGCAATTGAAGTTCAAAGCATGGTCAGAATACTAGCTATTTATCGGTCGCCATCATGCAGAAATATAGAAACTTTTCTGTCGTCTTTAGAGAAGACCCTCAGTGATACAGATGCACTTCCGCTAGTCCTTGCTGGTGACATTAATGTCAATATTATGGATACAAGCAATATTCAATGCCTAGAATATCAATGTTTTATGGCAGAGTATGGACTAGTCCCAGCTATTACTGACCCTACTAGAGGTCCCTCGTGTCTCGACCACATCTATGTCAGTAGTTCACAACTCAGTCGGGAACCAGTAGGCATTGTTTGTCAGTCAGTTATTACGGACCACTATCCAGTTATGATCGGCATGAATTTAATTAATAAAAAGCCTGAGCGTCCTAGCCGCCTTGTGATAAGAAGTGATTTTGATGCAATTAAAAGAGACCTCCTAAATAGTAATTGGAGTTTCATAGGTGACGACTGCGATGTAAACGAGGCAACTAAAATCTTTTCATCTCGTTTGACTGAAACTATATCTAAATATACGCGTGAAGTTCGATTAAGCAGAACTCAGTACAATCTCAAGCCTTGGATTACACCAGGGCTCATGCGATGCATGAGACATCGAGATCGACTTCACCAATGCGCAAGGCTAGATCCTGACAATAAAATACTTCAAGTGTCTTATACAAGGTATCATAATTTTTTTGTTGATATCTTACGTAAAATTCGAATCGAATATGAAAAAGAGGAACTGAATAAAAATAAGCAGAATACTAGAAAACTTTGGAGATCAATAAAAAATTTTTGTAACATAGCTAATAACAGACACGAGCCTTCTGAACTGTTGTCCTTAAAAAGTTCTGGTAGTTCACAACATTCGCTCGATATGTGTAATGATCATTTTTCTACGGTAGGACAACGCTTGGCTGATAAAATACTTACAAACATTAATAAAACTCAAATTGATCTCGCTAATGCAGTTAGAGCTGACAATACGCCTACACAGTTGTAAGCTACGTGGGTTCAGGACAGGGTATTATTTCGTGAAAAATAGTAAAAGTTCGTGAGGTACGTGTAATTTTGTGCAGTATATTTTTCCAAGTAACAATTAACAATCAAAAGGTAAAAACGTCAAAAATTCAAAAATTATAATATTTAAATCCGGCCAAAAGGAGGCGCGCTACCGGTTTCAAGCGCCAAAGAGGCGCGTCGCCTACATTTCTCCCCCTCAGTGCTTCAGCACTCATCATCAGGCTTCATAGGTAGCAGTGCCACGCGCGTTACCGGCCGCCGAAATGTCCCTCGACTGGTTATGACGTCAACCACGCGTACTCGCCCATCGCCGCCGGGGAATGTCTTCTCCACGATTCCCATCGGCCACGTATTTCTAGGTAGAGCGTTGTCGACGACAACGACGATGTCCCCTTCACGCAGCGGTCTCTCGTCTCGGTTCCATCTCTGTCGGGGAACCATCACAGGCAGGACTTCTTTAAGCCAGCGTTGCCAATACATCTCACTTAGCCTCTGCGCGATCCTCCATTGTTTTCGAGAGCAAAGGTCGCCATCGCAGAAAGTTCCCGGTGTTGGCATACCTGAGGAAGAACCTAAAAGAAAATGGTTAGGAGTTAGGGCTTCTTTGCTTGTCGGGTCAACCGAAACATGAGTTAGCGGTCTACTGTTGACCATGTTCTCTATCTCCATCAACAGGGTTGTGAGAACTTCTTCTCTTGGCGCTCTTTCCTTCAAAATTACTCGTAGTGCATTCTTTACGCTTTTAATGAGCCTTTCCCAGGCCCCACCCATATGTGGACTTGCCGGCGGAATAAAATGCCAATCAACTCCTCGATTCAAGATTTCAGATTGAACCGCTCCAGTTTGTAAAATGGCTTGATAGGCCCTATTCAGCTCAGTCTCCGAGCCTCTCAAGTTCGTTCCATTGTCAGAATAAAATCGTCGCGGCCATCCTCGTCGCGCTGCCATTCTTCTTAATGACATAATTAAGGAGTCTGTCGTAAGTGACGATACCATTTCGATGTGCACGGCACGAACGGTCATGCAGGTAAATATAACACCGTATCGTTTTAGTCTTTGTCTCCCGACAGCGACGTCCATAGGTCCGAACAAATCAATTCCGCAATATGTGAACGGCCTTTCATGATGGGCTAGTCTTGCTTCCGGCAAATCTCCAAGTCTCGCAGGTATTGGAGTAAGCTTTCTTTTTCTGCATATCAAGCATTGAGACGCTACTCTCCGAACAGTGGGTCTTAAATTAATTACCCAATATCTCTGTCTTAGTTCATTAATTACCATTTCATTGTTAGTATGGGCAGCTCGTTCGTGGTAATGTTTTACAATCAAACGTGCTATTTGACAGCGACCATCAACAAGTTTTGCAGTGCTATCTAAAATCGATATTGCTTTCAGGTCATCAGCGTTCTGTAGAGGTGTTTTTGTAACACCGATTGCGTCAGAAGCAAAAGATCTTTTCACCTCTTCATGAAGTAAGATGTCATTGTTCTCACTGCTATTTGTACTCACATGCAGCACAGAGTGTTCAGTCTCAGCTGGTAGCAAAGATAGGTCGGACGGTAGTAAACGGTGGTTCTTTTTACTTTCTCCGTTTATTGTGCCTATAAAACCGTGTACGCACCACCCTAATGACGTCTTTGTTGCGTATGGTTCATCTACAAGACCGGCAATAAAATGCAGTGGTGCCATAAGATGATAGTGATCGTGTCCAATGAGGATCTTTGGTTTGACATCACCAGTGTAGGTCAGCAGCTCAACATTGTCTCGGAGATGTTGGTATTTTTGTATGTCCGAATCTGACATGGTTTGCGTAGCTAAATCCAATTCTTTCATCTTCCGAGCGCATAATGTATATCGATCTCCTTGACTGTTCGATATAGCACAACTAATGTTTTCTACTTCACATGAGATTTTGCTGGAAGTCCATGCACTCTTTGCATTCAGTGTAGTTGTTTTTCCTTTTAGCCCAGCTTCCTCGGCGATGTCAGCTGATATCAAACTTAAAGCTGCACCATCGTCAAGTAGGGCAAAAGTCTTTACATTACCTCTTGGTCCGTGTACAGTCACCGGTACGATCTTCAACAACAGGCGTGGACCACTCTTAACAACTGCATGAGCGACTATTTCGGGCTCGCTTTCATCGTCTTTCTTTTCGTACTTGACTCCTTTAAACGGCCAGTGCAGTAAGCGATGATGATCTCGATTGCAGGCATCAACGTCGCACTTCTTTTCGGGACACGTATCTTTGTTGTGACGACTCTCGAGGCACTTAAAGCAAAGCTTGTGTATGCGGACAAAATGCCAGCGATTGCGAATTAACGCTCGTTTAAATTGTGCACAAGATGCTAAAAAGTGTTTGTCTGTCTTACAAAACTTACAGTTATCCGTGTCTTGGGCCATCTTCGACGTTGAATGCGTCGTGTGTAGAATCTCATTTACTGGGTGCATATTGTATGGTGATCGGCTGTCATCCGGCTTATTTCTGACAGCTTGCTCAGTCTGACATATAACATGACTTACTCCAGCTGTCGCAGTCTTTGAAGCTTCCATGTGTAAAAATTCAGCGAGTATTTCTAGCTTCGACCTCTTTGCATCTGAGCAAGTAAAAAAGTAGTCAGTCCACTTACTAATGAGGATGATCGGACATTTCGAAATGACAACTGCGAGAAGTTCTGGGCTCCGTAAATAATCTTCTTGTTCGATTGCTTTTACTGCAGCTACATAATTCATGATCTTAATGGCGAATGTAACTATGTTTGCGTGGTAGGCCGGAGGTAGTGGTGTAGTCTTTTTCAACTGCTGTACCAACTTGAAAATTATAGTTTCCGGACGACCATATCGTAACTGTAGCGCATCAATGATAGTCTCAGGCGTCGTGTTTCCCATAAGGAGTGAAGCTACAGTCTCTTTAGCTTCGCCGCGCAGACATTTACGAAGTCTCCATAAGTTTTCGATGTCTGTGAAATTACACGCTTGTGTTGACTCCGTGTAAGACTGCTTGAATTGTAGCCATTCTAAGCAATCACCACTGAAGAAAGGTAAATCTTTGCAGGAACTTATTCTTGAAAGGAGAGCTTTGTTACTAACATCAGCTGCTGCAGAGTGGAAGGCGTCCTTCAGTGCGTAGGCCAGTTGTTGAATGTCAGTTGGAGCCGCTCGTGTTGCTTCTACCGGTAGTTTCCTGCCGTCGTTGTGCATATGCGGGCCCTCATCATTCACGTAACTGTGCGCCATCCAATTTTCCACCTTCTCGTGTGTGTCTGTAGTAGCTACTGAGTGAGTTTTGTGACTCCTGTGTGATTGCTCATCTTTAAGTGCAGCTACTTCTGCGGCTAGCCTTAAATCAATAAGTGTTGCTTCACGCTGGGCGGCTTCATTTTTGAGTTGAGCGTCGCGCTGTGCGGCTTCATTCTTGAGTTGAGCGTCGCGTTGTGCGGCTTCATTCTCGAGTTGGAATTTGGCTGCTGCTGCTTCCAACTCGAGACATTTAATACGAGCCGCTATGCTCGATTGTCCCGATTTTCTGCTTAGTACCTTAGATGTGCCAGCTTGTCTATTTGGCTGCTCTGAGAATGCCTCACGAACTGTGTGCTCAGTCTCCCTTCTAGCAACGCTTCGTGTTGTCATGGGTTTTGTTGGAGACCTGAACATTTTTCCTGCCTCGCTATATTCCGGCTTACTTCGTACGATGAGCGGTGTCTTCACGATCCGGTTCGAAGGACCAATGTAAGCTACGTGGGTTCAGGACAGGGTATTATTTCGTGAAAATAATTAATTTCACGAACTGCCTGAACTGCGCCCTGCCCTGAACCCACGTAGCTTACAACAGTCATTCTTTATGACTCCTACAGACTACGAAGAAGTAGAAAAGTTGATCATGGGTCTGCAGAATGGCAAGGCTTCTGGTGTCGACGGATTGACTAATTCATTAATAAAACATATCAAAGAAGCAATTATCATGCCACTGACTTACATTTTTAACCAAAGTATCTCTAGCGGAATCTTTCCTCATGACTGGAAACTAGCTTCTATCAGTCCAGTTCATAAAGGTGGTCCCAAAAATTGCATCGAGAATTACAGACCTATTTCTCTATTAGGAGTTTTTTCTAAGCTTCTTGAAAAAATTGTCAATAAAAGATTAACAAACTATTTGGAATCTCGCCACGTTATATCTCCAAGACAGTTTGGTTTTCAAAAAGGTAAGAGCACAGAAGATGCTGTATCACTCCTAACATCTACCGTGTCATCAAAGCTTGACGACAAGCAGAATTGCGTTGGAGTCTTCTTGGATTTGGCCAAGGCTTTTGACACTGTCTCCGTTCCGATACTCTTAAAGAAACTGGTCAACGTTGGCATCAGGGGTGTTGCCTGTGACTGGTTTAGGAGTTACCTTACAGATCGGAGACAGTGTGTGAAGGTTGGCCAATATTTCAGTAGTTCACAGACTATAACCTTTGGAGTCCCGCAGGGGAGTATTCTGGGACCTACCCTTTTCACGATGTACATCAATGACATACATGATCTGCCAATTCAGAATGCCGAAATCGTGTGTTATGCGGATGACACAGCTATCGTGTTTAATGGGTCGACTTGGGACCAAGCTCTTTCTTATGCTGAACTGGGTATGTCACAGGTTTCTGAATGGTTACAGAATAATCTCTTGACGCTTAACATAAAGAAAACCGTATATATCTGCTTTCATAAAACGGCTGCTTCAGCACCGGTATTCAAAACAGACATTACCATACATAAACCTTTTTGTAACAAAAAGCAATGCGACTGTAAATCTCTAAACCGAAACAATGTTATAAAATATCTCGGTGTTCAGATAGACGAAAATTTAACTTTTAAACACCATATTGTCGCTCTCTCGGCCCGGGTACGGAAAATTATTGGTGTTGTTAGACATTTGCGTGATGTTGCATGTATGGACATATTAAAATCTGTATATTTTGCATTATGTCAATCCCTACTGACATACTGTATTACTTGCTGGGGCAGTGCAGCCAAGACATTCCTTATTCTAGTCGAGAGAGCACAACGTTCGGTCCTGAAGGTCATGATGAGGAAGCCGTTTCGATACCCAACCTTAGATGTCTACAGAGACAGTGGAGTGCTTAGCGTGAGACAGCTGTTCATACAGAAGACAACAATATCTGTGCATAAAGTTGTCCTGGCTTCTGCGGAATATGTAGACATGGTAAATCGCAGAGTCTACAGCTTGCCAACTCCGCTGGTGAAGACTTCATTTGCTCATCGTTTTGGGCAATTCGTTAGGGTGCACGTTTATAACTCTGTAGTCAAGCACTGTGATATCAAAGATAAGTCAGCGTACGAGGCAAAAAAGGCGTTACATAGATGGCTGATTTCGCTTGATTATAATTGTACTGAAGAATTAATTAATATTAAATCGTAATCGTATTATATATTCGTATTTCAATCAATATTAATGTATACTAATAATGTTTATCTATAACAATATTAATTACTATGCATATCTATATATATAGTTAGCTGTATGTGTTCTATAAATTTATAATGTCTACTTTACTTTATGGCTACATTATATTATCAAAGTAAAATCAAAATTACTTTATTTTGTTACTTAGTTCTTAAGAACTACTCTAATGAATAAAAGTATGTAAAACTTATATATCATGCTTGTACCTATATAAATTCTGTATGTTTATTATCTTTTTGAATTTTAGTTGTTTTATTTTAAGTTATAATAATTAAAAAAGCGTACAAAAAAACTGTGGTTAAGAATGGTAAAATGTACTTAATTAAGACCGAGTGTCAATCATATTTTGTAAAAGTTTATTTAAACCGTAGTTCGGTCCTCACGATACAGGCTTGCCTAGTGTGAGGATCACAGATATATCGTTCATAATGTTTATTATTATTTACAGCGTTAGGCTCAACATTAAATGTTTCTTCCTGGTTTATCTTCTGTCAACTGTATCATTGTGCTTAATGCTGGAATAAAACACTTTTGAATTTGAATTTGAATTGAATTACTCTGACGGCATGCGATTTCGAAATATATAAACGATCAAGACAATCGCTTCCGACACGGATATCATTCCGAGTGCATTAAAATAGCCCTGCTGATCTGGAAATACCCTACCGACATGCAAATGCACCATGTTTATTATCTGTTACAGCCTCTCTGTACATCTCCGACAATTAAAACGCAATGTACATACGAAATTACGAATAATAAAAAACTCAATTACAGATAAGCGCAATAGCACTACTAATACCACGATAAATTACGGTCTTTATAGCTGAGTAGGTACCTATTTTTAACCGACTTCCAAAAAAGGAGGAGGTTATCAATTCGTCGGGTATTTTTTTTATTTTTTTATGTTTGTTACCTCAGATCTCGGTCATTTATAAACCGATTTGGAAAATTATTTTTTTATTTGAAAGGGTATACTTTCAGATTGGTCCCATAGAAATTTCATCAAAATCGGTTCAGTAGTTTGTCACTGAAGTTGGTTCTTCGCTTTTTTAAAGCAATTTTTTTTTAACCCTTTTCGAATTTCGGCAGACTGCGACTGTGACCTCATGGTACTTTCTAGCAAAATCAGATGAGCTGGCACTGGAAAAAATATATGTCAACATCTATACAAATCAATAAAATTGAAGTGTCTGTTTGTAATGTCAAAATAGCAGCTTTTTACTAAATTCATATGAAAGTATATACGGTACCTGTAACAAAACAACTATTTTTAAAAATTTTGTCTTTGTCTGTCTAACTGTTTGTTCCGGGTAATCTCCGAAACGGCTCGACTGATTCTGACGGGACTTTCACTGGCAGATAGCTGATGTTACAACAAGTAACTTAGGCTACTTTTGTTTTAGAAAAAGAATGGGGTTCCGCGCAAAAAAATAAAACCCATGAAATCCAATATCTCCGCGCGTGTGAAACCACGGGCAGCAGCTAGTTCATCATATTACCGATAATCTTGTTGGAATCAAAACAAATTTCTAACCAATTTTCATGATAAAAAAAGACAAAGTTACATCTAAAAATAAGTTTGAAATGAAATATCTCTGTTATTTATAAATCTACAATGTACATCGAAAAAATTAACAAGACTTACGTATTATAGGTAATGACAAAAAACTTAGTTGTGGTACATTTCCGATTAGGCATCTAATTTTGAAGTAAACACGCTTTTTTGGAGTCTTACTCAATTATTACGCGCCATCTTTTTTCTCTTTTACATCAAGGGAAAACGACAGTATGCGTAAAGAGGACAGAATGATAAATGTCATTGACCAACCCTGCATGGCGTCGCCAACCCTGCATGGCGTCGCTGCAACGATTTGCTAATACCATACCAGTGTAACTGGTTAGCATCGTCTTCTACCATCGCGTAACATAACAACCTGCAAGTCGGTCATGCGATCATGCAATCTAGCTTGTACTGGCGAACTGAAAAGTGTTAAGAGGTATCTATTAATACACAACGAAAAAACGAAATACGTTCTCGATGCGTCTGTATTATTTCGTTTATGTTACTCAATTTCTCTTCTAATTGTCGACCGATATTAATGACTAGCTGTGCCCCGCGGCTTCGCCCACGTAATAGAGTTCTTCATTACGCTCACGGTCCAATGAGCCGCCCGTGACGTAAGACACTGCTTTATCCTCTTGGTGCGTAATCTACTAATCGAATCTATAAATGATATTTTATAACAGCGGCGCAAGTACGGAAGTCCAATTGATAAATTGGTCGAATCGAAAAAAATTGATAAATTTATCGAATATTGAGAGTACCGAAGTCTGATCGTAAAGTATTGTATTAGCTTTATATTCTCTTTGGATTCGACCTAGCTATTCGATAACTTTTATCGGTTGTATCAAGGCTCGATAAATTATATAAAAAATCGCTAAAACCCACTTTATCGGTTTGAACTATTAATTTTATCGATCGAAAAGATCTGTACTTGCGCTGTAGGTAGGTATTTTCTTAATTTTTCCGGTGCCTTTGCGAAATATAGTCCTGCTAGCGCCCGTAGGCCGTACCTCGATTGGTTTTTATATTTTTATTTAGCATGTAAACTAATTACGTAATAAATAATGATAAGGTAATTATTAACTAACTATAAAGTATTTATTTTCCCCACGTGACCACAAAACCGCGTTGTAAACATAGTTTGTTGTATAGGTAAATACGCCTCCTAAATACCTACTAGTTACTACTTCTTACGCCACGTTGGGTTTCGCTTCAATTGTAGTATACGGAAGTTTTTGATAATAGATACCTGAATACAAATGGGTTGCGTTCGATGTATAGATTCCTGTGCAGTCAGTTTCAATGCGCAACTTTCGCAGGGTACTTGCATGGCTTGCGCCGGGGAACATTGATAGGCCATCGGACACTTAATTTATCGAGAGGCATACTCAAGGAAATTCTACACCTTGAATACAAACGTAAATTCTGTGAGTATAGCCTAAGTCTTAGCTTGTTAAAAGGTGTAAAAAACTATGATAGACAAGTGACATATAAATCATCTAGTACACAAACTGACAACACTAATATGACAAATAATATTGACATTCAGACTAACGAAACTAGCACTGACGTAACCAGCAAGGCCGACATAACATTTTTTCGTTAATAAAGATAATAATTTTAAAATTCTTCACCAAAATATTATGAGTATTAAATGTAAAATTGTTGATATTGAAACTTACTTAGATACATTTCCCTTTAAAGTTGACATTATATGTTTATCTGAAACCTTTATAAAGCCCAACGAGATCAACACTATCCACATAGAAGGTTATGTGCTAGCAACCCACTACTCGCGAACCTGCTATAGTAGGGGTGGGGTTTGTATTTTTGTTAGACAAGCCCTGAACTACAATAACGTTGATTGGATTAAATGTTCTTCTCAGGAGAAAACCTTTGAATGCTGCGGTATAACAGTAGCAGAGTTAAATCTCAACATAGTGTGTATATACAGATCGCCCAGCAGTGATATAAATGTTTTTTGCGACAGTTTAGAGAAACTTCTTTTTAAAATGACTCGTAAAATGCGAAATATTAGTAAAAAAATAATACTTGTAGGAGACTTTAATATAAATATCCTAGAAAGCAACAACAAAACTAAACTTTTTTTGACTACTTTGAATTCCTATAATATGAAATGTACCATTACAGAACCTACACGAATCACTGAGCATTCTCAGACATGCATTGATAATATAATCACAAATGCTTCTAAGTACGAAGCCACAGTATTGCATACAGGACTTTCAGACCACACAGGTCAGTTAATAAAACTACCATGTAGTGCTGGATACATTCTGAAACAGTGGTTTGAAAAAAGAAGAAAAATTGACTCTAATCTTGTTATTTTTGTAAAATATATATCACAAGTTAGCTTTACTGAAGTCTATGAGCAAGGAGACATGAATCAATCATATAACACATTCTTAAAAATATTTAAAATGATTTATGATCTATGTTTTCCTATTAACACGGTCAAAGTGACATTTAAGAAGAAGCCCAATTGGAAAACTAAGGGTATAGCAAAATCATCTAAGAAAAAACGTGAACTATACCTACAGTTACAAAAATGTAGATCTACTGATACAGTAAAATTTTACAAGTCATATAAAAGAATATTGAAATCAAATGTACGATATTCAAAAAGGTTATCGAATATGAGATTTATAAATCAAAGTCGTAACAAGACAAAAGCTACCTGGGGTCTTATTAAAGCACACACGTTACCTACAAATGATATAAAGCAGACCCTAAATAAAATTCAAACTGATAATAATGCAATTACAAATCAACTTGACATAGCAAATTATCTGAATCATCTATTTATAACGCAAAATATTGATAACAAAAATAATTCTGAATATAAACCCATGTTTAAGTCTTCTTGTAATAGTATTTTTCTGACACCAGTAGACACTAACGAAATACTGACAATCGTTAAAAAATTAAAAAATAAAAAGAGCTGTGGAGCTGATGACATAACTATGCACGTAATAAAAGCCTGCATCGTTTATATAGCCGAGCCCATTTGCTACTTGGTAAATAAAATGTTTGAAAGTGGACTTTTTCCTGAGAGTCTAAAAGTGAGTTTAGTAAAACCATTGTATAAAAAAGGATCTAGAGAAAATCCAAACAATTACCGACCGATTGCATTATTACCGGCTTTTTCAAAAATATTTGAACGGGCTCTGTATAATAGACTTATTGTGTTTTTTGATAAACACAACATTTTGAATAGCAGACAATTTGGGTTTAGAAAAGAGAGATCAACATCAATGGCAATATTTTCAACTTTAAGTAAAGTATGGGACTCAATTAACAGTAAAACGACATGCATGGCCCTGTTCCTAGATATGACAAAGGCTTTTGATTGTGTGGTTCCTGCTATCTTACTGAAACAGTTAGAGGCTCTTGGCATTCGAGGCAATACTTATGATCTCATCCAATCCTACTTTAAAAATAGGGTACAGTCAACCATACTTACACATTTCAATGAAGATTCTAGAACTGTAGAATTTATTCAGTCAAAGTTTGAGAAAACGTCTCTAGGTGTACCACAGGGCAGCATATTAGGTCCGTTGTTGTTTCTGGTGTACATCAATGAAATGCCTAACCTTGTAAAACACCATTGTGTACTATTTGCAGACGATGCTACTATACTCATTAACAATGATGGTCTAACTGGCGTTGAATTTTCAAATGAAATTTATACAACACTTCGTCTACTGATGGACTGGTTAGATTCTCTAAATCTGAAAACGAACCTCTCAAAGACCAAGCTTATGCAATTCAAAAATTATAAAACCCCATCGCTAGACCTCGACATAAGCATAGACGCCACCAAGGTGAGCAAAGTACCGGTAGCAGACTTTTTGGGCTTGTCTATTGATGAACACCTCAACTGGAAGTCGCACATTGATAAAATCAATAGCAAAATTTCAAGTTGCTGTTATGCTCTGGCGGTGTTAATCGATGTTTCTTCTGTAGATGTTGCCAAATGTGCTTATTACGGAAATATTTACCCCCTATTGACATACGGTATAATATTTTGGGGCAATTCGGTGAATGTGAACAGCACTTTCATACTCCAAAAGCGTAGCCTTAGAATTATTTATTGCATGAAAAGTGAAGAGTCTTTAAGACAAATTTTTAAGGACAAAAAATACCTAACCCTCACAGGAATCTACATATTGGAGCTAAGCTTATTTGTTAAAAACAATGACGATCTCTATCAAAGAAAATCAGATATGCGTACAAGGAAAACTCCTATGAGGCAAAACAATGACTTATACCTTCCGACTGTAAAAACAATGATTTATAACAAAAGTGCATATGCAACTAGTATTCGTGTTTTTAATCATCTGCCAAAGACTATACAGGACCTTCCTTATAATAAATTTAAAGTAGCGTTAAAAAATTGGCTTATTATTAATGTATTTTACGATTTAAATGATTTTTTTAAAATGAAAACTTGACATTTGTTATATTTTATTATGCGTAGGTATATTATGTTCTGTATTGTTGACATTTGTCTATAAAATATTGAAAATTTTGAAATTTGTTTATTACCTTAACATTGTATAAAAGAAAAATGTGCTAGTAGTAGTTAGGTACATTAAGACTATTTGCGACACCCGAACTGGGTATAATGTACGTACTTACTTGACTATTGTATCTGTCCACCAATGTACATTTATGCAAAATAAATTATGAATTATGAATTATGAATAGTCGTGACTAGGTACTGACTATTGCAATACTGCTATCAGTTTTGCAATAGTCACAGTAGACAATAGTTTTGCTATCAAAACTATTGTCTATGCCTGCCATGCGCTTTCTTTCTCGACTGTACTCTGCGACATTAGTTGATGGACAGGTAGGTCTAGTAAGCTAATTAAATATTCAAAAGAATCTTTATTTAGTTTTTTTAATGCAACTGAGATAACTAGACGAGCAGCTTGTTAGACTAATGGTAGGCCAGCTAGTTTATAATAAAAAAAATACGATAGATATGTTTTTGTACAATCAACACAGAACAACATTGGAGCACAAGCATTGAGCAGCATTGGTGAACAATCTTGGCTAAATACTCTTGGCGAGCCCTATTCTTATTTTACATATAACATTGCGTGCACCAGCGATGTGTTCAACCTTGACTCTATTGGAAGCGAAATTATTTTAATTGATCATTTAACAACGTGTTTCAGTTCGTCAGTGTTGTGTAACTCATATTTAGACAGCTGTTTTAGCCATTTTTTGTAGGTATACTATTGGATAACGAGATATTGCGTGTCTTTTTTCTGATGGTAAACATGACTCCAGATTAAACAATTGCAGTATAGTAGAAAAGTTAAAAGTGTATGGAATTGCCATAAGAAATCAATAAGTCACTTGGTAACTTAACAACGAATAGATAAGTCACATGGCAACTTAACAATGAATAAATAAGTCACATGGTAACTTAACAATGAATCAATAAGCCACATGGTAACTTAACAATGAATCAATAATTCACATGGTAACTTAACAATGAATCAATAAGTCACATGGCAACTTAACAATGAATCAATAAGTCACATGGCAACTTAAGAATGAATAGATAAGTCACGTGGTAATTTAACAAGTTCTTTTTAACCGACGAAAAGACGGAGTAGGTTCCCGAGTCGACCCATATATTTTTTATGTATAACCGCGCTTAACTTTTTCCAGAGTAAGCTTGTCTGGAAAAATATATTGACGGCTCCGTAGCTAAGTTGGTAGTAACCCTGCCTGCAAAGCGAGGGGTCCCGGGTTCGATTCCCGGCCGGGGCAGATTTTGTGTAAACATAAAATTTGTTCTCGGGTCTTGGATGTTTGTGATGTGTATCTGTGTGTGTCCATGCCACCTGCGACACAGGGAATCCTAGTGCGGGGGTATGAATGTAAGCGTTTATTTATTTATTTTATTTTTCCCAGTCACATACTGCGCTTATGTATAAAAAATTCAACTGATGTAAAATGATCGTTTGCCGTTATGATAGTGGGTCGTAAATAGATTGAGGGCAATTTAAATATCATTAGAGAAACCTGAGCTGCCACGTGCAAGGATCATGATTTCATGATGCATATTAAATCAGCTCTAAACTATACTTATCTAGTGTATATTTGTTAAGCTATTTGATAACGTGGGCCGTGTGGTTTCGGCATAGAACCCCTATACACGAGCGCTCCAATCTACAACATTCCACGCCAACGTTCTAAAAACCGCCTGTGTGTGGGGAATCTCAGATGGATTACATGGAGTGATAGTGCCCCATACACGAGCGCTCCAATCCACAACATTCCACGTCAACATTCCAAAAACCGCTCGTGTGTGGTGAATTTCAGATGGATTACGTTCCAACTGGCCGATACAGTGATACATTTCGTGCTCAGTTGGCATTACTCGAGATGCAGAATGACAGACAAATGGGAGCGATGGCTCGCCTGGAATGGGGTGATCGTCTGTGTGCTCGAAATTGGACCATCGTTCCGCCCAATCCACGACGCGCAGAGCGATGGATTTGGAATTATCGTGAATGATGACCACCCCATGTCTTCCCGATGAGTGCCGTTAGTGCCAGCTAAAATCAATCGCGGACCATGAGAAAACCATGGAAAAAACACGATCCCCGTTTGACGCATATCGTATCGTTTATTGTGGTTGTGCTTGATAGAAATGTAGTCCGAGCATGGCACCCGCTTCTACCTATGCCCACTCAGACGGACACACAGAAGAGTTAGTCCTACCAACTAGTAAAAAGTGTATAGTATTACAATCGTAAAGTCATGCCAGAAGCATTCGTGTAGCATAGATATTCTGGCACCACCGGCAGGGCTTATAACCAGAAATGGCCAGAAAATGAACAGCAAATTTTCCCGGGCTAATTTGTCAAATCAGCGATGAATAAGCTATAATTGCTTAATAGTTTCCGGTACGAAACGAGCTAACGATCAAATTATACAACTGTTTGCTTCCGGTATCAAATTACCTGGTAATGTCGGTACGAATTTATGAAAATTTTTCTTTGGACCAACTGGAATAGTTTTTAACGCCCGACGCAAAAAAGTGGGGTGTTATAAGTTTAACTAGAGTATTGGCGTGTCTGTCTGTGGCATGGTAGCTATTAAACGGATGTACCGATTTTGATTGAGTTTTTTTTGTTTGAAAGATGACTTGTTGGAGAATGTTCTTAGTTATGATTAAAAAACTGTTTGTCGATAATCGCCTCATTTAGGGGGTTTAAAAAAATGTATGTAAAGTTACCATATAAATTGAGTGTAGATTCGTGATTTCTTATAAAGTTATTTTATTTAGACACGTGATCTTCTTACCAGCAATAATTATATGAAGTTTAAAGAAACTAAAAAACATACTCCTGACTCAATCATCGTTACCTCGACACCAAGTGCAATCTATGGGACTCGTCAAAACGAATCATATTAGCCCAAACTAGAAGGGTTTACATGTAGCCGCTGAAGAAATTGAAAGCGCTGTAGTCGCTGTTGTGAAATAAAAAACTGTTTAGTTATTAATAATTAATATTACATACTTTGACATACTCTTATTAATCAGTAATTAACAATTTGAATTGTGAATAATATAATTGTGAATAATAATATTTCATGTATAACGAGTAAATATTTGCACACCTGACGGTGAATATGGCGGTCATATGTTAATTAATTTGAATTTGAATTTGAAGAGTTTCTCTATCTCCTTCCTGGCTACATCATCGGAACAGCTCCATGGTACCAAATTTCATCCGAATTACATAATATACCTACATACAAAGTATCATTACGACAATTAGACGGTTAGAACGAAGACGATTAGAAGTAAATTAAAAATTACTTCTAAGATTTTATTACATTGTTTGTTAGTCAGTTGCAAGTGAAGCTAATGAAACATAGGAGTATTAAAGCCTAGCCTCTAAGTATAAAGCCTCTATGTTAATACCCCTATTATAATAGATAACAGAATTTACAGACCCTATTACCATATCTGTTAGCGGAGATGTGCGAAGCGACCTCGCTGCTAGTTAGTTAAGTGTAATAAATCAGTACCTGTAACAATAACTTTAAATATAAGCAACCACAAACCTTGATTAAAAAAGAAGTGTCACCAAATCTTTGTGTGACATTTGTAATCATTTTAGACGTTTATCTTTTAGATACTATCTATACCTTGATTTAATAAGAGTCTAACCGCAGTCTAACTAACTTTGTTGTCATTTATATTTCTTTGATATAAGAATTCTAACGGTATCCCATAGATCCAAATCTGTTTAGGCATTTAAAAGTTATGATGCAATTAAGAAACTCACATCCATACCATACATGAACCCTGAAAACATTCCGCTTGTTTTTTGGGCAGTCGTGTAAAAAGATACGCACGGTCGAACATAGAACATCCGCCTTTTTTAAAGTCTTAAAAATACGATCACACGGCTACCTAACGTAACGCTAACTGCATAATATTGACTTAGCCTGCATGACTAATGAATAATGTATGACATAGAGGTATTTGTACACATGTAAGTTGAATGACATTGAGGATTCCAAAACATTGAAATTGTAAACAACGGGACTCCGCGGCGTCTGCGTCGATATGCAGACCGTAGACTCTGGTGCAAGTGTGCGTTATGCTGTCAAAATAACCATGCTTTTGCATCAAGCGCGGATTACGAGATAATACACGCGATAGTAACTTAGGCTTCGCTTACGTAACCTAAGTTACTTCTTGTAGCATCAGCTATCTACCAGTGAAAGCCCCGTCAAAATCGGTCCAGTGGTTTTGGAGATTACCCGGAACAAAGAGACAGACAACAACATTTTTAAAAATGGTTGTTTTGTTATACGTACCATATATATATACTTTCATACGCATTTAGTAAAAAGCTGTTATTTTGATATTACAAACAGACACTTCAATTTTATTTATATGTATATTGATGATAGTGACCTATCAAGTGAAACCTGGTTTTGATGTCATACAGGCATTCATATTACCTTATCTCTTTCACAATAACAGCTTACAATACAATGATTAGATAGATAGAAAATTCTTTATTGCACAATCATAGTTGAAGGTACATAGGCGAACTTAATGCTATAAAGCATTATCTTCCAGTTAACCTCGGTGTAATGTGGTGATTTTACAAGGTAGTGCGGATCATAGTTATTGGATAAGTAAAATTTGTATGGAGAAATAACATATGTGTACATACAAAAATACAAATATAAGAAAACACGAACCAATCTAATAGCATAAATACATATATACATACATAATCAAATAAAATATAGGTACCCTAGGTAAAGTAATCTAGTGATTTGCTCAGTTTGTGGTTTTGTTTTGGAGAGCAAGATAGTGGTTATACACTTTGGACTTGAAAGCACCAATCGATTAAAATAAAATTGAATTAGAAAATATTGTACGTAACTGTTCAATTATTATAATTGAATCTATACTAATGTATATCTATACAAATAAATAAAATTGAAGTGTCTGTTAGTAATATCTAAATAACAGCATTTTACTAAATGTCTGTACATCTGTCTGTCTGTTTGTTCTGGCTAATTTATGAAACGGCTGGATCGATTTTGATGGGACTTTCACTGGCAGATAGCTGATGTTACAAGGAGTAACATAGGCTACGTGAGCGAAGCCTAAGTTACTATCGCGTGTATTATCTCGTAATCAGCGCTTGATGCAAACTACTGAACCGATTTTGGTGGTACCAATCTGAAAGTATAGCCTTTCAAATAAAAAAAGAGTTTTCCAAATCGGTTTTCAACGAGGTAACAAGTATAAAAAAATCTAAAGTGTATTGTCAACCTCTCCTTTTTTGGGAAGTCGGTTCAAATTGCAGAGAAACACGTTCCATCTATCGTCGTCTATTTTATCTCTATATCTCGGATTTGAGAGCTATAAATGTAGATTACAACAATGAACGTGGATTAGTATAGTCACGTATTGTTATGTGATGTGATGCGAGATAAACGCATGCAAACATAACTGAAACACTTTACTACCTTGTCATCAAGGTGTAGGACTAGGCATTCCCGGTACTTTTCCCTAATGGAAGTTGATGTGACGTGAGATAGTGCTTCTAATACCAACCTTCAATTCAAATATTTTTATTTTTGTTACAGACCATCACAACATTCAACCAGCACACGACCGTGCCATGGAAGCCCATCTAGTCAACACGTACAAAATATGAAATAACGCCATCTGTCGTACCAAGCGTGAACTACATGCCAAAAATGATTTTAACGCCATCTATTGACTGAACGCGATGCCACGTATAAAATATGCTTCTCTTGCACGGGTCATCGTTATACTATGCTTGTTTTGTCTATGGCTGCAGATTATGCTCTCCGCCTCGAGCGGAGGAATGTACAGAGAAGGTATGTTTATTTTATATTGTGTGTTTTTTATACTTCTACATAAATCGTCACGTGTAGTATCTAAATCTATAACTGAATAACTTTTGTTTTGCAATTTATTTGAAATTAGCATAAAAAAAGTATTCGTTCAGTTTGCCAGTGTGCTTGTTTAATTGTTAATTTCAAAATGTTAAACAAAAGTTCTTTCATACAAAGGAGGTTTTTTCGTATGCCCGTCTTTATGGCATTCCATATTATTATACTAGGCATTTAAAGTAGAGCGAGGCGAAAGATAAGTAAAATTTCCATTTGCATTGTTTTGAAAACGTACTATGTATAATGTTTAAGAACTAGTTTTTTACATGCAAAACTACTAATTACAAATTATAATTTCGTCTGCCTCTGATCACTACTTTCAGGGCTCTGCAGCTGAACAAATAAATTGCTAAGCCAGTTTTATGTCGTTTAGGTTAAAAGCAATTATTCTTTTGTATTGAAATAAGGTTGAAAATGGTGACGCGTTTGCTTTTAGTTGAAGGTTCTTTCGTAGTTTTTATTTAATTAAGAAAAAGAGACACCATAAACTTTAAATATTTTTACATGAATCCACAAAAAGGAGTGTACCTAATGTTTTTAGGGTTCATGTATGTTTGTATGTGAGTTTCTTTATTCCACCATAACTTTTAAATACCAGAACCTGAACAGATTTCAATGTTATCGTTAGAATCCTTAAATCATCTCGAACGACACTGGCTAGGGCATTCGTGTTTTTTTATGTAACTTTTGTTACATAGACTTGTATCTTTAATGATTAAATTTCCTTTTTTTTGTTACCAAAAATATGATAGTTGTCGCTCAAAATATTGAGAATTGCGAGGCAAAAGAAATTTTTCAGGATCTTTAACTCAAATATATCCTTATTAATTCCAAAGCAGAGTCACCACGTCTGCCGCAGGCTTGACGCGGTTGCGAGCGGCGCGGGAGGTATAGACAGCTGTCTGTATCGTGTCACTGACCGCCTACTGTTAGGGTGTCCATATTCTCTCGTAATTACCTTGCAAAGTGTAATGACATTTTAGTAGATGTTTTTTTATTGATATGGATTTATAATTATTTTCTATATTTTTTAAGAACACAATAAGACATTGTGTTTGAATATTGAGTCCGTTTACATATACCTCCTGTGGAATCGTTAAAAATAGCTTAATTTCAGTTTAAATTTAATTTCCAGATTATGTCATTGATGACATACAACTGCAAAATTTATTGCTTAAAATGGTCCGTGATCGGAAAGAAGGTTTAAAATTTTAACTATTCTTTTGTGTTATCAAGGGTTTTTTGTTTTGATGCTTAATGGTGAAAATTTAAGGGTTTCATGCAGATTATTGGATTCACCGCGCCAGTTACACGTTTAGTCTTATTGCAATTTGTCTATGACGATTCATCGACCGGTAATTCTCAACCTTTTATCGATTTTCAAATTTCTTTTCTTACACTTTGATGCTTAAACAAGATTTAGTATCGACTAACTAACCCGACAGACACTGTCCTGTCCAAATTTCAATTATGGTCTTCATTTAATCCAAAAATCCCACTTCTAGTTTCTATTTTCTGACAACTTTTCCTATTTTTCTATCCCTAAAAACTTTATTTGGACTATTACGATCATTAAAAAAAAACCGGTCTAGCCATTCTCAAATGATGGGCTTACTGATGTACAACATTATTTTTTATTTATTAAAAGTAAAATGTAATATTGTTTAATAGAATCATTGGTTGAATAACTGGCCATTGTCGATAAGTCTTTATACAAAATATAATAAGACAAAACATAGGTATGTCAAAAAGCATAATAACTGGGACAACAACGTCTGGACAACGTTTTAAAACGGTATTTCAAACAGCACGTTTGAAATACCGTTTTAAAATCGTTATTTAGGGGTTAGTCCTACGATTACACAACAGAAAAACGAGAAGTAACCGCTGTTGCTACAAATGCGTGATATATGTATAGTACGTATCTATGCTCATTATTCTCGGAAGCGAATATATTTGAAGAATAATAAATAAGAAGCATAATATATTTGCTTGGAGAGAGCGAGCGATCGTTTCTCCGCTAACTTCTACCTTTTCTGTCACAGAATAAGATGAAAACAGAATAGAAGATGAGCGAAGAAGCATAATATAATTTCTTAGAGCGAGTGATCATTTCTTCGCTAACTTATACTTTTTCTGTCACAGAATAAGATGAAAACAGAATAGAAGCCAGAATTAGCCTTCTTCGCTTATCTATATATTTTGGCGGAACGTAAATAGCAGCTCCAAATTATTGCAAATTACATTTTTATTGCTAATCAATATGGTTAAATTTTAATTGTTGTTTTGATTATTTTTTCCATCAAAAATTTACTACATAGAAATATAAGTGTGGCTTCACTCTAAGCCGCTAAACTAAACTGCTTTATTTTTCTGTTATGTCTAATTTAATATTAACACGTGGTTGGTACTGATTTAGAATTAAATTTATAGCGGTCCATGTTTATTATGTTCCTTAGTAAAGGTACAAAATTTTTATTTTATTCCTTATTTAGTAGTATTGTTTTAGAATATTTAGTTGCCAGTAGTTAACATTTTGATTAACATTAGTTTTTAAGCTGGAGCTCTTAACATTTTCAGATGATAACCCGGGATTTTCAGTCTTACGTTCTAACCGTTTAGTGACAGTCAAAGGTTTCTTCCTTTTTTATTTAATGTGTTGTCTTTTTCATCATTCATATCTTTTGGCTTAAACGAAAATTCATTTGCGTTTTCGAATAATAGATGGCGCAACCAGTCGCCAAATTAAACAGCTGTTCAAACTTTAAAAAAGTATTTCAGATAATTAAATTTGAAGACTTTGACCGACGCTTATAAATGTTTTCGCAAGATGAAGCTTTTTGCTGTATATAGATTAAATCGTAAGCAAGTTTTGTGCAGTATATAATCACTAACACAATATATAAACACACACCGTATTGCAACTGTGTTGAAACTGCTACGCAAGTAATTTTTAGTTTCCCCCGAGATAGTCTATTATTTCACGTTTACTATATTTACCCGACTTAAATCCACAAACTTACGTCTGTTTTAGAGTAAAACATCAGATTTGCTGTTAAAGTGCACGACTATTTTAACCTTTTGGGAATAAATCTACATTATATAGCCGTAGATCAGAAATAGCAAGTTTCATTTCCTCGAGTGCTGCGAAAAGCCACCAGGCGTTAGATCTTGAAAGTTTTTGATTACAGCAATGGTGCACATGTTAAAACTTTTAGTTATTTAATATGTTTAACCGGATTCACTACGGTACAGCGTGTACAGCCGAATTTCGTAAAGCTTGCCCGACACGGTTTCAAGGTATTCAGTTCCTCTTCTACATGGAGCTACACGCGCGCGCTCCGACTGGTCGCCGCGCATGCACACAGCATGCTTTAGTATAATGATGATGATACAAACTAAAAAATAACTCGCGTAGCAGTTCCACCAAAGCGGCTTTTAATAATTTGCATAAAAGCTAAGAGTTATTTTTCATTTTGCAGATACTAACACAATAATGGAGCGAACGGCTATTAATACCTCTTTTCCGTTTGAAGGTTTTCATTTTATTTATTTTTGGGTTGTTTTTGTCGTTTTGTTTTCGTGTCGTGATGTTTCTTTCAATTGTGAAACCTACTGAGTGAATAAAGCAGTAAATATTTTGTAAATTATATTAAAAAAGAAGCCAGATACGCCAGGACTGGCCAGGATAGGCGTGTTACCTGATACGACCCAATTAGTTGGTGAGGGTGAGTAAGTGGTCAATCGCTGACAAGTTGAAAAAAATAACTTCTTCCGAAACCAATAATATTTGGAATCCTAAATGGATTTTTTCAATCACTATCTCCAGTAGCACTGGCACAAACCATTTGCGTAATCGAATCGTTAACTTATGCGAATTTTGACGTTAGAGCCAACATTCAGTTAACCTGTAGATTATATTAATATCTCTGTCTATTATTAAGTGCGGATGATGCAAAACATTAAATCAAAATTTATAGAATTGTTATAGCGTTGATACAAAAATCGCTCACGTTTCGAATTCGATTCGACAAATTATTCGTGCTTCTCCTATAGATACTCTACTTACCTTCAGTTGAAGATCTCTAGCCTAACCTATTGGTGTGTTCCAGGCTCCAGTAGCTGTACTTGAGAGCTAGTTCTAATCTTGGTTTAGTGTGTTCACAATCTTGATCACATCCTTGCTCAAGGCCAAGCGAAATAAAAACCGTTGATCGGTGACAATATTAAATTTGTTAAAAATAAAGACAGATTTGTTCAAAACAGGTACAACTTACAATATAAATGCTTTATTGTTTCAGTGGGTTCTGTCTATATTCGTTTTCGAGGTCGCTTATTATACGCCGGGGAAAAAAACTTGTAAGATAGTTTTGTACCACCAAAAAATCTAATAATTTGTAAATAACTTTTACCATCGCTATGTAGGTAAACATATTGTGTAACGAGATACTGTATATAATTTATTTATGTATAAATATTTTGTAACTTACACGTCTGCACTAAAATTTATTATTATTTGTGATAATTTTATTTATAAAAGTTGTAATTATTTATTGTCATGTTGTTATACGCATTTTTATAACTATTAGTTGTTTAGATACTTTTGCAACTAAAGTTATAATAATTATTACAACTGGTGTTGGGACTTGGGATGCTTAAAAATGATTATTATATACATCCTTTAACTATAATACTTATTGCGAGAGATAATTGTAGTATTTGTTTATGGTTCTGATTTCCGACTACTGTGCGGGTAAATGTGGGGACACAGGCAGTTAGTTTCCGTAAACTACTCATAGATGGATCTGACACAAGCTTCGTTAAAAATTTAAGCCGGCGCCATCTCTTATCACTCACCGGAACTAACTGCAAAGGTTTGTAACCGATCTAACTTTATTTGTTCCTGCGTTTCAGAAGAGCTGATGAACGCAAACGATACGTCAGAGCAAGTATTGGCTTTAGTACCTCCCGAGCTTCACAAATATCTAACTGTACATCCTAAAAATGTTTCGGGTAAGTTATATTTAATAATTTTTATGAATGACCATAATATATCTTTTATTCAGTGAAATTACTGGGCTTAAAAAACTGATGATGAGACCGATATATAGTACAACTGCGTAAATTTAATTTAGATTTGACTGGTTAATATCCCACCTATGTATCTAACAAGATGGAATAATATTTGCACACCTAAAGGTATAAGTATGGCGCGCTGAAATTCATGTACCTACCTAACATCAATGTTATTGTCATAACCCATATTTATACAAATAAATACATTTGATTTGATTTGATTAGATATCTAGTGTCTCAGGGTAACGAGCGCACTGCAGTGCTACGCAGATCTTTCGAAGTTCTGATTGGCACTGCAATTGTTATAGGCTGGCGTTATGCATACCATCAAGCAAACGACACGCTCTTTTCGATACCGTAAAAAATGATAGAACCGATTAACCATTGTATTTTTTCAGAAAAAAAGGTAAGTTTTAGCACATTTTTCATCATAGGTTAGCATTAATTATTGTTATCTAGCCAGGGAGAGTCAGATGTCGCAACTCGCACTTGACAGATCATTCTCAAAATTCACCTAGACTGCAGTGGTTCTCAATTATATTTTCCTGTGTTTTCCTGTCATTGGACTCTCACCTAGGATTAAGTTTTATTGCATTGTATAAGTTAAGGTGTGTGAAGTCTGTTGGAAAACCTAAATAAATAATATTTGCAACAATAAAATACAGATGAATTGAAAGTATTCTCCTATTTTTGAAGTCGGTTAAAAATGTCCGCTCTAGTCTACCGCCTAGTGTAACCCTGCAAGCAATCTTACGTATAGGGGGACCGTACGCGTTCCAATAATGGGGAGGCACAGGCAAAGCTAATCTCAGATGGCGCCACCATCGCTGGTGTTTGTCATTGAAGTTCACTTTGAGGGTTAATGAATTAAACTATAACCAGTAAACGTGCTCGCGTCTTATAAATAATTAGATTTAAAATGGTCACTATATATAAAACCTAGAACTCCTACAAGAATAATTGGTTTTTTGATGTTTATTGCAGACGATTTTTTGTTTACTCATTAAAATTTTATAATGAAGTTTCATAGTGAAACAACACCAGCGATAATGCGCCACCTAGCGGGATAAGAAAGCAGCGTGAATATAACTCTATAGTGACTCCCCATTGGGAACCACTAGACCTAAGGCCATTTATCATTCTGAAGCGCTCTCCTGCGGTCCATGTCAATAAAATAATTTGAATTTAATATTTATTTGTATATTTCCAGCTAATACCACAGAACGGACCGATCCAAAAAACGTCTCAGAGATCCGGCGAGCCGTCAAGAGGTACAACGAGGCGCAAACCATATACAACGAAGACATATTTGGACCAGTACAGAATGACACCATTATTATAGCCATACAGGTAAGATTAGTTAAATACGCGACAGCAATTATTATAGCCAATCTAGATTTTTTTTTATATTACATAATAAGTGTTAGGGTTAGGTTAGAGTTTGAAAAAAAACCGTCCAAGTGCGAGTCGGACTAGCGCATCGAGGGTTCCGTACCAACTTGTAGGTATGTTATTAATTAAAAAAAAACAATGTTTGCGATATGTAACTATAAAAGAGTTATTCCGTTTTGGTACTAAAAATTAACCAGGCTATCACTTAGTTTTTTTGTAATGAGCACTTTAGCGAGGTAATGTCGCCAGCTTTTTGGGCACCCTACCTGCAGAAGGCGACCTTAATGCTGTTTTTTATTTATAAGGTTTTGTTTAATTTTGTTTTTAATTGAAATGTAAATATTTATTAATATGAGCACTCAAAATCTAGATATTCTGAAATGAAATTACAATTTTATATGCCTGTGATTTCCTGAAAACATAAAGTTTTTTTGGTACGTAACGTGAAACGGAACGCAATTTCTCGAAACGGAACGGTTTTTTCAGCTTCTTTTTGGCTGAATGTGATAAAGACCAAAAACAACAAAAAAAATTTGACAGAACAGATAACAACACAGCTTATTATTTGTCAAAACTGACAAAAATGACGTGACGATGACGCTATACTTTTATAATGTTGCTGCTTTTTGGATATTTTTAGGAACGCAGTGTTGCTGTTAATTAATTTTGATTTTCTACTACGCTTTTCTTTAAAACCAGTTTAGTAAAAAGCAGGCCGCGCAGGCCTTTCTGTTTCAAAGTTCTGAGTAGCACTGCAGTTGTTATGGGCCGGTATTACGCTTACCATCAGCTAAACGACTCGCTATATTTATAGTCTCGTTATCAAAAACTATAAAAAACAAATCTACTTTCACACTTTATTAATTAAGTATATTTACCAAAAAATGAAAAGGGAGAAAGATATAGTTTGCAAAAATCAAGCCAAAAACTTAGGTTTAGGCATCTTCCGCCGGGCCAGTACCAGATCTTTTCCGGTTAGCCCTTCTGTCGTTATCTTCTTTGGCAATAATCTTGATTCCTGTGGAAAACGTCTGGTTTTAGTGTAGGAGCGTACTGCAGTGCCGCGCATACCTATGTTTTGAAGTTCTGAGTGGCACTGCAATTGTTATGGGCCAGCGTTATGCTTACCATCAGGCAAATGACCAGCTTGTCTCGTAGCGCAGGTAGCGTTGCGCTTTTTGATAACGAGACAAGCTGGGCCTTCCGCTGAGCTTCCACAGAGGACACTCTTCCCATGGTGCGTCGGTGCAGTCTGGCATGCGTCAGTACGTAATATCACGGACCGTGGGAAGATGCCTTAAGAGGAACCAACCTGCCATACTTTTCATACAAACGCTCGTACGTGATTATAGTGTTGTATCAATTTTATTCTTTGTTTTTTTTGAACATTTAGGTATCTTGTGCACTATATCTAGGTTTTTATGGAACGAAAAATTTATAATTTTGACAATCCCTTTCAGTAAAAGCCTTAAAAAAGCAGCCATTTCAAACAAATTTTACCTTGACTTTGGCCGTTCACAATATTCTCATAAATGTAAAAGTAAACGAAACACTTCCATGGGAACCTTTGACATGTAACAAACAAACAAAAATAACAAACTTATAAGGCATTTTCAAAAACACGTGCTTCCTGGAACACGTTTTATGAAATTACCACGCACTAATATTGTCAACGGAAAGTTTCTTTGGAAGTTGATTTCAAAATTTTCAGAATGCCAACCGAGGGCCCTGGCGTTGTCTTTCTTTTTCCGTAGTGCATGTTTTTCTTCGATGAACCAACAAGCCTTTAGACCATTTTTGCGTTCTACTTAGGCGGGCCGGGAAGGTGCACCTTAAGAATTCCGCTAGCCCATTTCTAAAAAATTAAAAATAACAATTTACCTTTGAAATCGCAAACTTCATAGCCATCGGTTTTCTCATCTGCCTCTCTTTCTCCGTCTTTTCCTTTATCCTGAGCATCGAGCTGCTGCCGTGACGCAGCTTAATGAACTGACGGTGTTCTGGGATATCAGTCTGGATTCTGAACTTTCTCGGAACCTGAAACGGATGGCTCAGTTTAGTGGCCGCTGATTTGAGTTCCAATTGAACTAAATAATCGGTTTAAAAAGTTACTGTGTTACCACAAAAAAAAAACATTTTTAGACGCCATATTTAGCGAGGCAGTGTCTAAAGATAAAAGTCTAATGATTAGAAATGTCAAAACAGAATAGAGTTAGACTACTGTTAAACACTATTTAAATCAAGATTTGTGGTTCCTCATATATAAACACGCGACGAAGGCATGTTTAGCAGTTAGCCGCTGTTTAACACAGGTTTAACGTGTGTTTAATTTATATGTGGTAAGACCCTTAAAATTAAAAAAAAAATACTCGAGTATACAATAACTCCTTATTGCATACGAATACATGAAATGTCATACAATGTATGATGAAAAATAGGAATAATTAACAAATATACGGTCCGGTCGGTAAAACGATCGGCGGTCTTATCGCTACATTCATTATGCATTCTGTACCGCGCATGCGAAGCCGCAAAGGCAATGATTAGCTATAAGAAACTGATTAAGTCTGCGAATCATAGATAAATAAATAAAATAGATACGTAATTGTAGTCTCTTACCATATAATCTCTGCACGGTTGGTCAACTACTTCAAATTCTCTGAACCTCGGTATCTTTTCCATAGGCGATGGCGGCCGTATCTGTTTTTTTGGTCGTGCGATCTTCACCTTAGGAAAATCTGGCTTTTGATACCTAAAAATACAAAATTTATTATTTATTTGTTATACGTAGTTTAAAAAAACTAAAAAACACACCTCCTGGTTCCATCATCAGAACCTCGACACCAAGTGCAATCTGTTGGGCTCGTCAAAAACATATCATATGAGCCCAAACTAGAAGGGTTTACATGTAGCCACTGAAGAGTTCCACTATCCACGTCCTGGCTCCATCCTGGGTGATTTTAATTCACTCGGAACGATCGGACTCGGAAGCGACATCCTTGACCGTTTAATATCTCGGAAACGCATCCCGACAGAGAAATATTGTTGGGATTATATCCGTGTTTATGCAGTTGTCCAATCTAAACGGGAAATTTCTCTGACGGGATGCGATTCCGAAATTTAAACGATCAAGACTGTCGCTTCCGACACGGATATCATTCCGAGTGAATTAAATAACCCTGCTGTTCCATGATACCCAATTATATCATCATCATGTCGTCCGATCTACATACCTACACATACAAAGTTTCATTTATGTTCAAATTGACTTCGATTTTGTTACATTGTTTGTTAGTTAGCTACAAGTGAAGCGCATAAGTGTGTAATAACATAGAATTCCATTATTATCATTATCAGCCTCTTACGCTCCCACTGCTACCATACCGGCCTTCTCACAGAGAGAGAGGTATGGGCGATAATCCGCCACGCGGGTCCAGTGCGGCTTGGTGGATGTCACATGTCCTCGAATCTTGTAGTTCTTGAACATGCGTGTTTCCTCACGATGTTTTCCTTCACCGTTTTAGAGCGAGTGTGTATAATCCGCACATAACTTGATATATGTCATCGGTGCGGGCCGAGTCGAGATTCGTACTATGGTGCGTCGGATTGAAAGTCGCACAAGTTCCCGCTCGGCTACACGCTCTTTCCATTCTGCTATAAAATTCTGCTCACCATACTAAGTCCCAGTGGTCCAAATGTAGAGGCTCGGGCATTATTATCTTCATCCACCGAAGTATATCGCATCTAAAATAATTATAAAGAAACTAAGAAACATACTTCCACCTCCTGGCTCCATCATCAGAACCTCGACACCAAGTGCAATCTATTGAACTCGTCAAGGCGAATCATATTATCCAAACTAGAATGGTTTAACTGTAGCCACTGAAGACTTCCACTTTCCACTCCCTGGCTCCATCGTCAGATCAGCTCCACGACTCCAGACCAAATTATTGTATTGTCACCCAAACTACGTATACATACACAATAGAATTATGAAGAATAATAATGTCAGTTATATTTAAATAGCGACCCGCCCCGGCTTCGCACCGGCATCTTTTTACAGTGACAGCATGTGTCTCATTTCAGGTTTATTAGAATTACTCCTTCGGGGGTACAAATACAACTGTTTTCCTAGTCCAGTTCTTCATGATCCCCAGCTCGGTCCGACAACACTTGTTCTCGGGGGTACAAATAAAACTGTTTTACCTAGTCCAGTTCTTCATGATCCCCCAGCTCGGTCCGACAACACTTGTTCTCGGGGGTACAAATAAAACTGTTTTACCTAGTCCAGTTTTTCATGATCCCCCAGCTCGGTCCGACAACACTTGTTCTCGGGGGTACATATAAAACTGTTTTACCTAGTCCAGTTCTTCATGATCCCCCATAATTTTTTTGTTTATTTATTCATACACAAAACAGAATACATCCAATAAAATTATAGATAAAGTTTATAGTTATGAACCAGACTATATTCCTAAACATGTATATACAACATGTGATTAACATAACAAGCAGAAACTAGGCTAATACAACTTCTGACAACACTCGTTGTCGGGGGTACAAATAAAACTGTTTTACCTAGTCCAGTTCTTCCTGATCCCCCAGCTGGGTCCGGTTCGGGATTTGAACCAGGAGCAGTAAACTAGAGGCCTCCGGAACGGCAGCCCAATACTCCTCACGAATTTGACGAAATCGGTCGAATATTCCTGCCGCACTTTGTTCGTTATTATCTGATAGGAAAATACTTATTTTAGAATAATTATAAATGACGGCCGGTGGTGATTTTTGAATCCGCTTGAGTTTTCGGTCAACAGCGTGATTTTTATAGTTTCGTGACATTTCTTCCTAGCACTCCCTTAGCTAGTTCATATAATTTAAAACTAAGAAGACGAGAACGTTCAAACCTTTAAAAAACAAGACGTTCTTAATCTTTTTAAATGACTCTCGTAATATAATGTTGATTGCACTCTTGCAATCCTACTAATCCTACTTAATATTATAAATGCGAATGTGTGTTTGTTGGTTTGTCCTTCTTTCACGCAGTAATGGAGCAACGGATCGACGTGATTTTTGGCATAGATATAGTTTATGGACTGGAGAGTAACATAGGCTACTTTTTGTCCCGGAAAAATGCGCGGCTCCTGCGGGAACGTGAGTGAAAACCGCAGGCAGAAGCTAGTAATTAATATATTAAAACCGCACGCTCCCTAAAAACAAAGGTTCTCCTCAAGAGAATTCTCTGTTATATCCAGGTGATAAACTCTCAGTTGATAAAATTTTACCTGCAACTGAATACGATTATATTACTCTGCATACTATACACAACAAAAGCGTAAATGCGGAAAAATGCGCGGTTCCTGCGGGAACGCGTGTGAAAACCGCGGGCAGAAGCTAGTGTATACATATTTTAGAAATTGGCATCTTACTAATATTATAAATGCGAAAGTTCACCGCGTAACTCCGAACAACTAAACCGATTTTGATGAAATTTGGAATGTAGATAGTATAGGTTCTGGAATAACACATGGGCTATAAAGATACACGCGGGCGAAGTCGCGAGTAAAAGCTAGTACCTTTATATGGTCCCAATAGTGAATATTGATTTGTGGCAATTTCGAAGGATCTTCCAGCATCAGTAGTCTCATGCCGTCAATATGGTTGTCCAATATACATTCCTAAAATACCAAAACATAGTATTCATTACCAGCTATAATAGCTATACAAATAAATTAATTTGAAGTGTCTGTTTGTAATATCAAAATAACAGCTTTTTACTAAATGCATATGAAAGTATATACGGTACCTATAAAAAAACAACTATTTTTTAAATTTTTGTCTTTCTGTTTGTTCCGGGTAATCTCTGAAACGGCTGGACCTATTTTGACGGGACTTTCGCTGGCAGATAGCTGATGTTAAAAGAAGTAACTTAGGCTACTTTAATTTTAGAAAAATAATTAGGGTTCCGCGCAAAAAAAATAAAACAATCCAATAACTCCATGCGGATGAAACCGCAGCTAGTTGAGAATAAATGTCTTTAAAAACCTAAAACAAGATACGGACCCGGTACTGTGGAAAACCAACGACTTCTGCCATCCAATTGGCGACGTCAACTTCGCTCCATTCAAGTGCAGCTGGGTACCCCAAGCTGTCCACCGCGTCCGCAGCCAGCTCGTAAAGCAAACGTGGCGATTGCTGACACGCCTCTAGCTTTCTAAAATAACGAACAGGGAATTTGACTCCATATAAGTGGAGTGGTTGTTAGTGGTAGGACTAACTCTTGTGCGAGTGTCCGTCTGGGTTGGTACCACCGCTTTGCTCGTGAAGTCTGCCGCCAAGAAGTAGTGTGCATGCATTACTGTGTTCCGGTTTGATGAGCAGAGTATCCAGTGAAATTACTGGGCTTATGAGACTTAATACCTAATGTCTCAGGGTAACGAGCGCACTCAGTGCCGCGCAGGCTTTTGTGTTTCAAAGTTCTGAGTGGCACTGCAATTGTTATGGGCCGGCGTTATGCTTACCATCAGGCAAACGATCAGCTCGTCTCGTTACTAAATAGCATAAAATATGTCAATCAATTCGTTATCTAATCAATCAAGTATATCGAAAAAACACTGGAAATCGAATGCTAGAAACGTCAACAATGAGTTAAAGTTGGACGTATCTACTGATAGCATCCTTTAAATGACTATTGGATGATAAAAAATAGTTGAAATCCGGAACTTTAAGATGTTTGTCGAAATTATATTATTTGTTTAACGTGTTGCTCGGGTATACTAAGCGTGGAGACAAAAAGCTTGAAGCAAATATCTAAGACTCGAGAAGGATCTTGGATGTTTGTGTTTGTTACCTGCGAGAACAATTTACTATGTTGACTACACTTTCCAGTGTTGCTGACACTGGAAAGGTCTGGAATTAAATTAACGGAAAATAGGCGACAAAACCGGATAAAACTTGTTCAATTCAATGTTTAATAATCGCAAAATTAATAATGATAAAGTTCAAGCTTACTGCTGGTTGAACATTCCTAATAGTCGGAATTATAACACATATTTAAAATGCCTAATTTTTGACATGTCATTGTCCTAACAAAAAAAGCCATCGCGATTTCATCAAACAAGTCTGCTCCTTGTGAGTTTTACCCGCTTAAAATGTACCTTATGTATTCCAGGGTAAGGTCTATCTCTATACCAAATAACATGTAAATCGGTCCGTTAGTTTTGGCTAAATTGTGATTGAAGGAACGTTAAGCGATCGGTGCCTAATGTAGTGAGAAAAAACGTCAGCCATCTCAGAAACCTTCGACTTTCATACTATGAAATTGTTTTGCAATCAACATTCGATTCGATGTTTGTAACTTTTTGTCTTTCATGTTAGGAAAAGTGCGATCCGTCAGCCGAAGCTTCGACGATCGATTTTCGAAGACCCAAGGCCCCAGGGCTGGCCACATCTCTATAAAACAACACATCAAAGACGACTGTGTTTCCACATAACACTACACCGTATGCCATCGACGCACTTTGGTTTCTTATAAGGATCCTCCTTTGGGAAGCAGGGGCAATCCACGCAGGTAGTTTTGTCCGGGGTGATGAACACGATCTGGCGTCCCGGGATGACCACAGACGGAGTCCGTCGGGGTAACACCACCTTCTTAAGTCTCCTGCGAGGAGTCGGCGTTTCGGATACCTTCCTCTTCTAGAACGAGAAAAATGAATGAAATAATACAACGATAAACGGACTTTTCTACCGGTATAGGGCACCGCTAAACGCGACCAGTGTGCCATCAAGCAATAGTGCACGCATCGCATGCGTTACTTTGGTACTGTGTTCCAGTATGATAAGCAAAGTAGTCAGTGAAATTACTGGGCATATGAGAATTAATTTTCGTATTTTTGTGTAAAATTGATTAAGGCAGGCGTGCTTCAGGCGAATGACTTGCTCGTCTGGTTTTCTTGGAATATAAAAAAGCGTGGAATACAGGTGATTCCAAACATAATATAACTAACCACAACATCTTCGTAGCTCATTTTACAAATGTGCTATGGATTTATTATCAAAAATAATTCGATTATCGTAAATTAAACTGCCGAAAAAATTGTGTACAAAACCGATTGACAATTTGAAACTGACAGTTAATTTTTATTATAGTATGTACTACTCTATGCAGTTAATTTTTTTTCGGTTTCAGTTGGCAAAAGTGATTAATCATTGGCGAAAGGAGTTCGGATATGTTCATGAAAAACTTTTTTATCCTTTTATAATGTAATGTTAATATCTTGCGTATCTTGTTATTATTCTCTTGGTATTACGCTTAGGAGATTGTCCAAGTCATCACGTTGTTTTTTAGGCAAGCGATACAAGTTTCCTGTCGATCACAATACGTACCAAATAGTGGTCGAACGCAAGCTCATTCAATAAACAGCAGCGCAAGTGCGTATCTTTTCGATCGATAAAGTTCGAAAAAATTGACAGTACAAATCGATAAAGTGGGTTTTATCGATTTTTTATATAATTTATCAAGCATACAATCGATAAAAGTTATCGAATAGCTAGGTCGAATCCAAAGAGAATATAGGTAGAGCTACTACAATACTTTACGATGAGACTTCGGTACTCGCAACATTCGACAAATTTATCAGTTTTTTTTTGATTCGACAAATTTATCGAACTGACTGACGTACTTGCGCCGCTGTGCGTTACATTCGTAACTGATAAAGCCCGAACTGTGTCGGGGTGTGTCGTGGCGGGACAGAATGATATTGTATTCATACATTCATTATGGGCAGGTTCACACTAATAGATTGTAAAACTGTGCTAATCTGTTGTGTTGTCGGGGCGCCTTGTGTTTTGTCCTTTTTATTTGTATAAATTTGATATCGTTCTATCGCGCCACGACACACTCCTATACAGTAATCTGAATCCAGCTTAAATAAATGGTTGGACAGAGTATCAGGCCGGCTCCACACGTTGGCCCCAATGCCACTCGTCCAACGTCTGGATCTAGCAAAAAGCATAAGTCCCAACGTTGCCGCGAGCGTTCGCAGTGCTATTTTCTAGATCCAGATATTGGGACAGACTTTGAGGCCAACGTGTGGAGCCGGCCTAAGAGATGATGCAGGCTCATTGAGCCATTATCGCTTCGCTTGCTTCGATCGCTTCTAATAGATTTACTGGTTTCAGGTCCACACTCGGCTGACCTACCTCCGCCACCTCATCGTGTCTTTAGCGCAGGCGCGGGACATAGACAAGACGTTGCTTGTCTTCTCGCACGACTTCTTCGATGAGGAAATCAACGCGTTGGTCCGCAGCATTGACTTTACTAAAGTAAGCAATCTTTTACTGTGCTGAAAGAGACAGAATCTTCTGTCTCTGCCACAGGCGGTAGCGCCAGCTCCATACTTTGGTCCCAACCTTTGCCCAAATGCAACTCGTCCACCGTCTGGATCTAGGAAATAGCATTGCGAACGCTCGCGCCAACTAATGCAATTGCCAACTAATCCACACGTTGGCGAGTGGCATTGGGGCCGACGTCTGCAGCCGGCTTAACTCTTAAGTCACAAGTCTAAACGGGTTATCCGGTTCGATGAGTAAAGCAGTCAGTGAAATTCCTTGACTAAATATCTGAAATCTGTAACGAGCGCTCAAAATACAATTATAGGCGACGATTTTTTCAAATTGAGATGAGATTGATACCTAAACGAGCACTACGAAATGTCCCATCACCATCGTAGGTTACGTTATGGTGTATTCTTTCAACTGGATACGAAACATTGACTTATGGTGGCATGCTGATCTGTGATGCTGATGCGACCATACTAAAAAACAAAATCACATCAAAATTAAAATTTGGCTTAATATTTAGCCTTTTTAAGTGTAACTCATTCAAGTTTCTCATTTCAGGTGATGCAGATATTCTATCCGTACTCTATACAGACACATATAAACGAGTTTCCCGGGATGGATCCTAACGACTGCCCCAGGGATGCGAAGTTTGAACAGTAAGTTTCAGTTTTATACAGTTATGACATGAAAGCAAAAGTCAACGGTTAGGCTCGCCTCTGAATCTCAGCCTAAGGTTAAGTAAGAGACTGACTTTAAAAAAATTCAAAACAATTTGAACTCTATCTCCAGGGCAGTGAAACTACAATGTAACAACGCCTTGCATCCGGATCTCCACGGACATTATAGGGAAGCGAAATACACGCAAACTAAACACCACTGGTGGTGGAAGGCCAACAGGATATTCAACCAACTGCAGAGCACCACTAGTCACACCGGTGAGTCGAGGAAGCGAAGTAAGCGAAGCGAAAAAAATAGTAGTGTGAGCGGAGCGAAAAATGTAGCGGTGTGAGCGAAGCGGATTTTTTTTATGTTCGAAAAGCAACGGTTTTTTTTAGTGTATAAAACCAACCAACGTTATTAACTTTATTTCGCCCACGTAGCCTAAGTTACTCCTTGTAGCATCAGCTATCTGCCAGTGAAAGTCCCGTCAATATCGGTCCAGCCGTTTCGGAGATTACCCGGAACAAAGACAGACAGACAATTTTTTTTTAAAATGGTTATATGTACCATATTCATATGCATTTAGTAAAAAGCTGTTATTTTGATATTACAAACAGACACTTTAATTTGATTCGTATAGATTTTCTTTTAAGTTGGCATCAATTTGAAATACAATCAACCAAACATAATTCGGTAATATAATGTTTGAACATAAGTGTGTCCGAGCGCAAACTTGTGCGACTTTTAATCCAACGCACAATGGTTCGAATCTCGACTCGGCCGCACCAATGACTTATATCAAGCTATGTGCGGATTATTGACACTCGCTCTAAAACGGTGAACGAAAACTTCGTGAGGAAACACGCATGTTCAAGAACCACAAAATTCGAGGACATGTGACATCCACCAAGCCGCACTGGGCCCGCGTGCTGGATTGTGCCCCGTACCTCTCTGAGAGAAGGCCGGTATCCCAGCAGTAGGAGCGTAATAGGCTCATAATGAACACAAAGTTTACCGCAGCCGGGAATCGAACGCTTCGCAGGCCGTCGTCGTATCTTCTATTCGTTTTTTCCTTCCAGGCATGGTGCTGTTCCTTGAAGAAGACCATTACGTTTCCGAAGACTTCATCTACATGTTGAATCTTTTACGGAGCACAGCTGATAAGAGCTGTCCGCAATGCGAGATACTTTGCCTCGGGACGTATCTCAAAACATACCAATACCACCAGCACAGTGACAAGGTAAGGCGAAATGAGCGAAAACGAAAAAAGCGAAAAAATTAAGAGTGAGTGAGTGAGAAAGAGCGAAAGCGGAAAACTGTGCTTAATGGTGTAGTAAAAAATTGGGACGTATATCAGAACTTACCAGTACCACCTGCAGTGACAAGGTAAGATGAAAATGAGCGAAAACGAAAAAGCGAAAAAAAATAAGAGCGAGTGAGTGAGAAAGAGCGAAAGCTGAAAACTGTGTTTTATGATGTATTAAAGAACTTGACATGTACTAGTATGTATGACCGTGATGGTAGGAAGAGTGAGAGCAGAAATAAGGCCGGTTACACATTATGACTTTTAGCAGCGAGTCTATAGCGATGTAGACGGCAATCGCCTACCTTTATACATTCACACTATGTACTTTAAGCATCGTAACAATCGCGATGCAGTCGCGTTAAATCATCAACGCAAACGCGATGTGTTGACTCATGAGAATCAAATGTCTATATTGAAAAAACTGGAAATCGAACGCTATATACCCTGTTCCAAAATCTTAGAAACGTCAAAAATGACAGCCAAAGTTGGGCGTATCTACTGAGCGCTAAAACGCCCCATACAAATTGGGCTTAACGCGTGACGTCACATATTCAACGCGGCCCGTAAAGTTGAACTAAAGTGTAATACATTACAGCCCGTGCCTCTTACGAATCATTGCCATCTATTACATAACAATTCGTTTTCTGTAGCATTATTCATTAACATATATCATTTGTTAAATATATATCTCCATGTCTGTCAGTGTGTTTGTGTGTACAATAACAGAGGAAGAAGCAGCTGACACTCAACTACATACAGCAAGTGAAGGCAGCCAACGAGGAACGCCGCCGGCGTATGCAGGAGACACAAGCTTGGAACTTTCAAGTGTATCCAAATCTTTATTCCAACACGCAAAAGGTTACTCATCAGAAATTTAATACTGTGACACATTTAAAAAAATATGGAATGTATATTTACTATTGCAAGCAACTGTATAATTTATAGAATTAGTTTTATCCGGCATAAGTATACTTAAAACTGGCTTCAAACGTAAACGGCGTGGAGCCAAAAATGAAAAAAAAAGTGCATGAACATCTGACAGTGACATTGGTGTCAATTCTATCATTACATACATAAACTAATTTTAGTTTCGGTCTCTGTCTTTCCAATGCATAATATGAGAAAGAGACGGAAGATGTCTGACAGATCTAAATTTTGTTTTAGAGCTGTCAAATATTTTTCGATCTTGATAAATTAGATGCCACTGAATTCATTGCCATTAAATTTACACTAGACACAAGCAAGTGGATTAATTTCACAGGTCTAAAATATATTCCATCTCTTTCTCATGTTATGCATTGGAAAGAGAGAGAGTGAAACTAAAATTAGTTTAGGTATGAAATGACAGAATTGACACCATTGACAGTTAAATACTGTAAATATTTATCAAAAGTTGTGCCTCGGTTGCATACAAAATATAAAATATCAAGTCCAAAATCTTCGAAATGAATAAACCGATTTTAATTAATCTTTATATACATAAGCAAGGTAAGTAGATCTTAATAGTTAGTAAAGAAAAAGTATTCGATAAAGAATATTAAACCTAAATTAGAGCGATTTTTCAATTGAAACGATATTTTGCTTTTTAAATTAGACATTTTAATGAAAATGTTTTCTACTATTTATATAGACCCTTGTACCTTCTACCTTTCTACTGTGTATCTTGCTTATTACATTGATTATTCACTTCGGAGATTTTACACTTAGAATTATGTACGTAAAGCCGTGGCGAGGCTTTCAAATTATAACAAATTCTGCAATAAATAATTCTTGCACTAAATTAGCTGTTAGCTGTAATCAAACACACCACTGGTCATGAATGTTTTTTTCGACCAGATTGCATGTAGTAGTTGTATTGGTTTGGATTATGTAACATTTGCTACTTCTAGTCTATGCAACAATGGTTAACTATTCGTAACATTTGATAGATTTTTGTCTATGGTCCCTAAGAGATTAAAAAAACCTAAACGTGTGATCAAAATGGATTATTTTTGCATTTTTAATTATATTATGTAGGTTCCTTTCAAAAGTTGGTCACAAGGTCACGCAAATTATTTTGAGCTTTCTGAATTTAGTGCTAAATACGAGATTACGCATCGAGTTGATTGCTTAATTTTTTTGTTTTGTTTGGGTCCACGCGATTTGCTTACTGCACCAGTGTCAAGGTTATCATACAAGTCAAATTCTGTCAAAACTGTCAAAGTCGCGTTAGAATCACGGCCAAGTGTAATAGACAGTGTGTCATGGTCGAGTCAAGGTCACGCTTCAGTAAAGCGTTGGATAATTTACTGAATGCTTCCGTGGAGTTGTGGAGAGAATACGAAAATACATGGTTTTCATCGTTCTGGTTAATAATCCACCTTTATTTGTATTATTAAACAATAACACTAGACAATACAAAATTGACCACAGCGTATTTTTACGCTCCCACCAAAACTACAATGATTGGCATCTACGAATGTGTTTGTACTAATGTAGCACTCACACCAACACGCGGCGCCCTCCCCGCCCCCGCCCGCGTCCCTCTAACATCAACAACATGCGTACTGCGCAGCCACTAAGCGTTTACTTCAGAGAGCTCAAGTAGTTTTGCGCGACCTAAACATCGACGTAAATCGATCAAATGTGGCTGTAACTTAGTAATAAATGCTACCTGTATATAATTGTAATCTAGTTGGCTTTAAAAATGCTTAAAGGCATATTCAGACCTAAGCTTTATTCGCCAACGCCTTTAGTAGAAAACTGGGCACGAAACCTCATACAAATGGGGCGATAAAGTTTGATGCGATATTTCCGTCTACCCACAGCGGTAGCGAATAACGCTTAGGTCTCAACAGGCCTTAAGACTGTAGACCTAGTTGGACTGGTTTGTAACGCAATTGAATTACAAATTGTGGTTCATCAACTTTAAAAGCGATACGACTGTCACAGAACAGAGCAGCGGGGCTAAAAATGTCACTTTGCCCGAACCATAATATGGATAATGTTATTGTCAGCAACTTCACCGAATGCGATTTCTCTTAATCATATTAAATGATCGTTTATCTTCAAAAATGTTGAGATGCGCGAGCGAGATAGCGGTGCGGAGTATCCTTAATTGAGGACGCATGAGCAGCTGCCTTATCAGCTAACAATCTCGTGTTCGTTTTCAATACCAGACCGATTAAAACCAGCGGTTACTAGTCTTCGTATGGAAGGATTTGTCAATAATTTTCGCTTCTTTTCGTTTTGTAAGAGCTTATTTCTTTAATAACCAGCGAAAATTTTAGACTATTCCTTCCACACGAAGACTAGTGACCGCTGGTTTTAATCGGTCTGGTATTGAAAACGAACACCAGATTGTTAGGTGATAAGGCAGCAGGTCCGCGTTATATTCTTTAACAAGGCTTAAAAACTAAATTTAGGACATTAATAAATTATTACTAAGTAAATAATTGGGTTGTGGTAATAATTAATAATAGTTTCGCAATGGCATGCCGGCACTCTATAAGCTTTTTATTTATTATTATTATGGTTTATTAACGCAAAATTAATGTAATTATATACTTGTCATGTTTAATGTACTCTCTTGAATATAAATAACGGTTTAACCGAAGCGAATTGTACTGTACAAGCTAGCCGAAGGGTGGGTGTATGTTTTTTGAGCATAGGTGTGTCTATTTATTTGGCACGCTCTGTAACCTACAGTGTTTGATGGATTTTAAAATTATAGTTGTCATTGAATTCGTTTTAACAGTGGAGTGACAGTATTTTTCTTTCTTAAATCAGTTTTATTTTTGTATGATTTTGCTTATTTTGTTTTTGTTAATTTGGTTTGTATGGGACATTTCGCTGCGGAATTATATGGCTGTAAATACACAAAGCCTGGCATGGTCCGAGCATGCTTCTCTATAAAGTTGTCTAAAAGACAAACAAAATTGTCATGAAAGAAAAGTGTAACACGTCTTGAAGATTTTGATACATAGATAGATTGAGTTACCGCAATACGGAAATCTTAAAAGAAGAAGATATTTTTTTTTTACAAAAGCCCGAGTAATAATCCTATTATCTTCAAAGGGCTAAAAAGATTTTTTTGTATCCTACCTAAGAACAGTCGATCAAGTCATCTTACATACAAAAAAAACTAAATCAAAATCGGTCCATCCGAATAAGAGCTACGTAGCAACGGACCGATACCCTCTTTTTTGCGTAGGGGGTTAAAAAGAGGGTAGGTATTTCATCTTCGTGTTACATTTCTTACTAATATTGTAAAGTCAAGGAAATAACTGGATTGCGAACAGGCAATTTTGACTTGAAAAACCCGCATGTAAAATATGCATTTTGTAAATTATTTATTTAGAATGTTAATTTTGTTCTCAATAGTTTTGTGATATTTTGCCGCTAGATTTTGTAGCGTTTGTAGATTTTGATTGATGTACACTTAGCAGTCTTGTCCACAAAATTTGGTCGAAATTCAATTTTTAAGATATGATATCTATGACTACCCCAATAATATGTTCGTATTTTAGGTGGAGATTACACCGTGGCATTCCAGCATGCATAATATGGGCTTCGCATTCAATCGAACTGTTTGGAACAATATTATGGAACTTCAGGTAAATTACTTATATTAAGAATTAAGTGCGACTTCTTTAGGCCCCATTGCAATTTTATTATTGCTGCTAGATGTGCCATGGATTTGCTATTTACGTCAAGCGATACACGCTCATTTATAAAATAAAGAAATTCATCGTGCATTATGCATGCGGTGAATAACGAATGCATGAACAAATTTTAGCGGCATTACACGCTCTACGCTATATTTGATACGCTGACGGTGAATCGGTGATAGACAAGCCTAAATGGAAGCCCATCAAGCATGAATAATCGTGTTCATAAGCCGCTGTATCACAGTCTCCATTATATGGGCTTAAAAGAGACACAGCAACGAATAGTTCGAATTGTTATATTCCTCAAATAAGCTAAGATATTTATTTTTAATGTTTTGTTTCTAGGACAAATTCTGTGCCTACGATGATTACAACTGGGACTACTCGCTACTGCGCCTGTCTCAGAACAGGCCGGGACGGGACAAATTCAAAGTCGCACTGTGCAAGGGGCCCCGAGTGTTCCATATTGGCGAATGGTATGTTTCCTACACTGTACATAATTGTTAGTACTTTGTAACACCTATATTATTATTTACAAAAAAATATTACTATTTCACTGGCTACTCTGCTCATCAAACCGGAGCACAGTAATGGTTGCACATTACTGCTTGGCGGCAGACTTCACGAGCAAAGCGGTGGTAACAACCCAGACGGAACGGACACTCGCAGAAGAGTTAGTCCTACCTCTAACAAAACCACCTGGTATAAAAAACTAAACTAGTTTTACCATTCCAGCGGTTTCCACCACAAGAAATCTAACTGCAACGCTTCCACAGTAATCAGTAAAGTACAGAAACTACTTCAAAACGCGAAGCAGTACATGTATCCCGGCCGGGTTACCGCCACTGTCATTGCAGGCGGAGCGAAGCAAAACAAGAAGCTAACTAAAGGAAACGGCGGATGGGGTGATCTAAGGTAATTTAATTAATATTTTATTAATAAGATAATAGCACCCATTGCCCATATCCCCCCACTACCTATCCCCCGTCTTCCATTATCTATCTTCCAATATCCGTCTCTCACGTTACCTACATATATTGCATTATCCTTTTCCCAATACCTATCTCTCATTACCATCACACTTTACCTATATCGAACTACTTGGCTTCAATTTACCAATACCCATCTCTCATTACCCGCCTTCCATTACCTATCTCTCACCGTTTCCCAATACTCGTCTCTAATTACCCATAACACGTTACATGACGTATCCCATTATCCGTTTCCCGATACCCGTCTCTCATTCTCCTTATCCGTCTCACGTTACTTATATCCAATTACCCGGCTTTAATTTTCCATTCCCATCTGACATTACCAGTCTTCCATTAGCTATCTCCCATTATCCGTCTCTCATTAGCCATCTTACGTTACCTTTAAATATATCAGACAAAAATTTAAAAATTTGTGTTTTGTTATATCAACATGTCAACCGTATATACTTTCATATGCATTTAGTAAAAAGCTGTTATTTTGATACAATTTTATGTATTTGTATAGATTGGATGTATTAATATATTAGTTATTATGATGTAATGTTCTGTTTTTCAGAGACCAGGAGCTGTGCACAAATATGACCAAAGTGGGGCGCGAGGCGAGAAAATATTATTATTCCTTATAATAAAACAAATATATAAAATCATTGTGTTAGCATATAGCCGTGCGACTGCGTGCGTAACGATTTTTCCGCGTTTCGATGTCACAGCGCGATGAGAGATATCTCAGCGTTTTGATGTCATAGCGCTATGAGAGATATCTGCGTTTAGATGTCACAGCGCGATGAGATATCTCAGCGTTTCGATATCACAGCGCGATGAGAGATGTTTTAGCGTTTCGGTGTCACATTAAGATGAGATATAATTTTCTCAGCGCTTTGGTGTCACAGTGCGATGAGAGATATCTCAGCGATTCGATGTCACAGCGAGATAAGAGATGTTTTAGCGTTTCGGTGTCACAGTAAGATGAGAGATAATTATCTAGCGTTTTGGTGTCACAGCAAGTTGAGAGATATTTTATCGTTTTGAGGTCACAGCAAGATGAGAGAATTCTCAGCGTTTCGATGTCACAGCAAGATGAGAGAATTCTCAGCGTTTTGATGTCACAGCAAGTTGAGGAATATTTTAGCGTTTTGAGGTCACAGTAAGGTGAGACATATTTTATCGTTATGAGGTCACACAAAGTTGAGAGATATCACAGTGCGATAAGAGATGTATCAGTGTTTCGATGTCATAGTATGATGAGAGATATAGCTCAGCATTTCCATGTCACAGTAAGATGTAAAATATTTAAGCGTTTTCATGTCACAACAAGATGAGATATATCTCAGCGTTTTGACATCACAGCACGATGAGAGTGAGAGATATCTTAGCGTTTTGAGGTCACGACAACGTAAGAGATATCTTAGCGTTTTGATATCACAGCGCGATGAGATATCTCTGTGTTTTGTTGTCACAGGAAGGTGAGAAACTCCTCAGCGTTTCGATGTCACAGCGCGATGAGGCATACCTCACGCCTATGAAATCAGGAATATATACCATGAAAATACCATCGAAATCTATTCAGTAGTTTTGAGTTATGAGCTTGCGACGCTTACAGACAAACAGTACAGTAAGTTTTTAGTGTTTGTGTTTGATAGAAAATAAGTTTTAATATATTTAAAAAGGCTAAACACGTCAGGCCAAGGCGCTTTAAAATTGTATTTGTACTTGAATTCATTCCATCACCTAGGGAATTCCTGAATTTTTGTGCTTTTTATTTATTAAATTATGGTGGTTCAATTTTCATACCAACGTCTTTTTCCATCTACGGGTGAAGAGAGTATAATTTTTCAGTGAAATGATTTTTTTTGCTTTTGTATTGATCTACATATAATGTTCGTTGGCTATGTAGTTCTCACCAGCAATATATCGCCAAGCAATGCAGCCGCTCTTGAGCTGTCTTTAAATAGTACCTATAATAATTTTCTAACTACCTTCAGAAACCACGTATTATTTTTTCTTTTGATAATCAATTGACATGAAGAGAAACGTCAGTGTCAAATTTTATACGTTACTTTTTTTGTATTGTCTGTCTGTGGCATTGGAGCTCCATAGTTCTTTAATAAAATCAGTATACAAAAGTTTTAAATATTTAGTAATTAAAAAAGATTCGCGACGTAGGTAATCAATGCATTATATAATATTGTATATAATATATATGCATTTTTAAAAGACTATTTATTATATTCACGTAAACCCGTCCTAAGTGAATGAGTTATTATTAAAATTATACTAAAAAATGCGTGTGTGAAGAATCGATATCGCTTTATATACAAAAACGCTTACAAATAAAGAATAAGTACCTATTATTGTTTAGAAGTGAATCTTATGTCGACAAAATAATTACCTACTGAGTTATAAAAATCCTAATAAGTAGGTACGCATTTACTCTTATTTAGAACTCTAACTCCAACTGGATATCACTTAAGAGTAAATAACGAGCAGGCCAACTGGCTAATAGTAAAAACATACAATTGCCCTACGCTCGCTACGTATTGCTTGCACATTACTGCTTGGCGGCAGACTTCACGAACAAAGCGGTGGTACCAACCGAGGCGCATACTCGCAGAAGAGTCGCATAATCGCAGAAGAGTTAGTCCTACCACCTACAACTGTGGTTATACAGGAACAAACAAACATCACATTAACACAAGAAAAATGAAATTCACAAAAAATATATAATTTCCGCAAAAATACTGGATCCAATAGTTTCCCAAATTCACTGATTTTTTTTGTCCAGTAGTAATTTAAAAGATTCTTAACATTTCAATGAAAAAAAAAAATATGACGACTATGTACTTAAACACAGTTTTTACGGCCAAATCAACAAAATGCAAGATTTTAGTACAGCTTTACGGCCCGCGCATGGTATGTGACGTCACATTGATAAATTTGTATTGAGCGTTTTAGCGCTTTTAGCCCGAATTTGACTCTGAGTTTTGACATTTCTAGCGTTCTATTTCCAGTTTTTTCGTAGACATCAAATGTCTACGAAAAAACTGGATCTCAGATTGACATCATAAAAAAATTAAGTCAAATACCCTATTTGTGGATAGCATGTTGGATTTTGCCACGTCCGCTGGTGAGTGTGTGAGATTCACTTCTATACCCGCTTGTTATTCTATGAATGTTGTGTAATATTTTACCTATGTACTTCAAATCGATATCGATTTTTCATATTTATGCTATTTTATTAACTGTGAAAAAACTGAACAACATTCGACGAATTTAAATTACATTTATTTATTGTTATATTATATAATATGTGCTTATGCGTATTAGATAATGTATAATATATGTAAAATAAATGCACCATCATCTATGTACTGCCATGTTTTAATTTCTCTCCATCTGAGAAAAATGAGATCGTTTTTTAGCGATAAGGACGCCCATTTTACTACACACACTTAATTATTTTACTGTTTGTTACTGTTATACATATCATATAATCCTATTAATATTTTGTATATTATTATAGATGGTGTATAATAAAGAATTATACAGTCTGAGTTTAAATTGGTATGTTATCACGAAAGGGAGTCAATCTACATCTGGAAGTCAACAACATTTTATTTTACGAGTGTTTGAAATTCGAAATTTTTCATTGATTAAAAGGCATTTAAACAGTTTACGCCAAAATTCTAGTACTGCGGAAGTTCCAGGCAGCCCTAGTTCCGCTGATACACTTGAACTACGAGTATATTGAACTTTGTTAATGACGATGTTGATAAGAGGAGACTTAGAAATAATGCCAGAAAAAGCCGCTCAGTTCACGTTTGAAGTCACTTTGTTTTGTATGGAAATGTTGAATGACGTATTTCCAAGTGAGGTTCTCACAACTTGTGGACAACCATGGTCCCAATCACCCTCTTTCGGAGTAACATACCAATGTAAAACCTCACCCTGTATACATGGTGTATGTTTTGGACGGAGCAAGGGTTGTAGTGCTTTAACCTCAGTAATTGGTCTTGAGTCTTTTCATCCTTGTCTCCTATGAGGACAGGACTTTTTTGATGCCAATCGACATCAAAAAAGTTTTGTGGAAACTGACTGTACATTTTTTTCCAAAATCTGTATAAATGTCTTCAAAAGTTAAAGATCTTCTAAGAACCATTTCGTGTAGCTACAACGTAGTAGTGGGGTAGTACCCACCTACCCTTACTACCCCATCCAAAAAATGCATTCTGTTTTTTTTAATTCTACTTTGTGATTACTTTGTACAGAATTTTTGTAAACCTCCAATTTTCAGTCAAATGCTGTTCAGTTAGTTGTATATTTTGTAATCGGGAGTTGTAAACAAATTTTGCAGTATTTATTTTTTATGTTTGTAGTTTAAATTGTATTAAAAGAGTACTTACATTAATATTGTTACGTTATTGTTAATATTAGATCTTAACGCCTAGGAGGTAAAACTTGCTAAGGGAACAAATATTGAAAATGATCAAAAAATTTACGCAAACGTAATTTTTTTGTATGTTTTTTTTAATCGTAAAGTCAATACTTTTGTTAATTTCATACTTTTCATATGTTTAATTAGCTATGCGCGGCACTGGAAACATCTCTAACGTTTATTTCGCCATTCTATTATTGGTTTGATAATCCGGCGCCACATTTTCACGGAACTTATTGTAAGTCAATGGGGAGATAATTTCAGCAGTTCCAAAAATCGTCACCAAGTGACACCATCTACAATAGCGCCACCAAGTGGGATAAATGGCGAGAATTCTTCCTATTGGGCAGATAATTTCAGTAGTTCTAAAAATCGTCACCAAGTGACAGATCTCCACCTATGACAGATCGTCTCTGGATCACAGTGCGCTGAGTGTGAGTTTCGCAAATAAAATCCGTAAAATTACGCGAACGTCCGCGTTTGTCGAGTAAACAACATACAAAAAAAATGCGCGATGACAGTTCATAAATGCGGCGCTAGGGGCGCTGTACATTTTTTCATACAAAATCTTCGTAAACGCGGTCACTGTCGAAAGCGTTAACTTGTTGCCAAACTCACACTAGGCCCTCTGGTCTCCATCTACAACAGCGGCACCAAGCGGCAGAAATAAGATGACATCGCCCCATTTGAGGCATTTGATTGTTCTCAAAGCAAGGGATGTGTGAAATCTATTATTTATGAAATCGGTCGCGTTCACTAATACCATAATTTAAATAACGAGATATAAAGCGTGTATTTTATTTGAAACGTTTTTGATATTTTGGCACTATTTAAAGACGTTAGATATCATTATTTTTATTTCAAAACTACCTACTAAAATTTCTTTGAAGTATTCTTTAGGTAGGTACTACAGTTAATTGGCGTGATTGAGACAACACAGATGTTATCAAAATCAAATGATTGAACTTATGAAACGATGTTACCAAATTTAAATTATTTCCCTTAACAGTTTTACCGACGTAGTCGTCGCTATATTTGAATGGTATTCATTGTTAATTGTGTTAGTAAATATTTTAATGCATGCCAAAATGAATAAACACACAGAGTATGACATTTTATTCTAAATGGGAGGGTTCTGAAATGATTTAAAGTATTATTTTTATTTATTTTCCTTCTTGGGTCTACAGGGGTCTTTATTTATTTTGTATAGTTTTTAGTTTTATTTGTTTTTTATTTGTATCTGTTTTTATATAATTTTCTTTTTTTATTACGCATCACGTGATGTTTTAATTTAAAAAAAATTGGCATGCTATTTCAGAACCAGCTCAAGACACAAATCTAGTGTAAGAATAATAATTTTAAATATATATGTATAAAATATAATAGTTATGAATTGAAAATGGTGCATACACATTTGTATAAAATAAATTGTTAGTTGTTAACATCGAATCTTATACATATAAAAAAACGAGAAGGTATAAATAATAATTACTTACTGCTATTATTCGTGATTTTGTTTTGCTTTGCACCCATTACACTTTTTTTTTGTCACATATTTTCAACATAATACAATATTAAAAGTACCTATTTGAACACTAAATAGGTACTTACAAAATTAAATATAAACACAAAAATAATATAATATTCAGTATGTTACTTATACCTTTTCGAAATAGTGTGGTATTTATATAACTCGACTCTATCTTGCAGCTTTATTTTAATAGTTTTATACTACATATATGTATAATTATATTACATTTTACGGGCAGCATATTTATGATATTTATGTAACCACGACAATTACTGTAACAAAGTTTTTGGCAATTTTTTATTGTAAATTTTTAAGTATATAGTTTTACAGTTCAAAAGTTGTATAGCCGTCAATAACTTAACAAGTAGTGTCGATTGATGCAGAGTTCCCGTTAATACCAAACTCGGCAAGGCAACTACTTGGTTGGTGTCGGAATAAATGGCAAAGTAGTAAAGAGTTTCTGCTAAAAAAATCTGGTCTCATGGAAAAATAAACTTGAGTGTTTTGCCATGTTTAATTGGTGAGAAAACCGTGTCTTTTACCTGATGGTAAGTGACACGTCTGAATAACAATTGCAGTGCCTACAAAGAGCTTTGAATGTCAAAGTTAGATAGAGATCGTAATATATTATCTTGTATTGTTTCTTTTAAATCTGTACCTTTCGAAAACGACGTAAGTACCTGCCTATATTTTTTCGCACAATCGCGTAAAACACCATTAATTAATTATAACGTAATGAGAACTAGTCAAAACGATGCTTAAAATTTTTAACAATATGTATTATGTTTGAGAAAGTTTTGTTTTTTGAATTAAAATGTCACCCATACATTTGCGGTTTGCCTAGATTAAATTGTTTTACCTAAAGTAAATATGGCCTTAAACATTTTTGATACCTAGGCGTAGACATATTATTATAGAGAAAACTTAGGTGGATTGTTAAAAATTTTAGGTGTAGAACTCAATTGCTTCCTAGATTAAAGAGCAAAACGTTGCAGTGTGGAATACAATAGGTTTAAATATTTGTAATGAAACGAGATGAAATATATTAAACAATTTTGTTTTATCTGTGCTTTTTATTTGAATCTTAAATTCCATGGTGTTCCTTATATTAGAGAATCATGTGTTGTTGAGGAGTAAATCCCTGCAATTTACTTTCGATGGGTATTATAAAAGTATAGGTTAAATTAAAAAACACGATTGCCCTAGCGAGTTACATCCTTGGTCCATAGTAGTCATAGAACCATAGATAGTTTATCGCTGTGGTTTATGGGTCGGAGAGTAACTTGGCTACTTTGTATCCCGGAATAATGGAGCATAGGAAACTCCACGCGGATGAGACCTTGGACAGAAGCTAGTAATCTATACAAATAAATAAAATTGAAGTTATAATATAGTTATTATTTTGCAGTATTTGGTGGCATTGAGACAACTGAATATTTTTTGTAACAATTTATTATTTCTGATTGAAAGAGTTTTGGTCCAAAAACAAAAAAAATATACAAAGCTTAGTAAAAAAATACATGATGCTGGAAGAGGTAAAAAGGGTATAAAACTATTAAAGTAGTACAAATAATTGATAAATACCTACAATGCGATTAAAATAAGAATAGGATTGGTCCAACATACTAATGTATTCTGTGGACTGGCCTAGTAGCGCACAACGCACATACTGTGACGTTTAAACAGGATTTTGGTACGGTGTGCAAAAAAATATGTTTTAATGAATTTTGGCTTATTTTATAACTAACGTCGTAATAGCACATAAACTATAGTATAAGTAAACAAAGTACAGGTAGTAGGTATAGCATAGTTAATTGTACAGTCAATAAATTTTTGACTTAATTTGTTGAGTTCGCCCGTTTAAAACACCTACCTCTTTAGGCAAAGACTTTATTACAATCATATAAATCAATGTCTTTAGCTCATTCATTTTATTGTAGAACAAAAGTCAACAAAACAAATTTAACAGACTACAAAATTAAATTAAACAAGCTTATCATCGAAAAGGACGCTCGTGACGGCATTGAACGAAGTCTATTTGCGCCTTTGGAGTATAACTTTTGGACATTACTTCTGTGCTGAAACATTGATGTAAAGTGACGACTTGACTTGACTTGCTGGAGTATAACTTTTGGACATTACTTCTGTGCTGAAACATTGATGTAAAGTGACGACTTGACTTGACTTGCTGGAGTATAACTTTTGGACATTACTTCTGTGCTGAAACATTGATGTAAAGTAACGACTTGACTTGACTTGCTGGAGTATAACTTTTGGACATTACTTCTGTGCTGAAACATTGATGTAAAGTGACGACTTGACTTGACTTGCTGGAGTATAACTTTTGGACATTACTTCTGTGCTGAAACATTGATGTAAAGTAACGACTTGACTTGACTTGCTGGAGTATAACTTTTGGACATTACTTCTGTGCTGAAACATTGATGTAAAGTAACGACTTGACTTGACTTGCTGGAGTATAACTTTTGGACATTACTTCTGTGCTGAAACATTGATGTAAAGTAACGACTTGACTTGACTTGCTGGAGTATAACTTTTGGACATTACTTCTGTGCTGAAACATTGATGTAAAGTAACGACTTGACTTGACTTGCTGGAGTATAACTTTTGGACATTACTTCTGTGCTGAAACATTGATGTAAAGTAACGACTTGACTTGACTTGCTGGAGTATAACTTTTGGACATTACTTCTGTGCTGAAACATTGATGTAAAGTAACGACTTGACTTGACTTGCTGGAGTATAACTTTTGGACATTACTTCTGTGCTGAAACATTGATGTAAAGTGACGACTTGACTTGACTTGCTAAGTCGTGACCATGTGACTGACTAACTACTACAAAACTTTCCGACGAAACTTGAAGACTTGAAAAATCTAAGAGACTTGCAATACACTGAGTGTGACTCCATCCATCCAGTATAAAACAAGGAGCAAAAAAATTATAAAATTCGACTGACTCTAATTACCTATATGGATAAACCACATTGTTCTGTTGATGGTGCTTTTATGAGTGAAGTTTTACGAGAGCCCATCCTATCCTTATTTTATTGTTAGAAAGAGTAAACAAAGAAATTAAAATTAATTACACGAAATACACAGATCAAAATAGTAGTTCACCACTACCTCTTTTGGACAATAGAAAAAAACAAACGTTATTGTTCTCTATGGTCAGAGGTAATGTTAAATATTTATAACTGTGTAATGTTTAAAATAAAATATTGGCACAATATTTGCTATTTAGCTATACAATGGGGAGGCACAGGCAAAGCTAATCTCAGATGGCGCCACAATCGCTGGTCCTTGTCATTGATGTTTACTTTGAGGTGTAAACTTTAACCAGTAAACATGCTCGCGTCTTAAAAATCATTAGATTTGAAATGGTCACTACGTAACCTAGAAGAATAATTGGTTAGCAATAATTTTTGACGCGCAATGCTTTGATCCAAAATTTACGTTTTTTCTCATCAGAAAGGTATCTTACCGTCGGAAGTGTACCTTAATATTACACTGGATTGCACTTTACAGAGATACAATTAATTGCAAAGACGATATTTGTTTACCAACTATATAATACACCTGCAATCTGCATATATAATACCAGCGATAATGCGCCACCTAGCGGGATCAGTAAGCAGTTTGGCTCCCCATTTACGATATTTACTATCAATTGTACCTAGACAGCATTAAATGCATAGTGTGAACAATGATGAAAACGCTTGAAAGTTGAAAAGAAAAAACAGTAATTTGAAACTATATTAGCATTTCCAACTTTGGACATATATTTACATTTATATGGTACCACATGGTGGTATTTGCATAAAAAGACAACAATACAATGACTTTAAAATAAGAATAGGACGGGCTCTCAGCTAACTTCACTGTACAATTTTGTTTAAATTTCTACTGACATGATGAGTGAAGTTTATTTATTTATTTATTTATTTATTTATTTATTAAGACACAATTATAACATCATTACAGTAACAACCAATACAATGTTATAAGTAACTATACATAAGCGAACTGAGAGACTATCTTATACTTATTTTAATAGCACTGTACATCACATGAACATCTCCACCATCTCATCTCATTATCCAATAGTATCAAAAAACATAATTCTATCCCTAATTAGCAAAGAATCAAAGATACACCAAGGAGCAGCTAGCTGGCTTGTTAGCATAGGCACACACGGTAGAATAATATTAATAACATTGTGTTCAATGCAATGCAAAATATTGACACCTTGTCACAAAAAAAATTGTGTGCTAAGTACAGAACAATTTAATACTAATATATTGTTTAAGTTCAGTGGCTGTCAATTTTATTTCTCCTATAGCTGAAGTTTTTTCAAGTAGATGTTTTGAATCAAAAGTTACTACGATTCTCACAGATTAGTTTGATTGCTCAGATATTTAACTTCTATGTCACATGTTCTAGACATCTGTTTAACTATTTGTTTTCCGATGATAGCAGAAATGGATAAAAATTTTGGCTACTTTTACAGTTTCGTTATTCAAAAACATTATTTACTTAAGAATCGGACTTAATCATGTAAAAACAGTTTTTATTTACTTTATTGTTTTGAGCAACTTGATCTTCTGTTTTGATCCTGATTAAGTTCCATTCGTAACCAGGATCCCAAACACAATAGAAAATACTCTGAGTAAATCTATGCACCTGGCATACAAACGGTTATTGAAGAAAAATGAGGACTATTTCTATTGTTATTCATCGCTGTTCTTCCTATATCCTCGTTTGTCAGACAAACTTGCCTCCCATTTTTTAGCAACGGTGCAATAGAGCTGCATGGCTGCTTTAGAGTCTTCTACAGAACTGTGCTCGCCGTGTTGGATGTCTATGCCAAGTATTTCTTTGGCGAGCCGTTTCAGTGATGGTGTACTACCTTTGGTAACCTGAAATAATAATAAGATCATGTTAAAAACATTTTGAACTACCTACTCCTTCTTGTGGTAATCTCTGAAGGGTTTTAGACCTGCTACTAACATTGTGTTAAGTTCACTTATTAAGTGAAAGAATCTAAAGTAGAAGCAAATGCAGATAAGAGTTGCTGATTAAATATTATTATTACTTGCACCAAACTGTATATGGTTCTGGGTATGTGCTAGGAATGCTGGACCAACATACATATAACTATATAGTTGATAGTAGATCTAGTAGGGATTAGCATGCATCTTACACCGGAGTCACTTAAACATTCATACTGGACAAAAGTTACATGTACATAGTAATAGAATTCGTAAGCTTACTTTTCTAAACGGTTTGTATCTAGATGTGTCTCTTATGTTTCGTTTAGGATGAGACAAAAATAACACACTCATATCATTCTTTAAGGAATGGCCAACTAGTATTCTGCCTTTTATTAAGTCTGCCACCTCTTTTTGTACTGTTGTAAAATCTTCCCCGTTGAGCATATCTTCTTTTCTAACGCCACTGACACTGGTTCTATAGTCTTTGACCTCTTCGCGCGCTTTTACAAACTTGTCATAAACACAGTCACCGAATTTGTTTACAATCGAAACGCGAGCAAGCATGTGGTCGTTTCCGTCATACCCTACGCCAACCATCTCGCAATCCATAGCGAGAAATTTTGTTAATTTGTTTTTTTTATCATTTCGAGCTTCTTCTTTTATATCGTTTTTATTTTGCTCATCTTCGGTTTCGGTGGCTGAATTGTTTTCCTGCGCCAAGTTTAGACTTTTGACGTTTTGAACCGTATTCGAAATTTCGTCTTTTGCTTTTTTCTTCCTAGAACGGCGGAAAACTACTGGATATATTTCCTTTTTATTCTCTTGGGCAGGTTTTGCCGTCTTTGTATCCATTATGAGGCTGCTCGATAACAATTTTTGCCAGTTTGCATCTATTACACCACGGAACGCTACAGTTTGGTTAGGTTGTTCATTTGTATTTCTCTTCCTTTTTTTCGATGTTTCTATCATATTTACATCAATAACTTGTTGGAGTAACAATTTCAGAGTGAATAATACACAATTAACCACACTGAATACGATTTTTAAGATAAATTCAATAAAAATCAACAGTAAATAGAGCACGTCTCGAACGAAGACATTTGTCATTTTTTGACAAAGACAATCCAAACATTAATGTTTTGAGTTTGACAGCGTCAAATGATCATTGCGTGTTGCATGGAATGTGTCATGTGTGCAGCGTTGCCAGACCGTCTTATTTAGGACAGTTTTCCATCCTATTCAATGTCCGTCCGTCCTATCGACGTCCCTTCACCAAAACCGTGCCTTTTAGGACGAATCTTCGAACCAACAGGAATTTGTAAAACGTGTAACACATTAAGCACACTTTAACATAAATTAAAGTATTATTTATTTTATGAGGCTGAATACGCATTCATTTTCAAAAGTTTAAAAAAGAACAAAATAACGCGTGCGGTCAATTTGGTGGTGCAAATGTAAGTTTCATACCGAATTGTGGATTTTAATTTGATAGTTTCCTTGCAAGTTGGAGAAACGTACTTAAACAAGTCTCGGCCGAACCCGCAAATATAATGGCCTCGACAGTAATGTACAGTCTACCTACAGCTATTGTGTACGGATTATATAAAATAACACATTTTTTTAAATCCGTCCGCTAACCATCAAAACCGTCCCTTTTCAGATAGATTATCGTCCGAATTCGCTCATGCGCGCTGGCAACACATGATGTGTGTGAACTCGCCTAGATTCTAATTCTAGTCCGAGAATAATATCGACATACCCTAGAATATATCGATATTATTCTTGTACCATCGATGCGTCGTCGGCGTCGTCGATATTATTCTCGAAACAAAGATGTGACGATGTTTTCGAGAACTTTTTTTTAACGGTCTAAATTCCTTTATTAACTAGTTAATACATAAATAAGTATTAGTATAAATAATTAATACATCTAACCTAGCTACAAAATCAGTTGGATAATCTACAAGCCCAAGTAGGCCTATAGATATTCCAAATGTTCTAGCCCACTACCAATTGGAAGCGTACCCACTAGTACCCAGTACGCTGGTAGCATTGCCTTTTATTCGAGAACTTAACATCGATGTTAAAACAACATCGATGTTTTTTCGCTAAACACCGATGTTTTTCTACCATCGATGAATATCGATCATCCCAATGGACCACAAATGGTACGTATTAACTATTAACTTTAAGTACTTATCGCAGAGGGTGGTAGCTTAGAAAAACGAGCATTTGTATGGCAAGTGGTGCCGTCTCGTGATTTTGGTCAGAACACGTAGTATACTACCTAATCTGTGGTCAGAACGGAATTAGACAGTCTGTGATTAGACGTTTGCTTCGATTTTTTATATTTACTGAAAACTGAAATTATTCGAAATTAAACATTTGTATTTGTTCACAACGCCATTCTTTTTTAATTTCTCGTAGTTTTCTTTGATTATCATGTTAATTTTGTTGTAATTGTTGGTGTTAGTTGTTGATTGTTTTTGTTATTCAGTTATTGTTGTTAAAATGTCTTACCAGGGAAGACGCAGTAACTGTGTTTTTGGATGCTCGGATCTTGGTAAGCCTATATAGTTTTTATATGATAATTTTCAAAGACCTCACGCTGACTTTCATAATTTTCATAGTTATTGTTGAATTCCACAATATTAGGTACTTCATTTTGTCTTTGTTCTAAGCGGAATGGCCACAGTAACCATTTACACCAAATTTGTCTAGTATTCCTTCTAATCCTTTGAGACTTTAGGACCTATCTATTGAATTCTGAGTTCTAATCGTCTATCAGCTTATTTGAAAACAAAATCTCTGGTTACAGGTGCATATCGGCACGGGTTTCCTCATCCTGAGACAAGGTCTGAAATGTTTAGAAAATGGCTTTTGATTGTGGGCAATAAACTCACAGAAACAGATCCATAAAGATCCATAAGAAAGTGTGTGCACTTCACATTGGATCAAAAAGTAACAAACCATTGACTGATGTGTTCAGCTGTCCCGTCTTCGCGTCGTTCGCGTCTAGAAGGTGAGTCTTAGATATACTAACTGTACTGTGTGTAACTGGGTTATAATTATTATACCGCTATAATCAGACAGATACTTTGGTAGGTACTTGATGTGTGGGCTCTTATCCGCAACTATAGGCTGTTTATTGGCCCTTTTTGCATGAGCATAAACAGATACTTACTGTGTACATACTGTATCGATACTATGTTAACATTGTTACTGGGGTCTGTTTCTTTGTATTTTGTTCACTTTTGTGTTTTATTTTGTGAGAATTTACCATGGATATTTTAATTTTAGTCTGCTAATTCAGCAAAGCTTAACACATTGCTGCGCAAAGAAGTGCATCCAGTTTTCAAAGCCGCATTCTCCGAGTTTGGATCCCTGCAGCAAATATTTAATTACTTGCTAATTCAAGTCTTGTTTATGGGATGTTGTCTTGCTTTTTATTTGTAAATGAAAGAGAAAAACATGCTACAGCAACCCCACTTAGTGGAAATAAGGGTAGATGGATGTTGAAGCTGTGTGTGACACCTGAGACTGTGTCTAAGCATTAGTTATGATTAATACCGACCTTAAATATTTACAGGAATATTTTCATCTCCAACTGCATCGGTCAAACTTGAACACAACTACTGCATCCCCGGAATACAATCACCTAGACCAGGAGAGTGTTCGACCAATCCGGATTGTGTGGTAAATGAATAAAAATTTGTAATATTGTAACCATATTTTGTTGTATTAATTTCCCCATTTAGTACATAATCAACTGCAAAGCTACTTGGTAGGTAGTGTGGTTTCAGCTCACTGTACCTAATAACAATTAAAGTGGGTTGTTTGAGTTAGTAGGTGATAGGGCCGCAATTTGTACCTACATAACAGTTAATATATTAGGTATATAGTGAGCTAAATACCTGTAGGTGCCGGCATAGGTCTGGTATAGGCACAAAATAGAGCGAGCAGAAAGGACGCTTAGTACTTGGCACACTAAACACTACTGTTTAGCGCAAAACGGTAGCAGTGCCAAGTACTTAGCGTCCTTTCTGCTCTGTCTATTTCGTGCCTATACTATACAATTACATATAGAGATATGGACACCTGCATACCTATATATATAGCTATAGCTATACAAGTTTAGTTCGGACCAAAGTCGCTTGGAGCGCTAGTGTTCGACTGTTCTGACGTTTCGCGTGAGACGGCCCTCTTCTCCTTTATGGATAGTTATTATACTCTTTGACTTATCGGTACTTATGTACACAACAATGTCTACGAAAACATCGAAAAATGTCAAAAGCTGTGGCTACGTGTTTTCCACTCAGCGATGGTGGGAGAACCAGTAAAATGTTAACAACAGCGCGCGAATCGCGGGCCAGTGTACACTTTCTAATCGCGGCGATCGGTTCGTTAAAATCATTTTCGTGTTATTAAGTGTTCGATAATGTCGTATGAAAAATTGTACGAGCGACTTAGCGCTCACGGTCAAGATCATCTTATCAAGTACTGGCCGGAACTGACCGATAATGAGCGGGAACAATTGGCGGGAGAAATTGGAAAATTGGATTTGGGAGAAGTAAATGAAATTTTCCACCGGGCCACCGAAGCGTCAAAAGTGATTCTAGAAAAGTTAGACGACGATTTAAAGCCCATTCCGCAGACGCATTACGAGTCAGTGCCCGGGCTATCTAATGAGAAAATTGAAGATTATGAAAGTATTGGTTTAAAAGAAATTTCTGAGAATAAAGTTGGTGTTTTGCTTCTTGCCGGAGGACAAGCAACCAGACTTGGATTTGGATATCCTAAAGGCATGTACGATGTTGGTCTACCTTCCCATAAGACCTTGTTCCAAATTCAGGCAGAACGGATTGTCCGTGTTCAACAAATGGCTGCAGAAAGATTTGGCAAGGGGGGTAGAGTAACTTGGTATATCATGACCTCAGAGCACACTAAAGGACCAACTGCAGATTTCTTTAGGAGCCATTTATTTTTCGGCCTAAACGAAGAAGACATAATATTCTTTGATCAAGGAAGACTGCCATGTTTTGATTTTGAAGGTAAAATACTTTTGGATGAGAAATACCATTTGTCATCAGCTCCGGATGGCAATGGAGGTCTGTACAGGGCTTTGAAAACTCAGGGAATATTACAAGATATTGCTTCAAGAGGAGTTGAGCATTTACACGCCCATTCAGTTGACAATATCTTAATCAAAGTAGCTGACCCAGTATTCATTGGCTATTGTAAAAGTAAAGATGCTGACTGCGCTGCCAAGGTTGTGCAAAAATCGTCTCCACACGAAGCTGTTGGTGTTGTATGCAGAGTTAACGGACATTATAAAGTTGTGGAGTACTCCGAACTGACTGATGAAGCAGCTGAACAAAGAAATCCTGATGGCAGGCTCACATTTTCCGCGGGCAATATTTGCAACCACTACTTCTCATCAGCATTCCTGTCTAAAATCTGTGACTTCGAAACCAAACTGAAGCTGCATGTTGCAAAGAAAAAGATTCCCTACATAGACTCCAATGGTATCCGTCAAAAACCAACAGAGCCAAACGGTATCAAAATGGAGAAGTTTATTTTCGATGTGTTTGAGTTTGCTGAAAACTTCATCTGTTTAGAAGTTGCAAGAGATGTTGAGTTCTCCGCGTTGAAAAATGCAGATTCTGCTAAGAAAGACTGCCCTTCTACTGCCCGGGAAGACTTACTGAAGCTTCACAGAACATACATCAAAGAAGCAGGTGGTATTATCGGAGACAATATTGATGTAGAGATTTCTCCGTTGTTGTCTTATGGCGGGGAAAATCTGACTGATTTAGTAAACGGAGAAGACTTCACAATTTCACCATTCCATTTGAAAAGTATGCAAGAATCTGCCACTAACGGTGTAAATGGTAAACACTAATTTTTTTTTGCTTAAAATATTATTACTGATATTCAAAAATGTATATTATAGAACATAAAAGTAGCTTTTTGTATAATATAAGATAGCCCTAGTAGCCAGCCTAAATTAACCATTTTAAATTTTTACTTTCGAAATAAAATACCTAAATCAAAATTATGATCAGAGAGTTGTGTAAAATGTTATAAGAATTTATTAAATTAACCATATAAAAAATAATTCCTTGATTTTTCTAAAATATATTTTAAGCTATATCATAGGGTTGATATTTTTTTAATTAGTACCTAATAAGGGCAGGATACGGCGCGCCGCGCGCTATCTCGCTCGCGCTTCTCAACATTTTTGAAGATAATCAATATTTTAATAAAATTGTGAAAAATCGCGTTTGGTAAAGTTGTTGGCAATAACATTACAAAGGTATGGCAAAGTATCATTTTGATCCGATCAGGTTTTCATACATGAAAACAAGCAAAACATAATAACCCATTTTCAGGTTTGAAAACTTAAGTGGATCAAAATGTAATTTTTGTTAAACTTTTGTAATATTATTGTCCGCAACTTTACCAAATGCGATTTTTCATAATTATATAAAGTGATTGTTTATCTTTAAAAATGTTGAGATGCGCGAGCGAGAAAGCGGTGCGCCGTATGCTGCCCTTAATAATTAATATACATGCCAATATATTAAACAAAAATTGTATAAAGACACATAAACAATTAGACCTGAAAATAGGGGCCTATTTAAATTTTGTAGAAAATGTTAATTACAATACAACTGTTTAAAAGACTGAATAATTAAAAATCAGCAAAAACTTTGCACCAGTTTTTCAAGTTCTTTTTATAAATTTATAAAAAATTTAAATAGATATAATTTTCAATATGAAAAAAATAATTAGTAAATTCAGATGAACTATTATTACTTACAAAATATTAATTAATTTTTCTATGCTATTGTATCACAAATTATCATGTAATTCCAGATGCATAATTTTTTTTAGTTATGTAGCATATTATTTTATAAAATTTTGTATTATAAATAGATTTATAAAAGAAATATATTACTGAGTGATTTTGAAACTATGCATGGAATATAAATAAACTGCATTAATTTTTAACAATGATTTCCATATATATTTTTTTTCTAAATAATGAATTGGTTGAATATACAGTATTGTCAATAAACATTTTTTTCAACATCACTCGGACAGTATTTGAAGTGCTAGTAATGTAGCTAAATTTAATATAGTAATATCTTCTAAGTAAAGTTCTTGTAAATAGATTAAATTTAATATAAATCTACACAAAAAACCAATACTTACTCTAATCTGTAACCTTATTGCAGAGGAAAAAAAATCGTTTAAACGCAAAAAAAGAACTAAACTTAATTGGACCACATAAAATATGTTTTATATATATAATTATATAGGTACATATGTATATTATTTATTTATTATATATAATATATATTATTTATTTTTCTTCTTACATTTAATATTATGAAACTGCTGAAAATAAAATGGACAATAGGTTTAAAAAGCGTAATTTTCAGGCAAAATTTCTACAAAATGCAATTTTTAGAATGGAACAACCTTTTACAGTATGTAGGTTTTATGTATTTATATATGGTTTACATTTAAATTACCGACGTTTCCGGTAATTTATACCAATAAACCTTTTGCATGATTCGTGATCATGGGCGTAGATTCAAAATAATATAAATAAATAGGGGAAAGTGGCCACCCTCCGTACGCGGGGCACATTCGTCAGAAAAACTTACGGTTTTACCACAAAAAAATTAAATACACCTTAAACCTCTGTTAATCACTGTTTAACGCCTAAGCATGCCTTAGTCGCGCGATTAAATATGAGCAACCACAAATTCTGATTTAAGTAGTGTCTAACCATTGTCAAACTCAATTCTGTTGTGACATATCTAATCACGTGACGTTTATCTTTAGACGCTGTCTAGCTAAACAGGTGACTAAAAAAGGTTTTTTTGTGGTAACACTATAAATGGCGCACAAACAGGAGTTTGCTTGTGTTCATAGACATACCAGCTGACATGTTGCTTGACGTAGGTACATGTAGACTGTCGCGCATTCTACAATAAAAATTACGATTAAAAACGATTATTTTTGTGTAAATCGATGTGTAATAATCGAGAATAGATACCTATTACCTACCGAAGAAATTAATGTGTGTTTCTAGTTTTATTTGTCAAATAGTAAACAGCGTTATTAACAATAATTATTTATTATTCATGTTAGGTAAATGTTCGTGAATGACCTTGCTTCGGCGCGTTCACTGCATTCACGATAAAAAAAACAATATAAGCTATCGGTAAATTAAATCTTTAACAATTGCGTAATCTTGTACCTATTTTAGGAAATGTTTATGTTGATAAAGGATAGGAGATACAGCAAAAAAAAATTAACTGTCCTCTTTTTTTTAAATTGTAAGTAATTTTACTTTACTTGAAAGCTAAAAAATGCTAGCTTAAATTTTTCCATCTCTAAGAAATATTTTTATCTCTAATTAGTAAGGCTGACCACTATTTTTAAATTAGACTAATTATAGTTTCTTTTATACGCCTTTTGTCCTAAAACTAAAAAATCGGTAGGTACCTATTCAGTTTTGCAATACTTTTTAGTCACGGAGAGTCAATGAAAATGTATGTATATAATATTTTATAACATTGTTGACAAGTATTTATAAGAGTATGTTGAGATATTCACGTAGATATTATATAATATTTTCATGGCGAGATATTGTTAAAATTGTATTAAATTATTTAAATTGCCTTGACACGACAAGTGTTTTTGTTTTGTGCTAGTAATAAATAAAAATAAACCATAGAAACTAAAAGATTAAAAAAAAAAGATGCCTTATTTATGTATATACTGCAAAGAGGTTACAAATGAGAGCGTATTAAAAATTTTAAAGTTTTTTTACGTTTTACTACTATCAAGTGTTTATGTGTACCTACGATAACAGTGTTTTGCAGTATTATTTAGTTATGTTTAGTAAATGCGTGAATCTATCACAAACAAACACTCAACATATAGCGTTGTATTATGACTAAATCGGTGTAATGGTACGGGTGCACTAGGTGGAATAATACGTTTTTTTATTTTATTTATTTAGTTTAGAACATTAGACTCTACATATATATGGACACATGGTCCATACTCTGATTAAGTCGTATATTAATAGAAAATAACGAAATAAACAAGATAAATAACATCAAAACCGGAACCCGATCGGTTGTTATAAAACTATGGTCTTAAAACTAATATAAACAAATAAACGTTAGAACTAATTTACAAATCAACAGAACGAATAAGGATTACAAATGAAGTTGACCAGACACCACAAGCGACATTACTTCGGAGTTGGTCTCATTTGAATTTGGAATAAAAATCAGTAATAAAACGAAGGGTAGAAAAGAGGATCACTAAGTAATTCTTTACCCATTGAATTTTCACTTGTGAACCGATTCCGTTGAAACTTGGCACATAATTATAAATCGTCTGTTTATATTGGTGTTTTTTTTATTTCCGTGCTATTCTGCCTCCTATGTTGATTCGTCTATTGTTACCGTACTTTCAGGGCAAAACTCATTTGTATGGAAATGCGTTCGCTTAAAATCCTTGCGAGAGAGTGAAATGATCAACGAAAGATAGGTTTTCTAAGAATTGGAGCGTTTGAATTAAAAAAAATAATTATAGTCATGCTATTTTTTATTTGCATTATTATTTGCAAGGTAATTACTTAGTTAAATTCATTAGCGTACCTATATACATGTTTTTAGATAAAGATGCCTAATTTATAAAAAATAACTAAGTAAAAGTTTGCCGTAGGTACTCGACCTTATGCAAATAGGCACTCAATGGTTAATCAATTCCGCGCATTTACAAAAGTTGAAAACGAATATGGTAAAATGAAATAATATCTACAGATTAATAATACTGCACATTGTTTATCGTATCACGTTATATATAAATAAATCTATTTTATTATACAATTATGTACTTAATTTAGTCATCCATATGAGATTTCGTTACATTTTACGTTACTTGAAAATAAAATTTTAGTTATTATTTTTAACTATATTTTTGTGTTTCCCCTGTTTGTGTCTTCTAAATTATTGTTACGTTTACCTATGTCCTTAATTACCAAAAGATCTATCAAATATGGTGTAATTTTATACCTTTTTTTAATATTATTTGGTAACTAGACGAGCTGGTCGTTTGCCTGATGGTAAGCTTAACGCCGGCCCATAACAATTGCAGTGCCACTCAGAACTTTGAAACACAACCGGCCTGCGCGGCACTGCAGTGCGCTTGTTACCCGGAGACTAGGTATCAAGTCTCATAAACCCAGTAATTATATAGCATAACTAGATGCTGCCCCGCGGTTTCACCCGCGTGGAGATTTTGGATTACATGGTTTTTATTTTTTTGCGCGGAACCCCTAATTATTTTTCTAAAATTAAAGTAGTCTATGTTACTCCTTGTAACATCAGCTATCTGCCAGTGAAAGTCCCGTCAAAATCGGTCCAGCCGTTTCGGAGATTACCCGGAATAAACAGACAGACACAAAAATTTAAAAAATGGTTGTTTTGTAGTAGGTACCGTATATACTTTCATATGCATTTAGTAAAAAGCTGTTATTTTGATATTACAAACAGACACTTCAATTTTATTTATCTGTATGGATAATTACATGCTATTGCTATATTGCTGACACGATGCACGTAAACCCTAGTAAGATAATACGAGACAAAAACTCAAGAAACACTCAGAGAGAAATGAAGCAAACATTTGCATTGGCGCCTGGTGGTGGATCCAAGTGGCCGGAGGGTACAAATAAGTAGATCGAAAAAAACATGTAGTGTTACCACAAAAAAATAATTTTTAGTCGCCTGTTTAGCTAGACAGCGTCTAAAGTAAACATCAAAAATGATTAGAAATGTCACAACAGAATTGTGTTAGACAACGGTTAGGCACTACTTAAATCAGGATTTGTGGTAGCTCATATGTAATCGCGCGACTAAGGCATGTTTAGGCGTTAAACAGTGATTAAGACAGGTTTAATTTTTTTGTGGTCAGACCCTTCAGGTTTTAAAAAAAATAAGCTTAACTTATTATTTTTAACAGATCGTCCAAAAAGTGAAAACTTTGACTAAGAGTACACACATGAATATCTCGTTCTAACGAGATTGAAAGTTATTTATGTCAAAACCCGAAGTTTCGATCAAAATCACATTTTAAAGGTTGCCAAACCAGTGCGGCTGGTTTCTTAACTAGCCGCGGGACGTGTTACGAAAACTGCGTAAGAATGTTGCCACATTAACTAATTGAAATTTATAAACACTCGTCTTACCATAACAAAATTAAACACACTTTTAACCTTTGTTAAACAGTGTTTAACTCCTAAACATGCCTTAGTCGCGTGTACCTTGACGAGTAGGGGTGGACTGTGGATGTACAGATAGTAGGTACAGATTTTTACCAGTAGGGCTAACATGCGCACCGTGACAAAATATTGTCGATGCTGTCGTGCATTTATCTCATGTTCGCGAGAGAAAGAGCGAGACAAAATTTTGTCGTGGCGCGTATGTAAGCCCTGCAGATGATAGGACCAACCCTTCTGCGAATGTCCGTCTAGCGTAGCGTCTGGGTCTACCACCGCTTTCTTCGTGTAGTCTGCCAAGTAATATGCAAGCATTACTGTGTTCCAGTTTGAGTCCATGAAATGACTGATCTTATGAGACTTAACACTTAAGAGTAATGAGCTTGTGTGTAATGAGCGCATTGCAGTGCCGCGCAGTGTTTTGTGTTTTAAAGTTCTGCTGACGTTACTTTTACCGTCAACAAACGACCCGCTCAATGACAAAAGAAAAGCCATAATCTGAAGAAGAAGAAGAAGAAGATAAAAGAAAAGTCTCTTTGGACATGCTAAGGATACAAAATAGTAAGGTATAGACTACGGACGTACATTTATAACAAAGAAGTTTCTAATGCATATAACTTGACCGTTACAAGTCCTGCCTATTTAGGTTTCTAGACTGTGTAATGACCTAAGAATGCAGTGCGTCCTTGGCCTTGGAGAAATGGAAAGTACACAAGCCATTGGCACAAAACAGTTAATTATATTATAGGCACCTGCTCTTACCAGTGCTAGAATAGAATAAATAGGTCCTACCTATTTGTTAGCGAGACGAGCTGGTCGTTAGCCTGATGGTAAGCATAACGCCGGCCTATAACAACTGCAATGCCACTCAGAACTTTGAAACACAAAGTCCTGCGTGGCACTGCAGTGTGCCCGCTACCCTGAGACATTAGGTATTATAAGTCTCATAAGCTCAGTAATTTCACTGGCTACTCTGCTCATCAAACCGGAATACAGTAATGCTCGCACATTACTGCTTGGCGGCTGACTTCACGAGAAAAGCGGTGGTATCAACCCAGACGGACGCTCAGAAGAGTTATAGTCCTATCACCTAGTAACATGTGTAGATGATCACCATAGAGCAACGAAGGGGTTCGTTCCCTTCGTTGCTCTATGATGATCACAAATAATGTCAAAGGTCACAGGTCATCAAGGATGAAGTATGACGCTTCTAGTTCTCGAACGTTCTAGTAGCATTGTTCGCGCTAAAAAGTGAAAGGATATAAGGTCAAACAACATTAGAATGTGACGCAAACCGACATAGCCTGGCATTTGCAATTTTGTAATGAGTTGCAATTGCAGGCAAATTTTTTACATAGGCCCCAGAAGAGCACTCATGAAAGTTAAATGACTAGCTGCCCGTTCCAAGTTTACCTACAGGCGCTCGATGCGTGGAAGAAATACATCACGATTTCTTTTTTCAAAAATGTATTGATATTTTTGATCGCGATTGCTGTTGTCGTTTTTGTATTTTTTTACCAAACCTGTTGTTTTTTCGCGTGTTAATTTGTATTTTGTAATGTTGGATTCGTGAACGTGCACGAGTGGAAGGCAAATAGTACAAAGACGAAAAACGGAGATTCGGTAGTTCTTCACATTATGTCTCTTAAACACTGCTTGACGTTTTTCTGCCAGTCATAGAATCTGCCAGTGTTAAAAGTGAGGCCGGAAATGTTTTCAGTTCTCACATTTTCAAACCGGAAGATTCAGTAAAGCATCCACTAACTACCTCCTTACTGAAGCGTGACTTCGACTCGATTGTAAAGAGAGTAAACTTTGACGTGACCTAGACGATACCCTAAAACAAAGGGGAACTCATAATATTTTCAAAATTTTGCCAAGACCGTTTGATGGATGCGAGGCGTAACCAAAATGCTGCAGGTAGGTACCTACTTATTTGATTCAACGGATCAGCATTGCTGTTCAACGAGGCAATGCCGCCAGCATGCTAGGTACGCTTCCAACTGGTAGTTAGATGTAGTGTTTATTTGTGTACTAGCTAACTAATAAAGGCTACTAGTCCGTTAAAAAAAAGCGTACAAACTTGACAGTTGACTCTAACTTGGCTAAATAGTAAATCGCGTAGACTCCGTAGAGGCAACTGTCAAAACACCACAGAATAGATAACAACAACAAATCCCCACAGATATGTAATATCAAATCCCACACTATTAACGGAATAGCAGTACATATTAGGTAGTACCTAAATCTGTGGGTAGTACTTTCAAATTCAAAATACTTTATTCATATAGGCCCCAACGGAGCACTTATGAAGATTAAAATAAATGACTCTAATAGCGGGTCTCTGTAACGTTCGTCTACCCGAATCACAGACTCAAACTAATGCTAAAACTAAAACTTACCTAGGTACCTATAACAGCGGCGCAAGTACGGATCTTTTCGGTCGATAATATTCGATAAAATTGACAGTTAAAATCGATAAAACACACTTTATCGATTTTAATGGTCAATTTTATCGAATAAAACCCACTTTATCGATTTTAACTGTCAATTTTATCGAATGTTGTCGAATTTTATCGACCCGAATAGATCCGTACTTGAGCCGCAGTTAGGATTATAACCATAGAGGTATAAACAGTAGGTATCTACTTACGTATATTTTTAACCGACAATAAAGTGAGGAGCAAGTTCTCAATTCGGCCCGTATTTTTTAATTGACTTCCAAAAAAGGAGGTTATCAATTCGGTGGGTACTTTTTCTTCATAAAATTCTTTTTTTATTTGAAAGAATATACTTTCCGATTGGTCCCATAGAAATTTCATCAAAATCGGTTCAGTAGTTTGTCGCTGAAGTCGGTTCGTCGCTTTTTTAAAGCAATTTTTTTCATAATATTTTATGTATGATCAATAATTGATCACGCATAACTTTTTACAGAGTAGTCCTATTATGACGATTTCATTAGGTGTACGTCAATACGTCGTGAGTCGTGACCAACGACAATTCGTTAACGTCAGCTGCAGACACCATAACATATAAGTTTCTACATCGGCCCGCTACGGTTCAACGCACTCCAAGGAAATACCGGAGCGTCACTCATTCTAAGCACGTCTGTGCATCGCTGTGCACTGTACAATTGTACATTACGTACGTAAGGTAATTCTTTTGTTTTTTTAAGTTTACCCGAAAAAAAGCCTCAAACTACAACAAACCTGAAACATGGTGAATGTTCCACCTAAGAGATCTGTGGTTCCATCTTTCTGGACACAGCGTTTTTTATTTATTTATTATGCGACAGCCTCAGAGTTAAGTATTGACAGAGTCGTAATACCGCCAAAAACAATGATGCTAATGTGGATGTGAGAAGGTGGGCCCTTTCGCCATTTAACACAGAGCACTTGCATTTGTCACATCAGCAGCGGCGCAAGTACGGATCTTTTCGAAAAATAATCGAATCGAATCGAAATATAAAATTGACAGTTAAAATCGATAAAGTGGGTTTTATTCGATAAAATTGACAGTTAAAATCGCCGCAGCTCGCGATATCATACCACTAAGCTAAAACTTGGTTAGAACTGGCTCTCAAATGAAGCTGCCGGCCGGAGGGAGCCTGGAACATACCGACAGGTGCTTGAAGACAGATTTTCAACTTGGGGGTGGTAGCTAGCCAGAAGAGAACTAGAAAATGTCGTACCAACATGCTATTGTAGCATCACGATGTTTTCCTTCAACGAACGCATCTCATAGGGGCTGCTTATAGACGCTCAAGCAAACGTACGTTTGCTTGTCAGAATAACAACGCTTTTTGTCAAGCGCGGATTTCGTGACACTCGAAATGCGCGCTTGACGAAAAAGCGTTGTTATTCTGACAAGCAAACGTACGTTTGCTTGAGCGTCTAAGCTGCCCCATAGTATTCGAACCATGCTCGGGGACCGATGTCAGTCGTTCCTATCAAGTACCACCACAGACAGAGTACTTTTACACTACCAAGTACCACTCAGCCACAGTGTTACAATCCATACGTAGGTACTATACTAATAATCCGTGATCCATATTGCAAAGTATCCATACTGTGATAGCCATCATCGCTTGAAAAGATAACGTTCATAATTAAATACTTACCTTTTATTTACCTCGTAAACGCTTATAAAATAACTAGCTAATACATAAATACACAACTAACCTAGCCACAAAAACAGTCAACAATCTACAAGCCAAAGTAGGCCTATAGATAATACAAATGTTCCACGCCACTACCAGCTGGAATCATACCCAGCATGCTGGCGGTATTGCTTCGTTGAACCGCAAATACTTATTACATAAAAATTGCAAAATTTTATTGCGAGATTCTGATGCTACATGCGACACAACTCTTCTCAGTTATTTAAAGATAATATAAATAGGTAGTGATTGTGTCGTTCGACCTTGACATTTGAAACGACGCGCCATTTTGCCTTTTGACATTAAAAAAGCCGCGAAAGTGTTTTAAAGAGCAGCCTTTTAACAAAAGGTCACATGTTTAGAAAATAACGTTATTGAGCATACAGCGGAATTTTTAAATTTTAATACATACATGCCTGTGAATAATAAAAAACGGATGATCTGTTCCATGATGAAAATAAGATTAGGGTTTTCTGAATGAATTGTCTAGTAAATAATGTCACTATAAATAATAGAGGGCATTATGTTTGTTGTTTTATATTGTTCTCACTACTTAACTACTTTTCGGTGTGTTTAAAGTTTGTACTTATATTCGATGTTGCGTCGGTTGTTGGATTTTTATCTTTTGTTTGAGTGTGTGTCTATGTCACCTGTGATACGGAGAATCCTAGTGCTCCCTGCATGTTTATGTATTATGGATGTGTAAGCGTGTATGATATTATGTCTGATAACCACAGATCACTAATATGTAGCTAGTAACTGATTAGATGATTCATTTGTTTTTCACTATAGGGGTGTGAATTTATTTCATAGATAAATCGATATGTTTTTATTTTTAATTTAATCGATATTATTACAAATTTTACAAAACAACAAAGGGAAACGAACGCATTACATAAGTGCGAAAAAGGACAATCTTATCGCTTAAACATAACAGTGATCAGACAATCTTTAAATTACCATAAGTTATCTACTGAATAAACATTTAATTATTGTATTGGATAGTGAGACGAGGGATTCGTTTTCCTGATGATAAGCATAACGCCAGCCCATAACAAATGAAGTGTCATTCAGAACTTTGAAGGACAAAGGCTTGCGCGGCACTGAAAAAAAAATACGTGAAATACTTTTTTGTTTCTGCGTTACCACAGCAGAACAGAAAAGTATGTTATCTTAGAACTGTTCCTGTGCGCTACAGTATGCATTACACGAGTTCAGTCACAAGTCACAACGGAGTCTTGGCAGTTTTAGCTAGGTCCTGTCACTTGTGTATAGTATTTTTCTTCTTGTGGTACGCACTTATACAAGCAGCGATCAGTTCCTCTCTACAAAGATAGCATACTTTTCAGTTTTTACTATGGTATTGCTTATAGAGTGAAACCAGATCTTTAGCGTTGTTTAAAACTAGACCGTGTGTAGTTAATGAATATTTGATTAGTTAGCAGATGGTTTTTATCGAAACGATGTTGATTAGTCAAGGTCTTCACAATATCGTTTGTTTCCAGCTACTGTTTAAAGTTATCTTTATTTGTATTCTTAGCTAACTTTCTAAAGGAGCATGATGTTAAAATTTCCTATTTTTGTCGTGTATAGTACCTAAGTTATGATATCTCTGATTTCTAAAGATTTGTAATTTGTAAATATCGACCGAAGATCTTTGATATCGACCAATATCTTTACTGATACGTAGGTACCTATCTAGAGTCCCAGATTGGTCTCAAATAAAATTGATCAAGACCTGCTCTATATATGTAAGATAATAAATCAGATAATTTGATATTCCGAAGAAAAGGCGATGCAAGTCGATTTCTGTTCATTTAAATTTTAAAGACTTGTTAGGAACGTGTACTATGTATATGAATATGACGTATATAATACTTATCACCGTAAACTCATTGTAAATAGTTTCTTTGGTATTTAAACAGTCGATCAAAAGAAGCGATTTTACCTGTTATAATTACTTTTTTAACTCAAGTTTTTGAGCTTTATGTTATTTCAAGTTTTGAATACATTTAACTGCAAATTCTTCCCCGGTTATACGAGTCTCTGTTCCTTATTTGCTATCACAAAAAATCTAAAGATTAGATTGTAGATACAAGTTAAGATAAATAAGTCTACGACGGCATTGACTTTGTTTTGCTAGGTAAACAAAATGTCAGCTTCGAAGGAATAATGAATTTTATGAATGACCCTTCCTTTAAATTACTGTATATGTGTGTGATTACCTAGGAAATTTACTAAGTTCTAAATAAAATAAAAAAATGTAAAAAAAACATAATTCTGTGTTTTGTAAATTACAAATTCCACTACATTTCTGGAAAAAATAGTCGAATTCGTTTTCTTCATAATCTATCACACGTCATTCAGTTCCCTTTCCGCTAATGACAAAAGCGATAAGATAAGTAATTAGTTTTTAACGTTTGTTAATTACAAGTTGTGTTGCTTTGTTAGGTAGGTCGTACGTAGGTACACTGAATTGCTATAGACTAACTATTAAAGCGTTGAATTTAAGAATAACCTGGCAAAACACAGTGTATGGACTTGATGAATTATCTAATATAGTAATAGGCTACTAAATAAGAAGCATCAAAATTTCATACATTTGTACGCTGAGTGTGAGTTTGGCAGTTAAAAATTTAAAATCCATTTACTTGACGACCACGTTGTCGAGTAAAGTCGCGATGATAGTTCATAAACGCACCGCTAAGGGCGCTGTACATTTTTTCATACAATTTCCATGGAAACGCGGTCACTGTAGAAGTGCAGAGGGATTTCCTATGTTGCAGGTGGCAGACACACACATAAACTTAATATGAACATCCAAAATCTGAGAACAAACTCATATCATCAGTCTGCTCATCGGTCACCACTCACCAATGACATCAATTCATCGCACGAAGTTTGCCGGATCTAACGCAGAGCGTATTGCAAGCAGGGTTAACTTAGCACCATTCTATTATACCAAGTACTAGTAAGGTACCAATTTAGCCATAGAGCCGCCCGTAAACATTGATGCGCTTTCCAGAGGTATATAGCAAGTGAAGTGAGTACTACAGTTATCATACATACATCAGTTTGGCTTAAATTGCTTGTTGAAAGAACTATTCAATATATCCTTGCATAGCTCTTTATTGTTTTTATTCAAACAGGTTGAACTGATTCTCGTCAGGCAACTCTTTATTTTGAAGGTTATTGTGTTGACTTTGACATTTCATTTAAAAAATGCTGTTTCCGCATTGTTTTTACGTTAGCCTTTATTCTGACTACTTTAATTTTCTGTGACGTTTTAGCTACCTAACTTCTACTTACTTTATCTTTGTCCTAATTTTATCTAGCACTACTGAATCTTAATCTAGGGCTAACCTAACCAAGAGCCAAGATTCATAGGCGAGTCTAGCGTCGACTTTTGCAAAGACAATGTCAAAACTGTATAGGTAGTATTTTGATATATAGAAGCGCGAGTCCAAGTTTCGATTCAATTCTGAATCATAGATGAGTCTAAAAAAGCAAATACATAAACGGAACACTGATTTAAACTCTAGAAAAAACGCTCAACATTAGTACCTCGGCTTAGATTTATTATTAAACTAGCTGTGCCCCGCGGCTTCGCACACGTAGCCTCTAAGTTACTCCTTATAACATCAACTAACTGCCAGTGAAAGTACCGTCTAAATTGGTCTAGCATTTTCGGAGATTACCCGGAATAGACAGACAGACAAACATTTTAAAAATTGTGTTTTTGTTATAAGTACCTTATATACTTTCATATGCGTTTATTGAAGAGGTATTATTTTGATATTAGAAACAGAAATTTCAATCTTATTTATTTGTATTGTATAGATCTAAGTCTGTGGTATAGATAAATATTCCTGGGTTCAAAAATACTTCTAACAGATACATACACTACCTAAGTATAAGAATTTAAAATAAGAAATAACTTACTATTCGGTACAGGTACTTATTATTCGAAGACGTGTATGTGGTCCGTACAATCCTATGAATCGTCTCTTCCCGTGGATACCGTAAGAGGTAAGAGTTGGCTAAGCTAATATCCCCCCTTCAAGAAGGTCGGCCGCTGGTCTTCAGCAGTGGACGTTCTCCAACTCATGATGAATTCTTAAAAAAACAGCTCGTGAATTCCGTGGTTTGCATGCACTAAACAAAAAAAAAAGAATGTAACATAATAGCAGCCGATTGGGTTGCATTAGTCAACTAAGGTCATTTACTTTCAAACTGCGAGGTCGGACCCTTTCCTTATTTTACAACTAGCTTTGCCTCGTGGCTTCTCTCCTGTAATTTACCGGTTTCCTCCTGAACCCCTGTCATCATCCCCAGGCCCCATCCCCATATTTGGCAACAATCTATAGTGACATTGTAATTTGTAATTTAAAATGTGCATGCTGTTTTATGACAAAAAACATGTACGGACCACACTACTAATGCAACATCTAATATATTTTTTTTAATTAATCACTGATTGATTGGTATAATTCTTAGCCAGGATCCTACTAGATTTACATTTACTTAATAATAAATAGATGTGTTTGTGTATTATATTGTAAAAAGAAAATACATTTATTTATTAAATTATTGATAATCTAAGTTTATATATATTCTATTATTAGACAATATAGTTTAATATACAACAATATACGTCTATACATAGGATTATTTACATTTCAATAAAAAACTAAGAATTGATCAATTAAAACCAAAATTAAACAAAACCTTATAAATAAAAAATTATATTGTTATTTTAGTTTATTTTGATGAATTTGTTTAATTATTTTAGCTTAAAATGTTGTGAATAAATGCTAGGTAATAAATTTACTTAATCGAAATATTATCGGTTAACTTTATCTAAATTCGAGCCGTTTTGGTGAGATTGATTGAGTAACAAACAGACATCCAAACGTTCGCATTTGTGTTTTTAGTAGATCCAGGTAGAACAAACTTATTGAGCGATCGCAGGGGTTCGAGCACGAACGTAGTTATTTCTGAATTATTGTTTTTGTCTGCTAGTCAGTTTATTTAGTTTGTAGTTTTCAGCCTGGCCAGGTCAAATGCTAACATATCGAGCATAAAAAAACAATTTAATAACTTTTAAGAAAATTTATTTTAGTTTTGTGAGTAGCTCCTTAGCTATGTATAGTCGTTGTATATAAGGACATACAACCTTAACGTACCTTACATACAACGAAGAGAAATCGCGGGCATACGCTAGTCTTGTTTTAAATTGAAAAGGTAAGCAACAGGCTGCCTACTGTTTTGGAATTCCTGCATATTGAAGGAAGTATCTTTATTTAAACTTTATACACAACAATCTACATAAATAAAGATTTGTGGTTTTTCATATTGAAACAAGCTACTAAGGCATGTTTAGGGGTTAAACGTTATTTAACACGTGTTTAGAGTGTGTTTAACTTATTTTTGGGAAGACTGTCGGTATTTAGGATTAAAGCCCAGTAGTTTGACTACTTCGTTCATCAAACCGGAACACAATATAGGTAATGCTTGCCCATTGCCACTTGGTGACAGCCTACACGACTCACAAACAAAGCGGTGGTAGGACCCGTTCAGACGGACACTATCCGTGCTACCACAAAAAAACACCTTTAGACGCCTGTTTAGCTAGACAGTATCTAAAGGTAAACGTCAAAAATGATTAGATATATCGCAACAGAATTGTGTTAGGCAACGGTTAGGCACTGCTTAAATCAGGATTTGTGGTTGCTCATATTTAATCACGCGACTAAGGCATGTTTAGTAGTTAAACATTGTTTAACACAGGTTTGGCGTGCGTTTAATTTTTTTGTGGTAAGATCGTTATAGTTACTAATATTATACTATAGCAGAAAAGTTTGTGAGATTGTTTGTTTGTTTGTTACCGCTGATCTCTGGAACCTATGGTCCGATTCTAAAAATTCTTTCACTAATAAGAAGCTACATTGTCCCTGAGTGCTTTATAAAACTATCTGTACATACCAACATTGTACATATACTCAAGAAAGACAAGTCTTGTGCAATCCTGTTAACGGCAACAATTAACACCTAGATAAATTATTAAGTACGTAGGTATACGCATAAGTGGTTCAACCTACTTTCAGGATTAAGAAACAATTTCAAGTGATTTCATTATCTTGAAACACTTGCATTATAAAGCTATTAGGTAGTAAAATAAATACTCCTTTAGATATTTATTTATTTATTTATTTATTTAATAGCACACAATACAGAATGTAATCCATACATGATAGTGAAATAATAATCAAAAATTATTGTTCTTAATTACATTCCAAGCTTTTGAGTGCCTAATTGCGTTACAATAATAAGTATATAACACTAATAATAATAACATTTGCTCAATAGATAAGTACAAACAAACGAAATTGAGTTAGAAATTTGACATTATACTTATGAAAATATATGAAATTAAAAGAAAATAGTCTTTAATTGTTTTTGAAAGTGACATAGTTTATGGTGGAAGATGTCGATATCTCTGTTAGAGATAAGAATTTCATTGTAGAGGCGACACATTCTGACTATGGGATTGTAAAAGGATGTATTATTGGAGAAAACTTGAAGACTAAATATGTTATAGTTGCGATTACGATTTCTGAACCGCGTGTTAAAGTTTAATAGGGAAAGCAGAGACGGGGAGTCTATAGTTGAGTGGATTATTTTAAAAAGCAATACAATATCAATGTATTTGCGACGTACTTCAAGAGATGTCACGTGAAAATAGCCAAGCCGGTCTTTATAAGACGATAGTTTACGGCCCATGCCACATCTGTAGCTAACAATCCTAAGACATCGTCTCTGAATTTGTTCGATTCGATTGCTATGGACGCTGTAGAATGGAGACCAGATGGACGAGTTATACTCAAGTATGCTACGTATGAGAGTGTAATAAAGGTAAATGAAACTATTGCTGTTACGGAAATGTTTAGTAGTCCTCGACACAAACCCAAGTAATCGCGAACTGCGTTCAATGATGTGGTCATAGTGGTTATGAAAAGTAAGCTTTTCATCAAAAAGTACGCCAAGATCCTTTGCAACGCTTTGTCTTGTCAGTATGCTACCTTTAATGGTATAATCAAACATAAGCTTATGTGTTTTCCGAGTAAAGCTTATCACAAAACACTTATTTATATTAAGCTGCATATGGTTATTATCGCACCAAAGTGCAAGGGTATTAAGATCATTTTGCAGTTTGGAAGCGTCAACAGCGTCATTCACCCCTGAAAACATTTTAAGGTCATCAGCATACAGTAGACACGGACAAGAGATTGAATCTATAAGATCGTTAATAAACAAAACAAATAACAAAGGTCCCAAATGACTACCCTGCGGTACCCCTGATGTGACCGTCACTGGTTCAGAAAGGTGACCTTTTACTGCAACTAGTTGACTCCTTCGACTTAAGTAGGATTGAATCCAACGAAGCAAATTACCATGGATACCAAAAGGTTTCAATTTATTACAAAGCACGCTGTGGTTGACTTTATCAAAAGCCTTTGCAAAATCTGTATATATAGTGTCTACTTGAACCCGCTTGGCAAAGGCACTACACAAATAATTTTTGTACTCTAACAGATTAGAGGTGGTTGACCTTCCGGTTACAAAACCATGCTGACTATGAAAACATATGATATGAGATATGAAAACAAGCTGACAAAAGTGCATTTGAAATCGTTAAATCATTTAATTTCGATCATTTAGTAAACCTTATTAAGTTTTTAAGCGATAACGCTTATTTCCAAATAGGTAGATAACTTTTTATGAACATATTTTTTATACTTTTGATACTTTCCAGTGAAATTACTGGGCTTATGACACTTAATACCTAATGTCTCAGGGTAACGAGCGCACTGCAGTGCCGCGCAGGCCTTTGTGTTTCAAAGATCTGGGTGGCACTGCAATTGTTATAGGCCGGTGTTTTGCTTACCGTCAGGCAAACGACCAGCTCGTCTCGTTACCAAATAACATAAAAAAAAAAAAACTTTTATTGGTTCGGTTTCTGCTGTAAAAATATAATAGGTAAAGAAAAAAAATCAGGCAAGTTTTCACACTTCCTTTACAGCACTGTGTGAAAAAAAATATTAACATAAACTTAATGTTCAAATTGAACATAAAGTTGATGTTATTATACAACGTTTTTCTTTTTTTTTTCAGCTGTCAAGCCTTTGCTATTATTATTATGCAACTGATTACACACGTGTGTCATCTATATTGTTATAAATGCGAAAGTGTGTTTGTTGGTCTTCTCAACAATGATCCACGTGATTTTTTTGTATAGGAATAGTATAAAAGTTGGAGAGTAACATAGGATAAGTAACTAGGTACTGATAATCCCGAAAAATGCACGGTTCCCGTAAGAATTTCCACTCGGTTGACACCTCGCGTGGGCAGCAACCAGTACGTACTACGAGTAAATACTAATAGTCTATACCAACCTAAGGTAGGTTTTTCACAAAAATGGGGACAACAACAGTACAGTAGGTAACAGTATAGTAGAGTACATACTACATGGTTACATTATTATGTAGTATGTACTTACGCGTAAGACTCTTGGTATAAAATGGGCACCTCATATTTAATTTTATTGAAACTTATAACAAATTTTCGAAATATAATCTCTATTATCTTCTTCTTTCTTTATTTCCTGGCTTCTGTGGAATGTTAGCCACAACTTCGCAAGCTCTATTATAAACAAACTATTTAAAACAATGATGTTTGATATAGTTGGATAAAACTTGTCAAAAATTCTTAATAAAATTTATGCACTCTGTTTCTGGTATTTCAAGGCTAAAAGAGATTGTTTTGCCTACTTGTTGCGCTTCGTATTGAAATTTATCACAGACATGAGACATGCAATCATCTACAAAAACAATAGAAGTGTTAATTTGAAATTCAACAATTTCAAAGTTATGTGGCTTTGTCTCAGGATGCTTTGATTTTTCTAAATTTAGATGATATTTCAGCGACCGGTGCTGCCATCTTTTATAAGTATTTCGAAACTTCGATATAAAAATTAAAATTTATTCTCTCCTAATTTTACAAATAAATTAAACAACGAGAAAAATCTTATTAACGATGGAACGTGTTACATAAGATATGATTCAATATTAATTGCAACACACACTTTGTAAACAAAATAATATATGTCCATTCTAAAAATAGCTCCCTTGAAAGCGTTCAATAAACTTTGGAACACATGCGCCATCTGTGTATTTGTTGTTACGGTTTATTAGAATGGTTGCGATTTTGTGGAAAGTGTTTGGTATTTGCGTGCTATCAAATTTAGTCGCATTATAGTTCCTATCTCTTTTCTCGTTTTTGCACATTACTTTTGTATCTTTTATCTCATTCCAAAAAGGTTTTCAAAAACTCAAATGGCGATCGTTTTGTGACATTTCGAGCAATTTACAAAATGTTATTAGAATTTGTGTTTTTGTGTATTTAATTGAATTTATAAATAAAACAAGATGATTCCATACATTGACATGATGCCGGAGACTTCTTACGGCTAGTGCGAAGTGTTTAAAGTGTGTAAAACGTCTATAGACAACACCTAGTCTAGTGACCGTATTTAAACTCGATTTTATTTTCAAATTGTACCTAAAAATGTGTAAATAAACAGTGAATTTAGTGTAAAAGAATATTTCCTTCTTCTGTGCTTAGTGAAGAATAAGTGTAAATCCGTATTAAACTTCTCATACTACGTTAGTCTGGATGGACTAAAAAAATTTAAAAGTAGGACACCAACAATTTTCTTTTCAACCTCTTTGATTAATTCTGAGTTATTGTGAACAATATTATAGTTTAGAAAATAATTATATCTTCTTAGGAGTCTGTGCTGTGATGTGAACTCAATGTTACTTTTACATAGTGGTGTGTAGTGGTAAAATATTAAAAATCAGTGATGTAAAATTAGAAAAAAAACTATGATTTGAATAAATGTGATGAATTTTCAAATAAATTTCTTCTGTGGAGTTTTCGAAAAAGATAGTCAAAAAATGGTGACGATGAATTCAACAGAAAAGGCGGCACAGAGGGCCTGTCAACAAGGGCCTTCCAGGTTGGTTTTTTTTTCACTTATAATGTGTATGGCCTTTTTAGTTTCCAGTTCCCTAGATATAGACAATGAATATAGGGCAATAACTAATACAAATTTAGCGAGAGATTGGTTTCTATCTTATTAGTTTATAAATAAGATATTTGTGCTTGCATTCAGTTTTCATTATTACTCTATTTACAGTACCAATAGCCGGAAGACGTCCAGTAGACATCTACTGTTGAACATAAGCCTCCCCCATAGAACACCACTTGGATTGGCTAGTCGCCTCATGCATCCAATATACTATATAATATTCATAGTATACATATCTAATTTTAAGACATAATCGTTTCAGAGATAACTCAAAATGCATAAAAGAAGACAAGGATAAAGACCGCGACAAGAAAGACAATGCCATAGCCAACCTGCCGCCTAATGTACAAGCTCTTATGTCTACCATACCATCACCAGAGGAGTCACCCAACTATCTCATCTATAAAAAGGTATACTTTAAACTACAGCATGCTTCCGACTTCTAAATCATCATAATTAGCCCATGTCTACTGCTGAACATAAAGCTGAAATCAAATTAACTGTGTTGGGAAGTGTTGTGGTGCGACAAAATTATATTGAACTCATACATTTAGCATGGTCAGATTCACACTAATTTGTTGTGTTGTGTCGGTCGCGTTGTTTCTTGTCTTTTTCCTTTGTTTTCACGAACTTGTACTAATGATGATGATGAAATGTGCTCCTGAGTTAGTTGCTCGTGCATTGCTTCATTATAATATTAGTTTTTAATTGGATCACCTCTTATTTCAGATGGAGTCTATTATTGACAAGATGCAAGATGAGGGCACTGGAGTCCCAGTCAGGACTGTCAAGAGCTTCATGACGAAGATACCATCCGTATGTACTGTTACCAACAGGATTTTTTGATTATCTTTAATTCCTGTTTGTCAGAAGCTAGGTAGGACTGGGATAGTTGCACTCCATAGACCGCAGTGTGGCGCAAAATATGCCTTTGCGGCGTCGACTCTAACATCTCTGTGCTCGGGTGTTTTTAAAAAATTTAGTTTTTGATCTGGTCCACCATCTCGTTACTTACTTCTCAGGTTTTCACTGGCACGGATCTGGTGGCGTGGCTGCACCGCCACTTCCGATTCGAGGAGAGCTGGGAGGCGGCTCACATGGCACATTTGCTCGCGGCACACGGTTACCTGTTCCCTATAGACGACCACGCGCTCACAGTGCGGAATGACAACACTTACTACAGGTAAACTGGACTATATTGATATACTGGGGTGACGTGTCATGCTCGGGAACGCCAGGTCGGCCAGGTGAATTAGTCCGGGTCATGCTTGTTAACGCGCATTGGTCCTAGTCTACATATGTTGGTGTACCTGTAGGTATATTAGGGTAACCTATCATGCTCGTGAACGCGGAATGATGGGTTTGGGTCATGCTTGTAAACACGAGACGAATTAGTCTTAGTCTAGAGACCATCTTCCCCGATATATGACTAGGTTACACGAAGTCTATTTATAGGTAATAGATTGCTGCTGTACTGGGGTACTAGTCCCGTTGAAGCTTGCTACCTTATCAGCTAACAATCTCGTGTTCGTTATCAATACCAGACCGATTAAAACCAGCGGTCACTAGTCTTCGTGTGGAAGGAGTTGTCAATAGTTTTCGCTTCTTTTCGTTTTGTAAGAGCTTATTTCTTTAATATAACCAGCGAAAATTCTAGAATATTCCTTCAACACGAAGACTAGTGACCGCTGGTTTTAATCGGTCTGGTATTGAAAACGAACACGAGATTGTTAGCTGATAAGGCAGCAGGTTGAGGTAGCTCCACAGACCAGTAAATCTAGAATCCGCATAATCCAAGTTTTGCTGAGAACACAATCGTCAAATGTTGGCGGGGGACGAGGAAAGACGGTGTGTTGTGATTGGTCAGTTTAAAACTCATACGTCAGAAGAGTGAAGACGGCGTGTTGTGATTGGTTCGGCTGATAGGTCCGAAAGTCAAACTCGTGAACGTTCACTGAAAGTCCAAACTCATTCTAGGATAGGAGATCATCGCGTCGATTCAAAGTACCTCAAGTAAATTTGCGAGAATGTAACAATTAAGAAGATACTGTTTGTTTCAGATTTCAAACACCGTACTTCTGGCCTTCGAACCAGTGGGAGCCCGAGAATACTGACTATGGTAAGTAAATTTACAATACAACAGGAGGCTTTAAGCCTTTTTATATGCCTTTGTGTTACAAAGTTCCAGGTGGGATTGCAATAGGGATGTTGCATAAAACACAAAATACATCACATTAACACAATAAAAATGAAATTCACAAAAAATATATAATTTTCACAAAGATACTGATCTTACCATATATTCTTCATATGCATTTAGTGTAAAGCTGTTATTTTGATATTACAAACAGACACTTCAATTTTATTTATTTGTACTTATAGATTTAAAATATTTAAGATTTTGGAACAGAGTATAGTATTTTTTTTCCTTTCACAGCGGTGTACCTTTGCAAGCGTACAATGCAGAACAAGGCGCGTCTAGAGCTGGCCGATTACGAAGCGGAGTCTTTAGCTCGTCTTCAGAAAATGTTCAGTCGCAAATGGGAGTTTATATTCATGCAAGCCGAGGCGCAGAGCAAGGTGATTTGTACTACATACTAGTTACACGAGAATTTTCTTTACTTGTCCAATGACTACCAGTAAACATACTTTCGCCGAGCGGAAACTCGTGCGACTTTCAATCCGACGCACCAGTTTGAATCTCGACTCGGCCGCACCAGTGATCATCAAGTTATGTGCGGATTATTGACACTCGCTCTAAAATGCAGTACTATTGACTCCAAAATGCAGTGGGGTCCTCACATCAATGCCCTATCGGGTCGTTTGAGTTCCGCTGCATTTGCAGTACGTAAAATTAGGCAGCTGACTGATGTGGCGACGGCAAGGTTGGTATATTTTGCATATTTTCATAGTTTGATGTCTTATGGCGTCCTACTTTGGGGATCTGCTGCCGATATAGATACCATTTTCATATTACAAAAGAGAGCAGTACGCGCCATCTATGACATGGGTCCACGCGAATCTCTAAGAGACTTTTTTAAAGAAATAGGTATTCTAACCCTGCCTTCGCAATACATTTTGGAAAATATAATGTATGTACGGAAGAATATTACTAAATTTAACTTAAAAAGTGATGTACATGAGTTAAATACTAGAAGTAAACATAAAATTGTTGTACCCGGGTTCAGATTAAGTAAAACTAACAAATCGTTCCTGGCAAATGGTGTCAGATTCTACAACAAAATTCCTAAAGTATTAACTGAATTACCACAAGGAAAGTTTAAACGTATAGTCAAGAGTGTATTAATTAAAAAAGCGTATTATAAAATTAAGGATTATGTAGATGACAAGGATGCATGGAGGCAAACAGCTCAGGAGCCTCCTGGCGACTACTAAACTTTAAATTGTTAGTTGTTAGCATTAGAATCATTGTAAAAAACTACTTTTTTTAAAAAGAATGCCGTGACGAGTTTCTTGCCCTTCTTCTTGCTCGGCCTATACCAATTTGGAACGGGCACGGTGGGTTTCTGGAAGATTCGTTGACTTTGAGCACGGATTGGGTCTGTTGTTGTCTTTGTCATTTATTATGTTCTGATAAAGACAGCATTAGTTTTAGTCTGTGATTCGGGTAGATGAATGTTGCAGAGGCCGGCTGTTAGAGTCATTTTAACTTTCATAAGTGCTCCTTTGGGGCCTATTTGAATAAAGACTTTTGAATTTGAATTTGAATTTGAAAACGGTGAAGGAAAACATCGTGAGGAAATAGGCATGTTCAAGAAACACACAAGTCGAGGACATGTGACATCTACCAAGCCGCACTGGGGCCGCGTGCTGTATTATTGGTCCGTACCTCTCTCTCTTAGAGAAGGCCGGTATCCCAGCAGTGGGAGTTTAAGAGGCTGATGATGAAAACAAACTTGATGTCACACCAACCAATGACATAGATAGAAATTCAAACTCGAATCATGTCGATCGGGTCACTATTGCTGTCATTGGCTGGCATCCGTCGAGTTACTTTACATTATTGGACAAGTTTAGATAATTATCCATAGACAAAGTTTCAGCCATGTCGGTGACTTATTTCGACATTCATTTCTTATTACAGGTGGACAAGAAGCGCGATAAGCTTGAGAGAAAAGTTCTGGACAGCCAAGAGAGGGCCTTCTGGGATGTTCATAGACCTATGGTGAGTGCCTATGATCGAATAATCGCTCACAAACTCATTCACTCACACACTTATTCACTCACAGACCTATAGTGAGTATCTATGCTTGAATACTCACTCACAAACTCATTCACTCACTTACTTATTGTTTTACAGACCTATGGTGGGTGTCTATGGTCCAATACTCACTCACAGACTCACTCACTCACACACTTCTCACTCAGAGTCATTTAATGGTTACTGCATGTCCTTGTGTAGATTTACAAAAGAAATCTACACAAGGACTCGCAGTAGTAGGATGTTACATGTCCCCAAAAATAATTTATTAAGGCGGTACTCCGAGTCAATGACATTCATCATTCTGTCCACTTTGCACACATTGGTGGTTCGCGTTGGTGTAAAAGAGAAGGAAGACTGCGCGGCCCCCTAAAATTGAGTAAAAATCTAATAAAGAAAGAAAAGAAAGAAAGAAATCTTGTTAATTCTATCAACATATATTTACAATTAACAGAGATATTTCAACTCAATTTCAAACTTATTTTTAGAGGTAACTTCGACATGTTTTTTGAACGAGTAAATTTGGTAAAAACTTGTTATGATCACAACAAGATTATCGGTAATTTGATGAATAATGACTTATATTTTTTCCAGGGCCAGAAGCTCGTCTGATTTTGCTAAAATACCTTTTAAGTGAAGCTGTTTAGCTGCTACATATGCCTTAAATATATCTTTTTTTCCAGCCGGGTTGTGTGAACACAACTGAGATTGATCCAAAGAAGCTGTCGCGCATCAACACTATTAAGGCGAAGCGGATGAAGCAATGCCAAGAACTCATACTCCAGCATAATTTAAAGGTGAGCGCTATTAAATAATACAGTCCAGTCGGAGACAGTTTTAAAATATTAAAAATTTAAATAATGTATATTGTATAGTCATGGTAAAAATACCTTCATCAATTTCAAATTCTTGCGTAATGACACTTAGGGTTTAGGATTCTGTACCTCATAAGGAAAAAGACGACCCTTATAGGATCACTTTTTTGTCTATCTGTCTGTTTGTCAAGACCGGGGATCAAAAGCTATTACTTCCCGTTGCCTAGAATTAATCAATTTGGTAAGAAGTAATGTCTTACAGCACAAGTAATGAGAAAAATCAGAAAGCCGTAAATTTGTAGTTACATCGCAAAACAAATATACGTTTTGGGGACTGATTTTAGAAACTTAAAACCACAGACCAGTATACGTATAGCCGGACACCCCCGCTGACCAAGGTTATGCATTAACACTGCGTATCGCCACGCAGCCGCCATTTCGGCACACCAATCACAACACGCCTCCTTCCTTCATCACAACATTTTATGTTTGTGTTCTCACGCAAAACTTGGCTTATGCGGCGTCTAGGTTTACTTGGTATGTGCTTAAAACTTACTCGGAAAAAGCGTTAAAAATCTTAGAGACTCCATTCCTGTGATGGACGAACTATTTTCATACCTACGTATATAAGTTTGTACGGAACCCCCGTCGGTGTGCGAGTCCGACTCGCGCTTGGCCGGTTTGTTTGTTTGAAAGGTGACTTGATCTATGCTGTACTAACCTATAATTCAAGAAAATTTGATCAGCTATTTGAAGATCATGACCTCTTTAAGTCGGGTTTAATTTTATATTCTTTTCTTTCAGAACAATCCTATAGTAACCATCACCAATGCTCAGGAAAGTGAAGAGGAAATAAAGAAAAATGCTGAAGCTGTCAAAGAAAACGGTAAGTTTAGGGTTCTCCTGGAGGTCAACAACATTAATTGTTTTTCGACTATTTTGAAATTCGGTTTTTTTCATTGAAGAAATGACATTTAAAGTTTATGTCAAAATTCTGGTACTGAATTTCCTGGCAGCCCTAGATCAGCTGATTCACTTGAACTATATTGAACTTTGTTAAATGACGATGTTGATTAGAAGAGACTAGAAATAATGCCAGAAAAGGCCGCGCACTTCACTTTTGAAGTCATTTTGTTTTGTATGGAAGTTTTGAATGACGTATTTCCAAGGGAGGTTCTCACACCTTGTGGACAACCACGCTCCTAATCATTCGCATCCGGGATAACATACCAATTCAAACTCACCCTGTATACAGGTGAGTCATCCAAACCAGAGATAACCGTCACTTGCGCTACCGAGGTGAACTCACCCGAGCCGGCGAAAATAGAGCAGCAAATAGACGCGGCGAAGAGACAGCTGGCGATGCTACGCAACAGGATGGAGCGGCGGAATGTGCGCGTCAGCAAAGTGGCCGATATGTAAGTGAAAATATAGTAATACCCCGCCCGCACACGGGCCACTTGCTGTAGCAAGCGCCGCCAACGAGCTGCGGACTGCAGTTTTCACACATTTTGTATGATTAGTTAAGAATTCTGACTGAAAAAAAAAAAATTAAAATCACCATGTTGAAGCAGTCAATTTCGTTCCGCCTTCCGTGTATCATGCCAATTATTACGCGTGCCTTCCACTCTATCCTTCTTTCACTTCTCACTGTATCCCTCGCTCCCCCAATCTCTCCTTCCATATCCCACTCTCTCCCTCCCTCTATCTCTCACTCTCTCGCCCCTCTATCTCTCACACTCTCTCCCTCTATCTCTCACACTCTCCCCTCTATCTACCACACTGTCTCTCCCTCTATATCTCTCCCCTCTCTCCCTCTCTCATACGATGACTAATGCCCGTTTTCAATAACCATAGGAGATGCCTAAATATTCTCTTCCAACGTTTAACTAAAGACGACGATAATATTGTACTTACTAATATCAATTGTTTTCTCATGTAAGTCACATTTAGTCTTAAATGAGAAATAAAGATTCTTTAAACTGAACCTTTCTCATCATCTTACTTTAATTGGGATCTTGCCTTTTTTTTATGAAGTTAATCAATTTGTTTTCTCATGAAAACCAAATGTCTATATCAAACAAACTAGAAATCGAACGCTAGAAACGTCAAAAATGAGAGTCAAAGTCGGGCGTATCTACTGAGTGTTAAAACGCCCCATACAAATTGGACAGAACATCTGACGTCACTTGTATCTTAGTGGAAATTATATCTTTTTTTGTGAATTTAATTTTTATTGTGTTAATGTGATCTTAAAACTGTAAAACAACAGAAATTATGTATTTTGTGTTTCCCTATTCCCAGGTTCATAGCGTACTGCGAGCAGTACTCTGACTACGACGCGTTCCTCACGCCGCCAGAGTGGCCCAACCCTTGGATCAACGACACCACCGAACTGTGGGACATGGAGAAGCAGTGGTAAGTAATGCTTGCACATTACTGCTTGGCGGCTGACTTCACTCACAAAGCGGTGGTAACAACCAAACCGGACAGTGGCTGAAGAGTTAGTTCTACCACTAACAACAGAGGCCTACAGAGATTTTGATGTGTGTGACACTGATTCTTCCATTATAAAATAAAATAAAATAGAATAAAAAATAAAAAAAATAAAAAAATAAAAATTTTCTGTATTGCAGTAAGGATCCTCTCCCGCTTCGCCGTGTGCGTCGCTGGTCTTTCAGTCTTCGGGAGTTGCTTCAAGACCCGGCTGGGAAGGAACACTTTGCTCGTTTCCTCTCAAAGGAATTCAGCGGAGAGAACCTCAAGTGAGCGCCCTTACTGGGACTATACAGGGCCGGATTATCCATAAGGCAAAGTAGGCAACTGTCTACAGGCCCAGCACCGACTAGGGAAAAAAAACATTGAAAATGTTTCTTTGAGTTAAATCTAAATTTGAAGATTTGTATGTAACAAACCCTCAATGACAATATTATTAATATTACGTTGTTTTTTTATATTGTACCGTCATATTTCAGTACATTTCAGAACGCATTTCAAATGATTATAGCATAATATTATTATGGTTAGAAAAGGGGGCCCGAGACGTGCATTGCCTAGGGGCCCCGACGTGGTTAATCCGGCCCTGGGTCTATGGAGCCCGATTTTAGACGCGAGGCATTTTGTGTACAGAAAACGTGTATGTTACCGGCAATCTGTATAATCCGATATTCGAACCTAAGGCATTGTATAGAGTACCAGGCAATGGTGTCAATTCTGTCGTTACATACCCAAATCTAATTTTAGTTGCGCTCTCCTTCCAAAACATAACATGAGAAAGAGATGGAAGATGATTTACGGATCTAAATTTAGCTATAGAGCTGCCAAATATCTTACATCATTGATTGATATGTCACTAAATTCATTGCTAAATTTACACTAGACACGAGCAAATGGATTAATATGACAGGTCTAAAATATATTCCATCTCTTTCTCGTGTTCTCATATATGCGTGCGCTAAATTTTGTATTAAAAGATGTTTTTTAATAGTCTATGGTATTTGGAATACCATAGACTTATAGAAAAAAACATCTTTTTTTATAGTCTATGGTATTTCTAATACCATAGACTAATAAAAAAAACTTTTGACCATAAACAATTGTTACTAATGAACGAAACTCTAAGGCTGATATTCAGAGACGAGTCTAAGCGTGGACTTTGTCTTCCTTATGTCAAAAAGTAGTGCTTACGCTCTAATTTGTATTCAGAGACATTTGGAACACTACTTAAACTTAGCGTATGCTAAGCAAAGCCTGAGTAGTCAATATCGACTACTTGAGCCGCTCTCAAAACAGAAGTGGCGCCACCAAATGATAACGGTAGAAACCATAATAACCAAACATTGAAATGTCAAACTTCAAAACTAACATGTTTCATTTATTATAATATCAAAATAGATTTATAGCATTAATATTGTTGTTTCACTCACTCCAGTGACATTTTGTATATCGCTTTCTTTGTTGTATTGCTATTCATACATAAATGATAAAACCGGTAAACGTTCCGGTGAAAAAATTAAAAACTTAACAGCCATAGATAACGAGAGTGTGATCTTAGCTTAGACCTTGCACGAACTTTGTTTCTGAATACGAATTCGATTGAGCGGCTTACCCGAAGCTTGGCTAAGACAGTTCTTAGATTGTTTTAAGCTGTCGTCTCTGAATATCAGCCTTATTGCTGTTTATTCTACAGTTTTTGCTTTTTTTTTAATATTTAACATGTTATTAAATCTCAAAGTTGTGTGTAACATTTTTTATAGATTCTGGTTAGCGGTACAAGAGTTGAAAGCGCTCCCCATCCGGCGCGTATCTGCTCGCGCCAAAGAGATATGGAAGGAATTTCTCGCATCCGATGCGGTTATGCCAGTGAACGTCGATGCAGCCAGCAGGTAAACAACACCAGGTTTCACTAGGTGGTAGGACTAACTCTTCTGCGAGTGTCCGTCTGGGTTGGTACCACCGCTTTGCTATTGCAGTCCGCCACCAAGCGGTAATGTGCAAGCATTACTGTGTTCCAGTTTGATGAGTAATCAGTGAAATTACTGGGCTTATGAGACTTAATACCTAATGTCTCAGGGTAACGAGCGCAATGCAGTGCCGCGCAGGTATTTGTGTTCCAAAGTTCTGGTTGGCACTGCAATTGTTATGCGCTGCCAATCAGCCTCCTCGTTTCGTCAATTTCCAATCCTACTTAATATTATACATGCGGAAATGTGTTTTTTGATTTGTTGGTTTGTCCTTCTTTCACGCAGTAACGAAGCAACGGATCGACTTAATTTTTGGCATTACTTTTTATCCCGGGAAAATGCACGGTTCCTGTAGGAACGCGGGTGAAAACCGTGGGCAGAAGCTAGTTATTAATAAATATAAATTTTCTCGGTTACAGAGAACTCACCCGTCAAAAAGTGGAATCCGGCGCGGCGGACAGATACTGCTTCGATCAAGCGCAGGTAAATATTTATCCATTATTATTGCCTCAGTTGTAGGATACGGGGCCAACTGAGTCCACAGCCCGTGGAGTCAGACTTGGACGGGGCCAGTTGACCCCGCCGGGACTGACTTGACCAAATTCAACATCAAAAATTTTTTTTTGATGTTGCCAGGTCTTCTGTTTGCTTTGTCGTTTAAATAAATCCGTACTATAACTAAGTATAAGTACGCATGTGTATAAGTATAAATAAGTCGGTCTTTCACGCAGCGACGGAGCAACGGAACGACGTGATTTGCATAGATTTTAGTTTATGGACCAGAGGGTGAAATAGGCCACTTTTAATCTCGGCAAAATGGACGGTTCCTGTGAAAATCTCCACGTGGGTGAGACCAAGGGCAGAAGGGAAAGTTAGTACTTAAAAAAAAGTAGTTAGGGTAAGTTAGTACTTAAAAAAAGTAGCTAGGGGAAAGTTCGAACTTAAATAAAGAAGAAGCTAAAGTAAAATATAATTGTATATAATTCTGTTTGCAGGCTCACGTTTACCACCTGATGAAATCTGACAGCTACTCGAGATACTTACGATCTGAGATGTACAAGGATTATCTGAATGGATCCAAGAAAAAGGTAAGTCTAGATGGCGCCACCTCGTGTTTTTTTTAAGATAGCTTAGAATAATACAACGGTTTTTCTGATCTACGCTGTTTTTTATCTTTACAGACATCGGTGAAAGGCATCCGTTCTATAGTTTCTTTCACGGCTAGGAAAGAAGCAACATCCAATTAAAAGCAGCAAAAATCGCACGAAATTGAACCCTGTCCCAAGGTGGTAAGAACTTAATTACAACATTTTATCTAGTGGAGATACGTCAAGGAATCTAAGGATTGTTATTTAAAAGTGAGCTTTGTGATAATGCGGTTAAGGCTTGAAATCGTTTGAAAATGTGTGTGTTATCTCGCTGAGAAATCCTAAGATATTGAAATGTTATTTTTTTCACGATTGTCTATGATCGCTTGTTCGTTGTCATATTGTCTTTGGTCATTTGATCATCGATTTTGTCTATGATCACTTGTTCATTGCTATATTGTCTTTGATTAATGTAGTTACGTAAAACAGGTAGGTGGTTATCAAAAAGCAATAAATGTTTCGTAAAGCTGAAACTAGATGGCGCCACCGAATGATGTGAAATTGATATCATTTTGACTTTATGTTGTTTTCATAATAATCTGTTTATGATTGGTATGAAATGTTTTGTATTGTTTTTATTTACTAGGTACTATATACAAATACTTTTGCTAAATGTATCTCACTAATCTAAAAAATCCCGTTGGATAATCTACAATCCATTGTTAGACCTATAGATAATGAAAATATTCTAGCCCTCTACTACTCGTATTTTGTAGCTATCGCGCGATAATTGCTGTCAAAGACACAAACTTTTTTACTTTCGAGCGACTGCACATAATTTGCAACTGTCAACATTAGTTCGATATTCCTAATTTGTTAGTGACAATTTTTTTTCAATTTTATTTATTCGAACCGATAAACGTACAAGATTACATAACAGCAAGCATATAATTAATAATTATTTGAAATACATACCCAAAATTATTTATCAAAATAGTTTTGTCCTGCTTACTCTACAGACGTGTCTGTGTGCACTGTTTGATTGTGTGTGTGAATTGTTATTCCATGTAGCGGGCGGTATCACGCGTGATTTATTGAAACGCGTTATATTACGGGTATGAAAGAGACACTATGTATTACTGACTCGCTCTATTTTTAACCTACCAAGTTTGGTGTATTCCGATTTTCTATCTACATAATTGTTATATGCCCATTTAATGGGATATATTCTTGTTGGTATCGAAAATAACGAGATATGGATTACAAAAGTATAAATAGACGTTAAAATAACTCTCCAGTTAATAATTCGGTTGTTCATTTTGAAAATATCCACCGAAAGAGGCCGAAGCCTATTTTTAGTCAACTGTAGGTATAAGAATGTTAAATAAAATATTTAGTTTAGTTTCCTATCTGAAATACTCCCTCATTGAGTCTAATAAGTAACTGCATCACATTGATCTGCTATATTATTTTAATTCACTTCCACGCTCACCCGTGATGCGCCGAGTGAGATTATGATATTACGTGCTTATACCCTGTTCCAAAATCTTAGATATTTTTTGTGAACAAAGAAATGTCATGAAAAGTCACTTTTTTTGTTATTTTTTTTGTTATTTGGTAACGAGACGAGCTGGTCGTTTGGCTAATGGTAAGCATAACGCCGGCCCATAACAATTGCAGTGCCACCCAGAACTTTGAAACACACACTCGAGTTTGGAGATTGGAACAGATCAATAGACAGAAAAAGAAAATGGCGGCGATTGCACAAAATGTTTCAAATCTCTGCTGTGTTCCCAGTCTAAGAAAAATAACTGCACGAAAAAAACTTCCTTTTTTATCATAGTTTAATAATCTTGCAAAAACGATCCGTTCACGATTTTTCAATAATTGAAGTTTATCATGTTATAGTTTAAAATCAATTAATAACGTCTATCATCAAATTATGGATTGCACAGTTTTCTATCAATTTTTTCGTTCTGTCAACCCCTTTATTTACACAAAATATTGAAGGTTTTGGAACAGGGTATAGGAATGAACCACAATAATTGATAAATTCACGTCACTTGTGCTCATGTGAAACATAAACACCGTTTCAAGGTGAAGTGGATTCGCTTTCGAAGTTAGTTCAGTCACTTGAACGCGTCCGAATTTTTCTAGAATGACTCTGTAACATATATTGCTGAAAACGTAAGAGGTTAAATCGCAGGCCAAAATGGTAACTAATTATATAGGCAGTGAGCACATAGCTAAATTAAATATTTTATTTTACAATTTTAATTAGTTTGTATGGATAATGGATATCCTTAAAAGCGCTTCAATTTGAAGTCAGCTCTTCAAAGAACGTTTGGCAAGTAGAAAAGGACTGAGCAATGCAGCACTTTAAAGCAATGTTTTTTTTTTTACTCTTCACAGTTTAGCATTTGACTACTACCTCACCAGGGGATCTAGGTGAGACAGTAGATAAATGGCAGCTAATAAGACGTACAAAAAATAGCTGCGTGTTTTTCTATTTGGCAAAGATTAACCGCGAAAGAGACGACTTCATTACTGACTGTTTATTCCTCATCGATGCTCTCTTCTAACCAAAGTTTTATTTAATTTTGTTTTAATTCTATAAATAAAAAGACTGTGAGTAAAGGTCACAAAACTGCCTTTTTTATTTAACGTAATAAATATTAATTACTCATTTATTAAAAACGTGTAAATATTAGTCGTCGTTAGAGAATAGACAATACCTGCAAATATTAAAATGTAGATTTAATGTAAGTATGTTTACTCTATGGTGTCGTAATTCTATAAAAAATGATGCTCTCTAACATAACAAAGATGAGTGTAAGTAATTTTTGTCGGCACAGTGTGAAAAATACTTACACTGCTATAGTACATAAGTTTTTTAACTGAAAAAATTTATAAATGACTAAAAGACACAAAATAAGTTTTCTATAAGCATATGAGAGGTCGACATATTTATAGAACACGTTTGCCTTAAAATCCCGGTATTCAACTCGCCAACACTACACTACGCGCACACAACTGCTCCGCAAGGCGGTCGGGACAAGACTGCTCGATACAACTCGAGTCACTCAAGAGCTCGAGTCGACCGCCTGATAAAATCAATACACTACATATGTATAATGTTTATAGAAACCTCGCTCCATCTATGTTATGTTAGAGCGTATCGCCAAAAAGAAGTTCTTATTCTTGCATCTCATTCGCTCATTTCAATATAAATATATCTTTGGTAGCACGTGTAGTCGTAAGGTGCCGCGGCGAGAGTTGGTAGTTTCAAATAACGGGATCTGGTTTTTTTAAAACTGCTCCCAATGAATATTTTTAATTACAAATGAAAAAATCCACTATGAAAACAACCAAACAGATGATACATTCCGAAGCGAAGATATTTGAAATTGACTTACAGATTTTTTTTATTGGTTGTCCAGCTTATGGCATCGCATGGTCCATGCATTCCGCCAGTGTCATAAAATATTTTAGGATTTTTTTTATAGCCTTAGTGGATAATTGTCTAGAAAAACGAGCGAGTTTTTTTGGTGGTATCTTTTTAGGTAATTGTAGAAACCGTCCCGTTATTTTATACTATTTAATGTTTGATTGCCATATTCTCACTTCTCGGATCAAAGAAAGAAATCTATCGTTTATTTTTTAATTGTTTTTTAGACGTATTGTAATAGGCCCTAAAGCCAGAAGTAAACCAAAGGTTGACACAGGCCGGGTTGGGTGCGGTGCAGCTGCTTTTAAGTAAAAATACTAGCACATTTTATATCAATGGAAACAGCCTAGTGTTGATCCAGCTCAGTTTGAAACCAGCTCGTTATGGATTGAAAAAGCTTTAAACCAGCTCGTGGATGACCCAGCTTGGTTTAAAACCAGCTCGTTATGTTTTAATGTAAGCTATGTGTGAAATCAGCTCTGTTTGGACCCAGCTTGATTTAGAAGTTGCTCGTTATGTATAGAAACAAGCTCTATATGTGAAACAGCTCGGTTTCGTCCTAGCTTGGTTTAGGACCAGTTATTTATGTATAAAAACAATCTATCTATGTGTGAAACCAACTCGGTTTGGACCCAGCTTGATTTAGAACCAGCTCCTTATGTACAGAAACAAGTTGTATAGGGGCGAAACCGGCTCGGTTTGGGCCTAGTGCTATTAGTATATATAACCGGCTTGGTTTGGAACCAGCTCGGTATGCATAGAACCGGTTCGGTTTGAAATCGGTTTGGTTTATGTAGAACCGGTTTGATTGATATGAAACTGAAAACCTTTGGTTTACTTGCGGCTTAAAGACTCAATAATTTATGAAGAATTTGCGTATTGTGTGTACAGTATATTTATGGAAATACATAAACCGATTTTGTTAAAACTTAAGTTATTTTATAGCCAAAATTTTGGAGACTGTTTATTTTTTTAATTCAATTTTTTTATAGTGTAGTAAGAGTTTTTTTTATCTCCCTTCGAGCTTTAACGTGTATTTATGTGATAGATATAGTCAAATGTTAATATAAGGTGTAAGTTTATGTTTTCCTGCGGAGCTAAGATACGCACCTTTTTGTCGTGTCGAAATAGATATAGCTCTTCATGTCTACCAGTGCCATCGAGGTACTAACCCCTAGAGATGCAGTGGCGTTTGGTTTGCAAGAAATAAATTTTACCATTTTTGTCTAGACATAACGCGCTCTGATTGACTAAGCCACCGCCTCGTGCCGATTTCTCGTGCGCTGATACGCTGAGCGCTAATATTTTTTAATGACAGATCACGACTTTTTTGTGGTATCTGGTAGTACAATATTTCATCTCTCGCGGTTAGTACCTCGATAACCGGTGCTAACATGCAGCGCAAAGAACACGTCTCGTTATTTCATATAAAGAATTCTGATCAATTGTATTTTTTATATCAGAGATACATAACACATAGATAACTAATACGTCCAAAAAGAAGGCAATATAAAGGCGCCACAAAGGACACTTTTTTCTTTTATGATCCAGTCTAAAGTTCTTATAAAATTAGATCTACTTTATTTTTTTTCGTAGATTAGCAAAACAGACTTATCACATTATTTTATTCCGCTATTAAAAGAGTTTGCGTTACTTACATCTTGGCGTGACTGAAAAGTATTAACCTTTTTACCTACCAATTTTTGTTTTGTTTGACATATTTAATTTAAATAACAATGGGTTCAACTTTTAATTGGTTTTTATTTTTCCGGACTAACTATAACACCCTGTAATGGTAGGTAGCACTTTGCGCTTGCGCTATAGGATCACTCAAACATGACAAAAAAACAGTGAGAGTTTCGAAGCTATGCGCTTCGTTTATCAAGCAATTTTTCAACTGGTGATGTGTTAGATCTTTGATCTAATTGAGATAATTTTTGCGTGCAGTGCCTATATTATTTTGAATTTTGAACAATTCTGCGCGAGAAAGTAACTCGTGTCGAGACATCTCACGGCGCGCATCTTAGCCCAGCTGTGGCGCAAGTACGGAACTTTGCTATTCGTAGCGATCGATAAAATGACAGTTCGATAAGTTAATATTAGAAATAGGTAGGACGTTGTTGATTTTTTTCGAAAACGAAACATAACGAGAACTAATCTCCGAAACCAGTTTTGCGACTACGACAAGTTTTACTTGTCATCTGTTATCAATAGCATTTCCTAAACAATGAAGTTCAATTTTCATTGCATTGACCGAACAACTAATTTCACGAAGTGATTTTCGTGTCAAAACCGTGGCGAACGATGATAAAACCATTTTTATACATTTGTAACATATGTCAAAATAGTCTTCGTTTCATAAACCAGTCTTGGAATTGTGAGATGCGAATATTCACTTCATATTGAAAAAGTGGATTCGTCGTCGTTTCGTTTTCGAAAAAATCAAAAACTACCAATCTCTAATTTAAATTTTTATCGAATCGAACTGTCAATTTTATTTATCGAAAAGATCGGTACCTTCACTGCTGGTCACGTACATGAGCGAAGGCATCCGTACCTTGTGGCGGGTACAGACCATTACAGACCAATCGAACGCGATAAAATCGTACACTACCATAACTTCGGTATAATCTATATTTCACGATAAATAATTTAGTAGTAACGGTGAAATTGTGTCACTCAAAATAGTGACTCTCACGCAGTCGGGCAAGTTCTTATTACGTGTATTGATAGCAATAGAGTTAATTGTATTTAGGTATTAAATATTATCTACTCACTGTGCCCCGCGGTTATAAAAGTAGCCTAAGTTACTCCTTAACATCAGCTACCTGCCAGTGAAAGTCGCGTCATAATCGGTCCATCCGTTTCGGTTATTAGCCGGAACAAACAGACAGACAGACAGAATAAAAAAAAATGTATTTTTGTTATAAGTGCCGTATACTTACACTACGCATTTAATATGCATTTAAATTAAAAAAAAACTGTTATTCTGACATTACAAACAGATACTTCAATTTCATTTATTTGTAAACTGTACTATGGGTATGTTGACTCAATTTTTTTTATGTCAATCAATTTATTTTCTCATGATAATCAAATGTATGTATTGCAAAAATAGGAAACCGAACGCTAGAAACGTCAACAATGAGAGCCAGTCGGGCGTATCTACTGAGCGCTAAAACTCCGCATACAAATTGGCAGAACATCTGACGTCATTGGTTCAACGCGGACCGTAAAGCTGTACTAAAATTGCATTTTGTTGATTTGGCCGTGAAAAACTGCGTTTAAGCACGTACATAGTTGTCTTACATTTTTTATTCATTGAAATGTAAAGAATCTGATGCTATCATTTAAATTATTATTGGATGATGAAAATAATGCAAGCTCCACACTCAAATGAGAAAAGAAACTGTGAATTAGGTACGTACTTACTAATAATTATCTAATTGTAGGTATGTACAAAACATAAAGCTACTCCTTCACAACACAAAAACGCCGCCTACAAGTAAGAGAATTCAACCTAATTAAGAACTATGTATCCATTTCTTCTTATAAATAAACAAAATAAATAAATAAATGTACAATGTACAATTGTACATACTAGTGAAGTACCTGGAAAGTCTAGTTTTTAAATCTGTTTTAGACCTTAATTGTAAGTCAGCAATTACTTTGGCTATGAGAGTTAATATTTTTTTATTTTATTTTGAAACTAGCTTCGCCCACGTAGCCTAAGTTACTCCTTGTAACATCAGCTATCTGCCAGAAAGTCCCGTGAAAATCGGTCCGTTATCGGAGATTACCCGGAACAAACAGACAAAATTTGAAAAATGCTTGTTTTGTTATAGGTCCCGTATATACATACTTTCATATGCATTTAGTAAAAAGCTGTTATTTTGATATTACAAGCAGCCACTTCAATTGTATTTATTTGTAATACATAGGTTTATTTACATAAGTAATCCATGTAATAATTATATTACCTCCTATATATAATAAGACTTCCTAAACATATAGTCAAGTAAAAGTATATAAAGTAAGAAAGAGGATTTTTTTACATATATCAGATTTAAAATATTGGATGTTGTGTAACAAGTACCAATAGACCACCCTTCAATTTTTTCAATATTTGTTTTTTTTTATCCGTTATGCTTTTTATGTTTGTGCATGCATAATATTTTGTCTTGTAGATCGTCAAAATTTTACATACATATGTAAATCGGATGAGAATGCAATATAATTGATGTCACAGAGCTGTTCTGACGATGGACCCGGAAGGTGTCCGCAGGAACTCTGTAACGAAACGACATAACCCCATCGGGTTTGGGCTCGTTTGATTTGTCTTTACAAGTACTCTGACCTTAGATGATGTCCAGAGTCCTGATGAGAGAGCCGAGGTGTCCACGAGATTACAGTGCCATTTTGTAAAAGCTTGTCTGAAAAAGAATATTTTTCCACAAAAAACATGTTTAGAATCAATTATTTTTATTAAACATAAACAAAATAGCTGCAAATATTAATTGCTATCAAACTATGAATACTACATTTATAACTTTCACATTTTTTTAATATCTTCGATTCTCAGACTGCAAACCAAAGTATGTTTCTTGCTGTAACAAACAATGTCAAATTCCAGTTCGAGCTAGTACGTGTACATGCTCGCATGCATCGAGGAACTAACCCCTAGAGATGCAGTGATGTTTGGTTTGCACGAAATAAATTCCACCATTTTTGCCTACACATAATGCGCTCTGATTGGCTAAGCAGATTTCCCGTGCGCTGATATTAGTTATAGCAAAATAAATACACTGTTGTGAGATCGGATATTACAGTATTTCATCTCTCGGGGTTAATATCTCGATGCTCGCATGTCTCCTCCCTTAGTATCTAAGGGCACAAGGTTTATCGTTTTCTGATTGGCCAGAAATGTTAGCTGGGACATGTGTCACTCTTATTGGCTATGAATTTATTGCGTTTATGATAGAAATATAGTCAACTTTTTTTAAAAACATCGTTCAAGGGCGGACGGCAATGTACCTGCAACTTTGACCGCCTTACTAATAGATATTTTATAAGGGTTGAATAGCTACACAAAATATAGTGGATTAATTTGACAAGTCTAAAATATATTCCATATCTTTCTCATGTTCTAATTTAGAAAGAGAGATTAAAACTAAAGGTTTAGTTATGCAGAATCGACACCATTATTGCATAGAAAACTAGACTATAGATAAAACTCACGTTTGCAGTTTATGTAATAAAGAACGCTAAATATAAATTGAAAATTATATCTAAATCTATGGTCTTGACTCTCTACTCATTTGTCACAAACCTAAACTAATTTTAAAATCACTACGTCTCTTTCCAATTATGAACATGAGAAAGGGTTGGAGTATATTTCTGACAGGTCAAATTGATCCACTTGCTTGTGACCGGTGTGAATTTAACGGACATTCTAATTTGTCATTATCGGAGAGAAAAAGAAGATGTTTGAAAGCTCTACTTGTTTTAAACCCGTCAAATGTCTACTATCTTTTCCTTATGTTATTATTAGAAAGAGAATGTTATTTAAAATAGTTTATAGTCTTTAAATATAGCTTGATATGCGTGACAGCTGGTTATATAGTCTGTGGTTACGAAGAAACAATGAATATTTCTCATCACCAATGAAGTATAACATTGACTTGCGATTTGACTGTAAACAAGTCATTTTAACAAAAGTTACATAAAAAAACACGACTGCCCTAACCAGTGTCACTCGATATAATACCCCATACAGCCAAATCTGTTTAGGCATTTACAAGTTATGGTGGAATAAAAAAAACTCACATACAAACATGAACCCTAAACATATATAAACTCCTCTTTTGTGCAATCGTGTAAAAATACGGAACGTTATTCTCACGATGACAGCTGTCACCTGTCCCGCGTATCCTTACCATAATAAATGCGAAAGTATGTTTGTAGTTTTGTTGGTTTGTCTTTCTTTCACGCAGCAACGGATCAACGGGATTTTTTGCATAGATACAGTTTATGGACAGGAGAGTAACATAGGTTACTTTTTAGCCCCGGAATTGCACTGTTTCTATACGAATCGCCACGCGGATGAAAAAGCTATAATTAACAAGCTATAGGTTTGAACAGAAACGAGGCTTCTATTTACTGATATGTCTAAGAGACACAAAAATATAGATCCCCAAAAATGTTTTCGAAGAAAGTTGGCTGGTTTCTTTCATAAACAATGTTTTATTGTCTTCGTGTCTTAGTTCATAGAATACCTACGTGTAAGTTAGTACATGTTGTTAATTATTGATCCATATCTAATTGATTGTGACGTTAATTGGGTAAACTTTACAAGATAGATTGGTTTTTGTGCGCGGCTTTGGTTAGCAGTAATGTGCAAGCATTACCATGGAAAACCAATATTTTTAATATTTCTGAATCCAATATTGTGTACGTTCCAAATACGACGTTCCCCAACATTCCAACTCATCGTGTAAGGCCGACACAACGATCCATTTCGCGCTCAGTCGGCAGTACTCGAGACGCAGAATGACCGAAAAATGGAGCGATGGTGCGGCCGGAATGGAGTGACTGATGTGTGCGTGAAAATTGGACCATCATTCCACGCAATACAGGAAATGGAGTGATCGTGAATGAATTGGAGTGATCGTGAATGGTGATCTTTATGTTCAGACAAAATTTGTTGTGGAGTCGAACCCGGGGCCCCTTTGCAAGCATGGTTACCTCTTACAATTACTAAGCCATAAGGCCGTCTCTTTGAATCGTCAGGAACGCTACCGTAAAAATTACGTTTGGAAAATTGTAATGTTTACTCAATCAAATAGTGTAAAATCTCCATGAGTGTATATGTATAGAATAGCGAACCAAAGCATTATAATACACAGAATTAAATTATTTTAATGTAATGTACTTCGGTTTTTATTTCAATACAAAACCCTTTCCATAGGCATAAAAGGAATAATTTAAAAAAATTCATCATTGCCCCACGACTTTTGAAGTAGTAGATCAGTGTTGACCAGCAGGATTATTTTAACTCACACGGAATGATACCTATCCGTGTCGGAAGCGATTGTCTCGATCGTTTATATCTCGGAAACTCATCCCGACAGAGAAATATTGTCGGGATTATATCCGTGTTTATGCAGCTCAGTTGTCGAATCTAAACATGAAATTTCTCTGTCAAGATGCGTTTCCGAGATATAAACGATCAAGAAAGTTGCTTCCGACACGGATATCATTCCGAGTGAATTAAAACCACCCTGCTGGTCGTCGGTTCACCTAATGGGGGCCTACACTAAGGCTTCCGGTTCGAGGTCGCCCCTCATAGCCTTTCTTCATCGTCACATAGATCAGAGTAAATAAAACAAAATCGCTGATTTCGGTCACAATTATGCGGCGTATTAGACAATTACTCATTAAACAATTAACTGTTTGTACAAGTGTCGAAGCGCGGAGTCAATGAATCTGGTAATGCGACAGAAATATCGTTATTACGCTGAATAATAATTATATCACGAGATTTTTTGGGTAAGTCACCTACACTAAGCAATTTGGAATGAAACAAATTTTTATCGCGTATGTTTTACATTTTTGCTTCTTGCTTCGCACGCGTGAAATTGGGGAAAAAATTAGCCTATATATAAGTACTCAGGGTTAATAATGTATTTTCCTTACGTGAAAGAAATTTTAGAGTCGGACCAGCGGCGCAAGTACGGAAGTCCAAACGATAAATTTGTAGAATCGAAAAAACCGATAAATTTATCGAATGTTGCGAGTACCGAAGTCTGATCGTAAAGTATTGTAGTAGCTCTATATTATAGATTATATTATTCTCTTTGGATTCGACCTAGCTATTCGATAACTTTTGTCGGTTGTATCAAGGCTCGATAAATTATATAAAAAATCGATAAAACCCACTTTAACGATTTGAACTGTCAATTTACCGTTCGAAAAGATTAGCCCATTACGTTCCTTGTACTGGAATATATACTTATCAGAGAGGTCTCTATTTGGTCTCTTTGTATCTCTTCTAGTTTCTGTGCCATGTAACAAGGTCTAAAATTAAATGTTATGTAATTCTAGTTTTGTAATCTATTGTAACATGAAATGCAACAAACAATGGGATAATAGCCTTTTTTAACTAGATAGTACATAAATAAACACTACATCTAACAGCTACAAAAACAGTTGGATAAGCTACAATCCAATGTAGGCCTATAGATATTCCATATGTTCTAGCCCACTACCAGTTGGAAGCGTACCCAGCATGCTGGCGGCATTGCCTCGTTGACCCGCAATGCTGATCCGTTGAGACAGGTAACAATTGAATTGAGAGTATGGACTATAATCCAGCACGCGGGCCCAATGCGGCTTGGTGGATGTCACATGTTCTCGAATTTAGAGATTCATGAACATGTGGGTTTTCTCGGGTATTCCTTCGCCGTTTTAGAGCGAGTGTGGTAAATCCGTAACTTGATATAACTCTGCTGCGGGCCGATGGTATTGAAGTCATGTGACTCAGATTGAAAGAGAAGAGAGGAGAGATTGAGACAGATTGGAAGTCGCAGAAGTTCCCGCTTCGCCACACTCATTCTGCACATGCACGCTACTGACACAAAATATATACAATTTTGGGAGAGATCAGTGATATTGCGCGTAAAACCATGAAACGCTACTAATAGGCTCATAAATTCAAATTCGCCAAATGAACAATACGTATTACTATTGTTCTCCAATATTTGCTTATGGCAGTTATTAATATGTAATAAATTTAACTAACATGCGTAATGATAAGCATGGTTTTGTTACAATTTATTCGTTAGGTCTGCTCTGTTGGATGTCCTCTTTGGGTGTATGATGCATTGATATGGTCAGTCTTAAGGCGTATATAGCAGCTAAATAGCTTCACTTAAAAGGTTCTTTAGCAAGATGAGCTGGCACTGGAAAAATATATGTCATTATTAATCATATTACTCATAATCTTTTTGTAATCAAAACATGTTAAGAAATGTTAAGCTTACCTCTAAAAATAAGTCTGAAATGAAATATTTCTGTTATTAAATTTATAAATGTATATATCGAAAAAATTAACAAGACTAATTAACAAGATTATATAATGACAAAAAACTTGGTTGTGGTACATTTTCGATTAGGCATCTAATTTTGAAAAAGCACGCTTTTTTTGAGAGTTACTGAAACTGAAGTTTAAATTAAAAAATTAAAAATTTGGAAAAAAACAGCGAATGTAAACGTTGTTCTTTATAGAGAATTCCTACGTTTGTATAGTAGTTTGTAATTTTATGTTTCTTCCTACATTGCAGCGCCCCCTAGCGATTTCACACTGTCACACCTATGTATTTAGAAATTTAAAATGGGAACATTCGTTTGCACACAAACAAACAATTTCGTACCCTAAAGCCCAGAACACCTCCGTTCTATTGTGGTTGTCCAATACACCAGAATCACGGCTCTAAAAAAATACAGAGGACAATGAAAAAAAATACACCAGAAGCAAAAATACAAAGGACAATAAGAAAACCTAACTATTCAAATTGAATTAACTTTGTCACTTCCTTTCAAATCGCGAACTATAAATTGGCTACGTCGCTCGCTCAAAACACATACACGTTGTTTGTTCAACTGTGTGTTATTTACATATATTATTATATAAAATGTCATACGGCAAGGCGAAATTCAGTGGATTTCAGATATCGAAGTCTGGCCACCAAGGCGGTACTGTACTAGACATCATGAGGAAGGAAGTGTGGGGGATTTTTTTGGCGATTTTATTCGTGAGTAGATTTGCTTTGATGTTAGTTTATCAGCATTAACTGAAAGACTGCTGATCATAGGCCTCCCTAAAAAAAGGAGTTTTCCTCTTACACGGTTAGCAGGCGTGTTACATACATAGCAAAAAACAAAACATTTCAACACAACGAGTTTAGTTGTCAAATCAAGTGCGATAAGCGAAGTGCTCACCACCAGAGATACTCTACTATTAAACACAGGTTAAGTTAAATAGGGATGTTGACTCCATTTTTTTATACCTAACGTCAATCAATTGCTTTTCTCAAGAGAATCAAATGTCTATCAAAAGCTAGAAACATAAAAAATGAGAGTCAAAGTCGGGCGTATCTTCTGAGCGCAAAAAGGCCTCATACAAATTGGACAGAACATGTGACGTCACTTGTTTCTAAGCGGGCCGTAAAGGTGTAATAAAAACATGCATTTTGTTGATTTGGCCTTGAAAAGCTGCGTTTAAGTACATAGTTGTGATACATCTTTTTATTCATTAAAATGTAAAGAATCTGATGTTATAATTAAAATTACTATTGGAGGATAAAAAAAATCGTTGAATTCGGGAAACTTTTAGATGCAGTTCTCTTTGTGGAAATTATATAATTATTGTGAATTTCTGTTGTCATATATTCTGTTGTTGTCTATAGTGTCGATTTTCATCTAACGTTTTTTTTAACTTTTCTATTTAAAAGTATTTATTTTAGGCCCACGAGACGAAAGCTACTGCTGACCCAGATCGTAAGTAAATTTATTTGTAATCGTAACTTTATAAATCGATCTTAGGGCGGTATTCTACTCATCAAAGTCTTAGTCCAGTTTATGTGTTTGATCAAATTTCTTTAACAGAAACCCGCACCTAATATCTTTTTCCAAGATTTCTTAGTATATTTTGCTTAGTTTGAGAAAATTGAGGAACGTCGACCTTATGTGCTGCTATTATCGTTGTCATAATCTTTGATCAAATATCGGTGTTCCTCGGTGATTTGTAGAAGTCATCCAATTTCTTTGATCAAATGCACATTGGAATTTGGATTAGTGGAATACCACCCTTAGCCCTTAGAGGTATCTTGATAGATAAACTTATTTCAAACCTATCAAATAACTTCCATGTGTTTCTATTGGAAAGAGTGAAACTAAAATTAGATTTTACGTTTGTGCCATCAGAATCGAGAATATATGTCATTAATTGTTAACAATTATCATATCATAATGTGAATATATTGTTAAAATATTATAATCTATTAGAGGTTCCAAATACATATACAAAGTTTTATAGGTATATGTATGTTTGTCCATGCATTTCTCCTAAACTATTAATCGTATTGTGACCGTTCTTTTTTATTGGCTTACTTCTACCTGTACTTAGGGAACAGCGTAAGTTTCATCAAAATCGATTCAGCAGTTAAAAAGATGTGGTCTAAAATGTTACATGAAGTCAGTTTACATGTAACCTTTGTTATACCGACTGGTTTTCTTATGAAGCCATGTCAATGTGTTATTTCCTAGTACAAAGCATTAGGTAGCTTAGACATAAGGCTATCCCATTGGCGTCTTTCGTGCGTTGGCGTTTCTCGAATATTTTACCAGCGACAATGCTGCGCGCACGCGAACTTTGACGTCACGAGACTCGCGAGTCTCCAGCGGCAAGCTTTCGCACCGCGACTTCGCAAAGGCGCAGTCGCAGTTTACGAACACTAAATGGTTAGTAATCCACCATTATTACACATTAACACCCGATAAAACAGTTTATTTTTAGTAAATAACGCAAAATCAACAGCAACACATTTTCGTATTCCCGCCAAAACTCCTGCGTTTTTTGGCAATAGCGGCGCGCTGTGGTGTGAACGTTGCGCTCAGCATGTGCGCAATGTCAACGTCGCGTACGCAGACGTCGGAGAAACGCCAACGCTCGAAAAACGCCAGTGGGATAGAGGCCTTAGTTTTCAACAAAATCTTTCATCTTTGAACATTAAACAATTCCTTGTATTTCTAGCCCTGCCACATCGTGTGATAGTTATACAAGAGTATAATAGCCAAAGAGGTTTGTTGCTTTAATTATATGGTGTTACCATAGACTTAATAAAATATGAATGATGCCATTAGAAAGTTAGAAAGCCAAAACAACGAAAATAATTAGTTAATAATGTCTATTCTGGCGTCCTGCACTTCAAACCTAATTATAGTTTCAATCTCCCTTTCTAAATAAGAACATGAGAAAGGGATGGAATGTATTTTAGACCTGTCAAGTTAATTCACTAGCTTGTATCTATCTAGTGTACATTTATCGGCCATGAATTTAGTTGCATATAATTTGTTAAGGAAGATATATGATAGCTCTAAAACTAATTTAAGTCCTGTCAAACATCTTCCGTCCCTTTCTTATGTTATTACTTATTTGTTGGAAAGAGACAGCAAAATTTAAATTAGGATTAGTTTTGTGACGTCAGAATCTCAGAGGTCACCAACCATTTTGAACTGAAGTTCACTTCGAATTATTTTAAAGAGAATTTTGACATTGCTGTCAAAATTGCTGTTAAAAAAATAACAGAAGTACCTAGGTATTTCTATCTAGTCTTGATATTGCGAGACCCCTTCAAAGTTCCTAATTTATTCGTTATAGGGAAGCCTAGTAAGAGGTCAGGATTTATCTATGTCACAAATGAGAGCTTTATCTATCTTCAATTTCAGCAGGACTTTCCAGAGAAACTAGTCACCACGAGTCCGAGAATACGGCGCAGGAAGAGTCTCATAGCTTCAACCAAGAGCACGAGACCTCTTCCAGCCAATCCGATCAGAACAACCAATCTAGAACCTTCCACGGCGAGATCCAATCACAGCAAGGATCCAGCAGTTTCAAAGAAGACCACCAATCTTACGCCTACGATAATAATCAGCAAGGAAGCGCCACTCAACCAAATAACCTGGTGTCAAATAAGGAAGAAGATAAGAAGCGTGATAGCCGCAACGTAGACCCTGACCACGGTCATGGTCATGGTTTCGATTATGATTATGATTCGGACACGTTTAGTAAATTCAACAAGGAGATTGAAGATGCTCCCGTTACTGATGCAGAGATTGGTAGGTAATTTTTTTGTCCTTTTACGTCAGTCCAAAGAGGTTGCTCAAAGAGTGAAAGAGATGTTTGCTTGATAATGGTGTCTGTCGTTTCATACCTAAACCTAATTTTAGTTTCACTCTCTCCGTTTCCAAAATATTACATGAGAAAGAGATGGAAAATGTTTTGATAAATTCTTCTTCTTCTTTAGTCGGTCCCTCATTACTGAGGATCGTGGTCATTTGATCCCTGTAAGTGTACAATTTGCCTCCATCGATTCCGTTTTTGATTAATTAGGCGGCACTAAATTCATTGCCGTAAAATTTACACTAGACACAAGCAAGTGGATTAATTTGACAGGTCTCAAATATATTCTATCTCTTTCTCATGTTCTCATTAAGAAAGACAGATGACAGAATCGACACCACTACCCGTTAGGTTGACTCTTACGTTTTGGTAGGTCCAAGAGGTGACAGGCCGGCACCCACTAGCGGGAGGTATGGAAAAGCATGTTTGCAAGTGAAAGTGATTTTGCTTTTATAGTATAAAACTAGCTGCTACCCGCGGTTTCACCCGCGCGGATATATTGGACTCCATGGTTTTTATTTTTTTGCGCGGCATCCTAATTCTTTTTCTAAAATAAAAGTAGCCTAAGTTACTCCTTATAACATCAGCTGTCTGCCAGTGCAGTCCCGTAAAAATCGGCTCAGCCGTTTCGGAGATTACCCGGAACAAACAGACAGACAAAAATTTAAAAAATGGTAGTTTTGTTATAGTTACCGTGTATACTTTCATATGCATTTGGTAAATAGCTGTTATTTTGATATTACAAACAGACACTTCAATTTTATTTATATGTATTATATATAATTATATATATAGATGTATTATCGGATGCTTCTGTAAGCCGCGACTGACGAAGCGTCCGTCAATATGTTACCAGCTTTAGCCTGGAATGAGGACATTTCAAAGACGTAATAATATTATTTCTTGACATTCTCATAACTTATGTTAATGATGTAGATGTAAATAATATCCATACAAATGTGAAGCATCATCTGTTTTTTTGCATTATTGAAATTAATTTGTAGAGCTATTCAAATTTATTTATAGAGATGTTTGCGATAGAACCAGATCAATTCGTTTATAGGTTGATGTTGGCGTATATAGGTTGACCGTGTTCATCATCTTCTATGGCAGTCGCAGTTGTGCAAATGTGAAATAAACTAAGTTCACGTTACCAGCCTCCAAATTCTCAAACCTACTTTAAACTGAGGTTAAATATTTACCGTGTTACCGCAAAAAACATTTTTAAACTCCTGTTTAGCTATCCTCCGTTTATAACAAACAACTGGATAGATTTTTTTTAATCATATTTAAGAACACTCTCAATCAAGTCACCTTTTAAAAAAAGACTAAATCAAAATCGGTCCATCCGTTTAGGACCCACACAGATACACACGTTAAACTTATAACATCCTGTTTTGGTAAAAAATATATCCCTAGAATTTATAGTGTAATTTTATTTGTTATTTACAGGTGTAATCTCGGACAATATGATGTACGTAACAGGAGCGAAATGTAAGTAAAACTAAAACATATTTCTTACTAGTTTCTGCAAATCACATCGATTCGTTGCTCCGTTACTGCGCGAAAGAAGGACAAACCAACAAACACGCTTTCGCATTTATAATATTAGTAGAAATGAGTAGGAATTAGTGTACTTACTCGTATTGTTGTGTAGTCATTATTTAATTAAGTGTTACTCTATGATCCACCGCCACCATCCTTAATTCATCTGTAATATTTTCCATCCAAAGGTTGTCTGGAAGAGATCGCTTTTAGAGATAATGCCGCCCATTGTACCAATTTTTTTTTCAATGTTTCTTTTGAATGTATTGTTTTATCTTGGTGTCAATAAAGTGTTTTTGTATTGTATGTTCCTTTTACTTTCAGCTGCAAGAGAAGCCAGTGACATCATGTTTGAACTCACGGGGTTCAGAAGTAAGTTACAGTTTTATTTTTTACAATCTTTTATTGCAACTTGCAATGTTTGTTAATAAGCCCAGTAATTTCTCTGACTGCTTTGCTCATCGAACCGGAACACAGAGGGCCTGCAGGGTTATTCTAATTCACTCGGAATGATATCCGTGTCGGAAGCGACAGTCTTGATCGATTATGTTTCGGAATCGCATCCCGTCAGAGAAATTTCCCGTTTAGATTCGACAACTCAGCTGCATAAACACGGATAATTGCTGCCTACACGGAATCATTCCGAGTGAATTAAAATCATCCTGCTGGAGTTTTACAACAAGTTAACGCGTTCCACAGCGACCGCGTTTACGAAGATTTTGTATGAAAACAAATGTACAAAAATTTACCCTACCGACGTATTTTTTAGTATGTTTTTTTCTCGACAAACGCGGTCGTTCGCGTAAACGTATTTTAACTGCGAAACTACACTCAGCGCACGGTAAAGTGGACGGACACTCGCAGAAGCGTTAGATCTTACCACCTGATAGCCTCGTAAATTGCATTCCGGAATTTTCGGCTCCCGGTATTGTATTTCCTACTTACACTTATTTTTATTACGTACTAGCTGTGCCCCGCGGCTTCGCTCACTTAGCCTAAGTAACTCCTTATAACATGAGCTATCTGCCAGTCCCTTCAATGTCTGTCCAGCCGTTTCAGAGATTACTCGGAACAAACAGACAGACAGACAAAAATTTAAATATTGCGTTTTTGTTATAGTAGTATATATTTTCATATGCATTTAGTAAAAAGCTGTTATTTTGATATTACAAACAGACACTTCAATTTTATTTATTTGTATAGTTAAAATTGCGCCGTCACGTCCCATTGACCAAAATAAAAACGAGAGCGTTTACAATTCGTTACGGACCAGGCAGACATCTGCCGACACACGTGTAGAAACTTGAAATAAAAGTGTTATTTATACAGGCTGATTTTGAATTGGTATGTTATCCCGGAAGGGATTACGACCATGGTTTTCCACAAGTTGTGAGAACCTCCCTTGGAAATACGTCATTCAAAATTTCCGGACAAAAAATAAATTTACTTCAAACGTGAAATGCGGCGCATTTTCTGTAATTGTTTCAAAGTCTCTTCTAATCGACATCATCATTTAACAAAGTTCAACATAGTTCAAGTGAATCAGCTGATCTTGCACTCGCAGAAGCGTTGGACCTACCACCTAGTCTCGTAAATTGCATTCCGGAATTTTCGGATCCCGGTATTGTATTTCCTACTTGCTCTTATTTTTCTTACGTACTAGCTGTGCCCCGCGGCTTCGCCCACGTAACCTAAGTTATTGCTTGTAACATCAGCTATCTGCCAGTGAAAGTCCCATCAAAATCGGTTCAGCCGTTTCGGAGATTACCCGGAACGAACAGACAGACAGACAAAAATTAAAAAATAGTTGTATTGTTATGTATAGGTATCATATATACTTTCATATGCTTTTAGTAAAAAGCTGTTATTTTGATATTGCAAACTGACACTTCAATTTTATTTATTTGTATAGACTAACTTCTGCCCGCGCTTTTCACCCGCGTTCCCGCAGGAACCGTCCATTTTCCGGGATAAAAAGTAGCCTATGTTACTCTCCGGTCCATAAACTGTACCGAAGCCATTTTCTAAACATGTTTTTTAAATTGTTTAGTTTAAACAGATTTCTGGGCTATACCTATCGCTAATAGATATACAACGCATTATTTTGAACGTATTGTTTAGACAATTGTTTAAAGCGGCCTCGATCCGCACTTGTATTAATTGGGTACATTATAAATTAATTATGTGTGAGTTGATACCGATTTTCTTTGTGTTAGTGTGTTATTTGTACAGGGAATTGCGCAGAGAACGAACCTTTTGTAATCTGCGAAATTTACGCAAGCAGTAGTCGTGTTGTAGGTACTTAACTATACTTTGCTTGCGGCTTCGCGTGGGTGATATCAGATTACATAGCCTATAGCACTCAGGGCATCGAAATACTAACCCCGAGAGATGAAATACTGTACTATCCGGTCTCACAACAATGTATTGATTTAGCTGTAACTAATATCAGCGCTCCGCGTATCAGAGCACGGGGAAGCGGCGCGAGGCGGTGGCTTAGCCAATCAGAGCGCGTTATGTCTAGACAAAAATGGTGGAATTTATTTCGTGCAAACCAAACGTCACAGCATCTCTAGCGGTTAGTATCTCGATGACTCAGGGATAATGTAGCTTCCTATTACTGAAAGAATTTTTAGAATATTGGGCCACTGGTTCCAGAGATTACCGATAACCCGATAACAAACAAACATCAAACTTTACTTCCTTATAATATGATTAATATACTAGCTGTGCCCCGCGGCTTCGCTCACGTAGCCTAAGTTACTCCTTGTAACATCAGCTATCTACCAGTGAAAGTCCCGTCAAAATCGGCCCAGCTGTTTCGGAGATTAACCAGACAAACAAACATACTAAAAATGGTTGTTTTGCTATTGGTACCCCGTATATATAATTAAATATTACACTTTCATATGCATTTCAAAAAGCTGTTTGATATTACAAACAAACACTTTAATTTTATTTATTTGTATAGACTAGCGACCCGCCCCGATTTCGCACGGGTAATAGTTTAAGAATTTCATATAGAATTATTATAGCCCTTAGACCCCCCTTAATTTGACCCTGTCACAACACATGGTACACGTTTTATAAAAGTTTAAATTGTTATTTTCAGAGGAAGAAGACGCACTCAAATACGTGATGAATGTCACAGAAATCACAAGTAAGTTACCTCTAACTATTATCAGAAAATATCGGTTAACGTTTTTCGGGCTTTTGTAAGTACAAACCCCACGTTCTCGCTGTCAACGGTAACTGATTACCGCTAAATGTTAGTTATATGAGTTTTGCAACAAGTTAACGCGTTTTACAGTGAACGTGTTTACGCGGATTTTGTATGAAAAAATGTACAGCGCCCCTAGCGGCGCGTTTACGCACCATCTCCACGCTGCATACTTTTAGTGGAAAGAACAGACTGTTTTTAGTATGGCGTGGCCCTTACAGGTTTTTAAAGTTTTTAATTTATAATTTAACAGGTAAGGATCTAGTGTACAGCTTCATGAGGAAGGCGCGCGGATCAAGAAGTTGGAAATTCGTTATCGAATTCCTGGACACGCTACAAGGCACATCTAGTAAGTTTACGTTTCAAATTATAACTTATAATTTTTATTCTTATTATAATAGGGATGTTGCATGAAACACAAAATACATAATTACAGGTCTAAGACCATCACAATAAAAATGAAATTCACAAAAAATATCTAGTTTCATACTGCATCTACAAGATTCCCGAATTCAAAATTTTTTTTTCATCATCCAATATTAATTTAAATGATAGCATCAGATTCTTTAATTTCAATGTATAAAAAAATAAAAAAAAAAAAAAAAATTCAAAAGTCTTTATTCAAATAGGCCCCAAAGGAGCACTTATGAAAGTTAAAATGACTCTAACAGCCGGCCTCTGCAACATTCATCTACCCGAATCACAGACTAAAACTAATGCTGTCTTTATCAGAACATAATAAATGACAAAGACACCAACAGACCCAATCCGTGCTCAAAGTCAACGAACCTTCCAGAAACCCACCGTGCCCGTTCCAAATTGGTATAGGCCGAGCAAGAAGAAGGGCAAGAAACTCGTCACGGCATTCTTTTTTAAAAAAAAAAGTAGTTTATTACAATGATTCTAATGCTAACAACTAACAATTTAAAGTTTAGTAGTCGCCAGGAGGCTCCTGAGCTGTTTGCCTCCATGCATCCTTGTCATCCACATAATCCTTAATTTTATAATACGCTTTTTTAATTAATACACTCTTGACTATACGTTTAAACTTTCCTTGTGGTAATTCAGTTAATACTTTAGGAATTTTGTTGTAGAATCTGACACCATTTGCCAGGAACGATTTGTTAGTTTTACTTAATCTGAACCCGGGTACAACAATTTTATGTTTACTTCTAGTATTTAACTCATGTACATCACTTTTTAAGTTAAATTTAGTAATATTCTTCCGTACATACATTATATTTTCCAAAATGTATAGCGAAGGCAGGGTTAGAATACCTATTTCTTTAAAAAAGTCTCTTAGAGATTCGCGTGGACCCATGTCATAGATGGCGCGTACTGCTCTCTTTTGTAATATGAAGATGGTATCTATATCGGCAGCAGATCCCCAAAGTAGGACGCCATAAGACATCAAACTATGAAAATATGCAAAATATACCAACCTTGCCGTCGCCACATCAGTCAGCTGCCTAATTTTACGTACTGCAAATGCAGCGGAACTCAAACGACCCGATAGGGCATTGATGTGAGGACCCCACTGCATTTTGGAGTCAATAGTTAATCCTAAGAATACAGTGTTATTCACCAGGTCAAGTTTGCTGCCTTCCAATTCCACTTTAGATTCCACGTGTGGTACGTTGGGAAGTGAAAATTTAATACATTTAGTTTTACTAGCGTTAAGTAGTAGATTATTAGCAGCAAACCATTCTGAGATTTTGTCAAGGTTATCATTTAATTCCTTTAGTTCACTGTCTTTCCTATCAGTTTTAAAAATGAGTGAAGTATCATCAGCAAACAAAACTATGTCCAATGCTATATGGTCTGTCATAAAGGGTCAAGGGTCAAGGGTCAAAAATCATGTAAAACAACTATGTACTTAAACGCAGTTTTTCACGGCCAAATCAACAAAATACATGTTTTTAATACAGCTTTACGGACCGCGTTGAACAAGTGACGTCAGATGTTCTGTACAATTTGTATGGAGCGTTTTAGCGCTCAGTAGATATGCCCGACTTTGACTCCTATTTTTGACGTTTCTAGTGTTTGATTTCCAGTTTCTTCGATATAGACATTTGATTCACATGAGAAAACCAATTGAATGACATCATAAAAAATGGAGCTAACATCCCTATTATTATAGTGGTGGTTGTTTGTAAAGCGAGGGTTGTGGCCTCCAATAGCCGGTGATTGACCGGCTATTGGAGCAGAAATGAAAACAAAAGTTACATAAAAAACACGACTGCCTGGTCTAGTGTCACTCGGGATGATGTATGGACTCTTAACGATACCCCACATCAATATCTGTTCAGGCATTTAGAGGTCATGGTGGAATAAAGAAACTCACATACATACATACATGAACCCTAAAAACATTACACTACTATTTTGTGCAATTGTGTAAAATAATAAGTGAATTTTTGTAAACTTAAAATGTCAGGTCGATCGTCTAATGGTATGCGTCGTGCCTGCCCATAGCATTGGCAATTTCAAATGTATCTAGGAGTTTATATTTTTTTGTACTATTGGATAACGACGCGAGCGGGTCGTTAGCCTGATGGTAAGTATAAGGCCAGACGATATTAATCGCAGTGCCATTCAGTACTTTTGATTTGACTGACTACTATGCTCATCAAACCGTTTCACAGTAATGCTTGCCTACTGCTAAGCGACAGACTTCACGAGCAAAGCGGTCGTACCAACCCAGACGGACACTCGCATAAGAGCTATTCCTACCATCTGGTAATCACGTTTTTTTTTAATTCCACTGATAAAGTATTTATTGTAAGTATTATTTTACAGATATCGATGTAATTGTCGCCCTTTTGAGGGAGTTCACCAATCAAAAAGGTAAGTCAATTTCCGATTCTCGTTCTTCAACTTACGTGTTAATTTCCGTTCGGGGAGCCACACTGTTTACTTATCCCGCTAGGTGGCGCATTATCGCTGGTGTTGTTTCACTATGAAACTTCATTATAAAATTTTAGTAAGTAAACAAAAAATAGTCTTTGCAATAAAGTACGCCTCTGTAAAGTGCAATTCAGTGTAAAATTAAGGTACACACGTTTCCCTTCTGACGAGAAAAAACGGAAATTGCATTGGTCATCAAACATTATTGGAACAATTATCCTTCTAGGTTATGTAGTGACCATTTCAAATATAATGATTTTTAAGACGCGAGCATGTTTACTGGTTATAGTTGAATTCATTAACCTTCAAAGTAAACATCAATGACAAGCACCAGCGATGGTGGCGCCATCTGAGATTAGCTTTGCCTTTGCCTCGCCATTCAAATATAGCGAGAGCATCTTTTTTTAGATGTACCTAAAAAAAAGCTCGGTGGGCAATAAACTAAGCATTATTTTGTAATTTCCAGATTTATTCAAATCGTTCAAGTTACTGAGGTCTCTGACCGGACACGCAGACTTCGATGGTATTTTTGAGAGTTTGCAAAAGATGTCTGGGGAGAAATGTAAGTACAAACTCAAGAAACTTCCCTGCCTCTGCGCTAGTTGCGCTCGTGAAAGTTAAATGCCTTTATATAGGTGCCCATTCCGATAGTAGAATTGAAAAAATATCATTAATAAGCATTTTAGGTGTTTATAAAAAGTGTATTTATTTCTTTTTCAGACATTCATGAAATCTGCGATCATTTCAAACACAAAAGCTTCAACCAGGTGGATGGTGAGTACCTATTAGAAACTAAGTACATACTAAAGCGAAATCTCACTATTCAAAGCCCTACATAATCTACTCTATAAATATCCCATCTCTATTTAGTGATAATTTAAATATCCCGTCCCTATTTAGTGATGTTTTAAATATCCCGTCTCTATTTAGTGATAATTTAAATATCCCGACTCCATTTAGTAATAATGGTCAAAGTAGTCTTGAATCACTTGAATCCTAGTGCCCCAGCGCTATATTATGAGTCTGTAAGCGTTATTTTTTTTAATACAGGATTGGCTGGAGTAAGGAAGGAGGTATTGGATATAACGGGGGGTATCGGCCCTGCAGAGTTCTCACGAGTCATGAAAGTGTTGTTACCTGAAGTTGGTGAGTTATTTTGACACAAATTAAATTTTTTTAATATTGGTTGCGAGACGAGTTGGTCGTTTGCCTGATGGTAAGCATAATGCCGGCCCATAACAATTGCAGTGCCACTCAGAGCTTTGACACACAAAGGCCTGGTCCGTCAGGTACCTCTATGGAGCTTTTTGGCGTTTCTCTGTCTTTACACTTAATATTGGCTCATATATTGAATCCAAGGCCCAATTGGCAGCCAAAAGGCTAGTTATCTTTGCAAAGGTCACAGCCAAAGCCTTCCTTAAACAATTCACGAAAAAATAATATAATCGATCCAATTTTCGCTGATAATCCTGTGTTAGATTTAAGTGTTTATTTCTTTTGTTAAGTAAAATAATAATGTACAGTTCTTTTTTGGTAATACATATTATCTTATCTTATTTTATTTTGGGGGAGGAAACAGTTGAATACGAAACGTTCATTTGACAGCGTTTTCATGTTCAGATGCGCGAGCGAGAAAGCGGCGCGGAGTATCCTGCCCTTAAGTACTCTTATTTTGTTAGGAAATTACTCATTATCTGTTTTTGATATTTTATAAACTTACCTAACTATTCTCTTGTACATTTTCAGATATGAACGGTGCATTCAATCTTCTTATTTTGGCTACGAGAACTGGAGGTAATAATATAGGCGTCGATTCAGGTGCACACACACCTAAAGATAAAGATATATTTATTTGTTCAATACATGTGTTTGCATACAATAATTATTATGCATGTAAGGTGTTAAAATTACAACTAGGTCAACATGTCTTGCCTGAGAAGGCGTACAAATAAATGATGTTAACATCAACAACAAAAACACTGTTTTCGAGACCTATAATTATTGGCTGTATTTCAAAACTTTTTATGTACTTTATCTGTATTCTGTCTCATGTTTAAAAATATAGGTATTTTATTTATAATTTCAGAAATCGGTGAAGCGATTCCAGAGTTTGTGAAAATCATGAAGACAAAAACCATATCGGAAGCTATACTGTTGTTGAAAAAAGTCACAAACCAAACACGTAAGTTGTTTTATTTCAACTCCTACAAAAAGGGATGTTTACGCTACTTATTACTTATTTACCTAGGTATTACTAGCTTCTGCACGCGGCTTCACAGGAGTGGACCAGGATAAAAGTCTTTACCACTCTGGCATAATGTAAGTAACTTCCTTTTAGTGAAAGAATTTTTGGAATTAGACCTGTGGTTCCACTTTACATAGATGAACTGTAGCAAACAAACAAAAAAAAAACGATTTTACCTTTTTATACTTTTTGACAACCGAATTCAAAATATTTTAATCTTTCATGCCCCCAGGGAGCACTCATGAAAATTAAATGAATAACGGCGGGTCTCTGTAACGCTTGTTTAACCCAATCACAGACAACAAACTAATGATGTCCCTATCTAGAACATAAATGTCAATGACGTCAACAGTCCCAATCCGTGCTCAAAGTCAACGAACTGTCCAGAAACCCACCGTGCCCGTTCCAAATTGGTATAACCAGACGAGGGGGTCGTTTGCCCGTTGGTAAAAATAACGCCAGGGCAAGGTTGCAGTGGCCTTTTCTCCTCTGTGCCCCAAGGGGAAAAAAATAAAAAAAAACAAAAATTTAAATATTGACTAATTTTAATAAAAATTTTGTGCAAGTGTATTTCTTTCTGCATAGTTATGTAGACAGGATTCCATCTACTTTATTTATTGAGTAAGGGGGTACTGTCTCTTTGGCTGCTATTGCTGGTGGGGCTTCCGGATCTTGAGATACAAGTTCAAACTTAGTTCGGGAACGGAGGACTCCTGCTAGTCATGCGCGGCCTTAGTGTGTACTCTGAACTTTATTATTAACAAATACATAATGATAACTATAGACACAGCACTGTATTTCCTACATTAAGTTTATGTTTACGTAATTTTTTTTTTAATAAATTTGTTTTATTATTATTAAAAAGAAAAAAAAAAAGTATATTTTACTAAATATTTGCACGAATTGTAGTCCTAGGATGATGTACACAGTTTTTTTTTCAATTTTATCGCCAAATATCACCAATATGTCAATGTCAAATGTATTTTTTTTACAGAATTCAAATATGCCTTGGAGGAACTAACTCAAGCGACCAATAGAGGGAGTGAGTATATGTTTAAGATTAATTAAAATAAGTAAAGAATTAGAGCTGGCTCTCAAAACACAACTGCCGGCACCGATAGGTTCATGACGATAGATTTTCAACATGAGCGTGGTAACTAGCCAAGCAAGCGCTAGACATTTCTACCGCCATGCAAATATAGGTAACGTAGGTACGCGCAACGAATCTAAACCAACTACGAATCTAGACGGGTAGAAAAGCTAAGCTAGCATTCGAAAGAGAAAGCGCACGCGAGCATGTTAAAGAGTGACCGAGATAAAAATTAAACAATAAAGACACTCTCTGTTACTTCACCACTATTAAGGTCTTACCACAAAAAAATTAAACACACTTTAAACCTGTGTTAAACAATGTTTAACACATAAACATGCCTTAGTCGCATGTTTAAATATGAGCAACCACAAATCATGATTTAAGTAGGGTCTAACCGTTGTCTAACACAATTCTGTTGTGATATTTCTAATAATTTTTGACGTTTCTCTTTAGACACTGTCTAGCTAAACAGACGTCTACAGGTGGTATTTTTTTGTGGTAACGCTGTTAAAGTCGTTAGCCCTAAATAGTGTAATTAGGTCATTTTAACATATAACGCTGTCATTAGATTCGTTTTAATAGTGGGAGTGACAAGAGGTATAATTTCTTGTCAATTTTTACTACGCAGGCTGGTTTTTTACACGATTGCCCAAACAAGGGATGTAATGTTTTCAGGGTGCATGTATGGATATGGGAGTTCTTTATTCCACCATAACTTTAAAATGTCGAACTGCGGCGCGAGTACGGATCTTTTCGATAAATAAAATTCGATAAAATTGACAGTTAAAATCGATAAAGTGGGTTTTATTCGATAAAATTGACAGTTAAAATCGATAAAGTGGGTTTTATCGATTTTAACTGTCAATTTTATCGAATTTTATTTATCGAATAAGAAAGAAAGAAAATACATTTATTTGTAGCCATTGCCCAAAATATAGGTAGGTACATACATTTTAAAGCTAAAATAAGACATGAAAAGATTGGGCAGTCAGAAAAGATCCGTACTCGCGCCGCTGATTTGGTTGTATGGGGTATCGTTAGAATCCTTACATCATCGCGAGTGGCTAAGGCAGTCGTGTTTTGTTTTTAAATTATTTAAAAGTTTGTTTTCTTAATAATTGACGGGTTGTGATATTTTAATTTTAATTCCAGGTATCAAAGTGATAGTAAACAGCATGTACAGGATTGCTGGATGCAATAACCTGAAGGACGTGCAAAAAGTATTCAAGGATGTCTTTGAATCTGACAGTAAGTAAAATGGGTTGCCATACTACAAAATAAAAATGAGTTTTTATACTTGGCAATTTTTGGATACAGAGACGAGCGCGTCGTTTGCCTGATGATAAGCATAATACCGGCCCATAACAATTGCAGTGCCACCATATAATAAATATATAATGAAATTTGAAACGCAAAGGGCTGCGTGGCACTCCAGTGCGCTCGTTACCCATAAGCCCAATAATTTCACTGACTACTTTGCCCATGAAACCGGCTAGCTAGGCATTACGTTTAACATAACACAAACGCCGGGTATAAGCGTTTGTGTTATGTTACACGTAACACTAGGACTCCCTGTATCATAGGTGGCATACACACAAAGATATACAACGCAAACATCCAAGATCCAGGAACAAACTTCACGCTCAAAATCTGCTCCGGCCGGGAATCGAACCCGATTAGATACTATCAACTTACCTACAGAGCCGGATTTAAAATATATACTAGACTAGCTTCTGCCCGTGGTTTTCACCCGCGTTCTCACAGGAACCATGCATTTTACCGGGATAAAAAGTAGCCTATGTTACTCTCCGGTCCATAAATTATATCTATGCTAAAAATCACGTCGATCTGTTGCTCCGTTGCTGCGTGAAAGACGGACAAACAAATAAAAACACTTTCGCATTTATAATACAAGCTTCTGCCCGCGGTTTTCACCCGCTTTCGCACAGGAACCGTGCATTTTTCCGGGATAAATAGCAGCCTATGTTACTCTCCGGTCCATAAAATATATCTGTGCCAAAAATCACGTCGATCCGTTGCTCCGTTGCTGCGTGACAGAAGGACAAACCAACAAACACACTTTCGCATTTATAATATTAGTATGTAGGTAGTATTCAAAATATATAATTTTGTTTTCAGACATAGTGGACGTAATGCAGAAGGTGAACAAAGTGACGAAGCTTCACGAACCGATTTACTTTCTGATATCTCTATTGGATGTCACTCAGTCGAGACACATATCCAGTGCAAGGAACGTTATTAAGGGGCTCACTACAAAAAAAAGTAAGTTTTTATTGTTCTTTTTTTTAATTCTATTTGATAGCCAGACGAGCTTGTCGTTTGCCTGATGGTAAGCGTAATGCTGGCACAACAATTGCAGTGCCACTCAGAACTTTGAAACAGAAAGTCCTGCGCGGCACTAGTACGCCCGCTACCCTGAGACATCATAAGCCCAGTAATTAAAATCAACAAAATACATGTTTTTAGTACAGCTTTACGGACCGCGTTGAACAAGTGACGTCAGATGTTCTGTCCAATTTTCAAATAAGCGGAAGTACGCCAAATTTAGCTTGCAATATTTGACTGTGATTCGGGTAGACGAATGTTGCAGAGGCCCGCTCTTAAAGTCATTTATTTTAACTTTCATAAGTGCTCCTTTGGGGCCTATTTGAATAAAGCATTTTGAATTTGAATTTGACCTAAACAAACTGTCAAATAAACATTGCTAGTTAAATAAAATCTTGTAAAAAGGCATTAAAAATATGTTTTGTTAATCATGTCGTATTTTTTTTATTTCAGTGCCGCTCTTAGACATTTTGGAGCAGATCCGTATCCAGTCAAGGCACGACATATTGGTATTCTTCAAGAAACTGATGCTCCTTACTGGCACTAAATGTAAGCGCTTTTAATCCAAAAAACAAACCTCACGTCTTTATAATTTTTAATTTCTTTCTGGTTTTGAAACTGTGTATCTCGATATCCTGAAGGATTTAATAAAGGTTACCTGTTTTGTGAATGAAATAAATAATGATTATTATTTATATATGAATTGTTATGTTTTGATAGTTGTTTGTGGAGGGGGTGATTGGGAAGATAGTTGCCTAAAAGTTGTGGGAACCTCCCTTAGAAATACATCGCCGTCGTATCAAATTTCCCGGCAAAAAATTAATCCACTCCAAACTAAGTGCGCAGATTTTTTGTAATTGTTTCTAAGTCTCTTCTAATCGACATCATAATTTAACAAAGTTCAACATAGTTCAAGTGAATCAGCTGATGTAGGGCTGCCCGGAAGTTCTGTAATAGAATTTTGATGTAAACTTCCTGCCTTCAATGAAAAATTTCGAATTTCAAAAACTCGTAAAACAAAAGTTGTTGACCTCCAGGAGTAGATTGACGCCTTTTCTGGATAACATACCAATTCAAACATTTTTTCTTACTATTTTTCAGCCGTACAACAAGCGTGGGAGTCTTTGAAGGCGGTCACTTTAATAACAGGTAAGGAAATACAATACAAAAACACTTTATTGACACGAAGGAAAACAATACAAAAGAAACATTTAAAAATAGTTAGGTATGTACGATGGATCTTATCGACTTATCACTAAAATCAATCTTCTCCAGACTGACTACCTTTGGATACAAAATAACCATGTCACCGTTAAACACTTTCATTTTACTTTTATTTAATTAATTAAAACGGCATTGGCTATTTGGCCAGCCAGTTTAGTTTGTGTAATAAAATTAATTAAAAATTTAAAAAACAAATCAAAAAGAAAAAATAAAATATAGAATTAAAACAAGATAACGTAAAATAAATTAGCATACACAATCATACACCTCTTTCTTATTTTCGTTTGCCTGATGGTAAATATAAAGCCGGCCGATAACAATTGCAGTGCCGCTCAGAACTTTAAAACACAAAGGCCTGCGCGGCACTGCAATGCGCTCGTTGCCCTGAGACATTAGGTATTAAGTCTCATAAGCCCAGCAATTTCACTGGCTACTCTACTTATTAATGCTTGCACACTACTGCTTGGCGGCAGACTACAAAGCGGTGGTAGGTACCCTCCCAGGCGAACGTTACGTTATTTAAACAAAAAATACTGTCAGTATATTACATTTATATTTATACATATAATATACAATGTACATATTATATTTTAATAATTTGTTTAATATTTTCCAGACATATTCGTTCTCTTCGACACCGTTTCTAAATACACATCCGAGGATCTAATAGTCTTCATGGAAACTATTATAAAGATCACTAATTCAACTAATATTAGTTATGTTGCTGAGATGTTATGCAAGATCTCTAATAGGTCAAGTAAGTAATATAATAAATTATTATTTTAGTATTTGGGTTTTGAAAATTATCACTAGAAACGGGATATTTACCATGTATATTATTTGATTTGAGTTTCCGATATTTCCGCGCTGTTGCAAACGCCATCATCATGGGAGAACTGAAACACCATCGACACGCAGTACTTCAGTTTTCCCGTTTTCAAATATCGGAAACTCAAATCAAATAATGTACATGGTAAATATCCCGTTTCTAGTGATAATCTTCAAAGTGTTGATGACAATGACAGTTCATAAACAAGTATTTGGGTTGCCATACTACAAAATAAAAATGAGTTTTTATACTTGGCAATTTTTTTATACTTTTGGGTAACGCGATAAGCTGGTCGTTTGCCTGATGGTACATTGGTAGGATTTGCTTATTCATATAAGTTTTATCTTAGTTGACTTTAGTGCAGACGGGCATAAGTCGACTAGTTATTAAAGAGTAAAGAGTGATTCTTAATATTGCTTCCCATTGTTTTCAGATTTCATCGAGGTCATCCAGAGCATCTCCGAAATCACCAAGATGGGTAATTTATTATTTACTAGCTAGCCGTGCCCCGTGGCTTCGCCCACCGTTTCAGACTGGTGTACCTAATGCGTAGAGGGACTCATATTTTTGATCGTAATACAAAACGTTCCTCACCTTCACTCTATCATACACGAGGAAATCGGTAGTTATAGTCGTAAAAAATCCTTCTACTTGACGGCTTTCCTACTTCGAGTGTAGTAAAGAACTGCCAAACTCAAGGTCACGACCTACTTAAATAAAAAAGAATGAAAAATTAACGAAAACATGAATGACAGTTGAAGTTCCGCCAACATTAAAAAAATAATAAAGTCATGACGTCATGCCTCAGCCTCGTATTACGATCAAGATTAAGAGTAAAAGTTGCGTTTTGACTAAATTTAATTTAATTAGCTGTATGTCTAGAACGGTGTTAATCTTATATTAGCAGATTGCTTACTTCGTAGTAATTTCATATACATTTAGTAAAAATCTGTTATTTTGACATTACAACAAAATACAAATACAAAAAGACACTTCAATTTCATTTATTTGTATTGATTTATTTACTTCGCTGCGTGGTATATCCATTATCGACTTCGAGTACTTATATATAATAAATAGTAAATTTTGTTTGTTAGTGTGTTGGTTTGATTTTCTTTCACGCAGCAACGGAGCAACGTATTAACGTGATTTTTTGTATTTTTTAATACTATTTGATAACGCGACGAGCTTGTCTGCTGATGGTAAGCATAACGCCGGCCCATAACAATTGCAGTACCACTCAGAACTTTGAAACACAAAAGCCTGCGTGGACCGGAGAGTAACATAGCCTACTTTTTATCCCGGAAAACGCATGGTTCCTGTAACAATATTTACAGGGGTGAAACTGCGGACAGAAGCTAGTACTAATAAAAACTAACAAATTATTTTTTTATTTTATTCTTTAGATGTCGTCAAGTTATTCGAGATCATCATCACAATTTCGAAACGTTTCTGTAAGTATTTTGTAATTCACTTTTTCTTAAGCTTTTATTTCACTTGCAATGTTTGTATATATGTGTGGGGACAGCGCACCAGCGGCGCCTCGCGCGCTGTGCGCGTGCATCACGCGCGCGTCGCGCGCGGCCACTGCCTTCCACGCGCGCCTCGTCACATATATATTTATAGTGTGCGAGAGGGACGGAAGAGCAACACGCACGGGCCAGAGCAGGACAGGCGAACGTGCAAATCACGTCCAATATTAGATTTTTATATAAATATATGAGAAAGCCTCAAAATAATAATCAGTTGTAACTTAGCAGTCTGGTATCATTCATTCCTTCTGAACACCGACCCTTCGACATCCCCACATATGTATGTTTAGGTCAAATCGTGCAAGCAAAATTTGACCCACTTCCCGGTGTTCGATTGAGCCGAAATTTTACATACATAGGTAAATCGGATGATTGATGCGACGTGTAACCAAAATGCTGGTACCTATTTGACTCAACGGATCAGCATTGCGGTTCAACGAGGCAATGCCGCCAGCATGCTGGGTACGCTTCCAACTGGTAGTGGGCTAGAACATTTGGATTATTTATAGGCCTACTTGGGCTTGTAGATTATCCAACTATTTTTGTAGGTTAGATGTAGTGTTCATTTATGTATTAGGTAGTTAAAAAAGAAATGACGATTAAAAACAAATTGAAAAAAAAGTCGGATGATAATGCGATACGTCACAGAGGAGCAGGATGATTTTAATTCACTCGGAATGATATCCGTCTCGGAAGCGACTGTCTTGATCGTTTATATTTCGGAATCGCATCCCGTCTGAGAAATTTCCCGTTTAGGTTCGACAACTGAGCTGCATAAACACAGATACATATAATCCCGATAATATGTCTCTGTCGGGATGCGTTTCCGAAATAAAAACGATCAAGACAGTCGCATCCGACGCGGATATCATTCCGAGTGAATTAAAATAGCCCTGCTGGTCTGATGATGGAGTCGGAAGCCCGCTACAAGTACTCTATAACGAAAGTACTCGAGCTCGTTAGATTTGTCTTTACAAGTACTCTGATCCTAGATGATGTCCAGGGTCCTGATGATGGAGCCGGAAGGAAACAACATGATTACAGTACCAATTACGTATTTTATAAGAGCTGCGGCGCAAGTACGGATCTTTTCGGTCGATAAAATTCGATAAAATTGACAGTTCAAATCGATAAAGTGGGATTTATCGAGCCTCGAAACAATCGACAAAAGTTATCGAAAAGCTAGGTCGAATCCAAAGAGAATATAGAGCTACTACAATACTTTACGATCAGACTTCGGTACTCGCAACATTCGATAAATTTGTCGAGTTTTTCGTTTCGACAAATTTATCGAATCGACTTCCGTACTCGCGCCGCTGGCCTGAAAAAATATTTTTTTTCACAAAAAACAGTTATTTATATTTTTTACAATTTTTGTTTCAGTCTTCGATGAGGTCGTTGTGATTATTGAAGAGTACACGGATACTACAAGTAAGTATTTTTAATTATTAGTTGTAATTGTCTATGTTCCTTGGGCTCAGCTAGTCGATTCTGATGCAGGCCTTTAAATAACGGTAAAACGTTACCTTTACTCGATCGCGTTACCGTTAAATATTAATTACCGGTAGGTAATAATTTTAACTTTACTTATGCCACGTTATACCGGTAAACATTCTTATCGATACTTTCAAATTAATATTAATTTTACTGTTACGTTCAAATGGGTGAAGCTCTGTGCAAGTGGAGCAACAGCGCAATTTTTATTGATTTTGTTAAAAGTAACGATAAATCCTGTTATTTAACGTTAATTAACGATATTTTTTATGGTATTTGGTAACGTTAACAAGCCCTGTTTTGACGACACAAGCTTGAATATAATTTCAGTTTCACTCATTTTTTTCCAAATAATTATATAAATCATAAACTTACTAATAAACATTTATAACGGTTGAACAGTTACAGAATGTTATGTCTCATTCGATTCAATTTAAAATTGTCAAAGAACAACAAAGACAAAACAATTGTGTAACTACACCACCGCTATACACCGTTTATTATACTCTTTTTCAAATAGCAAGTCACCTGGGACAGGTACATAGAACGTAAAATACTACGTAAACATTTCCTGTGACGTCACACCAATAGCCGAATATATTTTCTATTTAGCAGTGAAAACATTAAGCAAACTTATAAGAAAAACTACTAAAATAAATCGCAAAAGACAAAAGATTTTGGAAGTTTCCCAGGTGACTTGCTATTTGAAAAAGACTATAGTAAGACCCATAAAATGTTAGCTATTTAAAAAGCGCGTATAAAAGCGCTATCTGCTTAAGAGTCGAATACCGTTATTATTAAATCTACTCTTAATTCCAGATTTCATTGATGCATTAGCTGACATTAGGAGGGCTACAGGACAGCAAGGTAATTATACTATTGCTATAATCACAAATTACTATAATCACAACAAGTTAGACAGACTTTGGAGAGTGTACAATACAAGTACAAAGAGGCATTAAAAATGCTGATTCCCCCATCTCCATTGCATCATCGGACGATAAGGAGCTAATCACCCATTTATGGTTGACATACCTTCTATCCGCACCAAGTGTCACGCTCGATTTCCTGAAAAGTACAATTTGTGACAGTTCAAGACAAAAACAAGAGTGAACATGTATCTTCTAGGCAGGCGTGCTACACCGTCGCGTCGACCGCATCATCAGGTGTGATTGAAGTCCTCTTTGAGTTACGGCACACCGACTGGGGATCGAACCTCGCCACGTAGCTCTGTCAACACACACGAACATACCCTACGTACATCCCCAAAAAAGTTTGTCCAATGTACACTTTATAATATTTATTTTTCTTTTCAGATATAATAAGCGCAATAGAATACATAAAAGCAAACAAACCAAGAATAGAAAGGTCAACCACAACCACAACGACAACCACAGAAGAACCTACAACAACGACAACTACAGAGGAACCAACTACTAGTAGTACGACTACAACTACAGAAGAAACAACAACAGAGGAACCTACCACTACTACTAGTACAACTACAACAACAACTACAGAAGAACCAACAACAACAACAGAAGAACCTACCACTACTACTAGTACGACTACAACAACAACTACAGAAGAACCAACAACAACAACAGAGGAACCTACCACTACTACTAGTACGACTACAACAACAACTACAGAAGAATCAACAACAACGACAACAACAGAGGAACCTACTACTACTAGTACGACTACCACAACAACTACAGAAGAACCAACGACAACAACAACAGAGGAACCTACTACTACTAGCACGACTTCAACAACAACTACAGAAGAACCAACAACAACAACAACAGAGGAACCTACTACTACTAGTAGTACGACTACCACAACAACTACAGAAGAACCAACGACAACAACAGAGAAAACTACTACGACTACCTCAACAACTACAGAAGAACCGACTACTACTACAGAACCAACAACGACATCAACAGTACCTACAACAATAATGACAACAAAACCAGAAACAACCACATTAGAAGCACCAACTATGACAACACAACCAGAAACAACTACACTTAAACCAAAAACAAGTTTAACAGAAGCAATTACAACTGAGGTAACAGCAGCAGAAGCACCATCTGACAAAGCAGAGGAAACATCTGATAAAGCGGTAAAGACTATAATAGTTATAAAACAGAACGACGACGGTACATACTTCGTCTACGCACAACCAGTTGAAGATACTACTACAACAACTGAACAAGCTACCGAACAGGCAACAATTGAATCAAGCCATAATGATACTTCAGGAACTGAAATAACAACAAGGGTGCCGGAATTGCAAACTCCTTTGACAGATTCTAAGAGTTCACAAGAAACAACAACAGAGTTTATTGGGACACCAACTGAGACATACACAACTGTGGAAAGCATCGTGAATAACTTAGCTACTACCACAGATGTGACGGTTGCTCAAACAAAAGATTTACACACTTCAACTGAGCAAATAAATATCAAACAAACTGATACTGAAATAAATAAGAAAGAAATTGATATAATCGAACATGGTCAAGATTCTGCGCTATCAAACATAAAAAAAAACTCGCAAACAATTACTGAAGATGCATATTATGCCGACACGACCGACATCAATGATACAGCTTACAGTCAAGAATATTATGACGCTGAAATTAGTGACAACATTGAAAGAAGTACTGCTTTATCATCCACAGAGGAAAATGAAGATCAAATAATTATTGTTAAAGAATCTGATGAAGTTAATACAGAAGACACTTTTGGCGATGTTGATGGTACTGATAAGTATGAAAGTTACACTGAAAGTCCACAAGCTTCAAAAACAGTCGCATGCATTGCTGATAGTATTGAAGAAGACAAGACCACCATTGCGATGGAACAAAGTACCCAAACTACGACTGATTCAAAAGATAATTTAAATACTGCGTCCACTGAAGATGTTAATTCAGAATCGCCAAGTAAAGAAGGGTCGACTCAATCAGATGAAAACGTAGATTACAACGAGACGTATGACGAAAGTAATGAGCGAATTGATGAAACAAGAGAAATAACAGAAGCAGATTATGAGGATACAACTGAAACAGATAGTGGTAGCAGAAGCTCTGAACTAACAGAGTCTGTTAAGGATGAAACTTCAGCAGCCGATAACAGTGAAAAACAGAAACGCGTTTCATGTGAAACCGCCTCTCACAAATCTGAAGGCAGTGGAAGCTCAGAAGCAACTGATACCAAAGGATGTCCGATATTAGCGGTTCAAATTAAACGCAACAAAGCGGACAATTGTAAAACGCAGTCAGAAAACACACAGCAACTGACGACAACTCCGGCGCCTGAGTTGCAGCCAAAGCCACCGGGCCAACCTAAGCCGGGCGGTGAGGAGCCGACCACGGAAGTAGCATCGAAGGCTGGTGGGAAACTCGCGCTCCATCAGGGGAAACGTGGTAAGTAACTTCATTTATTTTTTAACTGACTTCCGTAAAGGAAGTCAGTCTCCTTTAACGGGGAGAATTCGGCGCGTCGCTATCTCGCTCGCGCATCTCAACATTTTTGATGATAAACAATCACTTAATAAAATTATGACAAATCGCATTCGGTGAAGTAACATTACAATGGTTAAACAAAAATTTCATATTGATCCATTAAAGTTTTCAAACCTAAAAATGGGATTTTAAGTGTTGCCCATTTTCAAGATTTTCAAAGATTTTCAACGGACTCATCAGCGCCGTTATAAGTACGAGCGGGCATAGGCCTTTGTTTTCACAATACCCATGTCGCTCTAGCAAAACCTAAACACGAAGGTATATTTACACGGCCCCCACATAACACACCTTAGTTCTACAACTAATTTTTACATAGCTAAATATATAGGGCTCAAGTATCGAGCTCGAAATTTAAATTCGTTTTAGCTCTTAAACTGACTAGTAGGCCGACGTTTTTAATAAATCCGTATACTCGACTAAGTAGGGAATCGCGCGCGTTTATTTTTCTTATCATCCGTATGTATTAGCCAAATGCAAGATCGGGCTGTCATAGGAACTCGGTCATCTCGACCACGAAGGCGAAAGAAAATATCTGCTCCATTATTACCCGACTTGAATTTCTAAACGTACGTGGAGGGGATTTCAGTATTTGACTGTATTTAGCTCTCAATCGTTGGAATACCTTGAAAACTCTAACGTCTGATTAGTTTTCTGTACCTAGTGTACCTTCTACCGTACAAGTTGGATTTTTTTGACGCAGTAAACGAACGGGCGTACCTCCCTACGTACTTGCGCGAAAGATACGGCTTCGGTGAGCTTCCACGCAAATGCTATCGCAAGCTGGTGCGCATTCGAGTGGTGAGGCGGCGCGGCGATGGCCGGTACCAGCCCAAGATCCGGATCATTGTCCGGCGCGCGGATCGCCGGCTTCACACGATAGAAGTCCCTCGCAAGCCTCGACTCGTGCAAGGGGTGAATATACTCAACTAAGAGCCCCCATACACGAGCGCTCCAATCCACAACATTCCAAAAACCGCCCGTGCGTTGGGAATCTCAGATGGATTACGTGGAGTGGAATATTGAATATCTAAACGTTCTAGAGGCCGATACGACGATCCATTTAGCGCTCAGTTTGGCGCTTGGAGTGGAGTGACCGTTTCGACCGTCTGGAGTGAGCTCGATATTGGACTAACGTTCCACTCAATCCACGACGAGCGGAGTGATAGATTTGGATTTCTCTTGTATGGGGGCTCTAAGGTTTATGATAAATCGCGTACAAAACTTTTCAATAGTCAAATTCTTAGGTCAATTTGAGTTTTTTATACGTTACCGGGATTCGGGATTGAAGCAAGGGTATCTATTTTAACTGAGAGATTTTTTCCGAGACATGCCTTATGCAATTTTTGCTATAGTTAATAATTTATATTAAGGCGTATATAGCAGCTAAATAGCTTGCAAAATCAGCGGCGCGTGTACGGAATGTTGCGAGTACCGAAGTCTGATCGTAAAGTATTGTAGTAGCTCTATATTCTCTTTGGATTCGACCTAGCTTTTCGATAACTTTTGTCGATTGTTTCAAGGATCGATAAATTCCACTTTATCGATTGGAACTGTCAATTTTATCGAATATTATCGAATTTTATCGACCAAAAAGATCCGTACTTGCGCCGCAGATCAGCTTCTGGCCCTGGAAAAAATATGTGTCATTATTCATCATATTACCGATAATCTTGTTGCGATCAAAACAAGTTTTTAACAAATTTACTAGATCGAAAAAAAATTTAAAGTTATCTCTAAAAATAAGTTTGAAATGAAATATCTCTGTTATTTATAAATGTATATTGATAGAATTAACAAGACTTGCGTATTAAACAATAATAAAAAAAACTTAGTTGTCGTACATTTTAGATTAGGCATCTAATTTTGAAGTAATACGCTTTTTTGGGATCTTTACTCAATTTTAGTGGCCCGCGCGGTCTTCCTTTCTCTTTTACATCAACGCAAACCGACAGTGTGTGTAAAGAGGACAGAATGATGAATGTCATTGACTCGGGATACCACCTTAAATAAATTACCGCGCCCCTCTCTGCAGCCTCCAAAGCCATTGCTAATGACATCGCCTTCACGTATTTGTTCGGGCTTCAATTAATGTGTCATCAACTGAGTAATTCGCGTAGATTTTCACTCATGGTACTCCACGCGTTTCTCGACCACTGCATGCTCAGTGCAGACGCCGCGGTAAATAAGTGGTGGTGCGCAAGTGATGTAAGCGGAGCAGTCGTCGCTTTGAACCCAGGCCAGGCTTCGACTCTATGTGGCCGTATTGACGTTCTTGTCTATTTCGTGGTTTTTTGATGGTTTTCCATCAAGCAGCGCTTACGCGTGTATTAACTCGTAATCCCCGCTTGATGCAAAATCATGGCTATTTTGCCAGCAAAACGCATACTTGCATGAGCGTCTACGGTGTCCATAACACGATAGTCGTATGCCTTCAGACAAAATATTCTGGCATCAGGGCTGGTTACACACATAAGCGTTTCCTACGAGACATGGATTGTGTTTTATACAAATGGACTTCAACTTCTATTTGTCAAGAAAAGATCATATCTAATTGTGTTGAAAGCAAAGCACAATACCTTTGGTTCTGAAGACAATACAATGTATGTAGTATACTACTTAGTCTATGGTATTACATAAGTGAAGAAGCTTGTTTGACGCTGGCAAGTCCGCGAATAGAGGACGAAAAAAAAGAAGCTGATTTAAAAAAAACATGAGAATCGATTTTACAAATGTATTCTTTGTACCAATTGCACCAAGCACCATTAGGTTAATGTCTCAACTAATTTTGATTCATAATGACTATATAATTATACTTAGGTATTTAGTCTACTTTTAACGGGCTAAAAGGCTTCATTACTGAGCTACGACATAGACACTTTACAAAAACAGCTATATACAAAAACAGTTGGATAAATAATCTACACGTGTAGTAGGCCTAACATAGGTACCTAATCGAAATCTATACAAATAAATCGAGTTGTTGCTGTTTGTAATATCAGAATAACACAGCATTTTACTCAATGCATATAAAGGTATAACGTAATACGTATAACAAAAAGGCACTTTTAAAATTTTTGTCTTCTGTCTTTTTGTTCCGGCTAATCTCCCGAAACGGCTGCTGGACTGATTTCGACGGGACTTTCACTGGCAGATAGCTGATGATATAAGGAGTAACTTAGACTATTTTTGTTACGTGGGCGAAGCCGGGGGGCACAGCTAGTCTACAAGTAAGTGAAGTGTAGGCCTACATGGGTAGGTAGATCGAATCGAAATTACAATAGACTAGCTGCTGCCCGCGGTTTTACCCGCGCGGAGATATTGGATTTCATGGGTTTAATTTTTCTGCGCGGAATCCTAATTTTTTTTTCTAAAATAAAGTATCCTAAGTTACTCCTTATAATATCAGCTATCTGCCAGTGAAAGTCCCATCAAAATCGGTCCAGCCGTTTCGGAGATTACCCGGAACAAATAGACAAAAGACAAAAATTTTGAAGATTGTGTTTTTGTTATAGTTACCATATACTTTCATATGCATTTAGTAAAAGCTGTTATTTTGATATTACAAACAGACACTTCAAATTTATTTATTTATATAGATAATCCAAATGTCACTACCAGTTGGCAGCGTACCCAGTAACCCAGCACGCTGGCAGCATTGCCCTCATTGAATCGCAATGCTGATTCAACAGTCTACTTGGTGTTGTGAGCGTCACATGAAAACGTACATCCCTATTATTCCCTATATGATGATCTTTCTTTCTTTCCTTGCAGAAATAATGCACGCGCTAGAAGCCAGCATGAATTTGAAGGTGCTAATCTTGCCGAACGGTCCAGTCGGGAAGAATTGTTTTTGCACGTGTGAATCGGACAGCTCGCCTAAGTTGATACCTGTTAACTCACTTCCCGCGGGACTGACTCAAGCTTGACGGCCTTTAAGAATAAATTTTGCCATCACCGGTTGTTTCTCTTTCATTTTGACCTTCTATTAACGTCTGGCTGCCCTGCTGTAACGCGTTTATGGTAGGGCCGCTGGTACTTTAAAAATGAAAACTGCACCGGGCTATAGAATAAAGGAATAAATCGCAGTTTCTAATAAACTAGGTACCTCTTTCACATTTATGCTCGCCTAGGACTTAGCAACGCCTCGTAATAGTAAAATTTTTGGACAAAACATAACAATAATTATCATTAAATAATATATTGACGGTGATCCTTAGTAATTTTCCCAATTGTCGCAGATTTACAAATTTCGCGCTAGGAGTCTCTACTAGCAGCAGATATTTTATCTTCATACCATGGTAAGGGAGTAACGGCACATGACACCTGGATGTCTCAGGGTACCAAGCGCAATGCAGTGCCGTGCAAACCTTTGTATTTCAAAGTTCTGAGTGGCACTGCAATTATGGATCGGCGTTATCTTAGCATCAGGAAAACGACCGGCTCATCTCGTTATCAAATAGAATTTAAAAAGGTATGTTATCCCGGAAGGGGTGATTAGGACCATGTTGTCGACAAGTTGTGAGAACCTCCCTTGGAAATACATCATTCAGAATTTCTGCACAAAAAACTAAATTCACTGCCAACGTGAAGTTTCTGAATCTATTTAGTCGCTTTAGCTACATCATCATAACTAAGTTCGACATACGAAGTAATGTTGTAAGAATTTGTTTTATTCAAACCATAGAGTTATAATTCAAACTCACCCTGTATAACGTATATTCGTTATATATTTATAGCTTGTCTCTAGGCGAGACATCGGATTCGGTATAATTATGAATTAGATATGCGGCGCAAGTACGGATCTTTTCGGTAGATAAAATTCGATAATATTCGATAAAATTGACAGTTCACATCGATAAAGTGAGATTTATCGAGCCTCGAAATAATCGACAAAAGTTATCGAAAAGCTAGGTCGAATCCAAAGAGAATATAGAGCTACTACAATACTTTACGATCCGACTTCGGTACTCGCAACATTAGATAAATTTGTCGAGTTTTTCGGTTCGACAAATTTATCGAACCGACTTCCGTACTCGCGCCGATGGTTCTGTCACGCCCACAGATTACTATATATGTAGCTAGTCACGCCTCGACACAGCATAATCTGAGTACGGCTTTATTTGCTGCCCCAGAGACCGACTGTGCACAAAACTACATAAAAATACAGGCGTTTTATTTCCCTCTACGCACTGGCACCAGCAGGGGTGCAATTTTTGAATCTCAGCGAGTGACTAAAATAATCATACCTATGATATCGTTTACGAATGAGTACCCCCAAAGAGTTCCATCTTTAATCATTGGTATCCCCACTCGTAAAAGATATCATAGGTATGAGAATTTAGTGCCAATTTTGACTTAAAAACAATTTCCACATTAAAAAATAAAGGTATGACTTTCAAAAATACGACTTTCGCAAATTAGTGATTTCAAAGGTATCGCTGAGAATTTGTCACCGGTGATTTCGAAATCACTCGTGAAATTCAAAAATCGGTCCTCTGTCCGCAGAAATAACCACAGGCCGCAACGGTAGCGAATAACGATTAGTCTAAACATGCCTTGATAATATGTTATTTTTATAAGGTAAGCAAATAAAAGGCAGAAAATATAAATAATAATTTTATTCATCAAATATTAGAACATAAACAAATTCATACATCATAATAATTACACTCTAGATAGTATATAATATACCTATTATAGATATTAAAACAATTAAAGTGGATGAAGTTATTTTAAAAATAAAAAAAACACGTTTGTACTGAACACTGACCGTGTTACCACAAAAAACCATATTTTGTAGTCGCCTGTTTAGCTCGACAGCGTCTAAAGATAAACGTCAAAAATGATTAGAAATGTCACAACAGAATTGTGTTAGACAACGGTTAGACACTACTTAAATCAGGATTTGTGGTTGTACATACATATTTAATCGCGCGACTAAGGCATATTTAGGCGTTAGACAGTGATCAACACAGGTTTAACGTGTGTTTAAATTTTTTGTGGTAAGGCCCTTAGTTTCTTTTTTTAAATAGGTGTACAATTATTGTACATAGATTTTTTTAAAATGGTACATAATTGTCTATTCAACTAGTAATTATTAACCGACTTCAAAAAAGAGGTTCAATGTGCGAATTATTTTTAAATTATTTTTTATGTATGTTCACCTTATAATATACTCTTTGTGCTCACCAATTTCTGCATCAATTGTGGTCCCATTTTGATATTTTTTTTAATTTTGTTTGAACTCTCGCGAGGGTACTCTCGAGGTGGAAAATGGGGGGTGAAATTTCATATATCACGATACTCTCATTGAAGTCTGCTTTTTTAAAAGCAATTCTACTTATTTTTGTAATCATAATTCAAATCTGTGATAGTGCCCTAAATCAACCCTAAGGGTCAATTCACCCTGCACCACGGAATCCGTCAGAATAGAAAATTTTGTGCACATCGCGTAATGAACTACATATGTGCATTGTTTAATGTACAAAAGACGAATTCGACGGAAGACAGGCGATCGTTTTTTTGCGTTGGTGGTGCAAATTGATTTCAATTGAGTTATATTATTGGTCAGTTAGAGACAACAATATCAAATCAAACAATGGCTACATAGTGCATAGCCATTGCATCCAAATTTTATTGGTTATTAGGATTCCAAAGTTGATATCTTCTTAGGCTTTCGCACCCGAGTTATTGGCTTATCCAAATTCTGCAGAGCCTCTGTTATTAATCCTTTGAAGTTGGTTATAGTTGGTGTATAATGCTTATTCTTGTATGATTCAAGGACATCCTCAACTTGTCGATCACCTAGAAGGTGAGCTAATGGATTTGCAGTCACAAACTTTGTTCCATCAGCTAGACTGATGACATCCTCTGTTTTGGCAGATTTTGGTATTTCTGGTTTTTTGTTGCATGAAGAAGTGTCTATAATAATGGGCTCATTCATAGCTCCTTTTACTTTAATAATCTTGAAAAATGGTGCTTCAGGTTGCAAAGTTGCTATATGTAAATTAGGGTATGACTGGGGGATCTTAGGAATGACTATCTTGTGAGGCGCTCGTACTTTTGGTCTTGGAAGCTCTTCGGAGCCTTCTAACATGACCTCTTGAGCTACATCTGGTATCCCATCATTGTAGTCTTCATAATCATGGTCCTGAGAATTTTCTGTATTATTATAATTTGCAACCATTTCAAAAGTTTCGAACATAGATTGTCTTAGGGGTGCTTGAACAAATTTGATGTTCAGTTCAATTTTTTCTTGCTCTTCCTCTTTGTATCTCTCTGGCATCCGTAATTTGAAAGTCTGCGATGGATTTTCAGGTGTAAACTTTGTCATTTTTATTGAATGTTTTCTAAAAAACGGATTGTCATATCGTTTTATAGTCACAACTGGATCTGACTTTTCTTCTTTTAATGCTGGCTCAGTTATTTCCGGCATGAAATTTTCAATAAACTTTTTGACTGACAGATTGTTAGGAGCTGGAGATATTGTTGCAGGTGTTACCGTTTTGTCAATTTTAACCTTCTTGAAGGTTTTCAAAAACCTTTCTGATGGTGCCAAATCTTTCATATTAGTGGTATTATCGTTAGTAACACTCTGTGTTTCAATTTGTTTACGTTCAAGTACACTCTTAAGCGTTTCTATAAGTTTTGATGTTGCATGGTCTGTTGAAACATGCTCTGTCAACTCTTTCTTCGTCATAAAACTTCTAGAACACTTAACACACTCTATGGACTCGTTTTTGCTGTGAATCTTTATATGGTTGTGATAATTCTGGTATGTGTAGCAATATTTGTTGCAAAAAGTGCAAGTGAATTGTTTCTGATTTTTTGTTAATTTTTTATACATTTTCTTTTGTCCAAGGGGGTATTTCTGCTGGAAACGTTTTCTTTCTGCTCGCTTCTTTATGATCAGTAATGGCTGTGCATCTTCTTCATCTGATGATGTGAAAGAGATAACATCCTTATTGCTTCTCCGTTTTCTCTTCTTCTTTTTTGGTTCTACAATTGTTTTCTCTCGATCCATTTCAATTGCACTCTGTTCTGGCTCGCCTTCTGTCTCAGTGTCTAATAATTGTAATGCACCTGATTCAGTATCTTCTATGATACTGTCTTTCAACTTATTAACTTCAGAGTTTTGGCTGCTGGCTTTCTTTGCAGTTTGGCTTTTACTGACTTCAACATCTTTACCCGTGAGCTTTTTTTTCTTACTAAGGTCTTCTACTGGTACCAATTCTGGTACAACACATGTGGGTATGAAGGGTTTCTCTGATTTTTTATCCGCAAAAAATACATGATATCTGTCATCGAATTCGACAACACCATTACCTTTATGCTCTAATTTTATGTGGATTGTGAATCGTTTGCGAATCTTAAACTTTTTATCACAAATTCTGCATGTGTACGGCTCCAAGTTTTTATGCTTAGTATAGTAATGAGCAAATAAGTTTTGTGGATGTTTGAATATTTCATCACACTCTTTGCAAGCATACTTGTATAATATAAAAGTGTGTCTATGTGACCTTTCAATATGCTTCTCTAGTGAAGTAAGGCCTACAAATTCTTTTGAGCAGTATTTGCACTTTGAGACATCTAATTCTACAGGGTGAGCTTCAGACTGATGGGCAGACAATTCATCGATTGTTTTAAATCTAATATTACAAGTGTTGCATTTGTATATCTTACAAAGCTTTAGATGCGCTTGCATTTCTTTGCTGAGTACTTCACTTTCACATGATGGACAGGTCGCCAAATCATTACTATAGCTCTTGAGATACATACACTTATTTGCAGGATAAAAATGTTTTTGCAAATTGTTCTTGTTTTTGAAAACAACACCGCATCTATCGCATACATATACATTGCACTTTTGATCTTTCAAGTGATGGAGGTAAGATGTAAAATCAACAGAAGAAAAATAACATGAGCGGCATGTCATTACAGGATCTTTGGATTGCAGTAGTGCTGGGACCTGTAGTTTGAGGAGAGCAGACAGATGTGGCATGCATCTGACAAAGACACCATCATATTTATTATCATGGTATAAGATCTCATGAAACTTAACTTCCTTTATAGTTGTGAACAGCCCGGAGCACTGCGAGCATGCATACATTTTAGACCTATGCGAGTGTTTTTTCTCATGTCTTTTGGACTTTCTGAGGTCTGTAAAGCATTTAGAGCAGCAACGGCAGCATTTTAGATTGAGTAAGTGGTCGTCACGGATATGACGCGCGTAATCTTCTAGATCGGTGTAAGTACCTTCACAAAACTGGCATACCTTAGGACATGCCGTAGAACCTTCGTGAACTTGTTTCACATGTACATCCAAGTCTTCTGAGTCGAGAAACTCGGCATGGCAGATGCTGCAAGTTGTTTCTACGTCGGGAACTAAGAATGCGATCTCTTGAACGAACTCGCTTTCCTCGCTGTCTGTTGCAGCCATTTCAGTGTTTTTTCGATAATCTCATGAGGAAACCTGATTAATTTTAACCGTTTTCTTGATTTCGGCCGCGATTATATTCACGACTTGTTCTCTTAGTAGTCTGTGTATTCACGGAATTAATTGCACATATACACACATATACAGTATACACAGACTATACACTGTTGATATACTCTTTGCTGTTGATGTTGACTGTTCCATAATCTTAGATTTAATTTTCTATGTCAATAAAGAAATGTCACAAAAGTAACAGTCAAAGTGACATACCAGTTGCCCAAAACATTTTTCACTTGTGAAAAATATTTTACCTACTTGTCATTGGCGAAATTGTGGCTAACATTCCACAGAAGCCAGGAAATCACAGACTAGGTAGTGTACTACGTGTAGTGCAGGAAATAAAGAAAGAAGAAGAAAATATATTCGTTTCTATTTCCCCCGGCTTCGCTCTCGTAAGGCACAAGTTCAATAAAACCTTTTATTAAAACAAATATGACCACTTTTTGACTGGCGAGAGATTTTCGGTTGTTCCTTGAGGTCGAGGGACCCAGCTGAGGCTCCACTATGCGAATAAAAGAGTAGTTCCGTTTTGGTACTAAAATTAGTAACTGGAATGAGCTCGCAAAATCAGATATTCTGAAATGAAATTACAATTTTTTAGGCTTGCGATTTCCTGAAACTACAGGTATAAAGTTTTTTAAAGTACGTAACGTGAAATGGGACGCAATTTCTCGAGATGGAACGCACGGGCTGTAATCTTCATAGAAAAAAAATAAACCTTCTTGAAATGAGGCGCTCAAATGATACATTGTTTTTACTAATCTGTGCGAACGTTCATTTATTCATGCCCTCACTTCATGCGCGCCGCTTTTTCGTCTGTTCCCATTTTGTGGTAAATTAAAGCCATATATAGTAATCTGTGTTGTGAAATAAAGTCAATGTCTTTGACATTTCAATATCGTTATTGATATTGACATTGGCGAAATTGCGGCAACCCTGCAGAAGCCATTCAAAGAAGAAGTTGAAGTTATTGATATTTTAATTTATTTTTTATTTACTTGTTTGCTAGCGTACTTTTCTTTCCGCTTCAAGCTGGTAGATGTGCTGAATTCTAGAAAATCTAGAAATCTCCCGGATTCTGGTGTGGTGTATTGTGTGCGGAAATACTGACAATGTATTGCAGTGCAGTGTACCCAAAGAGAATATAACCACTACATAGTGTACCCAAGTGCAACAGTAAACAACAGGACGTTAAATTGCATATACAGTGGTGGTAATATAATTAGAATCACCAGCCTTCAATTCCAGCTTCATTAAAGACTAACTTGTTAACCATTTTTTGGATTGTAAAAGAGGGTTCACAATTGTTTATATGGATGTACCTATTCTTTTATTGCATAAAAATATAGGTTAAGTAAATACACAAAGTGGTAGTTTAAAAATATAAAAATATTTTATTAAAATAGCATTACAATACAATGAGCTGAGTCGGACAACTAATTAAAAACACCGGAAATCAACACTTAAAACTTGAAACAAAACTCCAGGTTGCCCTGGGAAAATACTTCTTTTCGAATAACATTAGAACCTTTAAAGGGGTCCGCCTTAGCAAAATGAACCATAAGTCTGTCTTCTTGAATTGTGGTCTTCCTTGGCCGAGCTTTTCTAGCCACATTATCTGATGTACCATGCTATTTGTAGTGTGCAATGGCGTTAAATACCATCTTTATTGAACACTCTAAATGAGTGGTTATTTTTCTGTAAGTCCATTTTCGTTTGAAATGAAAATTCACTATAATTTTTCTTCTTGCTGCATCACAGGTCATATTTTTTACCCATTTTTAATAATTAAATTACTCAGAATGTTGCCTAACTAAGTGAATGAGAAAAGGAGACAAACAGCTTAAGCGATGACATTATAAAAGATGTATTGTAGTCAATTTTAGAATGTAAGTCACGGTTTGTTTTTGATTAGTTGTCCGTCTGCCACTACTAAAGATATTGATACTTTTATGAAAGTCATTTTTTTAATAATTTTTAATTAATTGAGTGAATGTTAATGAAGATTTTTAAACTACGAGTTACAAATGTACATGTGTGATAAATGAATCTTTGACCTCCAATTAATTGCAATAACAACATAAAAGTAATTAACATTACCAAGTGACTTGACCACCACTGTATTCCCTTTCTGTAAGACGAGATCAAAAAGGTGGCTGGGCAGCATTAACATATTAAATAAAATTCTTCGTGGTACTGATGTTATTAGATTAGAAAGAAGGAACCTCCCCAGAGGCAGGTTCCTTGCATCAGAATGCAAAGTAAGGCTTTATTAAAATATAATAAAATATTTAAAGTAAAAAAATAAATAATTCAATATGATTTGTTGTTTTATTTCTCATCCACAACTTTAAAATAAGCAAAAGTAGGATGTAGGAATTCCACCCGAAAATATTTGGGGTACTGCCCTTGCCTAAAACTGATCGTCCCGATTAAAAAAAAAGTCATGACGTCACAGACCTCCGTCCACATGACATCTGTCAAGTATCATTTGAGCAGATCCCAGAAGGTCCAACGAAAAGTTCAACAGATGTCGGTCTATACGTAGTATACTACTTAGTCTATGATGGAACGGTTCTTCAGCTACTTTCACAAACTACTTTGCACAGACTACTTAGAGGTACTAGGTACAGACAGGAATCTTCGAACAACCGACAACCAATCAGAGCACGATGGTAGTATCGAGTTTGACATTTAGTTTACTTTTTTTTTGACCTGGGCCATGATCTTTTTTGCCTTTTTATTCGACTTCCCTAGATTATAAATAGTTATTCTAAAATTATTATCTAAAAGAGGAAAACAATAAAACTACAATTATTAAGTACTTACAATTTTTTATTTTTCTAAACTTTTGATATTTCTTTAATGCTTTATTTTGGTAATTTATTGTTAACACATACTATATCAAGCCTTTTAAAATTATATTTGTATTCACAATACTGTGCTACTTAATAACAGTTAATTTGATTGTTATTGATACAAAATAATCAAAAATAAGCAAGCTCTGCTTGGTTATTTTGACATGATAGAAAATCGAATGAATATTTGGATTTTATTACTTATGCTGATAATTTCGTTTGCAATTTTGCTTGAATCTGGTATCAATTCCAAATATTCGTTCGTTTCCTGAACAATTCATGAAAAATGCCTCACTGCCATTTAGCTCACTGCACACTCTTAGGGATAGCCTACATGTTTCCATCCATTTGTAGACTGATGATTGATCTATTTGTGTTTGACCTATATTCCACTCGTCAAAGATCTTTGTCCAAGTTTTGTGTCCTATATTTGATCTAAGTTCTTTGATCAAATATAGGACATTTCACTCATCCAAGATCTTTGTCCAAGTTTTCTTAGTAAATTTTGCACAGTATTTTGCATAGTTTGAAAAAAATGGAGAAATTTCCTACTTATTACTTTAAATGTAGATTTTTGATCAAAGATTGGACAAAGATCTTTGATGTGTGGAATACCACACTTAGGCATCTTTTACATTTTACACAATTGCCATGTTACCACAAAAAAAAGAACAGTGTAAACACCTGTTTAGCTAGACAGCGTCTAAAGACAAACATCTAAAATTATTAGAAAGGTCACAACAGAATGGTGTTAGTCAACCGTTAGACATTACTTAAATCACCATTTGTGGTTGCTCATATTTAAACCCGTGACTAAGGTAAGCTTAGCAGTTAAACGCAGTTTAACATCGGTTTATGATGTGTTAATTTTGTTATGGTAAGACCGTAAACATTTTTAACACTAAAACAGAAATATAACCCCTGTCAATATAAAATTAATAAAATAATTAAAAATCATTTGAATTATCTATAGACAACAAAATGGTCTAAAGATAGTTCAAAGAATCCTTTATATCAGGCTGAGTTCCCAAAATGCTGGCTGCGTTGCCCCACTGGATGGCAAGACTGATCCTTTGAGCAAGATAAAAGCCATCATTTTGGTAACGCACAGATTCTACAAGCCACACTTACTTGGTACTTACTTGGTACTTGGTGCGCGGGCTCTTTTCCGCAACTAGGCCGTTTATCGGCCCTTTTTGCGTGAGCGAGTGGTGCGCGTTATTCCAACCACCCGATGTCCGCCAGGAAGGCCAGCAACTCGCTGACGCCGGTGCAGGCTTCCCGGAGTGTTCCCGGTGACCCGAGGAACAGTGCTCGTTGAGACGCCAAGCTCGTGCACTCCATCAGCACATGCTTGGCCGTTTCTTCCGCCTCCATGCATCCCCTGCATAGTGGGCTGTTGGTAACACCTAAGTTAAAGAGGTGTTTGTTTAGTGAGCAATGTCCAGTGACTATCCCGACTATCAGTCGGAGTTTGTCCCTGCTTAGGTTGAGGAGTTTTCGGGAGTACCTCCGGTTCAGGACCGGAAATGCCTCCCTTGACTGCCTGCATTCCTTTAGATTTGCCCAGTATTCTTGATGATGTTGCATAGCTACCTGACGGATCCAGAGGCGGATTTGGCTGAAAGGCAGAGGGATCATTGGCTCTGGCCCAACGGGGTGCATGCTAGAGCCTCTTCTTGCCAGTTCATCAGCTGCGTCGTTCCCTCTGGAGCCACTGTGCCCTTTGATCCATTGGAGGGTAATGGTATTTGATTTACTCACCTCATCCAGGAGATCATGGCATTGTAGCGTTAGCCCCGTTGTGTGGACGTTGCTGTTCAGGGCTCGTAGCACTGCTGCGCTGTCTGATAGTATTCTGATATTTAAATCATTTACCTTTCTGCGCAGTATTGCTCGAGCTGCTTGGATGATACCTACACATTCCGCCTGAAAGATGGAGTTGTGCGCACCCAGAGCCTCTGCTGTGTGTATGTTGAGTTCATCTGAGAATGTTCCTGACCCTGTTCCTGTTGCCGTTTTAGAGCCATCTGTATATATTCTAGTTTCGTTTATACCAGAACTGTCACTAGGCTCCTCATGTAGCTGTACTGTATACATTTTAGAGAATGTATGTTTTTTGGGTATTCTATCATAGATAGAGTGCATAAGTGAGTTTGCATCCGCAAACGTGTTCATTATATCTGTGTGAGTGGCTTGTTTATCATAGTTCCAATGATCTAATGCTTTTAATCTGTATGCGGACATGGCAGCTTCCTGCTGGATGAAAAATTGCAGGGGTGTGAGTCCTAAAAGTACCTCTAGTGCTGCCGTGGGGGCCGTACGCATACAGCCAGTTGCCGCTACACAGGCTAGTCTCTGGAACTTTTGCAGCTTGTTTATAGTTGTAATTTGCTTGGTTCTGGGCCACCAGGCTATTGCACCATATGTTAAAGAGGGCTTCACTACTGTATTGTAGAGCCAGATGGTTATTTTAGGGCTCAATCCCCAAGTCTTACCAATCATACGTCTACATTGCCAGAAGGATATGGTAGCCTTTTTTAACTTATTATCGAAATGTTTGGACCAGTTCAGCTTGTTGTCGAGGGTGACGCCCAGATATTTTACATCATCCGACAATTTTAGTTGTGTATCAAAGAGGGAAGGTATGGTGTACAACCCTAGATTTCGCTTATTTGTAAACATTACCAGAACAGTTTTGGTTGGATTCACGGTGAGTCTGAATTCTATGCACCATCTCTCGACGATCCTGAGCGCATTTCTCATGAGGTCACATGCTACTCCAGCAAAAAGACCTGGGACGAGTATGGCAAGATCGTCTGCATAACCTACCGTGAAGAATCGTTGGGTGTTCAGTTTGGTGATTAGGTCATTTACTACCATGTTCCATAGGAGTGGCGACAAGACACCACCTTGTGGGCAGCCTCTTGACACCACTCCCCTCGTCGCACCATCGAGGTCGATGCGTACCGCCCTCATCTGTAGCATATTGATGACCCATTCTATTATTGTAGATTCCACCCCATGTTTCGTAAGGGCTACGTTAATGCTGTTAAAGTTTGTCTTGTCAAAGGCACCCTCAATGTCGATGAACGCGCCTAGACATAGAGCTTTGTTATTTATGCTTCGTTCTATAGTGTATACAACTCTATGTAGGGCTGATTCTGTTGATTTTCCAGAGCTGTATGCATGTTGTTGTGGGTGGAGGGGTGTTAAGTTCAGTATGTTATCCCTTATGTACCGATCGCAAAGCCTTTCTAAGGTTTTTAGGAGAAAGGAAGTTAGACTGATGGGTCTATATGCCTTTGCTTCGGTGTAGTCGCTCTTACCCGGTTTCGGTATAAACAATACCCTTACCTCTCTCCAGCCCAAAGGGACGTAATGATGTGCTAGACATGCTCTGAAGATGTCGGTAAGGGATTCGTTTATAAGGGCCCCCGCCCATTGTATGAGGCCAGGAAAGATACCGTCTAGACCGGGTGTTTTGTAGGTTTCGAAGGTGTTAACCGCCCAGTTAACTCTATCCTGTGTTACTACCTTTTGGGCCACTGACCAGTCGTTGTCCGAACACAGTGTCGCATTGTTCACGTTCCACTGGTGTGTCGTACTTATTTGACAATCCGGAAAGTGTGTTTGCAGTAGTAGGATGTTAGCTTCCTCGTCCGTCTTTGTGTAGGTATTATCAGCTTTCTTTAAAGAGCCAATGCTGCGATTTGAGTCCGCTGACAGGATCTTTCTCACCCTGTTTGCTTGCGAATTTGACTCGATGTTTGTACTGTATTTTCTCCATGATTTCCTACTCTTGGTCCGAATGCGCTTCTTGTACTTTGCTCGCGCCTTTCTGAATTCGTCCCAGTCCTCATCCTCGTAGGTGTTCATGGCTCTGTTAAATAAATGATGTAATTTAGCCCGTAATCTCTCGAGATCTTTGGTCCAGCCTTGGTTACCTCCTTTATCCGAACGAGGGATGGTAAGTGGGCAGGCCTTCTCAAAGCTGTTAACGAGATCGTCTGTTAATTTTACCACCGCCTGCTCTACTTCGATGGTGTTGCTATATTGTTGTCCCGATGTGTCATTACCTAGGCAATCAGCAAGGGAGGTTATGAATTTTACCTTGTCAGTTTTGCGCGGGTTTCGGGAGGGTGCTGGGATTGTAATAGTTGCTTTTAGGTCAAACCTGATCCATCTGTGATCGGAGCAGGATGTCTCATCAGATACTCTCCAGTTCTTAATAATGCTGGGATTGTTACCTGAGACCAGTGTTAGGTCAATGATGGTGCGGCATCGCTTTGTTACGAAGGTGGGTTCCGCACCTATGTTGGCTATGGAGAGATTAGTAGTGAATAGAAAGTTTACCAGTTCCTCTCCTCTGCTGTTTGCTGTTGGCATGCCCCACAGCGGATGGTGGGCATTTGTATCTGTTGAGATAATAAGGTCAAAGTTATTTGATTCACAGTATCTTACCAGGTCCGTGGTGTGTTTCGGTGGTATGTCCTCGTCAGCGGGCATGTAAACTGACGACACGACAACTTCCCTGGTGGCCTCTTCCGTTATACCCTTAAGTCTGGCCGTTGCCATGTCCCTAGAGCAAAATTCAGTAAGAGGCACTGCTGTGATCTGTCGCGGTGCATAGATGCACGCACGTTGATTGTTGCAAGTGTTATCAAGTATTAACTTACCCCCTAAGTTGCTGAGACCACACACGCGCCCTGCCCTGATCCACGGCTCCTGGATTAGGGCAATGGTCTCCCCGTTGTTTACCCCCAGCACTCTGCGCAGGTTAGCCGTAGCAGTGAGGCTGTGCTGGAGGTTTGTTTGAATGACGTTATAAGTCGTGGAGGTTTGGGTCACCATCATATGGAAGGCTACCCTCCTCCTCCGACAACTCGACATCCACCAGTTCACTCCACGCTACGGGTCGGGAGGGGGGCTCAGTACTATTCTCCCCTATTGACCTAGACGTGGATGCTACCGGGGACGACTGCCTCTGTACGTCCTGGGTTGTTGGCACCGTAGTTGCTGCCGTTGTATCCATTGCTTCCGTTGCCTGTTTGCGTTCAGCCGCCACTGGTTGCGCCGCTATAGCAGGGGTATCCTCTGTCGGTGGCGCATCCGTGAGCGTACCGTCTGCTGAGAAGAAGCGCATGTACACGCTTCCTAGATTATGGGACAACTTCCTACCCGCTTTCAGGATCAACGGAACCACATTCTCCGGTATACCCAGAGTGAGAAATCGTGTTCCGTCGGCCTGCATGGTATGGGTGAACACCGACCAGGATTTCACGCTCGCCCACCTGTTCTGGCTGTCCAGAACCAGGCAAGTGTCCTCCAGAGAGTTAACACAATCTGGTAGGAACAGGGCGGCGTGGATTCTTCTGGTCAGTTCGCTCTGCCTCTTTACCACCAGTTTTGGGTTGCCTATGGCTGGAAGGCTGTCCAATGCTGACTGTAACCAGTTGTGTGTCTCATCATTTTCGCACCAGAGTTTCAGGGCCCCCTCTGCGTAGATGGGTTTGCCCTTAAAATTCGGTACGAATTCAATGGCGGGGTTTTTAATGTCTTGGAGGAGTCTCTCCTCTAAGAACCGCTTCACCATTGTTGCTTGGTCCTCAGTAAGCTGTTTGTTGTCGTCTCTCGTGACAGCTACACAGAGTTTGTTTTGTACAATTTCTGCGTAGCTAGTCGGGGCCGGACGAGTGCTGTCTAACCTGCTTTTCTTGTGATCCCCTCTGGGGGATACAGTATCGTCGAGACGCGCTCTTTTAGTTGGTTCGGTATGAGCTGGGGCCTGAGCCGACTTGCTGACCGCTATGAGCGCTTGTCTACCTCTGTTAAACCTTTTGTCATGTTTGTGGCTAAACCCTCTGCCTCTGTTACCTGCGGGAGCAGCATACTCTTTGGGTTGAGCCACGGCAGCTGTCTTCGCGGTTTGGGCTTTGGGGATAGCTCGTCTGTAGTCATGTTGTTGGTGAGCTGGCTTGGGACTTTCGCTCGGGTGCAGAACTTCTCCTGAAGGTCCCTTGGCCGTTGGCCTCGGTTCCTCGGAGCGTGCAGCCTTGCGCATCTCAAGTTTCAGCTTGTATTTCGCCCTATTCTTCTGCTTCTTGGTAAGCCCTTCCAGTGGAACTTGTGACCTCACCGGATTTTGAGCATTCGCTCTTGGGACTCCAGAAGCAGAAGGAGTCTGGTCTGTTGGTTTGCTAGTTTTGCCCTTGCCTTTGCCTTTCGCTCTTACGAGCGTCCAGCCAGCAGAGGTTTCCCCGGGAGTAGCTAAGCACTCCGCGAGGTTGGTTGCTGATTTCCCTGTTACGGGAGTGTTTGTTTGTTGGTTTGTCGAATTAAAAGTATCCATTGAAAGATTCGTTTAATTTTCATCTGCCCGGCTCCCCACCCTCCACGGAGCCCGCACCTGGGGATGTCATGTTTGCGACATCAGGGCTACCGGACAGGTATAGAGAGGCCGATCACGTTACCCACGAGTCCACACGACGCCACCAATCCCGCGCCGACAACGCAAAGAAAGGCGTGCTCCGCTGACTGCAGGCCCCATTGACCGGTCCCTCTCGCCAGACGGAAGCAGAAGGCTGTCCGTCCATTGCTGATGACCATAGGTGGCTAATCTATGGCCTCCCGTCTCGGGTGAAATTCGCACCAAAGAGGAGTGTTGCGTGACCACTCATCGCTCAGCCTCCAGGTCAGCTGCATCCGCCCTTACGGGGTGCCACGTGCAGCATAGAACACGCGGGTGGTTATCTCTCTCCTCCCGATTATCGCTCTTATGGGGGATAATCGGTCCACGACGACATAACCACTAGTCTCGTAGCGGATTGGACTAGGAAGGGCTAAGGATCTGGATTGGGAGTGTGGATAGGTAGGGGGTCCTGGGATGGCGTCTGTAAGGTTTTTGCTACGTCTGTTCCGGATGGGACCAGACCAAAAACAGGCGGCAACCACGTGTAGGAGACTCTACAGGCTTGCTATGACTATCAACACGACCTGCGCTCCAATCATAACCATTCACCACACCCGCTCACCGGACAGGTGGCCGGGTGAGGGTTAGCCCCAGAGCACGTGTCAGTTACATGGACTGGTTCTAACCCCGCCCTCTACAAGCCACATCTTTTATATGTTTTCACAGCATATTTTCTCACTATCTATCCTGCAGTATCTGCATGACTGTGTACATTGAGGCCAATCTCTGCAAGCTTCTGCCTGAACATTTTCAGTCCCTTCAGTAGACACAATTACATCACAGGAAGATAGAAGCACCAAATAAATGTTTCTCCCGCAGTTGCTTCACAATTGTTACTCTCCGTGGAAATTGATCTCTCATAACTTTATAGATGATGATGAAGATGATAAGCCATAGCCTCAGTATGCTTTTAAGAGTGGTCATAATTTGTTTAGAGACGGCTCATTAATCTCCTTTCCCTCTTTGTTGAGAAATTGCATTAGCTCTAATTTATAATGGCATTTTTCCAAAAGATTCGTGATTGGATGATTTAGTCACTGCTTTTCTCAAGGGGTTCCCCTTTCATCTTCAGACTCAGTGTTACTCCATTGCATGAATCAAATGATTCACCCACAATGCTGTGTTCTCTTCCATCAGCATAAGCTGTAAATTAAAAATGAAATAAGGTAAATAATATATCAAAAACATGAATTACTTACTACTTCCACATTCCACCTAAATCATCAGAGTATATACCAGTAAAATATATAGGTATATAATTATCGTATTGTCGCTGCTGACTTACCAGTCTTTGTGTGCTGGAGCAGGTATTCCGGTATCTATTTCCTCACTCGAAATAAGCTGAACTCCTTCAATCTTACAACAATTTAAATTTTTCACCCACTTGAGTGAGTCCTATCTGAGTCTTTGGAAAACGATGTAACTTTTAACAATACTCCTTTTGCTTTCCCAGTGCGGTACACAGCAATTTTTCTTCATGATAATGTAGCGTTTTACTAATTTGAACGTGAGAGGATAAGCATTGTGTTATTTTTTTTTTTTTTTTTTTTTTAAGTTATTGGCAACTGGTCTCTCTTATAGCGTGAGAGATATTACTGCCAGTGTCGAGTTGCATTATTCATGTGCATAAGGTAATTAAATTTAAAAAAATATTATTAATTAAGTTATACGAGTAGATCTTATTGCTGATACCTGAAAGAAAGATTGCTTGTATTATTTATGATGTTAGTTAAAGCATGAAAGGGTATTTAGGGTAGAAGTCAAACATTTAAGGAAAAGTGAAGGATAAACGGGTTGAAAGAAGCATAGATAATTCATAAGATAGTTATATACTTAGAAGTACTTTTAGATAAGTCATAAAATGTATAAGATATATTTAAATAGTAAAATATTATAGTTTTATATTATATATGGTAAGAAATTTATTTAATGCACAAGTTGCTTTCTTATTTTTCAAAGAAAGAATTGAAGAGAGGTTGGATGGAAGAGGGGCTTTATAATTATACAGAAGTTCATAGAGAGAAGGCGAAGAATAACGACGACAAGAAAATAGTATGTGAATAAGGGTTCCTTCATCAAGACCACATTCACAAAGTGAAGAATCTCGAACTCTTAGTTTTTTTAAATGTACTGGTGAAGCACAGTGACCTAATCTCAATCTACTGATAGTGGATGATAATTGTTTGGGGAAACGGATTTTGGAAAACCAAGGTGTTAATGTTATGTTTGGTTGTATGTTGTACAAGTGATTGCCCTTAAGGCGACTAGTATTTTTCCAAAACATATTCCAAGACTTTTCCAAATCCCGCTTAGCCATGGCTGCCAAATCATGAGAATAAACATAGAAATTATCCATATTTCCATGAACTATTGCCTGTTTAGCCAACTGATCAGCTTTTTCATTTCCCATGATGCCAATGTGACTAGGAACCCAGATTATTGAGATTTTAAAATTATCATCATAACACATTTTAATAAAGTGTTTTATTTCTAAAACAATTGGGCAAATAAAATTTTTACTAAAAGGATTAGTTAGCAGGGACTGAACACAACTCTTTGAGTCCGAAAAAATTGCAGATTTAGTAATTTTATGCTCTCTAATAAATTTAATGCATTCTAGTATTGCCAGACATTCTCCAGAAAAAACAGAACTGTAATGGGGATATTTAAACATGCGCGATATATTTGAGTTAAAGTGCCAAAAAGCAGCTCCTACAGATCCCAAAACATCAGTTTTAGAGGCATCTGTAAAGAACAGATCCGTTAAGGGCCAAAATTTATTTACTAAAAATTCAAATTTAATGTTAGCATTTGTACATTTTTTTACTATTCCAAGCTTAAGAAAGACTTCTGGTTTGAAAGTTTTTGAGGAAAAATCGTATAAAAAAAGTGGATTAGTGTGGAACTTTTGAACTGAACAGGTGATGCTATTAAATTTCCTAAAGCTTTTAACTAAATGTGGCATAGTTTTGTGTGTCCAATAAGGTTTTGTCCTCACATATTCATTTAAGAGTGTAAGTTTTGGAATAAGTGGATGACCAGAGAATTGTGCTATTTTAAAAATGTATCTATCAGAAAGATATTGACGCCTCAAAGTCAATGGGGGATCAGAAGATTCCACTTGCAAAGCATTTGTGGGAGAAGATTTCATTGCACCTAGTACTATCCTTAAAGATTTAAATTGAATTGCATCTAACTTTTTTATAGCATTTTTATTTGCCGGGATCAGCAAATATGTGCCAAAATCTAAGTGACTTCTAATAATTGCATTATAAACCAGTCTCAATGAGAATGGATGGGCGCCCCACCACACGCCACTGAGACAGCGGATAATATTAATGTTTTTTTCACATCTGTTCAATAATCGTTGAATATGTGCTATTCCATTCATTTTACTATCAAAGATCTTTCCTAAGAAACTGGCCTCTTTTTTTAAAGGGATATTAGAATCATCACATACAAGAGTCAGATTTGGGATATCGCGTTTTCTAGTAAAAACTACCACCACACTTTTAGAAGCCGATAGGCCCAAGGAATGTGTCTTGAGCCAGGATGCCAATGAATCAAGTCCTGTTTGCAGATTTTCAGTAGATTGAAGTATAGAGGTATTACTTGAGTACATTAGGACATCATCAGCATATTGCAGGACTCTGCACACAGCTGTTAATGATGACTCCATATCTGCAGTGTACACATCATACAGCAAAGGGCTAATCACTGATCCTTGTGGTAGTCCCTTCCATATTGTGTGCGCTTCCATTTCAACTCCTGGATATCTTAGAGAGATCTTTCTCGCTGAAAGCAGGTTGAATATGAAATTTGCAATCTTTCTAGGAATTCTTAGCTGATGCAGCTTTTGCCTAAGAACCATAAGATTGACATTGTCATAAGCAGCTGAGACATCCAAAAAAGCAGCCACAACTGACTCGTTTCTAGAAAGAGCCAACTGTATATCTGTGGTGAGGATTGCGTGGCTGTCTGCAATACTACGCCCTTTTCGGAAACCATACTGTGTCTTTGCGAGCAATGTGTTATGTTCTAGAAACCACTCTAACCGGTTTTTAATTAAATGTTCGACTATTTTAGGTATTGTAGATGAGAGGGCAATAGGTCTATAGGAAGCAGGATCAGAGGGGTCCTTGCCAGGTTTAAGAATAGGGATTACTATTTGATGCTTCCAATCAAGGGGGATCAAGCCTGAATTTACTACAAGATTTATTATCTCTAAAAAATATTCCAAGGTTGTCTTATTTGCTTTACTTATGAAAGAGTATGGAATTCCATCAAGACCAGGGGAGGAGTCTCTGACATATTCCAAGACAAACTCAAGTTCTTGGTAGGAGAACTCTGATTCTAACATACAAGAGGAAGAATTCGGATAAAAATACTGAATCGGAATCTGTTCAAAGGATGGAACAAAAGGGGGAGCCAGTGTACTCATGAAATTTTCCACCCAATTAGTTGACCGAGAGGTAGGGTTAATGTGCGAGCGTGAGGATCTGAATCGTTTAATTTTGTTCCAAACTAGTGATGAAGGAGTTTCGGGAGATATCGAAAAACAAAAACTTTGCCATCCTTTCTTCTTTTTTTTATGTAAAAATCTTTTAGTAGCTGCATCTGTATTTCGATATTTCAAAAAGTTATCTAGGTTTACTACTGTATTACAGTTTTCTTCAGCCTCTATTCTCCGTTTGACAACTTTAGTACAATCTGCATCCCACCAAGGTGGGGATGGGATTTTTCCTAAAACAGAGTTTTTCTTTTGGAAACTAGCTTCAGCTGCTGATAAAATAGATTCTGAAAACTGTTGAGCACACAAACATAAATTTTGTAAATTTGGTTTGGGCAAAAGATTAACCTTATCTTCCAATTTAGAGGCATACAGCTCCCATTTCTCCTTATTAATCCTAAAGGGTAATAGGGGAGGAAGAGATGGAACATTAACATTCAGAGAAGGGAAACTAACAAGAATAGGAAAATGATCTGAGCCATGAGTCAGGGAAAGTCGGGACCAGTGCAACAGACTAGCTAAAGACGATGAGCAAAAAGATAAATCAACATAACTAGAGTTCACAGTAGGTGAAGATCTGCGAGTAGGTGAACCATCATTTAATACACACAAATTAAATTCTTCCATCATATCCAGCATTTTAACTCCAAATGAGTCACTATTAAGAGCACCCCAGATTTGGTGATGGCAGTTAAAATCACCTAACAGGATAAGAGGTGAAGGGACAGAAGCAATAAAGTTTCTTAGAATGGAGAAAGCTGAGTTATCCCGTTTAGGGATATAAGCTGAAATAAATGAAATATTTTTGAAACGTACAGCAACTATATTTATCAGGTTATTAGAATTTGCAAAAGGTAATTGGGAAAAGTTTAGATTATTTTTAATAAGGAGGGCAGATCCCCCCCACCCATCACTTCTGTCATCCCGGAGCACGGTGTAGCCAGGTATTCCAAGTGGTATACCAGGCTTCAGCCATGTCTCCGAGATGACAGAAACAAAGGGTTTGTATTTATTGAGTAGAAATGTAAGTTCGTGTTTGTTTTTATGGATACTACGTATGTTCCACTGAAGGATGCAATCCATCCTTGAGTAGTTCAAAAATCGTGACTGATATGGTATGAATTATGTGAGTAGCAACGTTGGACGGTAGTTTGGATTTATATATAACCTCCACTAGTGAGGACAGTAAATCTTGAATTGATTTTATGTCTGGTAAAGTATTACCATCCTCTGCAGATTGAGAGGAGCTTAAGTCTTTATTTACTAATGCACACCCATCAGATGGGGTTGGAATATCAAATGACTTTATAAGTTCTTTGTGGGCTTTTTGGTCGTAACCAGGGGTGCGTTTAGGGTGTGAAGAGGGTTTTAATATAACCGTTTTTTTGTATGATTGGCTCTCAGTAGGGACAGAGCTTGTTCTATTCTGCTGACTCCAGCTTATAGGTCTTATAACAGAAGTTACTTGTTGATGCCGTAGTTGACTTTGAACTTCTTGTGATGAAACTATTTCAGCATATGATTTTTTAGTCTGGGGAAAGAGGGACATAGACTCCTGATATGAGGTATTAGTATTAGCCATATGGTGTTTAATGTTAGTCTGTCTGATATATTCTGGGCAGGCTCTATTAATTGCATAATGGTTACCCGAACAGAATATACACTGGGATTCATTTTCTTCTAACAAGCACAATTCTGCAGAGTGGCTATTGCCACATTTATAGCACTGTAATTTTGACCTACATTGTGTACGAGTATGTCCATATCTACAACAGTTAAAGCACTGAATTGTAGGATATACATACTGCTCCACAGGTATGAGTGTAAAACAGCAGCTGATTTCTCTAGGGAGAACCTGTCCATCAAATGTAATGACTACTGTCTGAGTGGGAATCCAACTGGAACCATCTTTGCTGGTTATCTTACGATTTAATCTGCGAGTTTTAATGATTTTACCTGTGCCAGGAGGAGTTTTAACCGAGTCTACAATTTCTTCATGTGACCAGTCTACTGGTATACCTTTAACAATACCCATCCGGGTAATGTTAAAGTTGGGGATGTATACTTTATATTCATTTCTGCGGAAAATGTGATGATTTATGAAATCATTAGCATCAGTAGCAGTTTTGAGAGTGATGGCTAAACGATTGCGTCCAATTTTTTTGATTCCATCCTGGAGTACATTTAGAAGTTTATTTTTATAAAGGAATGAACCAAATTTAAGAGGGTGCAATGTTGATCCAGTTGAAGGACTATCTTCTACCAATTCTACATAAACTAGGAACGGTCCCCGGTCAGTTTCAGAGTATTGGGTTCTTATCGGGATAGCCTCTTTGGTCACTTTTATGGTGGATGAGATATTCGAAACTGGGAGTGTTTTGGTTGGGCATGCGTAAGTATGATCAGTCCCTGCCACTAATATTTTCTGTAAGTTGAGATTAGGAGATTTATTTTTTTTCATAATTGACACTAATTTTTCCTTATCACTACTAACTTTCTTGTTCGATGTTACGTTAACTTTTTTTTTAACTACCTTCCATTCGCCATTTTCTGTAGAAATCTTGTTAAAAGGATCTTGTGAGATGTTAAGGACATCTGTGGTTACATCAGGAATAGTTTCTAAGGTTCCGGTGGTAACCAGAATAGCAGATTTGGGTGAATCGGGCCGGTCTCCCGGCCCGACTCGCCCCCCGTCTGAGTCGACCTCCATGTTGATGGATCACCGATCTCGGTGATCCATCAACACCCCAAAAAACAACTAGTGCTTAAAACTTACCACTAATTTACGTACGAACACAAACTTTCACAAATAAAGACTAACTACAACAAAAAATATGTATCAGAAACAAGTGATTTGTTTCCAAAAATTGTTTTCAAACTCCCGGTCAAACAAAACACATGAACGCCGCACAAGTTCAACTTGACAGTCCAAGCATTGTGTTAAAATATCTCCACATAACTTCATTCGACCAATTCCAAAACAAAAAATGGCGGCTATACTTTATCTATAAATAGCGGTTGGCACTTGGCGCTGACATTAAAAACAGACTAACGTCAAAATTTATCTGTCAAATATCATTCTACCGTATGTCTATGGTACTAAATAAGGGCTATTTTATTTCTTCTAAGATTATATGCCGCGCTACTTTGGCTGAATGGCTGAACGTGATAAAGAGCATAGACAATAAAAAAAATTGATAGAACAGATGACCACAGAGCTTATTAGTTGTCAAAACTGTCAAAATGACGCGCCGATGACGCCATACTTTTATAATGTTGCTGCTTTTTGGCTATATTTAGGAACGCATTGTTGCTGTTAATGGGGAGGCACAGGCAAAGATAATCTTAGATGGCACCACCATCGCTGGTGCTTGTCATTGAGGTTTACTTTGAAGGTTAATCAATTAAACTATAACCAATTAACTAATTAATATAATGTCTTAAAAATCATTAGATTTGAAATGGAATTTGGTCTCCCATAATTGCTTTGATCACAATTTCCGTTTTTTCTCGTCAGAAGGGAAACGTGTGTACTTTAATTTTACACTGAATTGTACTTTACAGAGGCATACTTTATTGCAAACACGATTTTTTGTTGACTTATAGAAGATTTAACGAACGAATGAAATAAAAGTATATGTAAGTATTCATATTGTTTTTCTGCTGTGTATTTTATTGTATATAATAGTATAGTTATATACAATATCTCTTTTCTCTTTAATATTCTCGGAAGTCAGATGAGAGTGTGCTACCCTCAGAAATGTTAGTACACAATTTTAGTGTACACTTAAGGGGATGTAAACAGGTGCACCTTATCACTTCCAACACAGACTACTTTTGTATATTATAGCAGAACGAGAAACAGCTAAAAGACGAGCGCGGACCGTAGTGCTGCTGGACGTTTCTTACAAATTATTCCGATCCAGCGGCGCAAGTACGGATCTTTTCGGTTGATAAAATTCGATAATATTCGATAAAATTGACAGTTCAAATCGATAAATAGCTCTATATTCTTTTTGGATTCGACCTAGCTTTTCGATAACTTTTGTCGATTGTATCGAGGCTCTATAAATTATATAAAAAGTCGATAAAACCCACTTAATCGATTTGAACTGTCAATTTTATCGAATATTATCGACCGAAAAGATCCATACTTGCGCCGCAGCTTACAGAGCGGCTCGTCCCACTGTCTCTGAGAGCAAAAAGATTTAAAAAAAGAATATGTTTTTACCCTTTTAAGCGTTAATTTAAAAAAATCAATAACATTTTTATGCTTATTTATATCTGAAACTACGGATTTCACGTAAAGAAACAGGTATTATCTAAGAAGGTTAAAATATATTATAATATTAAAAGCGTGATTTTGGCACCGCCCTGTGCTTGGTACCCGGGGCGGACTGCCCCTGTCGTCCCCCCGTTCGTTACACCGCGCCGCCAGTGACACGAACAACTATCGCGAGAGTTTGGCAGATTTCTAGGTGAATTAGGGCAGATTTTGAAATTTTGAGATGGTCACACTGGACAGATCACAGACAGAACTGTGATTTGTGAATTTGTGAACTGTCACTTCCAATCCATTGTCTGTCATGTCACCACCACCATTGTCACCGAATGCCCGTACAAACTAAAAAATATTAGGCGGTCCACGCTGCCATGCACAAAATCAAGATTTCCAGGTAAATATCAACCAAATTCTTTCTCTTTACGAAAATTTGATTGCTAATAACACGTACAGATATTTCCTGCACTATCATTATAACCCTAAAATTTGGGCTACGTATGATTCCCATCAATTTGTTTTCATTGTAAATAACACTTTGAAACTCTTGTAAAGTTTCCTAACTTTAGCTAATACGTGTACAATGTTCTTTTTATGTGTTCTAAAGATGTTATTGCGCGTTGAGAGAAGCAGGAAAACAATACCCACGTAAAGATAGAATAGGTATTATTACGCACCTACTTGTTTGTGATCGCGTAAACATGAGGAATTGTAATATTTAAAATTTTTCCTTGCCATACAAGAGACACAATCAATTTTAACCGGGGAACTCGTCTATTTAATTCAAAATGAATTTTTCATTTATTCTTGATTTTTTATGTGGCCTCTAAAGTGAATTTTCAATTGACTGCTGCATTTTTTATTCATGTAGTGAACAATGAACATGGAGTTAAACTTTTATCTATTTAAAAATTGTGCTTGTGAGTTCTCATTTCTATTATTAGAAACTAAATGCCATAGAGACAAATAACAGAAGAATCACTCAACTCTATTGATACAGTTGTATTTTCTTTTGACATGTATTCTATGATTCAAGTAGTTGGAGACGGTTAAGTTAACAGTAACCCTGCCTTTAAATTGGGGCCTTAAGTTTGACACCAGCCGGGACAAACATAAAGTTGTCTTGAATGTCTGTATTGTGTTTCTGAGTGTTGAATCTGCCACCTGGGGTTCGTTTTGTTATCCTTGTAAACGAAAGAGAAACAGTTTGTAACTATTCAACCACTATACAGTGTTTATTAGTAAGGTTGTACAACTCCGTAAGAAACAGATTTTTACAACAGCTATTTTATACAGCTATTTATCCCAATACAATGTGTGACAAAGAAGCTAGCATAAATAGACATAAAGAAGCTAAGGTAGGTTAGGAGCGCTTGATATGAGATAATCTGTGTATGCTGCAGATCCTACTAATATTATAAATGCGAAAGTGTGTTTGTTGATTGGTTGGTTTGGCTTTCTTTCACGCAGTAACGGGGCAACGGATTGATGCAATTTTTGGCATAGATATAGTCTATGGACCGGAGCATAACATAGGCTACTTTTTATCCTGGAAAAAGGCACGGTACCTGTGGAAAACCGAGTGAAATGGACTTGGTGTATACACTGACCGTGTTACCACAAAATACAACTTTTAGCTAGAAACTAGTGTCAATTCTATCATTTCATACCTAAACTAATTTTAGTTTCGTTCTCTCTCTTTCCAATGCATAACATGAGAAAGAGATGGAATATATTTTAGACCTGTAAAATTAATCCACTTGCTTGAGTGTAGTGTAAATTTACTGGCAATGAATTCAATGGCATCTAATTTATCAAGATCGAAAGATATTTGACAGCTCTAAAACAAAATTTAGACCTTTCAGACATCTTCCGTCTCTTTCTCATGTTATGCATTGGAAAAAGAGAGAGTGAAACTAAAAGTAGTTTAGTTATGAAATGATAGAAGAAATTGCGGCAACCCTGCAGAAGCCATTCAAAGAAGAAGATGAAGTTGAAATGATAGAATTGACACCAGTGTCTGTCTACAGTGTAAACGTCTAAAATGGTTAGAAATGTCACAACAGAGCAGTTAGACAATGGTTAGACACAACTTAAATCAATATTTGTGGTTATTAATATTTAAACATGCTACTAAAGCATGTTTGGGTGTTAGACACTGTTTAAATCATGCTATAATAATAGGGGTTCAAATTTTTTGTGATAAGACAGTGAGAGCTCATATTACCATGTATAGTATAAACCTAGTCAGAAAATGTTCTTAATAAAAATTAATAAATAATGCTGTGGTTAATGAGGTACATTAACCACAGCATTATTTATTAATTTACCTAGTTTATTATTAGTAGACAAATAAAAACAATCAGATTAGATACCATTCACAACCTTGAGTCTTGAGATAATATTATTTCCTGCAGCCAGCTGTTTTTAACAGAGAGAACCGACATTAAAAGTATTAAAAACGAACTACAAAACTAGCTTCTGCCCGCAGTTTCACTTAAGTGGAGATTCCCCTAGGAACACTGTATTTTTCCAGGATAAAATGTAACCTGTATATTACTCAAATTCAAATATTTTTCTATAATACATAATAAGGTCATGTCAAGTTCTTATGACTATAAATGTATGTTCACTGTATTCAGCCTGCAAATAGGCGTGCAAATATTGTTATATTATAAATGTGAAGTACTTACATTATAACTATTATACTCTCCAATCTATAATAATAATAATAATGTTTATTGCCATAAAGTAATTACAAACCAGTTTGTGCACAAGTTTCCAAATAAAATGTCTAAAGAACAAAACAGTCGGTACACAGAGAGTCCCAAACTAGGCGAGAGCCTGTGTCTTGGGACTCAGAGATGCGATTACCAATACAAGTTTAGCATATAACAAAACAACAGTTATAGGTGTATATGGTTTCATGCGCTCCACCATGTAAATTAAACAGAAGATTTTGTGTGTGTGTGTGTGTGTGTGTGTGTGTGTAACTAAATTGTATGCCATTCTAAAGAAATAAACCTTAGTTATCTAACGGTCCATTAATTTCGAAATGAAAGGCTTGAGAACACAATAACAACACGAAAAGGTATTGATTCAATAACAATCAGTTTGTTAACGTGCAATTGAAAGATCGGCCCTAAACATTTATGACGTATATTAGGATTAGTTAAAAACGTCAGTCGTCCATGCACAATCACCATGTCAGGGCTACCAAGTAACAAGATACCGGTCCAGGCTAGGTTTGGTCCCACTGTCAATTAACAACAAAAATTAACATATTTCTTTCTTTGTTTCAGATCTTGAAATGCCGTGATATTCCCCACAAAATCATATTATTTTTTATCCAAAAGTTGTCAAATTTGGAGGCATTTATTTTCATTACACTCATAAATTCACCCACTTTCGGCTATTTTAACGTACGGGCAAAGTAAATTTGCACATTCATCAACGCTATAAGTCCTGCTGGGCTACAGCGAAGACTCGAAATCTTGGTTCGACCAAGACGCAGTCGCAGATAATCATATATTTTAGTTTCGAAGACCAGACATAATGGAAGACGTCACCAAAGGGTTATCGGAGCTGACTGTACTGTCGTTCCGTAAGTTAGACGAGGTGAAGCGATTAGCGAACCACTTCAACTATATTATAACTCACCCGGTGACCGAGTCCAATCCAATTTTACTTAAGTATTTAAAGAGTTTAGACGATACGCATAAGAGAATTTTTATGCAGAAACGCGAGAGCGTCGAAGTTGAGTATATTTTTACGACAGAGAAAAAGAGTAACCTACAACGACAACGCTTTAACAGTCTTCCTGTGAGCGAAGTACCTGAATTGCTAAAGGCTGAGCTACTGACTGTGGACAATGCCAAGCAGGTCCATATCTGCACGGATTGTAACGTGGAAATAGAGTTAAATGACGAGGAGCCTCTGATGGAGTCTCTACAGAAACACTTCAATCTACCCATCCACCTCCCCAAGATGAAACGTGAGAGCATCGACGTTTCAGAGCCCGTGTACTTACCTAATATGTCCCGGCGGCTTTCCTCAATGGCTGTTGGAGAAACTCCTGCCCAAACCATCGAAATTATCCAAGTGAACAAACCAACTGAGAAAATGGACAGGGGGTTTGCGGCAAAACTCAGTGCGGCGTTGATGAAGATTCTTCCTGATAATTCTGAAGCTAGTATTGGTGCTGCGGTCAAGTTTTACCAGGAAGCGTACGATAAACTGTGCCAGGATGTGGCTTGCATCGATTTTTCGACGCAAACCAGTTCTGTAGCTCCTATAATAATGAGCATCCGTGACAACGTGTACCAAAATTTCGCTGCAGACACTAATAAGAATATCGAAACTGATGATAACGATCAAACACCTGAGAAGCCTAAAACGCAAGCGAAGAAGTACCGTTATTACGGGCCCATAGAGAACTTGATCCTGAAATTGCTTACTGATCATAAACTGTTGACGCTAGTCGATGACCGCACAGGGAAACTTGCGTTTTTCTGCATCGCTTGCGAGTATTATACTCTGAGATTCCACTATGATAGTGTCCTGAACCATGTCTTCAGTGAGACGCATATTCACAACCTCTCCTGCATCCTGCAGTCTGATAAACACGTTCCTTTCACCGTCCACAAAGAGCCTTCTATTGAATTTATAAAAAAAATCAACGAGCATTTCCTTTTAAGACACGATGTGATAGCTCATCCTAACGGATGGCAGTGTCGACTTTGTAACAATAACACTGATTCGGTCGAGCAGACGATTCTACACATTCTAGATGAGAAGCACCTTGGCAGGCTTTCGGACGATCTGTACATGCAAACAAAGAAGGCGAGCCCCGACGGAGGCATTCCGGAAGACTGGGGTCCTAAAGATTTGAACTGGTCGAAGTTTCTCGCGAGTTCTGGGAAGCCACAGAACCGGAACGATCATGTCATCATCGAGAACTTCATCAAACCTTCTGGCAAAGTCGGGAACTATTGCACCTGCTGCGAGATGACCCTAAAAGGTCCCCGTCAGGTGCTATTCAACCACATCCGTCAGAAGAAACACCTTCGCAACGCTGCTCCTCGGAAGCTTGCTATGTTGTATAAAAATCATTGCCGCCCTTCGGAGTACTTTGCAAGCTTCGGCAACTTCTACATCTGCACCATCTGCCCTGACTATGTAGCTTTGCCATCGTACGCAGCAATAGTTGAACACTTCGAGAGCGACGGCCATTTCGAAGTGATTTCCAAGCTGATCCGTTCGGCCCTCTTCTCTGAATTCGACGAAGACGTCCTAACCCCGAACAAAATCGTTAAGGAAGATACAGTCAAATGCGAAATATGCGATCTGACCTTCCCTGACATCAGTTTAGCGATCAAACACGCCTTGTCGTCTGTCGACCATCAGTCTGCTGTTGCCGAATCGAAAACCAGTTCGAACAAGGGTGATATTATATCTGTGTATATGAAAGGTAATCATATCTTGCACAGCGAGGGCACGTCTTTCACCTGCGTTTCCTGCAAGTCCGTTTTCAACTCGATCCGCTCGCTGCTTACACACTTGGTTTATGCGGAGCATTTCGTTGTGAAACCTTCTACTGAAAGCGTTTTTCGTTTTTACCTCGAACTGAAGCATAACATTAATATGTTGGGCAGGAATAAGTATGTGTATTATCAGTGGGGGGCGCTAAAGTGTGGTGTGTGTGATTCGGATGTCGACGAGGGTGAGAACGCCAAGAGGCATGTGGTGTCGCCGCGTCACCGAGAGAATATGGGGTCCAGTTATGTGAATGTTAATTTGGATGCATCTGCTGTTGAGTAAATGTGAGTATTTTTGGATATTTCTGCGCTATCGCATCCTGCTGCCTTATCAGCTAACAATCTCGTGTTCGTTTTCAATACCAGACCGATTAAAACCAGCGGTCACTAGTCTTCGTGTGGAAGGATTTGTCAATAGTTTTCGCTTCTTTTCGTTTTGTAAGAGCTTATTTCTTTAATAACCAGCGAAAATTCTAGACTATTCCTTCCACACGAAGACTAGTGACCGCTGGTTTTAATCCGACTGGTATTGAAAACGAACACGAGATTGTTAGCTGATAAGGCAGCTGTTTGTAAACAAATCTTGCAGTGCCTCTCAGAACTTTGAAACACAAAGCCGCGGCATTCAATTGCGCTTCTATACGCAGACATTAAACGTGTTACCACAAAAACTATCTTTTAGGCGTCTGTTTAGCTAGACATTGTCTAAAGATAAACATCTAAAATGATTATAAATGTCACAATAGAATGGAATTAGACAACGGTAAGACACTACATAAATCAAGATTTGTGGTTGTTGATATTTAAACACGCAACTAAGGCATGTTTAGGGGTTTGTCGCTGTTTAACACGTGTTTAGAGCATGTTTAACTTTTTTGTGATAGGACAGCAACGCGAACGGTCTTACCACAAAAAAATTAATCACACCCTAAACCTGTGTTAATTATAAAAGTTGTGTTAAATAGAGTTTAACTCCTAAACATGCCTTAGTCGCGTGATTAAATATGAGCAACCTCAAAAGTAAATTCTAACCGCTGTCTAACTCCATTCTGTTGTGATATTTCTAATTATTTTAGATGTTTATCTTTAGACACGGTCTAGCTAAACAGGCGTCTAAAAGTGTTTTTTGTGGTAACACGGTAGGTGTTAAGTCTCATAAGCCTCTTCATTTCACTACTTTGCTCATCAAACCGGAACACAGTAATGCTTGCACATTACTGCTTGGCGGCAGGCTACACGTGCAAAGCGGTGGTACCCACCCAGACCGTCAGTCGCAGAAGTTAAGGGGCCCGTACACGTAATGCATGATTTATGCATAAGCATCTATCACGGACCACGCGAAAACCATGGAAAAACCACGATCACCGCTTGACGCATATCGTACCGTCTAAGGTGGTGCTTGGAAATCTAGTCCGAGCGCTAAGCGTACCACGGTTACTGGTAGTGAAAGAGATGCACCGAAGCCGCTTCGACGATCTCTACTAAAAGAATAGTCACAACCACTGCGTGTTCAGTGCTGAAGCCGCGGTAAAAACGCGGTGGTGCGCGAGTGATGTATGTAGCGTAAAGCGGAACAGTCTTCGCTTTGAACCCAGGCAGGGAGTGAAAGAGAGCACTATATGGCTATATTTCTGCTCTTGTCTGTTTGTGGATTTTTGACTGCTTTACGTCAAGCCGCGCTTGCGCGCGTGATACCTCGTAATCCGCGCTTGTTGCAAAGCAAAACCATAGTTTGACAGCAATACGTAAGCGTGTAAGGCCGGCTTTACGCAGATCACTAATTGGAAACCAGCCGAACCACTGAACCATACAAATACTTAGATAATTAGGTAGCTGCTGTGAGTTTTTGTATTGTATCAATTGTATAATAGTGTGTTCTGATTTGTTGCAGGTAACGCCTGTTGTGTTTGCCGCCGGACGACGTGTCCGCGCGTCGTTCGACTTGTTATTATAAATAATGAATTTTAAGAGAGCAGTCTCGTGTAATGGCGAAATCAAATCATTTTACAATTTTAATAAATGAAATAATTTTTTATGGTGTATTTTATTTGAACGGCGCCTTTTGGTGCTGTCTCCGCGTATTTATTATTTGTTATTCTCGTATTACAGGGTAACAAGACAAGTCGGTCAATGGTGTCAATTCTATCATTTCATACCTAAACTAATTTTAGTTTCGCTCTCTCTTTCCAATGCATAACATGAGAAAGAGATGGAATATATTTTACACCTGTCAAATTAATCCACTTTTTTTTTTTTCTTCTTTCGTGGCCAGACACGCTTTGTGTATTTTGCCAATTTCAAGTTAAAATTAATCCACTTGCTTGTGTCTAGTGTAAATTTAATGGCAATGAATTCAGTGGCATCTAATTTATCAAGATCGAAAGATATTTGACAGCTCTAAAACAAAATTTAGATCTGTCAGACATCTTCCGTCTCTCATGTTATGCATTGGAAAGAGAGAGCGAAACTAAAATTAGTTTAGGTATGTAATAATAGAATCGACACCAGTGGTCATTTTCTGATGATAAGTGTGACGCGGACGCCTACCCATAGCAAATACATTGCCATACAGAAATAGGAAACGCACATGTACGCGGCACTGCAGTCAATTTTTAAATGTCTTTATTTCAATAAAAAAGTCTATAGTTGTACATTTGTAGTGTAAATTTAATCCTAGAAGCGACACCATTAATAAATAAACCGATTCTCAAGTTTGTATGCTTATATAAAGCTATTTGCTTGCTTGTACTAAGATTAACATAATTTAATTTTTTTTTTTTTATATTATTTGATTGTGAGACGAGCTGGTCGTTTGCCTGATGGTAAGCGTAACGCCGGCCCATAACAATTGCAATGCCACTCAGAACTTTGAAACAGTAAGGCCTGCGCGGCACTGCAGTGCGCCCGCTGTTACCCTGAGACATAAGGTATTAAGTCTCATAAGCCCAGTAATTTCACTTGCTACTCTGCTCATCAAACCGGAACACAGTAGTGCTCGCACATTACTGCTTGGCGGCTGACTTCACGAGCAAAGCGGTGTTTTATAAGTTCGTCATTTTAGGTATACGAGTAGGTACTGCACTATACGCTATCTCCGGGAAACAGGTACAGCAGGGTATACCACTTAGGCGCAAATAAAAACCAGTAACATACTGAAAAATACTTTTATTACAATTCAAAACAAAATATTGACACTTAGATTATAATAACAATTTCTCTACTATAAATTAACTAGTAGAGTGAAAGAAATTCAAAGGTTTTCTCCATATAATTTTTCAATAATATTTTTTTAATTTGTGATCAAATTTGGTGCTAAACCAGTCATCTAATATAAGAAAGCAATATCTAGCCTGACCATAGTCGAAACAGAACAGTAAGTTATCTTTACAGACACCGAACGCAGCTTGTATTTGTGCAAGCCAATACGCACACACCAAAAGGACACAATTATCCCAGCTGTCAAGAATGTGCCTTTTTTTTTGCTATTGGATTACGAGACGAGTGGAATGTTCGCCTGAAGATAAGATTAACGCCATCCAGCCCATAATAATTATACTCTCGTTACCCTGAGACATTGGGTGTTTCGTCTCATCTGCTCATCAAATCGGAACACAGTAATGCTTGCACATTACTGCTTGACAAAAGACAACACGAGGAAGAGACACAACAACCTTTGTGGTGCGTGCGTGGCGGCCCGCACATATGAAAACCGCGTTCGCTACCGTTTTATGAAATTTATGAATATAACATACTCTACTGTCTCTACTGTGGCCTGATATAAAAAAGCATAAACAAAAATTCACAAGTCAAATATTGAGAATATATTTTCCTTTTACAAAGAGTTGAAAACATTTGGACCCTCTACGCGATTTTTTATTGCTAATAATCAATATTAGCAAATTTTCATCGCGTAGATTACAAATTATTTCAATCTCTAACATTTGTGTTCACAAGCAGATCTAAAGCTAAAGATTGTTAAATTAAAAAAAAGAACCTTAAAAAATATCTTAACGTTTATCAGCTAAAATCTTGAATTTAGCCTAAAACTTAATATTATTTGATACAACATAGATAAATTAACACTACCCATAACTCGATAGCGCAGTATTACAAAAATATATTTCAAAGCAGTCTCTCTATAAGAGGAACAATGGGTCACATTCTAAAAGCAATTAGCAATTCATTTCATATCATAAAGTATCAAGACGAGCTGGTCGTTTGCCTAATGGTAAGCAGGTCCATAACAATTGCAGTGCCACTCAGAACTTTGAATTACAAAGGTTTGCGTGGTAATGCAGCGTTACCCGATGAGACACCAGCGGTCTTACCACACATTAAACCTGTATTAAACAGTGTTTAACTCCTAAACATGCCTTAGTCGCGTGATTAAATATGAGAAACCACAAATCTTGATTTAAGTAGTGTTTAACCGTAGTCTAACTCTATTCTGTTGTGATATATCTAATCATTTTAGACGTTTATCTTTAGACACTGGTGTTGATTCTGTCATCTCATACCTAAACTTAATTGTAGTTTCATTCTTTCTCTCTTTCCAAAACATAACATGAGAAACAGATGGAAGATATTTAACAGATCTAAATTTAGTCTTAGAGCTGTCAAATATCTTCCATCCTTGGTAAATTAGACGCCACTTGATTCATTGCCAATAAATTCAAGCAAGTAGATTAATTTGACAGGTCTAAAATATATTCCATCTCTTTCTCATGTTCGTAATTAGAAAGAGAGATCGTAACTAAAATGTAAAGGTAAAAGGTATGAAATGACAGAATCGACACCACTGTCTAGCTAAATAGTCGTCTAAATGTGTTTTTTTGTATATTTGATGGAATCAGGCGTTACTTTGCGGAAGTCCATTTTAAATAACATTATATAATGTGGGTAATTTATAGTTTTAATTCCGCGATGTTTTTTTGTAGTAACTCGGCAGGTGTTAAGTGTCATATCCATAGTAATTTTACAGACTACTTTGCTCGTCAAACTGGAACACAGTAATGTTTGCACAGTAACTAAATAAGCAAAGCGGTGGCGCCCACCTAGAATAACACTAGCAAAAAAGCCCTACCTATGCTTTCAGAATACTATAAAGAAACCCTTTTAATTAAAACTAATAACAAAAATATACAATTGTTAGTGGTAGGACTAACTCTTCTGCGAGTGTCCGTCTGGGTTGTTAACACCGCTTTGCTCGCGAAGTCTGCCGCCAAGCAGTAGTGTGCGAGCACTACTGTGTTCCGGTTTGATGAGCAGAGTATCCAGTGAAATTACTGGGCTTATGAGACGTAATACCTAATGGCTCAGGGTAACGAGCGCACTGCAGTGCCGCGCAGGCCTTTGTGTTTCAAAGTTCTGGGTGGCATTGCAATTGTTATGGGCCGGCGTTATGCTTACCATCAGGCAAACGACCAGCTCGTCTCGTTACCAAATAACAAATCTGCATCGAGGTATGGATATCACAAACTTAGTGGACTTAACTTCATGTAGATTTACAATATGACTTAAGTCTAAGCATAGACAAATTCTTGTATATTGTCTGTGGTCTAACTATATTGGGCTATTATAATCAAGTGAAACGCTAGTAAAAATTTTAAATGGTTTAAAACCAGTATAAAGGCTTGTTCAGACCTAAGCCTGTGGATAGAGGGAAATATCTTTTTTTAACAGTTTACAATAAACACCGCATAACGGTTGAATAGTTCTGTTTCTGTAGCTATATTAGATAGTGTGTTTGGAGTTTTAGATAGTACGGCATTTAAAATATTTTATAAAATGTTACATAAAAAACACGACTGCCTTGTCTAGTGTCACTCGGGATGATGTAAGGATTCTAACGATACCCCACATCAATATCTGTTCAGGCATTTAAAAATTATGGTGGAATAAACTCACATACAGCTGTCTGTGATGTCTGTATGTATGTACATTGTACATACCATACATGAACCCAAAAACATTACATACAAAGTCGTATTTTTTAATTTCACGGGTGACTAAAATTATCATACCTAGATCTGAAATTAACAGAAATGTCACAACAGAATGGACATGGAATTAGACACAACACTTAGATTAATCAAGATTTGTGGTCGTTAATATTTAAACATGCAGCAATTAAGGTATGTTTAGGGGTTAGACGCTGTTTAAGCCGTGTTTAGTGTAAATTTTTTTGTGGAAAGACCTTATATTTTTATAGCAATAGGTAATTATTAATATATACAGTTCAGAATGCAAACATTGGTCGAAAGGCGGTTATCCGCAAGAGAAATTAATTGATTTACCAATAACGTTCCGTATGTTTCATTTATCGATTTATTTATACAAAAACACCTAAGATCTTTATGGTCTAAATTACTTAATAAAATTGTATTTTTAAAGGACTAGCTGTCACCTATGACTTACTTTGGGCTCTAAAATACATTACAACTAAATTTAGTTCTGTGAAGACGTATGTAATGGACATATTTATATCCAAATTTATGATATTAGTAGATATAGAAAAATGGATTTCGTTGAATGATTAGAAGCGGAAGTTAAATTAGGACTTTTCATAAAATTTGTCCCCTAAAGGGGTAAAATTGGAAAATACCCAGCTAAGGACTGTGACGAAGACCTATGCGTCTTGTGAATTCGCATTAACGCAGACGTTTCTGTGACACAGTCTGCAGGTCACAGGCTCACAGCTAGTAATACATGAACTCCCTTGGATAATATTTAATGTAGACAAAAAGATATCATTTAGGATTTGACCCCTTTGGGGTATGAAACTATTACATTGTTGCCTCTTAAAGGGGCAGAATACAGCGCGCCGCTATCTCGCTCGCGCTACTCAACATTTTTGAAGATAAACAATCACTTAATATAATTATGAAAAATCGCATTCGGTGATCACTTAATATAATTATGAATAATCGCATTCGGTGAAGTTACTGGCAATAACATTACAAAGGTATGGCAAAAGTATCATTTTGATCCGATCAAGTTTTCATACATGAAAATGGGCAAAACATAAAATCCCATTTTTAGGTTTGAAAACATGAATGGATCAAAATTAAATTTTTGTTTAACCGTTGTAATGTCATTGTCAGTAACTTCACCGAATGCGATTTTTCATAATTATATTAAGTGATTGTTTATCTTCAAAAATGTTGAGTAGCGCGAGCGAGATAGCGGCGCGCCGACTTTTGCCCCATAAGGGGTAACACTTGACAAATTTATTATATTGTATTCTATTTATAAATATTATAGTGTTGCCTTAACTGGCCGCGGTCGCTCGGTGATGCGACGATATTGGTGAGCTGGATGCTGATTCGATACATAGCTCCGAAGCTTGCTCGGCCAAATCTTGCGTGATCTGAAAATGAATAAAAAGTTTCTAAATATTTTTATACTGTTACATAACGAGAAGAGCGGGTCGTTTGCCTGATGGTAAGCATAACGACAGTCTACAACAATCAGTGCCATCCAGAACTTTGAAACTCAAAGGCCTGCGCGGCACTGCATTAAGGTTGCCCTGAGACATTTATAATAATTAAGGATATTTTAATGATTTTGATCAGTGAAATTACGAGACTTAGGTAAGTCTCATAAACCCAGTAATTTCACTGATTACTGCGCTCATCACAGTGGAACCGTGTGTTTGCATGTCGACAGACTATGCCCACCCAGATGGACGTCCGCAGAAGAGTTACTCCTTCAGCCTGGTAAATATTATATTGTAACCATATGCAGAGCGTGTTACTATTTTTATTTTCTTGTTACAATATTGTTAGTTATAAAGATGCGTCCGCACGGCTGCGTCCCGCACCGAGACCCGACAGTCGATTATTGTTGAACACACGTGTTGTTATTTCCGCCACCCTGTGCCCACAAACACTAACAAATATACAGGGTGTATACGTAAACGGTATCAATTTTTAAGGAGGTGGATATACAGGTGATATACGACACCAATCAATAGAAAAAAAAAATATTTTTTCTACTCCTCAAATCGTTAAAATATCCAATGGTTTGGCGTCAGTGCCTCTTCATCTTCTGGCGCCACTGACACATGCGTGAGCGGACGTGAATTCACTGTATGTTCGATCTCAGTGAGTAAAGTGTGAAGTACGTCTTCATGTGGGTGTCTTTCCTGGAGCGTGGCTCTCAGCGCTCTCACACAGTTGCGACCATGCGTTCCCACGTTCAAGAAACATGCCCAGCACTGAAAGCGCTGGTTCCTCTTCATGAGCTCCTCTCTCATAATCGTACCATCTAGTTCGCATAATGGGAGTAAACTTGTCCACTATAACATTTACTGTCTCTGGGTTGTACAGGTAGTGTGGCTTATTTAAAGATTTGATTGTCATGATAATGTTATTTATCTTACATGCGAATATACAAACATCTCTAGGTGTGTCTGTCGACCTAGGGATGCCTCGTAATCTGTCCAGCTCTTGTAATATTAGTGCGTCTGGACGTCCAAATCTTTGTTCTAATTTAACCATAATTTGATCGGCAGTGGATCCTAAAAATAAACACCTTACTGCTTCCATCGCTACCCCTTTGAGACATTTTCTAAGCCTAGCCCTATTTTCAGTTTCTAAATAACTAGGTGCGGACTCGGCATACGCCGCTTTGAAATGCAACCATTCACTAGATAAGCCACTAAAAATGGGTAAATCACAATGGTACCTTTTGTTCGCGGGGCGGTCCCCGCGTGCTACCTCTAACAATGCCGACGCTAGCTCCTTTAGCGTCTGCTCTGCGCCGACCGGTCGCTGCGGCTCGCAGCGGTCAGCCACGTGCGATGACGCCGTCGCGCGCCATCTGTCCGGCACGTGCGTCTCTGACGTACCGTAACTGCCTTCGGTGACGCCACGCTGCGCGTCGTCCTTGCGCCGCTTTTCCTCCGGTGTCATCTCCAAAGCCATAGGGCTCACCCGGGGTACGTCAGTGACCCCAAGCGACGCGCGCGTCCCCGTCGCGTCAACAATGAGCCGTGGCGACTTTGGTCGGGCACCGGTGCCCGAACTCGCTGCACTTTTTCCTCGGTCCGCACTATATGACAACTCGTCCGCCCCGACCGGCTCGCTTCCGGAAGCTTCGGCTTCTAATAACTCTAATTGAGCTTTGGCCAACTCTAATCTCGCCTTTGCGAGTTGATGCCTCCGCGACAAACTTCGGCCGATAGTATTTTCAACTATTGTTAAGTCGTGCTCCCCGCTGTCACGATCGCGGTCTTCATCCGCATCACAAATAAGCGGTGGGGCGTGGCGTTCCGATTCCATAGACATCTGGATCTTATGTCATTGACCGACTACCGTTAGGGTGTCCATATTCTTTCGTGCATAAAGTCTAATGACATTTTAATACATATTTTTTATTGATTTATAACTACTTCCTATAGTTTTTAAGAACCCAATACGACATTGTGTTCGAATATTGAGCCCGTTTACATATACATCCTGTATAGAGCGTGTTTATATTTACATTGTTACCTTATGCTGTGTAGTTACCTAACGCGTAGCGTATTATCTAACGCTGAGCGTATAACCTAACGCTTAACGTATTGTTACCTAACGCTTAACCTACGTACATTACCTAACGCTGAGCGTGTCGTTACCTTTTGCTGAGCATGCGCCGTACAGTCCGGCGGCAGTTTGAGCGCCTTCAACAGTGACGCTAAGTGGTGAGGCGGTTCACCCGCCGCCACCGCTAGTTGCACCAAACGGGCGCCCATCTCGGCCCGAGCGGCCGCGTGTCGTGGTGTTCTGGGAACAAATAATATTATAATATGCTATATAAATTAAACATCAATGTGGAATACAATTAATCCATTCGGTTTTGATATTAAGATACCATTTAGGATTGCTGACGATAACATTACAAAGATTAAACTAAAATCTAATTTTGATCCATTCAAGTTTTCAAACCATGAAATGGGATTTCATGTTTTGCCAAAATGTTTTGCAAGTTCGTACATTTTCATGTACGAATTTGATCGGATCAAAATTATATTTTTGCCGTACCTTTGTAATGATATTGCCAGCAATTTCACCGAATGCGATTTTTCATAATTATATTAAGTGGTTTTTTTTTCAAAGATGTTGAGATGCGCGAGCGAGATAGCGGCATGCAGTATTCTGTCTGCCCCTTAAGTGTTCATTGTTTGTTGTAGTACTGACTTGGGCGACAGTCCGCCGAGCGACCGGCACGCCGCGGCGACGGTCGGCCTTAGCGCCTCGAGCCTCGTCTGCACGCCCGAGCGGTCGCGTTGCGCCTCCGCAGATGTCACCAGGCCGCGGATCTGGATGTAAAACACAAACATATTAGCGGTTTAACGCCAATAACAAAAGCAGGGTGGCAGAACGTTCGTTAAAGAGGGGTGAAGCCAAAGCAGATCCGGCTAGTATAATAAAACCCTGACATTTACGAACATCGTAATAATAATAATAATATAGTTTATTTCACAAAAACAATTACAAGGTGCTCAAAATTTACAACGGGCCCCAAACTAGGCATAGCCTGTATCTTGGATGCCCAAGTTCCAGCGGTTTCCAAAAATGTTGCTGCGCTAGGTTGCACATATTTTGCATCTTGAAATATTTCCAAACATTAAGTGGCAGAGGATTATATTAAGTTAATTAATTAAATGAACATAGAAAAACAAAATTGAAATTATGAAATTTAAATTTAAAAACTATTTGTAAAATACCTAAATTGTGCGAGTGAGTGTTGTGTGGTGTGTTGTGAGTGTAAGTAAATGTAATGTCAGTTATGAAATTAATGTTTGAGTAGGTAAGTACTAAAGCCATTTTGTCCATACAGATAAATAAAATTGAAGTGTCTGTTTGTAACATCAAAATAACAGGTTTTTACCAAATGCATATGAAAGTATATACGGGACCTATAACAAAACACCCATTTTTAATTTTTTTTTTTTTTTTTTTTTTTTGTCTGTCTGTCTGTCTGTTTGTTCCGGGTAATCTCCGAAACGGCTAGACCGATTTTGACGGGTCTTTCACTGGCAGATAGCTGATGATACAAGGAGTAACATAGGCTACTTTAATTTTAGAAATATAATTAGGGTTCCGCGCAAAAAAATAAAAATAAAAACCAAGAAATCCAATACCTCCACGCGGGTGGAACCGCGGGGGAGCAGCTAGTAGTCAATATAACAGTTGGGGCTTATTTATTTTACTGTTTTATTAATCATGACAATAACATACTATGCAATGCATTGTCCATTAGAACATCTAGATATCACATGTTTTCACAAGTCTCTCCGTCAGGGCATAAGTAAGAGAAAATAACCATTTTTTAATTTTACTTTTTGCTTCCCTTATTGTACTGTGCCTTATGTCGACAGATCTACAGACCGCGTTATACGTGAAAATGTGTACATATTTTGGGAGGCGACTGGCAAAAGCTGTCTTTATTTTTGGTAATGTCTGCCTCAAGTAGCGCTTTCGTTTGCTATTCCGCTGGGGGACGCTAGAAAGAGAGTGCCGTTTGGCTGCTGAATGGAGTATAAAAAGCTGACGCACTCTCAGAACAGCTCGTGGTTGTGGAGAGTTCAATATAATATACAGAGTGTATTACTATTATACAGGTGTAATAAAAAGGGTGTAATATAATAAAAAGGGTGTAATATTATATACAGGATGTAATATAATGGATGTTATTTCATGTACAGGGTGGAATATAATATACAGGCTGTCGTATCATATATAGGCTGTTCAAAATACAAATTCTAAAATTTGACATACCAAATCTTTCAGCAAATTTTGCGCAGTTTTCTCTTCAAATAACTAACATGAAAGACTACTTACCTCATCGTACACGTGTGTTATATCATATACAATTATACAGGTTGTTCAAAATATAAATTTAAAAATTTGACATACCGATACATTCAGATAATTTTGCGCAGTTTTCACTTCGAATACACAAACAACTGCTACTAACCTCATTGCACACGTGTGTTATATCATATACAGGATAGAATATAATATACAGGTTGCCACATCATATACAGACTGTCACATTATATACAGGCTGCTCAAAATACAAATTCTAAAATTTGACATACCGAAACATTCAGCCAATTTTACGCAGTTTTCGTTCCGTATACCCAAACAACCGCTACTAACCTCATCGCACACATGCAAGTAGTGGTGCAGCGCCTGCCCACCGGCCGCCCAGCCGGACAGCTCGTGCCGTCCTGCGGCTTCACTCATCCGCTCCAACAGCGGCGCGATGCTTTGCAAATTGTCCGCTAGCACTGCTTCTGGTAACAACTCCTCTAGAAGCACCTTGTGGGCAGCATTCCACTGCTCGGCCCCGACCAAGTGCTCCGCTTCTAACGCTGGTAAGTGCTGGAAATGTGATTGCAAGCATTCTTTCGTTTATTTATTTCATTCAATAACAAGATAAGACATAAGATTGTGTCGAATCCACCACGCTAATAACGCGCCTACACAACGTGCTCTGTCGGTTTTGAATGCGTTTACAAACGAGTTAGTCAGCCGGTTAGTCGAAATTTTTCATATCCATTTTAGCAGTTACAGAGACCCGCTGTTAGTGTCATTTTAACTTTTATCGCCCTTGGGGCCTATATGAATAAAGCATTCTGAATTTGATTTGGTCATTATTGAAATGTTTACTTTAGTTTTAATTTTATATAGATGTAGTGTATTGACTTTATCCGGTGGTCGACTCGATCTCTTGACGAGTCGTGTCAAATGAGTCAGTCTTATTCCAACCGCCGAGCGGAGCGGTTGTGTGCGCGTGTTGTAGTGTTGGTGGGCTGAAAGTCGGAATTCTACAATAGATAAGCGTTGTGGAGTATTCTGTACGCTATATATTGTCTGGAAATAAATAAATACATCTATTCCCGTGAACAAAATCCCACCTTCTTGGCTAATTCATCAGTGGACATTTTCCTGATAATGATTATGTACCTCATATTTGGCCCGGTGAGCTTGCGCCAACAGCAACCATTTCTCAGGGACCCGCAGCTTCTTAATTAGTTCCAAGCGCGCCTTCAGTTCCGGAGTGTCAGCTTTGGCTGGCGCGTGCCGAGATAGCATGTTGCGAATGAGGTGGCTTCGACTGGGAAATAATAGAATTAAAATAATGAATTTTTTTTTAAGATGTATTGAGTTTTAATTAGTTTGAATTTAGATTGTATGTAAAAAAATTTTATTCACCTTTTGAACTTAGGATGGGCAAATTGGGCAACTGTAAAGCCAACCTACAGGTATGTTCTTATAAATCTATACAAATAAAAGAATTGAACTGTCTGTTTGTAATATCAAAATAATAGCTTTTTACTAAATGCATATGAAAGTACGGTGCCTATAACAAAACAACCATTTTTTAAAATTTTGTCTTTCTATTTGTTCCGGATAATTCCCGAAACCATTGGACCGATTTTGACGTGACTTTGGCTGATATTCAGAGACGACAGCTTAAAACGATCTAAGAACTGTCTTAGCCAAGTATTGGCTAAGCCGCTCAATCGAATTCGTATTCAGAAACAAAGTTCGTGCACGGTCTAAGCTAAGATCACACTCTCGTTATCTATGGCTGTTAAGTTTTTAATTTTTTCACCGGAACCTTTACCGGTTTTATCATTTATGTATGAATAGCAATACAACAAAGATAGCGATATACAAAATGTCACTGGAGTGAGTGAAACAACAATATTAATGCTATAAATCTATTTTGATATTATAATAAATGAAACATGTTAGTTTTGAAGTTTGACATTTCAATGTTTGGTTATTATGGTTTCTACCGTTATCATTTGGTGGCGCCACTTCTGTTTTGAGAGCGGCTCAAGTAGTCGATATTGCCTACTCAGGCTTTGCTTAGCATACGCTAAGTTTAAGTAGTGTTCCAAATGTCTCTGAATACAAATTAGAGCGTAAGCACTACTTTTTGACATAAGGAAGACAAAGTTCACGCTTAGACTCGTCTCTGAATATCAGCCTTTCACTGGCAGATAGCTGATGTTACAAGGAGTAACTTAGGCTAGCTTTAGTAACTAAGCCGTGAAGCACAGCTAGTATCATTTATGTAGAATTCTACAATAGGTATTATAATAATGATTTACTGGCACTTATAAGAATCGTTATAATATACTTTGGGGAAATAGTGTTGACGCCCCAGCAAACTGCTGGCCTTCCTGGCGGACATCGGGTGGTTGGAATAACGCGCACCACTCGCTCACGCAAAAAGGGCCGATAAACGGCCTAGTTGCGGAAAAGAGCCCGCGCACCAAGTACCAAGTAGTGTTGACGCCCAAGACCTTTTCGTTTCCCAAAAGAAATGCATCCGTAACCTTGGGCGCAGCCGCGGGGCACAGCTAGTAAATAAATAAATACAGAGTATGAAGTAGTGATTGAGTAATACTTACGCCACATTATTGGGGTGGTAACAAAGCGCTTGCACAGCTAAATGCCAGGCGCCGCTTGCCTCCAGTTGATCGGCCACTCCAGTCACGTGACCCACAGTTGGGTTGCCGAACCAAACGTCCAGTAAGAAACTGTAACAAGATAAAAGAGTTGTTCCGTTTTGGTACTGAAATAAATGTAAAAACTAACCAGGCTACCGGTTATTTTTTTAGACGGAACTCTAATAATTTTTATATTCCGAAATGGAATTACAATTTTATAGGCCTGCGATTTTCTGTAAATACATAATGTTTTTTTTTGTACGTAACGTGGAACGGAAAGGTTTTTTCAGCTTCTTTTTTGACTGAACGTGATAACGACCAAAGCCAATAAAAAATTACCGAACAGATGACAACACAGCTTATTATGTCAAAACTGTCAAAAATGACGGACTGTCAAAGATGACGATTGGTAGAGTCCTTATATGTTAATCAAGACCTACTTGACATTGGCGAAATTGTGGCTAACATTCCACAGAAGCCAGGAAATAAAGAAAGAAGAAGAAGCTGTTAATCAAGAAAATCTTTATAATTGTAAAGTTAATATATTTTACTTAACTCTTCTTGCTCTCTATTTAGTCACTTACCATAGACTATAATCGAGAGGGTCGCGCGTACAATTCTCTGCTCGTGGCGCGGGCCGCAGGTTGAACGCACGCGCTCGGATTAACTCGTATCGAAGATCCAATACTCGTCGCCGATTTCCGTTCTGGAACCGTAGAGAAACATTTTAACTATAAATTCCTCCAAATAATCTTTTTTTCATCAAATCAAACATTAAAAAAAAATATCATTCGCTAGAATACCTTCAAAATTTATAGGTCTGTTTATTGAGCCTGCAAGCAGCCGTGCAATAATTTAAATAAGAATTTAAGTATTATTTAATAAGAGACTTAATACCTAATGTCTCATGGTAAAGAGTGCACTGCAGTTCCGCGCAGGCCTTTGTGTTTCAAAGTTCTGAGCGGCATGACCAGCTCGTCTCCTTATCAAATATTAAAAAGAAATACAATCCCACTCACGCGACACACGATGACGTCATAATCCATAGCGTAAGGCGGCAAAGGAAGCTTCATGCCCATCTCGTCTCCTTCCACTATGGTGAGGTCCGCGGCTTCTTCGTCCTCAGAGGCAACGAAAAACCCTTCGTAGGTACGCATTATCTGTTCCAGCGACGGTACGTAGTTTGTTAGGTATCTGGAATGGATAAGATTGTGTTCGATCATCGTTTTGAAGCGATGCCAACTCGACTAATCTGTAAGGTGCATTCGGGTAATTCCGATAATTACCCATCTATACAAATAAATAAAATTGAAGTGTCTGTTTGTAACATCAAAATAACAGCTTTTCACCAAATGTTTATTAATGTATATACGTTACCTATAACAAAACAACAATTTTAAAATTTATGTCTGTCTGTCTGTTCGTTCCAGGTAATCTCCGAAACGGCTGGACCGATTTTGACGGGATTTTCACTGGCAGATAGCCGATGTTACAAGGAGTAGCTTAGGTTACGTGGGCGAAGCCGCGAGGAACAGCTACTTCCAACTAAACGCGGCAATACTTGCGGCAAAACATGGGAAGTAAATGGCGGCTAGGTAAATGTTGCCAGACCATTCAATACTGCCGCGTTTAGTGTCAATGGGTAATTATCGGAATTTTCCGCTTTTCGGAATTACCGCTAATATGTATTTATTTTAGGTACAGCATATTAATCCTTAGAATAATAATAATCATATTTTATCATCTGGGAAATTAAATGATGATTGAATTTCTAATGATGATGAGTCACGCCACGACACAACACTAATATAACACTCACCTCGCAGTAGCGTGTAAGGCGTGGCGCCAGTCCGCCTCGGCTAAGAGCGCTCGTGGCGCCGCGCCCGCCACCAGCTGCAGCGTGGCTAGCTTGTGGCGCGACACGAGCGTGTCGGCGCCACAGTCGCGCCACAGGGACAGCTGGCGTTTGACCAGAGAACGGAACGCCGGGTCGCCTGAGAACAAACAATGTCTTACCACAAACACTACAAATGCATTAAACGCTCGCTTAGGGTTAAAGATTCCTTGTGTTTAAATATGAAAAACTACAAACCTTTGCTGTGGTTTTAAACGTGTCAAATTTAATGATATAATTTTTTTAATGACATTATCATCTAAATTTCCTAGACAACTCACCAGCTGCCTGAGCGATCAGGGCGGCCATGTTCAGGTCACCCTTTTCCTTTGCAAGCTTGCAAGCATCCAGCACTCGGCCGCCCAGCAGCAACGTCCACACTCTGGCGCTGTGACCATCCTCCTCTGCAAATATAAGAAACAAATAAATAACGCGCAGCGTTCATATACACTGAAGCCTGCGCTAGGATTCCCTGTAGTTTTGTACCTATGTAAATAGGTCTCACTGTCACTGTGCCACTGTCTCAAACATAGAATACAGTGACAAGTGAGAGGTCCAGACATATGTGACTACAGACTATTACTACAGGTATTCTTTGTTATATAAATTAAAGGAACCAATCTTGAGATATACTCTAACATTGAAAAAATAATCATTTGCTAAGGGCTACCTGTTTCCCCCGCACCAGCCCCTTTGGGACCCGCGACATTGGATGGGTTAAACTGGCGGAGAAATCGAGTAACATCGTCTGAGAGTTAAACGGCAAGAATTCTCCCCAATTTCAGTTGTTCCAAAAATCGTTATCCAATGACAGGCTTCCAACTAGAACAGCGCCGCACCAAGCGGGATAAAAAGCGAGAATTATCCCCAATCCGAAATTCAATCCGACACTGAACCACAGCCGCTTCACTCGGCGGCCGAAATAACACTGACTGATACGACTCGAAGAGCTCGAGTCGACCACCGGGTACAGTCACACTAAAAATACTATTAACTTAACTTTGTTAGTGGGAGGACTAACTCTTCTGCGAGTGTCCGTCTGGGTTGTTACCACCGCTTTGCTCGTGTAGTCTGCCGCCAAGCAGTAATGTGCAAGCATTACTGTGTTCCGGTTTGATGAGCAGAGTATCCAGTGAAATTACTGGGCTTATGAGACTTAATACCTAACGTCTCAGGGTAACGAGCGCACTGCAGTGCCGCGCAGGCCTTTGTAATTCAAAGTTCTGAGTGGCACTGCAATTGTTATGGGCAGGCGTTATGCTTACCATCAGGCAAACGACCAGCTCGTCTCGTTACCAAATAACATAAAAAAAAAAACTTAGCCGTAAAGTTTTGAAGTATCTCGTTCTTGTAATAAACCAGCTACGCCAGACTTACCATCTTCAGCCTCCCCCTTCCTAGGCTTCGACAGCTCTTCGTCCGTAATCTCGTCGACGGCCGATTTCATCCATTCTAGAAACTTCTTGTGTCGGTTAACGATCGCTAAATCACTAGTGTCTGGTACCCCTGTGGAATAAAATAGAAAAATAAATTATTTTTGAAAGAACTTTTTTTCTACACTCGACGCCAAAACAAAGTAAACGAAAAAAAAACGGCTCCTGATTGTGGGATAAATGCGCTTTTATTATGTTATTATTTTTGTATTTAGTAGGTTTACTTGATGCTGCGGATAAACACATTTCTTTCTTTCTTTTCCATAAATTGAAGGGCCAGCTCCGATGATATTACTATCTCGCTTGCTCGCACAATAATTATATGTAATTTAAAGAATCTAAAAAACACACTTCCAATTCCTGGCTCCATCATCAGAACCTCGACACCAAGTGAAAACTATTGGACTCGTCAAAACGAATCAACGAGCCTAAATGCGAAGGTTTTACTTGTAGCCACTGAAGAGTTCCACTATCCACCTCCTGGCTCCTTCATCAGATCAGATCCATGATACCAAATTATATTCGGGTAGATGAATGTTGCAGAGGCCGGCTGTTAGAGTCATTTTAACTTTCATAAGTGCTCCTTTGGGGCCTATTTGAATAAAGACTTTTGAATTTGAATTTGAATTTGAATTTTGTCATCCAAACTACATATATATATATACATACAAAGTTTCATTTCGATACAATTAGAAGTAGTTAAAATTGACTTCTAAGATTTTATTACATTGTTTGTTACTTACAAGAGAAGCTATTAAAAGAGTGTTAAAAAAGATAATTTACCATCATTTTCTAAATCAGCCCCCCATAACGCATCGCACAGTTTCCAGACTTCGAAGCAGTAAGCGCCGGTCACTCCAAACTGTAGAACAGAACAATGTACAGACAAATAACAATTGCAGTGCCACCCAGAACTTTGAAACACAAAGGCCTGCGTGGCACTGCATCGCGCTCCGTTACCCTGAGGTATTAGGTATTAATTCACATAAGCCCGATAATTTAAATGAGTGAAATTACACAATATGTCATTTCTTACCATATGTGTAATATGTAAACCGGAGTTTAAATTGGTTATCCCGAATCAAGACTTCTGGAGGTCAACAAACTCCCATAAAATCCCAAAAGGCCACAGTAAACTCACGCGTTGCCGATTTGTTTTCGTGACGGCAGCGTCACGCATTAGCGCTTGCAATGCCGCGTGCCGCTCTTTAGGCGAGTCCACCAATCTTAGCTGCGGGCATTGCCCCGCCGGTGCCTCAACGAACGTAGAGTACTTGAATAAAGTCTCAAGGTGGCGGGCTAGGATATCCTGTGGAACGAAATTGTTAACGTTAATTGGGAGCCACACTGCTTAGTTATCCCGCTAGGTGGCGCATTATCGCTGGTGTTGTTTCACTATGAAACTTTATTATAAAATTTTAGTAAATAAAATAAAATCGTTTGTGTAATAAAGTATGCCTGTGTGAAGTGCATTTCAGTGTAAAAATAAAGGTACACACGTTTAACATCTGACGAGAAAAACCGGAAACTGTGGATCAAGGCATTGTTCATCAAAAATTATTGGTAACCAATAATTACTCTATGGCGCCATCTGAGATTAGTTTTACCTGTGCCTCCTCATAACATTCGTATTCATTTATTACAATCACTTATTTAACCTTGATAAAAAAAAACAAACACCAACCTATAATCGAATTTCAAAAAATGGATGCGAGGAATTTTGTTCGTGTGTGTGAGAGAGAGACGGTGTGTTTGTGTGATACAGAGAAAGGGAGACGCGGTTGCCTGCGTGTAAGAGAGAAGGTGGGTGTGCGTGTGTGAGAGAGAGAGAATTGTGTGTGCGTGTGTATGAGATTGTCTCTCTCTCTCTCTCTCTCTCTCTCTGTGTGTGAGTGTGAGAGAGAGATTTGTGTATGCGTGTGAGAGAGATTTGTGTATGTGTGTGAGAGAGATTTGTGTATGCGTGTGAGAGAGATTTGTGTGTGCGTGTGAGAGTGAGTTGTGTGTTTAAATTAAATTAAAATTAAAAATTTATTTATTTCTCTCAAACACATTACATTAAATATTTAGCTCAAACCACTAAACTAGTCGTTGAGGCCTGTGTTTTAGCAGCAAGTGCTTTCCCAAATAGGAGCATAATAACGTGCATACAATTTGAAATGTGTGTGAATGTGAATATGCGTGCTTGTGTCCCAGAGTGCCGTATGAGTGTGTGTTCCTGTATATATTGTACAGTCAAAACCAACACACCCGCACGCTGCACGTCTTATCCGGTTGCAGCAGCGCCAGCCGCGCCACGACCGGCTCCGACCAGTCCCGCTCGCCGCGCCCCGCCGTGTACTCGTCTAACGAGTCGAGATCCGCAGCTGCAACAGAATACTTTACAATACTGATACGAAAAGACGACCGCGCCGACACATACCAACAGGTTTGAATATGGTCAAACGTAAACCTAAACGTAATAAACATACATCATTAAGGGCAGGGTAGTCCGCGCCGCTTTCTCGCTCACGCATCTCAACATTGTTGAAGCAATATTTTAATATAATTATGAAAAATCGCATTCGGTGAAGTTGCTGACATTACAAAAGTTTAGCAAAAATTTAATTTTGGGCCACTTCAGTTTTCAAACCTAAAAATGGTATATTATGCTTTGCCCGTTTTCATGTATGAAAACCTCATCGGATCAAAATGATACTTTTACCGTACCTTTGTAACGTTATTGCTAGCAACTTCACCGAACGCGATTTTTCATAATTATTTTTAAAATATTGTTTATCTTCAAAAATGTTGAGATGCACGAGCGAGACAGCGGCGCGGAGTATCCTGCCCTTAAGAAATCATTAAACGACTCTGAATGAGTCAGTAAGTCAGTAAGACTTACTTTTCGGCAGCTCTGCCACTGAGTCGTACGAAGTAGCGAAGGCGATGGTACCGTCGGCGCCAAAACCGACGCGGCTGTGACGCGCTCGAGCCACCGACATATCCGCTATGAACGCAGCGTTCAAACGCCCTGGAACGGTTGCAATACGTCAAGAAACTTACATAACAAAAGTTACATAAAAAACCGACTTCGAAAAATCAGCTATGAAAAAGTGCACCAAAAAGTAAAAAAGAAATTTTGTATACTTGGATGACATAATTGTTTTCAGTTATTTTGATTTCAAAACCAAATAACTGAACCGATTTTGATAAAAATTTCTATGGGACCAATCTGAAAGTATAACCTTTCCAGTAAAGAAAGATCAAAATCGGTTTATAAATGAAGGAGGAATGAGGTAATAAACATAAAAAAAATTCCAACCGAATTGAGAACCTTTTTTGAAGTCGGTTTAAAACAGTACAAACTACAAGTAACCTGGGGCCTTTAACCGGCTAGCAAAATCGTGTTCGTTTTCGACTCCAACCGGATTAAGACCAGCGGTCGCTAGGTCTTCGGCTGGAAGGAACAGTCTAGAATTTTCACTGGTTATCATTTTAGAACGAACGTTAAAGGAAACAAGTTGTTACAAAACGAAAACTAGCGAAAACTCTAGATAATTCGTTCCAGCCGAAGACTAGTGACCACTGGTTTTAATCGGTTTGGAGTCGAAAATGAAGACTATAGTCTAAGCCGGCAAGGCAGTTGTTTAGTGGGACGCTCCCGGAACGGGATGCAATTCCGAAATATAAACGTCAAGACTGTCGCTTCCGACACGGATATCATTCCGAGTGAATTAAAATAACCCTGCTGATTGCTTTTTATTGGGCTTCTGTCTGATCGAACTGCCTAGTGTACCATTTCAAGCAGCTGCCTTATCAGCTAACAATCTCGTGTTCGTTTTCAATACCAGACTGATTAAAACCAGCAGTCACTAGTCTTCGTGTGGAAGGAGTTGTGAATAGTTTTCGCTTCTATTCGTTTTGTAACAGCTTATTTCTTTAATAACCAGCGAAAATTCTAAACTATTCCTTCCACACGAAGACTAGTGACCGCTGGTTTTAATCGGTCTGGTATTGAAAACGAACACGAGATAGTTAGCTGATAAGGCAGCAGTATCACGTAGATCTGAGGTACGTTAATTTGGAACCACTGCTACCGAAGACCAACAGACAGACTTTAACTTTATATCAACGATCTAAATAAGAGTATTAGCTTACCTGCTATAGTGTGTTTGAAGGGCGGCACTTTTCTGTGGTACTTCAAGACTATAGTGTGCGGTTTTACTATGAGAGGACTCATTTGTGGCTCTGGAAAAGAAATAATATTTTCATCAGTCACAAACATTTTCCGTCTGTTTTTTTTACAGTCCTGCCCTCAGGTTTCCTGTGTCGCAGGTGGCATGTCCGCATACAGGTACACAAGACAAACATCCAAGACCAGAGAACTAATTTAATGCTCAACTCACAAAATCTGCCCCGTCCACAGAATATATAATAGCACAAGTACAGAAGATTCACTCCGCAAATCATTTAGATAAATAGCGACTCTCGCTACGACAGAATAAGGTGCAACTTAGGTCGCACGGGGATAATTACCTACAGTTATATTCACCTAGAAGTTCACCACTTAGCTCTTATTTTTTTTATTTTGTTTTCCTCTGACTATATTACTCTACATTTTGAACAAATGACCGGAACAAATGAATAATCTGTGGAAGCTTATAATCTTACTTAATATTATAAATGCGTAAGTGTTTGTTGGTTTGTCCTTCTTTCACGCAGTAACGGAACAACGGATCGACGTGATTTTTGGTATAGATACAGTTTATGGACCGGAGAGTAACATAGGCCACTTTTTGTCCCGGAAAAATGCACGGTGAGAACGCGGGTGAAAACGGCGCGCAGAAGCTAGTGAATAAATAATTACCGTCAGTGATAGTAAGTATCGTAGGCGTTACATCCATGCTTTGCTCTCTCCGTTCACTTTGCCGCGGCTGAGAAGAGTGCGAGAGAGTATCGGCCGCAGAGAGCAGAGGCGCGGACATTGGGACCAGCTGGTCCCCGGTCGAGATGGAGATATCGTCTTCCATTTCTGTAAGAAACAACAAGTTTACGTTTTGTAACAGCTTGTATGCTTGATATTCGTTCGTTCGTTCTAAAATGAAAACCAGCGAGAATTCTAGACAATGTCTTCCAGCCGAAGACCTAGCGACCGCTGGTCTTAATCGGGTTGGAGTCGAAAACGAACACGATTTTGTTACCCGGTAAAGCCCCGGGTCTTATTAATTTCTTTCTTTCTTTGTCTACAACAATAAAATCAACGGAAGATTAGCGCTGGTTACGTAATACCATCTTTATGCTGAATTGGGACCCTTATTTTTTATTATGCTCATCTGTATGTTTTGATTTTGTATACATATTTATAATGATACTTGTTTTTAGACTAAATTGACGCAAATAAATATGTTTTCTTTCTTTCTTTATTTCAATACCTGTGTCAGCGTACAGCGAAGCCTTCATAAGCTGCACGTGGTGGCTCTGCCGGTGCTCCAATCGCGCTAGCTCGCTCGTTGGACTCTTTACACCGAACCCTGCAACAAAGTCAATAATTATAAATGGATTCCGAATTAAATTAAAATAATGATAAGTAGATCCCGAAAATTAGTTTTTTTATTTTTATTGTTATTTGGTGACGAGACGAGCTGGTCGTTTGCCTGATGGTAAGAATAACGCCGGCCCATAACAATTGCAGTGCCACCCAGAACTTTGAAACACAAAGGCCTGCGCGGCACTGCAGTGCACTCGTTACCCTGAGACATTAGGTATTAAGTCTCATAAGCCCAGTAATTTCACTGGATACTCTGCTCATCAAACCGGAACACAGTAATGCTTGCACATTACTGCTTGGCGGCAGACTTCACGAGCAAAGCGGTGGTAACAACCCAGACGGACACTCGCAGAAGAGTTAGTCCTCCCACTAGATGTAGAACCAGGGTTCTACAGAATCAGGATGTGTCGCCAATATAATGAAATCTGTGGCGCTGTAATTGTTATGGGCCGGCGTTATGTTTACCATCAGGCAAACGACCAGCTCGTCTCGATATCAAATAACATTTAAAAAAAATTCTTGTACCGATTTTTAATTCAAATTTGTTCAAATGGGCCACAGTAGTGTTCGTAAATTCATAACCCACGGCACTGAACCTCAGCCACTATTTATTTGTTTGTGCGATTTTCTTACCTTTGCTGTCCTGATAAAGACTCTGCGACTCTGTGTTGTTGTCCTCTGTGGTATCCATTTCGAAAGCTGTAAGAATACAAGCAACACTGTTAGAATTTGTTTTAGACCTGTCAAATTAATCCACTTGCTTGTGTCTAGTGTAAATTTAACGGCAATGAATTTAGTGGCGTCTAATTTATCAAGAATGGAAGATATTTGACAGCTCTAAAACTAAATTTAGATCTCTCAAACATCTTCCGTCACTTTCTCATTTTATGTATTGGAAAGAGAGAGAGAGAGAGAGCGCTCGCGAAGCTAAAATTTGGTTTACATATGAAACGACAGAATCGACACCAGTGTTCAAATATTTCACTCTACGATCATTATTTTTTAACATAATTTAAACCAACATGGCCGATCACCATCCAATATCATACAAGTTAAAAACAAGAACCTTAAACATTTTGATAATAACTTCGACAAAGACCGAGCCCAAGACAAAGATAGAAACAGATAGAATGAGATAGAAAACCACTCTCCAAATTACTAAATAATTTCAAAACAATTACCTCCTCTAGAAGACCCGTTGAGCAAGTTAAACGAAGCCTGCTGCATAGCGTAAATGCTGTCAGTCGCGCCTACACCCGGCGACTTGACACCACTCATGGCGGGCGACTTTAGGCCGCCTAGGCCGGGTGACGCCAGTCCGGCTAGGCCGGGTGACGCAAACCCGCCTAAGCCGGGTGACGCAAGCCCGCCTAAGCCGGGTGATGATACACCACCTAATCCGGATGTCGGTACTGCAGGCGGTTTTAGAGCTGGAAAAATTAAAAAAAAAATGTTTTCAAATGGGTAGGCATATTTCGTGAGACACGAAAAAAATAGTTGCTATAAATTCTGGTTAATTAATTGCAGAGGTGAAGGTACTCTAATTTTTTTAACCCAGTAATGCCACGTTTTAAAGAACGGTTCCTGTGGGAACGCGGGTGAAAAAGGCGGGTAGAAACTAGTTATTATGATATACCTGGTGCGGCTGATTTCTGCATCGCCTGATTGGCGAGTTGTCGTTTCAACACGTCCGGCGTAAGGTCATCCTCTTCATCTGAATCAGTTAAACCGTATTTGCTGAAGTGCTCCACCTGTTGGACATAATTTTAATCCATATACTATGGGGTCTTCCATGACTTTCATGTGGTGTTTATGGGTGGGGGGGATCAAGCCGAATCTCACCAAATCTCACGTGGGGGAGAGGTGGGGGTCTCAGCAAATATCACGTATATTTTTTGGTCGATCCAAATCTCGCGTCAGATTAGGGGGAGGAGGTCCAAAACTTGCCAAAATCACCTCACTTAATTAATGGATGCCCCCTATAATAAACGCGAAAGTGTGTTTGTACGTTTGTTGCTTTGTCCTTTCACGCAGCAACGGAGCAACGGGTCGTCGTGACTTTTGGCATATAGTTTATGGACCGGAGATTAACATAGGCTTTTTATATCGGAAAAATGCACAATTCCTGTGGGAACGCGAGCGAAACCGCGGGCAGATGCTAGTCTACTATAGTATAGTCTCTGGGTGCATGTGTTTTTGTGTAAGAGTGAGTGTGTATGGAGTATGTACACACATACGTGTCTGTATGACTGTTACGGTTCGTGTATGTGTTCGGGTATTTAGCTGGGAGTGTGAATGCATGTGTGTGTGTGTGTGGGTGTATGTGTGTGTGTGGGTGTATGTGTGTGTGGATGTGGGTGGTTGTATGGGTGTGTGTATGTACAAGTATATTGATTGGTTTCCTTCGTCCTTTTATTAAAACTTACTCTGAACACCCAGCTGCCAGTCTGCGGGCGGTACTCAATGAACTTGGTATCATGTTTTTCGCACACACGCCTGAGTTTGCGCTCGTAGTCCCATAATCTGGAAATGAGAATACAGAGATCAGCAATATTTTATCAATGTCGCATGCAAATACACAAAAAAACAATAGGATTTTTTGCGGTACATAAACTATATTAATGTAAAAAAATCACATCGATCCTTTGCTCCGTGAAAGAAGACGAACTAACAAACACACTTTCGCATGTAATAATATGTATGTTAGTTTAATAATATGTATGTATGTATAAGTGTCACTTTAGTTAGGCCTTCGGAGGGTTACTTTTGTTAAACTGGATAATGTTTTAAGAAAATTATATTTAAAAATAATTTAATTAGCTAAAAAAAAGGGTGCAAGCCCTATAATAAATAAAAAATAATCATAACAACACACTTTCGCATTTATAATATTAGTAGGATTTGACAGTACATTTGTCGTACTGCGAGTGACTCACCTGTCCGGGTCGGTGATGGGCCGGTTCTCCGTCTTGTCCCGCGGCCATATCCGGTCCAGAGTGACGATCGCTCGCTTGTTGAGCCCCTCCCCGACCGGCGGCTTGTTCGCGTCCTCAGGGTACACTATCACTTCTTTGTTTAGGAAATGAACTGTGGATGAATACATGTTGTGTTAAGGATAACACAAGCCATGTGCGGATTATTGACACTCGCTCTAAAACGGTGAAGGAAAACATCGTAAGGAAACACGCATGTTCAAGAAACACACAATTCGAAGACATGTGAGATACACCAAGCCGCGCTGGGCCACGCGTGGTGGATTATGGTCCATACCTCTCCCTCTGAGAGAAGGCAGGTATCCCAGCAGTGGGAGCGTAAGAGACTGATAATGTAAGGATCACATTAAAGTTACGCATACGTATATGTCATGAGTACAAATTATTTTTGTGGTAATTTTTAATTTACCAGACAAGCTGTCGGGTACGTAGCGGGGTTTGCGGTAATCATGATGTGAAAATACTGTTTCAATTATTACTAATTTATCGATCTATACAAATAAATAAAATTGAAGTGTCTGTTTGTAATGTCAAAATAACAGCTTTTTACTAGATGCATATGTAAGTATATACGGTACCTATAACGCAACAACCATTTTGAAATTTTTTGTTCGTCTGTCTGTCTCTCTATCTGTTTGTTCCAGGTAATCTCCGAAACGACTGGGCCGTTAAATAAAACCCATGAAATCCAATATCTGCTCGCGGGTAAAACCACGGGCAGCAGCTAGTATTAAATAATACACAGCTTGTATATTATAGAAATAATTCTGCTGTACATACCCAAAGCGTCCAAATCTAATCCAGCTACGTTGATCTCAGCGTCGTAGTAGACATTGCCGTAGTTGGTACGGCCGATAGTAAGATGCGGCAGTATACACGAGCCGTCCGGCCGCATGTGACCTGAGAAATAAAATAGAAAATGTTAAGGGGCATACGGCGCGCCGCTACCTCGCTCGCACATCTCAACTGCGCAGGCTTTTGCGTTTCAAAGTTCTGAGTGGCACTGCAATTGGGATGTTGAATGAAACACATTAGTTCGTTCGTGGGAGGACTAACTCTTCTGCTAGTGTCCGTCTGGGTTGTTACCACCGCTTTGCTCGTGAAGTCTGTCGCCAAGCAGTAGTGTGCAAGCATTACTGTGTTCCGGTTTGATGAGCAGAGTATCCAGTGAAATTACTGGGCTTATGAGACTTAATACTTAATGTCTCAGGGTAACGAGCGCACTGCAGTGCCGCGCAGGCCATTGTGTTTCAAAGTTCTGAGTGGCACTGCAATTGTTATGGGCCGGCGTTATGCTTACCATCAGGCAAACGACCAGCCCGTCTCGTTACCAAATAACATAAATAAAAACACAAAGTATATAATTACTGTATTTATGCAGGTTTAAGAATATCACATTAACACAATAAAAATGAAATTCACAAAAAATATATAATTTCCACAGAGATACTGCACCTAAAAGTTTCACGAATTCAACGATTTTTTTTCATTCAATAGTAATTTAAATGATAATAAAAGATTCTTTACATTTCAATGAATAAAAAAATGTGATACGTTTATGTACTAAACGCAGTTTTTCACGGCCAAATCAACAAAATGCATATTTTTAGAACAGCTTTACGAACCCGCATTGAACAAGTGACGTCAGATGTTCTGTCCAATTTGTGACGTTTCTAGCGTTCGATTTCCTTTTTATTCGATTTAGAAGAGAATTGTTATGGGCCGGCGTTATGCTTGCCATGAGACAAACGACCAGCTCGTCTCGTTATCAAATATCTTTTAAAAAATCCTTTCCTTCGCTGTCCGCTGATGAATGTTGAAGCATAACGCTTGTTGCTGATAGAATGTCAACCAAAAATGGCTGACGAAACGCCCTGTGTCTTGTGTCGATGGTGGAATGAGTATGGCAACAAAACAGGGATATTATTATATCACACTTACTAATCATCTCGTCCAACTTTGGGATAGTGTAGTATCCGGGTCGGGTCAGTTTAATCCCCGTGGGGTGAGGTGGCGCTTCTCGAGGGGAAACGATTTCTTCGGTCACTGAAAACAGTAAGCATGTAATACAAGTGTATATATAGAAAGTGAGTGTGACTGTGGGACAAAGATTGTATTGTGCTTTTATGACTTTAAAATTTGTAACATTGAAACTGATATGTCCTCTTCATTAGTACTTATTGTAAATTGTGATCTTTAATTTGACATTTACATAATTATTTTATACATATTCGCACGCCTGAAAAGGTGACATAAGCTATTATTTTTAACCCCGAATACAAAAAAAGGAGGAGGTTATTAATTCGGTGGGTATTTTTTTTTTAATGTTTGTTACCTCATATCTCGGTCATTTATAAACCGATTTGGAAAATTCTTTTTTCATTTGAAATGATATACTTTCAGATTGGTCCCATAGAAATTTCATCAAAATCGGTTCAGTAGTTTGTCACTGAAGTCGGTTCGTAGCTTTTTAAAAGCCATTTTTCTAATGTATCATCTTATTTTGTAGCCTTTTTTATTTGATTTGAATTTGGTTTTTTTGTTGTCTTTAACAGCCACGTTTGACCACGATCTCACCTGATGTTAAGTGGCGATGCGGTCGACGATGTAGCAAGCTTGCATAGAAGAAACCTATTCACTCTCGTCTTGAAAACGGCCAAATTATAAATTTGAAAAGAGACAATGATGTTCCACTCACCGCTCTTATAGACTACATCTACGTTCTCCTTGTCCTGTGTAGTGGTGTGAGCGTGCGTGACTGGCCGCACGGCTAGTTCTCGGACCGAGTTCTCGGCCGATTCCGTCGTGGACGCTAGAGGCTTGCGCAGAGTTTTCGTTGTCAGCCTGTGAAAATAACGATAACATCACAACGTGAACATAACGCTAGTGTGGATTAACACTCAGCAGGATACTCCGCGCCGCTTTCTCGCTCGCACATCTCAACATTTTTGAAGATAAACAATCACTTAATATAATTATGAAATGCGCATTCGGTGAAGTTGCTGGCAATAACTTGTGGGGACGCAGAGCGCGTGCATCACGCGCGCGTTGCGCGTGGCCACTGCCTTCCACGCGCGCCTCGTCCCGTATATATTTATAGTGTGCGAGAGGGACGGAAGAGCAACACGCATGGGCCTGAGCAGGACAGACGAACGCGCAATGCACGTCCATGCCCGTCCAATATTTGATTTTTAATATAAATATACATGTGTGTCCTGAATATTTTTTGTGAATTTAATTGTTACTGTGTTAATGTGATCTTCTTAAAACTGTATAAGGACAGAAATTATGTATTTTGTGTTTCATGCAACATCCCAATTAAATTTTATACATGGATAGATGAAATGATTGGATATAAACATTGTTAAGTAGCAACTTTACAAGTAGTAACTTTAGCTCTTTACAATATTGTATAGACTTACCAACTAGCGCGTCTTTCCGATCCCTCGGAAGGCAGATCTTTGTCTGAAAGAGAAAAAAATGCTTTAAAAGAGCGTAAAATCGACTTCAGTGACAAACTACTGAACCGATTTCGATGATATTTCTATGGGACCAATCTGAAAGTATCCTATCCTATCAAATAAAAAAATAAATTCAAATCGGTTTATAAACGACGGAGCCCAAGGGTAACAAACGTAAAAAAAAATACCGACCGAATTGAGAACCTTCTCCTTTTTATGAAGTCGGTTAAAAAAAAAAACAATTTTTATCTATAGCTAGCGACCCGTCCCGGCTTCGCACGAGTAGCGCTGATCATCTTTAATCGGACTGCAGGATGACTTCTAATGGATACATGGATTTGTATTTTTTATTTAAGGGGCAGAATCCGGCGCGCCGCTATCTCCCTCGCGCATCTCAACATTTTTGAAGATAAACAATCACTTAATATAATTATGAAAAATCGCATTCGGTGAAATTGCTGACAATGACATTACAAAGGTTACACAAAAATTTCATTTTGTTCCATTCAGGTTTTCAAACCTAAAAATGGGATTTTATGTTTTGCCCATTTTCATGTATGAAAACTTGATCGGATCAAAATGATACTTTTGCCGTACCTTTGTAATGTTAATGCCAGCAATTTCACCGAGTGCGATTTTTCATAATTATATTAAGTGATTATTTATCTTCAAAAATGCTAAGATGCGCGAGCGAGATAGCGGCGCGCCGGATTCTGCCCCTTAATGCAACTTCCGTATTGTCTGTCCAGGGGGAGACAGGGATGAGGGGGGTGGAGCAAGCCTACTCAGACCGGAGATATAGATTAGCGCGTATACAATAGTGATGCTGTGTGGTGACCACCGAGATAGTAATCCCGAGAGATGAAATACTGTACTATCCGCGGCGCGAGTACGGAAGTCGGTTCGATAAATTTGTCGAACCGAAAAACTCGACAAATTTATCGAATGTGTCGAGTACCGAAGTCTGATCGTAAAGTATTGTAGTAGCTCTATATTCTCTTTGGATTCGACCTAGCTTTTCGATAACTTTTGTCGATTGTTTCGAGGCTCGATAAATCCCACCTTATCGATTTGAACTTTCAATTTTATCGAATTTTATCGACCCGTATAGATCCGTACTTGCGCCGCCGATCTCACAACATTGTATTGATTTTGCTATAATTAATATCAGCGCTCAGCGTATCAGCGCACGGGGAATCGGCGCGATGCGGTGGCTTAGCCAATCAAGAGTGCGTTATGTCTAAGCAAAATTGGTGGAATTTATTTCGTGCAAACCAAAGGTCATTGTATCTCTTGGGGTTAGTTCCTTGATGGTGGTGACTAAGAACAGTTCTGAGTGGCACTGCAATTGGGATGTTGACTGATTTTGGGAAAGTGTTTAAAACGATGCGTATGGGCCTAATGTAACCCAAAATATTTAAATTTACTTTTTAAAACAACTAATATTTTAATTATCATGTATTTTAAATGCCGTTTTAAATTTCGCTCCAAAACGCCAATACAGGTCACGTGGTCGATGTGAGGTGACGATTCCTGGCACAGATAACTAAATTCACAGAAATCACTCTAAAATACTAGGCAGAGAGAGCAATATACTCATTGCGATTGAACAAGTGACGTCACGCGCGTTTTATGTCACGTGACTTCGGAGTGATGTGATTACGTTTCGATTATTGAATTTAAATTAAATTCCTTAAAGATAAACAAAAATATTGTGTTTCATAGGATTTCTGTCACAAAAAGTACCGTTTCGCGGCAAAATTATAATTTTATTTGATTACAGTCAACATCCCATTTGTATGGGCTGGCGTTATGCTTACAGACAAACGACCCGCTCGTTTCGTTGTAAAATACTATAAAAAGTGAGATACCTACCCAAGTTAGGATACAGCCGAGGCGTCGGCTCTATGGGTATATCAACTTGTTTTTCCTTGTTATCGCTCCACGAAAGTTTCGATGAGCTCAACCTGAAACCAAATAACAATAGACAATAAACAAAATTACAAAAAAAAAACATTTTCAACTAGTATTAGGTATAGCAATCGCTGTCAACTTTTTTCACAGTAAAAGTAACAAAGAAACAATTTTCTTTTTTCGGATTACTTGTACATCTAATAATTAATGAGACCTGCCAAGCCTAGCTGCCATCCTCTAGTTGAAAATCTCTCGCTAAGCACGTATCGGTGTGTGTGTCGGTGTCTTTAGAGCCAGTTCTAATCGTAGCCTAAGTTACTCCTTATAACATCAGCTACCGGCCAGTAAAAATCGCGTCAAAATCGGTTCAGCCGTTTCGGAGATTACCCGGACCAAACAAACAGATAGACAGACAAAAAATTTAAAAATTGTGTTCTCGTTCCGTGTTCGGTACATATGCGTATTCTTTCATATGCGTTTAGTAAAAAGCTGTCATTTTTATATTACAAACAGACACTATAATTTTATTTATTTTTATAGATAATATTGCATCTGTGTATACATGTGGGTAGGCAGTAGTTTTTTTAAACCCATCAAACACAAATAGTCCTATAAGGTCTTAGTATTTTTTTATGATATAAAACCTCATTTGATTCTGTCCATAAACATCGGAGCTATCCGTAACAATCACACAAAAAAAAGTTTGCAATACACTTACCAGCTTCCTTGTCTGTCCGAGCTAGCCTCCATATCTGAAAAAGAATATGCAAGCGTATTATGTATTATAGTTTTTGTCTTATATAGCTTGATATGCGTGACAGCTGGTTTAAACGACTTCAAAATAGACAGAGGTTCTACGGTCGACTGTATTTTTTTTTATTTATTCTTTCTCTCCTATTTCTCCGTCAATGGGGAGGGACAGGCAAAACTAATCTCAGATGGCGCCACAGTCGCTGGTGCTTGTCATTGATATTTACTTTGGGTTAGCGAATGAAAACCAGTAAACTTGCTCGCGTCATTAAAATCATTATACCCTGTTCCAGAATCATAGATCATTTATGTAAACAAAGGTGTTGACAGGACGAAAAAATTGATAGAAAACTATGCAATCCATAATTTGATGATAGACATTATTATTAATTGATTTTAAATTCTAATATGATAAACTTGAATTATTGAAACATTTTGAATGAATCGTTTTTGCAAGATTGTTATTTTAAACAAAACTATGATAAAAGGATTTTTTTTTCGTGTAGTTATTTTTCTTAGACTGGGAACACAGCAGAGATTTGAAACATTTGGTGCACTCGTCGCCATTTTCTTGTTCTGTTTGTTGATTTGTTCCAATCTTCAAACTCGAGGGTGTATCTTGCTGGTCTAAGGATTTCTGCCGCCGTCATTTCCCCTTTCATTAGGTTTTGTTTACTCGAACTCAAATATTCTTAATGCTTATCTCTGTGTTTATGCAATTGTGCTTTGTTGTTAGAGTTGTTGGTTATTGTTACATCTTTCTAATACTATCTTACCTAATTTTGGAATTTTGGAATTGAAAAATCTTACCTCATATACTAATATTATGTATCCAAAAGTTTGAATGTTTGTTTGTTAATCAGTAATGTTGTAACTCTTAAAGACATAGAATAAAATAACAAGAAAGACCACATTTAAAATGTCTCCCCAAAAAAAGAGTATTCTATAGAATTATATGACATATCTACTATAGAATTGGCATCTAAGACAATAATTCAAATCATTACGGCACGGCAATCATATTTGTTTTTATAAAAGGTTTTATTTAACTTGTTACAATTGTGCCACGCGAGAGCAAAGCCGAGGGAAAACAAAATGGGGCGAAAAAAATATTTTTCAAAAGTGAAAAATGTTTTCGCCAACTGGCATGTCACTTTGACAGTGACTTTTCGTGACATTTCTTTGTTTACAAAAAAGATCTAAGATTCTGAAACAGGGTATAGATTTGAAATGATCACTTCATAACTTAGAAGAATTTATTTTCAAATTTGCACAACACAAGCCCTATGTGTTGATTTGTTATGGTTTTTTTTGGTCCCTTTTTTATTTCAATTTAGGAATAATTTTTGTGTATATCTACCGGCTCTACCCATAAATGTGTCAATAAAAATATAATATATAACTACTTATGTCAACTTTCTTTAGATATTAAGTTACTGTTAGGATAACTCCTGTTATATACCTGTACAAAATGTATTTTTTGTTGTAATAAACATTTTTTTAACCGACTTCTAAAATAGGAGAAAGTAAATCAATTCGGTGGCTATTTTTTTAAATGTTTTTTACCTCAGATCGCCGTCGTTTACAAACCGATTTGTAAAATTTTTCGTTTATTTAAAAGGATATAAGTATGTACTTTCAGATTGGTCCCATAGAAATTTCGTCAAATCGGTTCAGTAGTTTGTCACTGAAGTCGGTTCGTCGCTTTTTTCATTTCATTTTTCATTTAGTTTTATACAGTAGAATAGTAGTTTTTATATACAGTAATTAATTAAACTTCGGTACTTACTGTTCACACTCGCTCTAAAAAAGTGAAGGAAAACATCGTGAGGAACATGCATGTTCATGAACCACACAAATCGAGGACATGTGACATCCACCAAGCTGCACTGGGCCCGCGTGGTGGACTATGGCCAATACCTCTCTCTCTGAGAGAAGGCCGGTATCCCAGCAGTGGGAGCGTAAGAGGCTGATAATGACTCACTGTTATTGTCCGGGAAGCTAATATTCCTCTTCACTCGCTCCGTCTCAGCCGGCGTCTCAAGCGACGCGTTCTCTTTGTCATTTTGTTGCATGTTGCCGTTTACTTCTGCTGATTGTTGCTCTTCTTGCGATCTGAAATTGGTTGAAAATTATTCATCGTTACAATTTTTCTATACTATTTGTTAACGAGTAACCAACCTAACATAACTAATAATGTGCAAGTGTTACTGTGTACCGGTTTGATGAGCAGAGTATCCAGTGAAACTACTGGGCTTATGAGACTTAATACCTAATGTCTCAGGGTAACGAGCGCACTGCAGTGCCGCGCAGGCCTTTGTGTTTCTGAGTTCTGGATCGCACTGCAATTGTTATGGGCCAGCGTTATGCTTACCATCAGGCAAACGATCAGCCCGTCTCATTACCCAATAGCATGATAAAAAACTTTGACAGTGTCATTTTGTGACATTTCTTTGTTTACAAAAAATATCTAACATTATGGAACAGGGTGTAGTATAGTAGTATAGCTAATACCTATACGACATGCCCGTGTTTGAATGGTCGGCGCTATCGTGCGAATCGTTGTTGTGCTGTTTGGGACGCAGTACGAGACGTTTCCGGCTCGGCTTCAAACTCAGCTTGTCTTCTAGACTTGGATCCGATTCTTCTAATCCGTCGAATAGAGATTTCTGAAACAAAACAATCCGTATAATAAATGCGAAAGTGTGTTGTAGGTTTGTCCTTCTTTCGCGCAGAAACGGCGCCGCGAGTCGACGTGATTTTTAGGATATAGTTTATGGTCCGGAAAGTAATATAGGATATTTTTAGGATATCGTTTATGGACTGGAAAGTAACATAGGAGATTTTTAGGATATAGTTTATAGACGGGAAAGTAACATAGGATATTTTTATTCCAGGAAAATGCACTGTCAATTATTATTACTTTTTTCTTTGAACTACAGAAAAAAAGTGTTCCTTCAGTTAATCTATGATTAGACAAAACAAGATAATCTATAAGTACAAATAAATAAAATTGAACTGCCTCACCTGATGTAAAAAAAAATATGATACAAAAGTTATGGTGGAATAAAAAAACTTACATACACGAGTCCTAAAAACATTACACTCCTTTTTTGTGCCATCACGTTAAAAGAATAAGGAGATAGTTACCTTGTCCTGCATCAGTGCAGTCCTCGGATGCAATTTAAGGCGTATACCGGTGGGTGACGTCACGTGGTACGCGGAGTTTTGCGAGCGATCGAGAACCGCCTTCATAGCTGCCGGGTTGGTAGGTTTCAGCGCGTCTTCGGCTGTCGTTGCTAATGAGAAATAATTATTTAGTGGGGAGCCACACTGCTTACTTATCCCGCTAGGTGGCACATTATCGCTGGTGTTGTTTCACTATGAAACTTCATTATAAAATTTTAGTAAGTAAAAAAATCGTCTTTGCAATAAAGTACGCCTCTGTAAAGTGCAATTCAGTGTAAAATTAAGGTACACACGTTTCCCTTCTGACGAGAAAAGCGGAAATTGTGGAGCAAAGCATTGCTCATCAAAAAATATTGGAAACCAATTGAGGAGTAGGCGAACAAAACGTCACTTTTCCATTTTTTAACGTTTTTATTTTTTTTATTGATTCGTGTTGGCAATCCTGAGACACATCGTTTCATGCGTTAAAATCTCGACAAAAGGCTTTTTTATGGTAGAAAATCGACTTCAAAACACAACTACTCCTTCAAAATACTTTTTTAGTTTCTGTAAAAAAATTAAAAGTGGAAAAGTAACGTTTTGTTCGCCTACTCCTCAATTATTGTTCTAGGTTATGTAGTGACTATTTCAAATGTAATTATTTTCAAGACGCGAGCATGGTTACATGGTTATAGTTTAGTTCATTAATCCTCAAAGTAAACATCAATGACAACCACCAGGCGTGGTGGCGCACTCTGAGATTAGCTTTGCCTGTGCCTCCCCATGACTTAACTCCATTTTTTATGATGTCAATCAATTCATTTTCTCATGACAATAAAATGTCTATATTGATTAGAAATCGAACGCTAGAAACGTCAAAAATGAAAGTCAAAGTCGGGCGTATCTACTAATCACTAAAACGCCCCAAACAAATTGGGCAGAACATCTGACGTTACTTGCTCTACGCGGGCCGTAAAGCTGCAGTGCCACTCAGAACTTTAATATAACGCCGGCCCATAACAAATGGGCCGGCGTTATGCTTACCATCAGGCAAGCGACCAGTTCGTCTCGCTATCAAATAACATTTAAAAAAAGAACTTAATTTAGTACTTACAAGACAGTAGGAGGTCTTTGAAGAGTGGGGAGTCCCCATAAGGCCTCGCGGCGAGAGCCAGAATTTGCTCGTGAACGTTACCAGCCGCCGACGCACCAGCCAAACTGTTGCTATAACAAGATATCATGGAGACGGGTCAATGGAGAAAGAGAGCCGGTCAAAGGAGAAACAGAGACGAGTCAAAGGAGAAAGAGAGACGGGTCAAAGGAGATAAAGAGACGGGTCAAAGGAGGTGAAGAGAGACGGGTCAAAGGAGGTGGAGAGATGGGTCAAAGGAGAAAGAGATACCGGTCAAAGGAGAAAGATAGACAGGTCAAAGGAGAAAGTGAGACGGGTCAAAGAAGATAGGGAGACGGCTCAAAGAAGAAAGAGAGACATCCAAATTAAGACTAGAACATACTCGCACTTTGTAGTACAATGTACCGCGAGTATATAAGTGGATCGGCACGCGGCTAGGACACAGTTTCGATTGAGATACAAAGCGATACACATCGAAGAGAGTTTAAAACTTAAATGGATCAAAATGAAATTTTTGTTAAACTTTTGTAATGTTATTGTCAGCAAATTCACAGAATGCGATTTTTGATAAATATATTAAGTGATTGTTCATCTTCAAAAATGTTGAGATGCGCGAGCGAGAAAGCGAAGCGGAGTATCCTGCCCTTAAGTTGGATCACGAGAGCAGCGAAGAGATTCCAGAGTAGAATTCTGAGCGGAGCGAGGGAAACAAAGACCGAGATGAATTTTTTTTCACTGGTTATGTTCTCTACTTTTTGCCATTGACTGCGAGAAAGTAAATATAGTAGTTATATTTATCAAATTAATATTAAATTAGGTCAATGTAATCGCTTCATTCGACCAGCCAGTAGATATATTCTATGTTTTATTATTTTAGGTACAAAATTCGATTAATTCGTGCTTGTTTCAAATTCAAAATGTTTTTAATTTCTTGTGAATAAAAGTGAGTTCTATTCACCGTTATCGATGAATCAAACTGCCTTTTTCGAGTGGCAATGTTAAAAAATAATTTCTTACTTCGCAACCACACCCTAAAAGTCGAGTCAAATTAAAAATCCCTACCTTTTCTAAATCTGTTGAAAAAATTAAGAGTGTAAGTAAGTGTGACTTACTTGGTCAAACTGTTGTTGGCGTTGAGTCCGAGCCCGAGCGAGTTGTTGCCGAGTCCGGAGTTGTTGCCGAAGATGCCGCTTCCCAAACCACCGTCCAAACCTAGAAAATACAAAAGTACATAATGGGGAGGCACAGGCAAAGCTAATCTCAGATGGCGCCACCATCGCTGGTGCTTGTCATTGATATTTACTTTGAAGGTTAATGAATTAAACTATAACCAGTAAACATGCTCGCGTCTTAAAAATCATTAGATTTGAAATGATCACTACATAACCTAGAAGAATATAGTTTCCAATAATTTTTGATGCGGGAATGCTTTGATCCACGGCTACAGTTTTATTTATCGTCAGAAGGGAAACGTGGGTACGTTTATTTTTACACTGAAATGCAGATGCACTCTGCTCATCAAACCGGAACACAGTAATGGTTGCACGTTACTGCTTGGCGGCTGACTTCACTCACAAAGCGGTGGTAACAACCCAGACGGACACTCGCAGAAGAGTTAGTCCTCCCACTAACAAAACGTACCTGTTCTGAAGCTGTTGTTAGCGTTTGGCGTTTGGAACATGGTCGAGCCGCCGAGTTGTCCGAACGGTTGCGTCGCAGGCTTATTCTGGAACGAGCTGCCGAGGCCGCCACCTGCAAAAAGGACATAGGTGTTGATTCTGTCGTTTCATACATAAAACTAATTTTAGTTTCGCTCTCTTTCCAATAATCGAAACCATAAGAAAAAGATGGAACATGAAAGACAGATGGTAGGACTAACTCTTCTGCGAGTGTCCGTCTGGGTTGGTACCAACACTTCGCTCGTGAAGTCAGCCGCCAAGCAGTAATGTGGGAACATTACTGTGTTCCGGTTTGATGAGCAGAGTAGCCAGTGAAATTACTGGGCTTATGAGACTTAATTCCTAATGTCTAAGGGTAGCAGCGGGCGCGCTGCAGTGCCGCGCTGGACTTTGTTTCAAAGTTCTGAGTGGCACTGCAATTGTTATGGGCCGGCGTTATGCTTACCATCAGGCAAACAACCGGCTCGTTTCGCTATCAAATAACATAAAAAAAGGAAAAACAAAATGGCAGAGGAATCTTTAATTCATAACACAAGTGCCATTTAAGCAGGTCACTCACTTTTCAGTCTTTCTTTTTATTTTCTTCTGAGTCCTATCATTACCACAATCAATAAAAGTTGATAAAAACGTCATGATCTCGATTTTTAAATACAATAAAAACTTACATACCTAGTGTGGGCTGGGTGGAGCCGAAACCGAAAGTCGGCTGAGTGGCGGCCGGTTTACCGAAAGCATTCGCGCCGCCGAATAAGCCGCCCGATGTCGAAGTGCTGGTGCCGAAACCTAGGGCTTGCGTACCGATACCTGTAACAAGTCACTATCATCAATGTTGGTTCAACTATTACTATTTTATTTACCACTAGCTGTACCCGCGGCTTCGCCCACGTCACCTAAGTTACTCCTTGTAACATCAGCTATCTGCCAGTGAAAGTCCCGTCAAAATCAGTCAAGTCGTTTCGGAGATTGCCCGAAACAAATAGACAGACAGACAAATTTTAGAAATTGCTGTTTTTTTATATGTACCTTATGTACTTTTATATGCATTTAGTGAAAAGCTGATATTTTAAGCAAAGGGGTTGACAGAACGAAAAAATTGATAGAAAAGTGTGCAATCGATAATTTGATGATAGACATTATTATTAATTGATTTTAAATTATAACATGATAAACTTGAATTATTGAAAAATCGTGAATGGATCCTTTTTGCAAGATTGTTATTTTAAACAAAACTATAAAAACTATAGTAAAAGAAGTTTTTTTCGTGCAGTTATTTTTCTTAGACTGGGAACACAGCAGAGATTTGAAACATGTTGTGCAAGCGCCGCCATTTACTTTTTCTGTCTGTTGATCTGTGCCAATCTCCGAACTCGAGTGTGTATCTTGTTTCGATGTGTTGTTGTTAAAGATCTGTTATTTTATAGTGGGTTTGTTTAAGTTTTTGTAGTTGGTTCTTGTTACGTTATAATTTAGCCGCGCGAGAGCAAAGCCGGGGGAAATAGACACAAAAACATTTTTCACAAGTGAAAAATGTTTTGGGCAACTGGCATGTCACTTTGACAGTGACTTTTCGTGACATTTCTTTGTTTACACAAAATATCTAAGATTATGGAACAGGGTATACCTGGTTGCGGTGCCCCGAACGTTGGCGCTTGTGTCTGCAAAGGCTTAGCGCCAAAGAGTCCGCCGCCGGTACCAAAGGCGCCGAAGCCTGTGCTAGCCGGCTGGGCGCCGAATACCGATGTGGCCGGCTTAGCACCGAACAAACCACCACCGCTTGTCTAAGAAGAAAAAAAAACAAATGTCAGATTCGCCACGCCACAATACGTGATACCTTGCCAATAACGCGTTGAGACGTGTAATTAAAGAATTGTATTCTCTATGCCGCACAATAGGTTGTCTATGCCCCAGGGCATTTTGACAATCAATTATTTTCCTAGGTGGTAGGACTAACTCTTCTGCGAGTGTCCGTCTGGGTTGGTACCACCGCTTTGCTCGTGAAGTAACATAAACGTTTACAAACTCATACTCCTGCACTAGGATTCCCTGTGTCGCAGGTGACATGTACAAACATCCAAGACCCGAGAACAAATCCTATGGCCGTCTACAACAAATACAGAGGGTGTATGAACAAATACAGGCCGCAAACACACATCACTATCGATATGTATATTATTGTTAATATATAATGATGCCTGTACCTAGGATAGGGGATTAGTAACTTACCTGGTTTTGTAGGGCGTTTCCAAAACCGAAACTCGAGGTGTTCGTACCGAAGGCCGGGGCCTGCGTCGTGGCCGGAGCGCCGAACAGACCCGTCCCTGCTAGCAAGATAATGATGATAACATCGATGCTAAACAAGACATTGTACATGTGTTTCAAATCAATAAAATTAACCATATGTATGTAGTTTAAAAACAATGAAATTATTGCCTTTAAAAAAGCGTGAATCAACTTCGATGAAAATATACGCAATCACACCCCATTTTTCCACCCATAAGTATTCTGTCAAAAAATATGTTAAAGGACCACCCACGAGATATACCCTAGTCATGAAAAAGGAAACATTTTAATCGGTTGGTTTCGCCTTGTTTAGGAGTTAAACAGTGTTTAAGACAGGTAAAAGTGTGTTCAATTTTTTTTAGTAAGTCCGAAAGTGTTATTTTACGAAAAAAAACATGTTTTAGATAAACAAAATTTTCCAAACAAAACTTCCTTAGTTCATTAGCTAATATTGAATAACTCAAAAATAACCAAGTTGCGCACATGGTATCACATGACCAAATGGGGAAGCACAGGCAAAGCTAATCTCAGATGGCGCCACCATCGCTGGTGCTTGTCATTGATGTTTACTTTGAAGGTTAATGAATTAAACTATAACCAGTAAACATGCGCGCGAAAATAACTAGATTTGAAATGGTCACTACATAACCTAGAAGAAGAATTGGTTTCCAATAATCTTTGTTGAGCAATGATTTCATCCACAATTTCCGTGTTTTCTCGTCAGAAGGGAAACGTGTGTACCTTAATTTTACACTGAATTGTACTTTACAGAGGCATACTTTATTTCAAAGATGATTTTTGTTTACTTATTAAAATGTTATAATGAAGTTTCATAGTGAAACAACACCAGCGATAATGCACCACCTAGCGGAATAAGTAAGCAATGTGCCTACCCATTAGCTGCAAATATGCTTTACTATAACTCCTTGCAAAGAAAGCATTGCTTTTCCAATCACCCTGTCTAATAGATCCTATTATAGGAGTTGTTTTCCTATTATAGGGGTTGTTTTCCTACCCGTGCCTGTAGTGGCCCCAAAAGCGGGCTTGTTAGCGCCGAACAGCCCCGTCGTATTTGTAGTAGCCTGCGTATTACCGCCGAAGGCGAAGGAATCTGTTTGAAGGAAATAAATTTAATATTTTTAGGGTTCCGTACAATGACAACACGGAACCCTTGCAGGATAATTTGACCATCTGTCTGTCAAGAGAATCTAAAAAGATTACAACGTTTGCGCCGTAATTCTAATACGTGGCTAATTTATAAAAACAATACGAGCAAAATTATTTGAATTCAAATCAAGTACTCACTCGATTGGCCGAAAGCGCCTCCCGTACCAAGACCGCCCCCGCCGAAAACACTCGGAGCGCTAGTCGTAGCCGGCTGCCCGAACGTGGCTGTAATATTTGAAAGTAGCTGTAATATTTGAAAGTAGCTGTAATATTTGAATGTAGCTGTAATATTTGAATGTAGCTGTAATATTTGAATGTAGCTGTAATATTTGAAAGTAGCTGTAATATTTGAACGTAGGTGTAATATTTGAATGTAGCTGTAATATTTGAACGTAGGTGTAATATTTGATTGTAGCTATAATATTTGAACGTAGCTGTAATATTTGAATGTAGCTGTAATATTTGAACGTAGGTGTAATATTTGAAAGTAAAGAAAAAAGGTATATGAATGAAAGCTAAATTAAAAATTTTGAAATATCCCACAATGGCTTAAATTTGATTGACAAGACTAAATAATTTTTTGAAAAACCCTATGTTGTTGATGGTACTTGATTATAAAGAGAAAGTGAATCTACGCTTGCGATCAACTTACTGGTCCCACCGAAAAGAGGTTTAGCGCCTTGTTGCGGTTGCTGAAATGGAAACATGCTTCCCCCTGGAAACAAACATATTTTGTTTAAAAAACCTTACTTTGAATTACTATGTGGTTGGTTTACTAAGTGGTAGGATTAACTCTTCTGCGAATGTCCGTCTGGGTTGGTACCACCGCTTTGCTCGTTAAGTCTGCCACCAAGCAGTAACGTGTTACGGTTTGATGAGCAGTGGCCAGTCAAATTACTGGGCTTATGAGACTTGATACCTAATGTCTCAGGGTATCGAGGGCACTGCAGTCCCGCGCAGGACTTTGTGTTTCAAAGTTCTGAGGGGCACTGCAATTGTTATGGGCCGGCGTTATGCTTACCATCAGGCAAACGACCAGCTCGTCACCTTATCAAATATTATCATTACGTGGGCGAAGCAGCGGGGCACAGCTAGTCTAAAATAATAAAACAACCATACCTGAGCTACCCTTCCTGCCCGCTGTGTAATCTTCTAAGCGAAGCTCTTCCAATGATTTCGTCTCATATTCCTGATGGCAAAGAGATACAGTGGTGGTCATATAATTAAGAATGATTATTAGTACGACACCGATACTATGTTTTCAACATAATTTCAGTGCGCAATTTGCTACTAACTGAATCTGTTACTGTTCTGTCTGTCACAATCTGACTTTACCTTCATACATGTGATGCAATGGTGTTTGATATTGATGTTCTGCGATGTGCCAGATTTGACCACCACGTCTGTCCCCACAACGGGGTTGTATTTCGCATGACCGGTGCCTGTCGCTTGCTGCTGTTGGCCGAAACCACCTGTGAGTAATAGAATAATGTTACTTTATACACCTAACTATACCCTGCTCCAAAATCTTAGATATTTTAGGTTTGATGAGCAGAGTAGCCAGTGAAATACTGGGCTTATGAGACTTAATACCCAATGTCTCAGGATAGCGAGCGCACTGCAGTGCCGCGCAGGACTTTGTGTTACAAAGTTCTGAGTGGCACTGCCATTGTTATGAGCCGGCGTTATGATTACCATCAGGCAAACGACCAGCTCGTCTGACGTCTCGTTATTAATTAGCATAAAAAAAAGATACGTAGAAGTGTGCGCGATCGCGCATGTACTTACGAATTTTTGTGTATGAAAGAATGAAAACCAACCTGCGGTGTTATTGAAGAGGCCACCGCCCCCGCCCATGGTGGTGTTCTGCTGACCAAACAAGCTGGTCCCTGTAGTGGATGTGTTGCCAAACAAACTGGAGTTCTGGTTCTGGTTTGTGGTGGTAGCGCCGAAGCCAAATCCTAATGGGAATTGAAGAGACGTAAGTACTTACTTATTCTTATTCAAAATGGGGGCATTAGGCCTGCACTGATGTCCCGCTTGGAGTGTATTGTGCATTTCCCCTGCCAGCGTCAACCTAAGCCACCCCAGCTCACCTAAGCAACCCCAGCTCACCTATGCCGCTCCAGGTCACCTAAACCACGCCAGCTTACCTAAGCCACCCCAGCTCACCTAAGCCACGCCACCTCAACTAAGCCACCCCAGCTCACCTAAGCCACGCCACCTCAACTAAGCCACCCCAGCTCACCTAAGCCACCGCACCTCAACTTAGCCACCCCAGCTCACCTTTACATTTTACATTACACTTTTCACATTAAATATTTCACGATTTTACATAGGTATGCAAGATTTAGGATCAACTGAAGACCGGGAAGTGAGTCAAATTTAGCTTGCAAGATTTAACCTAAACAAACTAACCTATATACATTGCAATTTAATTAAAAACTTGTAATAAGATACAAACCAGCCGGTTTCGCCCCAAACGCATTGCTCGGCTGGGCGCCCCCAAACACGCCAGTGGACGTGTTCTGAGCGAACAGTCCCCCGGCGCCCCCCGCAGTGCTGGCGCCGAAGCCGAATCCCGGCGTGGAGCCGAAGGCCGGCGCGGGGGCTGCGCTGGCGCCTCCGCCGAAGAAACCGCCGCTTGTATTCGACGAGCCGAACAGACCTGGGAATAATAAAGTATAATAAATTAAAAAATAAATAAATAATAAATTAATAATAAATAAATAAAGAATAATGATGACAAAAACATAAAAATTTACACACTCATATACCCCTGCACTAAGATTCCCTGTGTCGAAAGAACCATGGACACATATACATATATGAAATATATTTTATAGTGTTAACCGACACTAGCGGATGTTATATACCAGAAGACGCTGGTTCGAATCCTGTTGGAAGCGAAATTTTTGTGATGTATATATTTGTGTGAACATATACATATACACAAAACAAATATCAAGACCTGAGAACAAACTTTATGTTTAGCACACAAAATCTGCAGGCTATTTCTCGCCTCTCAATATTAGTGACCCCTTTTAGGTACTATGCAAGGCTGCATAGTCGTCACTTAGCGAGAGTACTTGTAATTAAAACTTAAAAAACTGAAGTATCAAAGAAAAATCTGATAAATAAATAATTTTGGTGGCAAAAACAGAATCTTGAGCGTAGCAAGGGTTTTAAAGATACGCTACGCAAAATTACTTTGCTGCCGAGAGAAACAAATAATTGTTCATCTCACTACAGAGAGGGAAGATTCTGTTTCACATTCGAAATCTGCGTGCAAAAGTGCTTTTTCCGCGCTAGCGTATAAATGCCCTTTTTGCACGCAGATTTTGAATGCCTTTCCGAGCTTGCGAGGTGAAAAGTTAATTCTCACCGCCGCCCGTGGCCGGCTGCGCCGCAGTGTTGGCGCCGAATGCCGGCGGAGCGCCGAACGCGCTGGTACCGGTCGTCGGTTTGAATCCGCCGAAAGGCGACGCCGCGGGGGACGCCGCCGCGCCGAATGTCGACTGCATGCCTGGGAAACGAGTATAAAACATTACATACATACATTATCAGCCTCTTACGCTCCTACTGCTGTGATACCGGCCTTCTCTCAGAGAGAGTTATGGGCCATAATCCAGCAAGCGGGCCCAGTGAGGCTTGGTGTGAAAGGCGGTAGCACCATCAATACAGGCAGCCTAGTCTATTTAATAAGTATAGAGTTAGACTGTGGTCGTTGCCATGCTTAGACTGTTTATAAAATGATGTCGTCACTTATTACTTTTATCTGCTAACGAAATTCGTTTATGTGTTGTGTTCTTATATATATTATTCTTTATTGTGTCTACTATCTGTATATGTTTTATAAATGAACTATTCAGAATATTAATCCTAGTGTTGTTATCTCCTTCTCATTCCACTGCCCACAAGATCCAGCTTTGCACCCGTATCACTTGGTGTATGTCACATTTCCTCGAATTTCGTGGTTCTTGAACATGCGTGTTTCCTCACGATGTTTTCCTTCACCGTTCCTTCACATGGCTCGATATAAATAAGTAAGTGGTGCGGGGCCGAGTCGAGATTTGAACTATGATGCGTCGGATTGAAAGTCGCACAAGTTCCAACTCGAACACACTCGCTCTAAAACTAAAAACATTAATTTAACACAACTAAAAAACTTTATACTAGCTTCTAACTTATCCCTGCGTGGCGATTTCCATAGGAACTGTGCATTTTTGCGGGTCAAAAAGTCTGTTTCTCTCCGGTCCTTAAGAGGAACCTACCCGCCATACTTTTCATACAAACGCTCGTATGTAATTATAGTTGTATCAATTTTTTTCTTTAGGTGTTTTGAACAAATAGGTATCTTGTGCATCTAGGTTTTTATGGAAACAAAATAAACAACAGCCTTTTTAAACAAATTTTACCTTGACTAGGGCTGTTCACAATATTTTCATAAATGTAAAAGTAAACAAAACACTTTCATAGGAACCTTGGTCATGTAATGGAGATTCTAAATAACAAAAAAAAATTTCACAAATTTTTAAGGCACTTTCAAAAACACGTATTTCCTGGAGTTTTAGGAAATTACCACGCACTAATTGCCTTCGGAAACTTTCTTTGGAAATTTATTTTAAAATTTTCAGAATGCTCTGGCGTTGTCTCTCTTTTCCGTAGTGCCTGTTTTTCTTCGATGAAACAACAAGCCTTTGGGCCATTTTTGCGTTCTACTGAGGCAGGCCGGGGAGGGGCACCTTAAACTATATCCCCACATACATGAACACTGCAATCCATAAAATTCCAAACCAACATTACAAAAACCGTGTGTGTGGAATCTCAGATCGATTGTGGAATGATAGAAAAATTGGAAATCCAAACGTTCCAAATCCAATGTTCCAACTCATCGCTAGTGGCCGATACGACGATCCATTTCGCGCTCCGTTGGTACTCGAGACGCAGAATTCCGAAAAATGGAACGTTTTGTTGTTCTTTGACAATTTTAAACTGAATCATACAACCGTTATACAGAGTTTATTTCCACGGCTGTTATATTCAACCGTTATACACTGTTTAATAGTAAATCTGATACAATTTATGAAGACACTAGCTTCTGCCCGCGATTTTCACCCGCGTTCCCACAGGAACCGTGCATTATCAAGGATAAAAAGTAGCCTATGTTACTCTCTGGTCCATAAACTATATCTATGCCAAAAATCACATCGATCCGTTGCTCCGTTACTGCGTGAAAGCAGGACAAACCAACAAATCAACAAACACACTTTTGCACTAATAATATTACTAGCTTCTGGCCGCGGTTTTCACCCGCGTTCCCACAGGAACCATGACTTTTTCTGGGATAACAAGTAGCTCAATATGTTACTCTCCGGTCCATAAACTATATCTATGCCAAAAATCACGTCGATTCGTTGCTCCGTCACTGCGTTAAAGAAGGACAAACCAACAAACACACTTTCGCATTTACAATATTAGTAGAATTTATAATTTATGTATATAATAGGATACCACAGGGAAGCTAGTAGGATTATAAATATCTGTAAAACTTACCAAAGCCTGAAGTGGTAGCACCAAATGCTGGTTTCTGGAACATGTTTGCGTAGTTTGCCTTCTAACTCCTCAACGAAGGCCGTTCAGTATAGTATGTTGTGGTCCCTGTCAAGCTATCAGGAACATCATGGACTCTGAAAAAAAATATTAAACACTAATATGTATTAAATGTGAATGTGTGTTTGTTGGTTTGTTCTTCTTTCACGTAGCAACTGACCAACGGGTTGATGTGATTTTTGCCATTGATTTAGTTTATGGACCGGAGAGTAACATAGGCTACTTTTTATCCCAGAAAAATGCAAGTTTCCTGTGGAAGTGTAAGTGAAACTGTGGGCGGAAGCTAGGACTCAGCAAATGGAGAATTTATGGAGCCGATGTCAAATATGATGAACAACTGGAACCGACTACCAGAGGATGTTGTGTCTGCATCCTCAATAAACTGCTTTAAGAATAAACTTGACAACTGGTTACGAACAAACAATACTTCCTTAATACAAAAGTGAACAATCGTGACTTTCAACACTGTGTAATATAGACATATCAGCACATGTGCTGCTCGTCTATAATTAAATAAATAAATAAAATATGTCAGAAGAAGTTTAGAGGTGGCGCCGGTGACCAAATGGATCAGAAGTATAGAACCATAAACTATTTCTATGCGCTTAATCAAGTTGATCCTTTGTTTTGTTGCTGCTAAAGATCACAAACCTGTGATCTGTCTACCTGCTTTCTCAGTCATTTACTATGCACACTACTGTAGGATGCCGCAGCCACCAGTTTTATGGATTTCTGAAGATTCATAAGAAGGATGTTACATCCTATTGTAAGTCAAAGTGATTCCCCTTCTTATGACTTAGCAAAACATGTTGCAACTGTATTTCAGCAACTCGTAACCCACACATTGTCGTATGTCAGGGACTCTCGCCATTTCGTTAGCCAGCAGATCAAGGTCGAAGTGAATGAGGTTATGGTGAGCTTTGATGTTCAATCCTTATTTACTAAAGTACCGGTGTAAGAATGAAAGAAACTGCAAGAAAATAACATCCCATTGGAGTATGCAAAGTTGCTTGAGCATTGTCTTTCCTCTAGCTATTTCTTATATAGAGGAAAATTCTATCTACAAATTGATGATGTTGCTATGGGTAGCCCGGTGGCACCAGTAGTAGCAAATTTGTGGATGGAACATATTGAAGATCTAGCTATCTTCACATGTCCGGTCCCAATTATGTGCTGGAAGAGGTATGTGGATGACATTGTTTGCATTATCAAGGGAGGTGAAATGGAGGTGATGCAGTGCTTGGACCACTTGAATAACATGCACAAAAACATGCAGTTCACTGAAGAAATGGAAAAGGACCAAATTTTGGCATTCCTAGATGTAAAAGTTATGTAAAAAGTGATCGTACACTCAGCCACACAGTTTATAGAAAGCCAGCTCACACTGACCACTATTTAAACACTAACTCACACCACCACCCCTGCCATTTAAACTCCGTAGTTTCCTCACTCACCAACCACGATGCTGACCATCTCGATGAAGAATTAGCCCATGTAAAAGAGGTTCTATGGAGGAATGGATATAGGGTTGATGTCCTACATGTAAGAAGACAGAGGAACAGCTCGGAAACACCAAAAGTTGAATGTCAACCAGCTACCTGAGGGGAGTAACTGACAAACTAGGTTGATTATTGGGTAAATACGATATCAGAACCGTGTTTAATCCTCACAGGAAAATCAATCAATGTCTGCATTCTCTGAAAGATACACTACAATTATGACATCCTAGAGTCTATAAAGTTGACTGTGGTTGCGGATGTTTATATATTGGACAGACAGAATGAACTGTGTCATGTTGCATTAAAGAACACATCAAGGCTGCGAAGATCAACAATATTAACAAGTCTGCTGTAGCGGAACATCTGCTAGATTCAGGTCCTAATCGCTGGATCGAGTTCCACAAAACATGTATGGTCAAGGAAGCGATAAAAATATCTCAACATAAAACCTTCAATTGGGAAGACGGTTTTAAATTGTCCAGTGCATGAATCCAGTTATTAGTGTGTTTAGAAATAAATCGCAGCCTTTCAATGACTCTCAAAAACCTAATAGTGATATTGTGAGTGTGTTTTGTCGTGACTTTCAAGTGAGTTCCGGTAGTGCACGTAATAAACGAGTGAGAAAGCGGGTAGACAGATTTGTATGCTCGTAATTGGGTACTATTTTGTAATGCCTAATAAAAGGTTACGAATAATCAATTCCACAATATTTACATAATATTGCGATAGAACAAGGAATGCATAGTTTTACAATGTTTGGCAACACAATTACACTCTGACGCCTAATACATCTCCTGCAGAGTTAAACAAAATTAGAGTTCATAACCTATCAAATTATACAAAAACAACATGTAATTACGAACTAAAACCACTCAGCATTTTGATAATTCACGATTTATTATAGTAATAAGGATATTTATCGAAAAATTTTGCGTATTGTGCTTAATTTCACGACAAATTTTAACTCAAATTTTGAGTTTTGAATTTTGATTAGATTGACGTATAATCCGGCCGAACTGTAGAGGTTTGACAAAAATCGTTGTAATCATCGCTATTATATGGTTTCTTAAGATTTTTAAGCAGAGAATACTCTTAAATTTGAAACGAATTTATTTAAACACGCGATCATGTGCTTGTTGAGCATCCAAAAAGTGAAAAACTCAAAATATTTGCATTGTTTACGTGAAATAACACGACGGTTAACTTCTGTAAATCGGTCGGTTATCCCAAACATTTGAATTCTCACATGACAAAAATACTTACGGAAAAAAACTGATAATCCCGGAATCGGTACACACAAAGAATTATGTAGAAAACAATCTGGAACACTGGATTTTTATTAACTTTTTAACACAAATGCAGCACAGCAAGAAATAGGTAAAAGGTTGCACTATTTGTGGTTGCACTATAATTTCCACAGATAGTCATAAAATAATAAATACCCTAGTGTCAAATGTCAATATACACTAGTACTGGAGGAATCAGTGACATCAAAAACGCGGTCTGATAGAGACTAACTATTAAGGAGGTATGTCTCTTTCTAAAAGGGCGACCTTGCTTTATGAACTAAACGGGACAAATGTTAGATGATTTCTTGTGGTACAAATTATGTATTCTATTTAATTTTAATTATTTAGTACAGTCAGCAATATACTTAAAGGCGATATCTACCGAGAAAAATAATCACTGTTTGAAAGAAACAGTAATACCAGTGAATCAGAGATATTATTGCTATCTTGTTTATCAGAAGGAACTTTCTCTTTGTTGCTTCTTTAGGTCGCACACATACAGGTAGTAAGTCAATTAAATACATAATTTTTTTTACCAAACACAGTTATATTAAAAAATGTTGCTTTCATAAACGTCTCAATCAATCACACCACACTTATTCTATCCTCTCCTATTAAAATTATAAATGCAAAAGTGTGTGAGGATGGATGTGTGTTACTGATTCACTTAAAAACTATTGAACGGATTTTAATGAAACTTTAGAGAAAAAGGGCTTATACATCAGAATAATACATAGAAAACAATTATTATGATATAAATACATAGAATACTGAATCCAACCCTGGTCTGTGGTGTGCGGTTATTTATGCCGTTTTACCACATAAAACTACTTTTGGACGCCTGTTTAGCTAGACAGTGTCTAAAGGTAAACGTCTAAAATTATTAGAAATGTCACGAGAGAATGGAGTTAGACAATGGTTAAGCACTACGTAAATCAAGATTTGTGGTTTCCCATATTTAATCACGTGACTAAGGCATGTTTAGGAGTTAAACGCTGTATAACAAATGTTTAAGGTGTGTTTAATTTGTTTGTGGTAAGATCGCTACCGTGTTACCACAAAAACAACTTTTAGACGCCTGTTTAGCTAGACAATGTCTTAAATTATTAGAAATGTCACAAGATAATGAAATTAGACAACGGTCAAGCACTGCGTAAATGAGGATTTGTGGTTTCAATATTTAATCACGTGACTAAGGCATGTTTAGGAGTTAAACACTGTTTAGCACAGGTTTAAAATATGTTTAATATTTTTGTGGTAAAAGGCGATCTGTCGAATCCAGCGTAGCGTTATAATATATTCTCTTTGCTGTGTCGCAGTCACAGTTCACAGAATACATTTCTATATTATGTCCACAGAATAGGTAGTGTACATCACAGAGTATGTACATACTTTCTTGGTGTACATTATGTCGAAAGTCGACTGTCGAGTGTCCTGTGTCCACAGAGTACTTTTCTATATACTGAACGAGTGTCGAAGTGTCGATGTCAGGAGTACACTACATATACAGTTTGTGGTACACTACCTAGTCTGCTAGCTACATATATAGTAATCTGTGCCTAGTCTGTGAGTTTGTGTCAGGAATTAAAATACGGTTACTTTGGAATTGCTACAAATAATATTTAATGAAAAGCTACAATGAACAAAGATGAGAAACAGATTATTTTCGAGATATACCGGGCCTGCCGACTGTGTGGCGCTGGCGCCGGGTACAAAATGCCTATCATTCAAAGTGTGATAAACTTAGGCGGTGAAGATATTGAATTGAAGCAGAAGATAATGGAATGTGTTCAAATAGAGGTATTGCTAAAAGTCTACAAATGTCTAACAGTTCCACTCTTTTAGTCAATTCCAGAGTTTTAAAATCTTAATCAGCACAATCTTACAAATTGTTGTCAAACAAACAACACTCACAGAAGTATAAGTTGACTATCATCATAATATATCTTTTTAAAATAAGCTAGATGCTGCGTTTCTTACATTTACAGTAAAACATCTTTATTGTCCCAATTTTACCAATAAACTTTTAGTATCATTGAAGAAAAAAATAGTTGTAGATGATTGTAGTGATTTCAATAACGAATCAGTAGACTAAACAAGCATAAAACCATATCTAGGCTCTCTCATGATTTATATCCACTCCATCTGCAGCCTTGCTGTGCTCCCACTGATAGGATACCGGCCTTCTCTCAGAGAGAGTATGTGTTATAATCTATCGCACCATATCCAATGCTACTATCCATCATATACCAAACTATCAGTGTAACTACTATTATGAGTACAACTGGAGTATGACTTTAGTATTTTCTCAAAAACTATTAATCTCCACATTTGTGCTGCATGTTTGTGACTGCTTTTATAAGTCTATCTGTGAAACTTTCTATTTACAGGTGAATAACAGTGATAGGATGCCTCCACTAATATGTGAGCTGTGTGTAGATAAGGTGAATGATTTCTTTGAGTTTCGAAGAATGTGCCAAGAAATCAATAAAAAGACGAGATTACGGCTGGGTTTACCGCTGCAAACTAAGGCTCGGGACAGTGTATGTATCTCCAATCTCTTTAGATTACCCGTAGACTCTAGCCACATTTGCCCTGCCTTTTAGGCATTGAACCTAAGCCTGGTTTACATTATTCTAGTAGTATTCCATTCATTCAAATCTAGTTCTGGATTGATACTGGATCCAGTGAGCGAATCAACCCAGTAACTGGATTGGCAGTCCAGCGCACCTATTCCAACGCTACTGGAATCATGTAAATGTGCAATCCAGTGCCAATCCAGCGCTGGCAGAAATTTCACAAACATAATGTGTGTGGTTGTTTCTTGCCTCTTGTTGTTCAAAATAACAGAGAAAAAGTTACCTGAAGACCAAATATTGCAGCTTGTCATTTTATACAGTGTGTGTTTATGGGATACAACATAAAATTATTATAAACAAAGACATGCACTAATCTGCTTTGCAAAATTTCTGTGAAAATAGGCAAATTAAAGGATTCAATGTGTAGGATGTTTAAAATAAATTAAGAAGTATCACTGTTTTCTTCTTGAATTCAATGTCACTGTAGTGTAGTAAACTTTAATGGATTCTAAATGACAGGAGTAATGTGGACAACATTGACCCAGTCCAATTCAACACAGGACTGACTTAATAATGTAAACTGGGCATTACTTAATCTTCTCTCGTTTTCTTGCCCCTCTATTTCAAATTAATTAAAAAACATAACTTATATCTTCAACTAATACCTATTACATTTGAAGTATGTACTATCTAAGATAATTAGCACCAGAATATGTCTTCATGATGCTTCTCTCTCTGTTTATTCTTAAACTGTGTTTGGTATATCCTTCCAGCCAGAAGCAGATGATAGCATTCGCGGTGTCACAGAGCCTGTTTATGTGAGCAGTGATTCTGATGAAGGGGAACCACTTTCTAAGCATCAAAACACAACGGTGAAGAGCAAACCTAGACCGAAGTCTGCTAAAACTAAGACGCTAGATGTTAAAATTAAGGTAAGGTAGAGGTAAAATAAGGTAATAAGACTACAATTATGAATTTTGTGGTCGTGCAACATCCCGATTCGAATTTCGATTTCAATTTATGTCATTGGTTAATGATCCTTCTTATTTGTTGATATTAATAGACAAGTATAAAATCATGGATCACAGAATGTTGTGTGATAATTATTGTTATGTGATAGTTATTGTTATTATGATCTGTTCCAGATTGAAAACTTCCAGCAGGTGAACAAAGAGAGAACTCACTCTCCCTCACCCGAGGCCACAGAGCGGAGAGAGACGAGGAAGAAGCGACCACCCAGTCCTAAGCGGACCAGACAGACCAAGACTGATGACTCTCCTCTGAGCGAGCTTCAGGTATGTTAAACTTGTATTGTTACAAGCAATTAACAATTAACAACACCAATATTCTGCCCTCCTAACTATAAACAGCTCAATCAACAGTTTTGGCCAAAATGAGTTATATACATATTCGGAATCTACGTAATGAGATCTATTTGGATCAATTACCCGTTTTTTCGTTTATTTAATAGAAAAGGAAATATGTAATGTTAAGCATAAAAAACGTAAGTGACATATTTTTATATTTTTCCTAAGGATTAACAGCGTATGGTAGCCTACGGTTCACTACTTGCGAAAGACATGCGATGAATACTGACGAATATTATGCACCAATAGGTATAGCAGAAAATATTTTTTTTTATAATATTTTCATGATCTTTTGTGTTAAAATACGGAAGAAAACTTTAAGTGCGTTTTTCTCGAAACTTACCGCCATGCACTTGCGCTGGTCTGATGATTGAGCCGGAAGGCGCGCTGGAACTCTGTTACGAAGCGACGTAACCCGAGCGGGTTTGAGTTTGATTGAAGTGTGTTTACAAGTCTCGTTATCCAGTACGCTAAAAAAGTAAGAAGTGATTATTCTTATTTCAGAGTGAGAATAATTCCCTGCTAGTACCGCGGCAGAAAAGGTCACGGGAAGAGGTCATCATTGTACCGCCACCGCCGGCGAAGAAAGCAAAGTAAGTACAGGAGGCCTACCACCAAGGTGTTTCGGAAGGCAGGGGGTCAAGCCCAAGCCGAATCTCACCAAATCTCACGTGGGGAGAGTTGGGGATGGGGGGGGGGGGGGTCTCAGCAAGCGAGTATCACGTAATTTTTTTTCAGTGTAAAACTGCTAGAAATGTTTGTTAAATTAAGTAAACTACGTTTCTCCATTAAAATACTTGACGAACACTGCGGCGTACGGCAGTAAATCACAGATTAACGTATTTGCACTGAAAACTCGTATTTTGAGAAATATCACGTAAGATAGGGGGGGGGGGGGGGAGGGGGGATCGGATATTCAACTCCCAAACCATCCATCTATGGGATCGGATATTAAACTTCCGAACCATCCATGTGTGAGATCGGATATTCAACTTCCGAACCATCCATCTATGGGATCGGATATTCAACTTCCGAACCATCCATCTATGGGATCGGATATTCTAATCACTGCCAATCATCTTTTACCGCTTCAAAATGTAAGCTTCTAACTTACTATAAATGAATATAATTTTATTTACAGATTACCCCTCGAGCCCCCTAAAGCAGAAAAACCAGCCAGACCCGGCCCGAAGTCCTCCAAAGTCGCTGCGAAGCCGGACCCCCCACAGAAACAGCCCAACCCCTGCCCTAAAGCGGGGCCCAAGTCGAGGAAAATAGAAGCACTGCTTCTGCCGCCTCCAGCGGCGAAGAACCAGGAATCGCTGTTACCCTCTTCAAAGGTGAAGAAGCAGGAATCGCCGTTATCCTCTTTAAAGGCGAAGAAGCATGAATCGCCGTTACCCTCTTCAAAGGCGAAGAAGCAGGAGTCGCCGTTACCCTCTTCAAAGGCGAAGAGAGAGGCATCGCCGTTACCCTCTTCAAAGGCGAAGAGGCAGAAATCGCCATTTCCCTCTTCAAAAACGAAGAGAGAGGAATCTCCGTTATCCTCTTCAAAGGCGAAGAGGCAGAAATCGCCGTTACCTTTTTCAAAGGCGAAGAAGCAGGAATATTCTCGACCCTCGCCGAAGTCAAGAAAAGTTGATAGTTCGCCGGTGTTAGCTTTGAGATCGAAGGTACATTGTCATATAGGATTTTCTTTAAGGGGCAGAATCCGGCGTGCCGCTATCTCGCTCGCGCATCTCACCATTTTTGAAGATAAACCATCACTTAATTTGGGATTTTATGTTTTGCCCATTTTCCTGTATGAAAACCTGATCGGATCAAAATTATACTTTTGCCGTACCTTTGTAATGTTATTGCCAGCAACTTCACCGAATGCGATTTTTCATAATTATATTAAGTGATTATTTATGTTCAAAAATGTTAAGATGCGCGAGCGAGATAGCGGCGTGTCGTATTCTGCCCCTTAACTTCGTTTTTTTTTCTTTTTAAGATTCCGTACGTCCGAATGAAAAACGGACAATAACTCTTACAGAATAGCTCGTGTGAAAGTCCGCCTGTCTGTCAAAGTCAATTTGCTCTAAATCTACTAGCCATCTAGTCCGATTAAATTAAAAGGTACATATATCAAACACGGACGTGTAACGTCAGCGACAGATACAATGGCGAGGCAAAGGCAAAGCTAATCTTAGATGGCGCCACCATCGCTGGTGCTTGTCATTGATGTTTACTTTGAGGGTTAATGAATTGAAATACAACCAGTAAACATGCTCGCGTCTTAAAAATCATTAGATTTGAAATGGTCACTATAATATAACCTAGAAGAATAATTGTTTTTTTGATGAGCAATTGTTTGATCAACGATTTCTGTTTTTTCTCGTCAGAAGGGAAACGTGTGTACCTTAATTTTACACTGAATTGCACTTTACAGAGGCATACTATTAAATTGCTAAGATGATTTTTTGTTTGCTTACTAAAATTTTATAATGAAGTTTCATAGTGAGAGAACACCAGCGATAATGCGCCACCTAGCGGGATAAGTAAGCAGTATGGCTCCCCATTGATCCCGAAAGTTAACCTGTTTAAAAAAACTTGTGTTTCAGACACGAGACCCGTCTCCTCCGGCGCCAAGGTCCAGGAGGAGGGAAGCGTCTCCGCTCCCGAAAGCCGTTTCTAGGGCTTCGCCTCCGCCCCGAAAGAGCCGCAAATGCATGATATGCGGCTACAAGGCTATGAATCCTCAGGGTTTTGCATCTCACTTGAAGTCCCATACTGTACTATTCACACCAGAAAAGTAAGTCATAAGTTTTTACTCACGGTAAAGCTATGTTTTTAGCAGTCTAACGCAGCGCGTAAGCTATTTATACGATTTAGATTAAGGACAGGATACCGCGCGCCGCTTTCTCGCTCGCGCATCTCTACATTTTTGAAGATAATCAATATTTTACTATAATTATGAAAAATCGCTTTCGGTGAAATTGCTCTGGGTATAACATTACAAAAGTTTAACAAAAGTACCATTTTGATCCGATCAGGTTTTCATACATGAAAATGGGCAAAACATAAAATCTCATTTTTATGTTTGAAAACTTGAGTGGGTCAAAATGAAATTTTTGTTAAACTTTTGTAATGTTATTGCCAGCAATTTCACCGAATGCGATTCTTCATAATTATAATAAAATATTGATTATCTTCACAAATGCTGAGATGCGCGAGCGAGATAGCGGCGCCGTATCCTGCCCTTAAATGAATTATTTCGGTGATTGTAACTAATTACGTAACGATTTCCTTCTCCAAGTACATACGGAACAGTCGGTGCGCAAGCGAATTCGACTCGCACTTGACTGAAATATCTCGTTACAGGCAAGCGTGCAATGCTTGCGAGCTGTGGTTTGCATCAGCGGACGAGGCTAGTAATCACCACGATCAGCACACGGGCGCGGGCCGGCCGTACACTTGCAGCCGGTGCTACGATGACTTCACCACAATCAAAGACTACAACCTGTAAGTATTTTTTTATTGCGAATGGGCTTGCGTAAAACTAAGTAACCTGTGAAATGTAAAACTTGCAAACGAGCTGTGAGGAACAGGTGAACCGGCAAGTTCCAACCAGGGTAGGGGTATTATCAATCATTTTTTCGGGATAAAAAGTAGCGTATGTTACTTTCCGGTCCATAAACTATATCTATGCCAAAAATCACGTCGATCCGGTACCGATGCTGCGTGAAAAAAGGACAAACCAACAAACGTACAAACACTTTCGCATTTATAATATTTGTAGGATTTTTATTATTTACATGTTTACTCCCCCAGCCACTTCGAACGCAACCAATGCCTGGCAACGTACGAAGTGCCCGATGTCAAGTGCGAGGAGTGCTGGCACTACTACCCCACCTACAAACTACTGGAGGACCACAAGTGTCCCGGGGAGGGCGGCAGGCCTGGGGGTGAGGAATATTCAATACTCAATCGCTCATCTCGTGGCGAACGCAAACTGCAATTGGGATGTTGCTTGAAACACAAAATAATACATAAATGGGATGTTGCTTGAAACACAAAATACATAATTGGGATGTTGCTTGAAACACAAAATACATAATTGGGATGTTGCTTGAAACACAAAATACATAATTGGGATGTTGCTTGAAACACAAAATACATAATTAGGATGTTGCTTGAAACACAAAATACATAATTGGGATGTTGCTTGAAACACAAAATAATACATAAATGGGATGTTGCTTGAAACACAAAATACATAATTGGGATGTTGCTTGAAACACAAAATACATAATTAGGATGTTGCTTGAAACACAAAATACATAATTGGGATGTTGCTTGAAACACAAAATACATAATTGGGATGTTGCTTGAAATACAAAATACATAATTGGGATGTTTTACCGTAACATTTATTTATTGTTTGTTCAAAGGTAAATGTAGCAATTGCCCGCGGAAATATTCCCTGCTGAAGAATCTCGTGGTCCACGAGATCAGATGCAACCGGATAAAGAGTAAATATTTTCTATCATTAATTCACATGATTACGTTTGACTGCTTGCTATCTAGTCTGATATTAGCGACGGTACGGTCGAAGAACGTGAATATGCTAAACTAATGGCTGGTTTTTTTGTTCCATCGCAAAAGTTGAGTTGACCATTAGTAAAACTATACCCTGTTACAAAATTAAGTGCCAAACCAATTTTTAAATTGAATTTACGTATTTTGACCCCTGTTTTAACTATATTTAAAATTGACCATAGTTAAGTATGTTGCCATTTCAAATAACGCTGGCTTCCCCCAGTTTATTTAACTTATAGATACAATTGTAACTAATAGTTATGAAAAAAACCCGTTTTTGAGAAATATAACAATTGGTTGTATTTTTTAACCATTGGTTAGTCTTAGCTTAGACCTTACGCGAACTTTGTTTCTAAATACGAATGTGATTGATTGCATTAGCCGATGCTTTGCTAAGACTGTCCTTAGATCGTTTTACGGTGTTGTCTCTGAATATCACCCTAAATCTACTGAGTCTAATGTGATTTCCTTTAATGCTTTTTTGTTTTCTCTTTCATGCCCATGCCCATAGAAAAATTAGAAAAAGTGGCACCAGTCAAAGTTAAAAGTAAGTATGAGTGGTCGTTTTTTAGGGTTCCGCAACTAAAAAGGAAAAAAGGAACCTCACTTCGTTGTCCGTCTGTCCGTTTGTTAAAATACCGGGAATCAAAACCGTTGACTTAGAAACAAGAAATTTGGCAAGAAGCAATGTCTTAAGTACAAGTAAAGAAAAAAATCCGAAAACCGTAAATATTTAGGTACATTACAAAAAGAAAATTAAATATTTTGATGACTGTAACTAATTTACAATATTGTAAGGGGTAGCTGATATTATAAGGAGTAACTTGGACGAAGCCGCGGGGCACAACTAGTTTTTTTATATAAGTCTAGATGTATGTATTATTATTATCATTGCCCAGATGAACCTGTGGTGGATCCAGAGATCCAGAGACGGTTGCTGCCGATGCAGGTCAGAATCGCCAAGTGCGATTCGCTACTAGAGGATGGTAAACTAGGTGGCTATGACATGTCCAGAGTTTCTCATGTAAGTATTTACTACTTTTTAGATACATCAAGTCTACCCAATGTTGTCTGAGAGATTTCTGTAAGGCCGTCGATTTTTTTAACAGTAGTATTGATTGCAAAGATGGAGTGAATTGTTTTGCGACTATTTGACTGCTATTCAAATTCAAAATGCTTCGTTCATATAGGCCCCAAGGGAGCACTCATGAAGGTTAAAATAAATGATTCTAACGGCGGGTCTCTGTATTATTATTATTCTCTTATGTATTATAATTCTCGGGTCTTTGCCCGGACCTTTGATAGGCGTTAATAGAACTGTAGCCAACAATAAGGCCTCTGTAGCACCTAAATAGCTTCACTTAAAAGGATTTTATAGCAAAATCGGATGCGCTTCAGGCACTGGAAAACATATATGTTATTATTCATCATATTACTGATGATCTTGTTGTAATCAAAACAGCTTCTAAAACAAACAGTTTCTACAAACTTAATCGATTAAAAAAAATGACAAAGTAACTTCTAAAAATAAGTTTGTTCAAAGTCTGCTTCCGGAACATAGCTGTTTTTTTTTTTCATTTTTCATATCTTTTCTGTGCTTTCTCGTGTGATTTTTCAGATTCTAATTTAAAATAAATACGTTGTTACAGAGATTCGGACTCGATAACAACTACACCTACCCCTATCTCTACTCAATGGGCGACGTTCGAATAAAAACTGAAGCTTCTACAAGCACGTTTGATCATATGGTCGCGATAGAAGACGAAATCAAAGAAGAATACCTTAATAACGATAATATATACATCCATTGGGACTCGGACGCCTCTAGTGAAAGCGATAATGATACATGCGAGTTATTCAATCCTTTCGGAAAGAAAAAACTAGTCGATACACTAACGGCTTTATCACTAAAAACAATTTTCTCGCCGAAGCTACTGGGCAAAGTCCCGAGAATGAAGCGTAGCAGGTTAAAATTTGAGAAAGGATTTGATTCGGTGCTCAGTATTGATTTCCACAACGATATCAGCAAGGATATCGATGATATAATCATTAATTTAGGCAACGAAACGAATAACAGAGGCAATCATGATTCTAATAGTATATTGGATAAGGATAAAAAGGATAAAGATAGTGGGATCGGTGTCGATCTTTTTGATAGTTTGAAAACTAGTTTGACTAATTGCATAACTTCCGCTTCTACAGTAGAAGAAGCAAAAGAAAATGTAAATGATAAGGAATCTGACAAAACCGATAATTCTAATGATGTAACAAGTAAGGCTGAGAATTTGTTAGGCGAAGAGAAACCTAGAAAAACTAATTCAAATGATACCCAAAGCAACAGCAGTGAAAGTGTAAATTACGAGGAAAATGCACGGATAGATGATCAAGATGCAAATGAGCTTACACATACAAAATCCGATGAAGATGCTAAATCAAAACTGACTCAGCATTCCAACGAAGCTTTAAAAGCAACATATAACTATGTGGACGCCGATCCTGTGGATAATCAAAATAATAATGATAGGTGTAGAGACGATTCCAATAACGGTCGTGTAATTAATAATAGACATGCTGATGAAAACGAATCGTCTGTTAAAGATAAAGGGAGTACACCACTAACTGAAGACTACAATAATGAAAATGAGTCATCTGCAGATAACAAGGGTGAATTACGAACTGGAGACTTGGAAAAAATGGATGTTGACGAACAAACAGAGAAAATATCTGCAAATAATGACGCAACTCTAAATGAATCTCTTAGAGAAAATCAGGTGACAATGAGTAGTAACAAAGAGGATTTAAATGAGCAAGACGATTCGCAATCATCTGAAGTGATAAATTATCAATCGATACAAGATTCGATCGCTGACAAGGAAGATTCTCGATCGTCTTCAATGACGGACGGGAAAACAAATCATTCGGACTGCACCAGAATCGATTCAGAAAGCGATACTATCGACAAGTTTTTCAGTGCGAACAAATCAAACGACAAAGTCGCTGATGCGAATGATGAAACTGGTTCCAGCTTGACGAGTTTCAAAGATAGTTTGACTATTGGAACGGATAACCTTGATAAAAGCGTACAAAGCGCTGATAGGTTTAACATAAAAGATTTGAATGATGAAGATAAACAGCTGATGGCTGATTTGGATGCTCAGATTGAAATACGCACGGCTAAAAGTGAAGCAGTTGGAGTGATTGGTGACAGCAAATTCCACAATGAAGTGTTTGGTGGAAATTATAGTTCAAGTATAGTTATTGATAAAAAAGATGATTTATCTAATGTTGAAACTGCTGGTAAGAATGATGCATTGAATAGGTTGGTTCAAAAGCAAGACAACGATTTGAAATCTTTAGATCTTGATAGTATATCTGATGAAGAGTTCGATTTTGATCTTTAATCATTCTATACTTAAATGCGTTTTGGAAGATGCAGACAGCGAGACAGCTGTTTTTTTTTTGTTATTTTCTTTGTAAGTCCCTTTGTATTTTACAATATATATACATCTATACAAATAAATAAAATTGAAGTGTCTGTTTCTAATATCAAAATCATAGCTTTTTACTAAATGCATATGAAACTATTTACGGTACCTATAACAAAACAACCATTTTAAACATTTTTGTCTGTCTGTCTATTTGTTTCGGGTAATCTCCGAAACGGCAGGGCCGATTTTGACGGGACTTTCACTGGCAGATAGCTGATGTTACAAGGTGTAACTTAGGCTACGTGGGCGAAGCCGCCGAGCACAGCTAGTTATAATTAAGTTTATTTAACTTCACTGGAATAAAACGTCCAAAAGACCAGAATATTAGCGTTAGAAATGTCAATAGATTTCGTTTTGCAAGATGGGTACGGTATGGGGTACATAAAAATTAAGAATATTAAGGAAATTATTTTATATTAAATTACAGAAGTAAAAATTTGATTCACGAAATTTGAGACTACAATGCTATAGGTCATAGAGATTGCGAAAAAGTGCATTGACCTTTCGGTTGATATTGTAAAAATAAACTTACTTTAAATGTATGTATTTGAAGTAGATCAGTCATATTATGAAACGATTTTACAAATCATGAAATAAAGCCTGAAATAAAACACATTTAAACACCATTTTTAAAAAAGTGAGTGATTAGGGGTCTATGCTCTTTATTGATAACCTTTATGGCTCGCAATATAGAGCGAAATTGTTCATTTTGCACCGGATAAGTTAGCGTTTGACTATAACTACCTCGTTTGATGTTGCGACGACATCCACAGGTCGCAGATTGCGAATACGCTATTATTAGTATAACGCTGGCTCCACACACGCTGGCCCCAAAGTTGGCCCCAATGCCACTCGCCCAACGTGTAGATCTATAAAATAGCACTGCGAACGCTCGCGCCACACACACGCTGGCCCCAAAGTTGGCCCCAATGCCACTCGCCCAACGTGTAGATCTAGAAAATAGGACTGCGAACGCTCGCGCCAACGTTTTGACTAATGCTATTTTCTACGTGTGGAGCCAGCCTTAGTAGGTTACAAAAAAATCTTATCAATTATAAGAAAATACGAATCCATGTAATCAGTTGAAATATTTTTCTTTGTATAGTATAACATATAGGTACGTACTTTTAATATATTAGTTAACAACTTTGTTGTATGGAATTAAAAGTATTGTTTTATGATATGGTATGATTGTGTGCATAAATGTAAAATGTCAAAAATTGAAAATATACGTTTTGTAAGAATTTTTTTTATTATTTTTCTGTAAAACAGTTTCTATTTATTACGTAATAGCTTCTGCCCGCAGTTTTGACCCGCGTTCCCACGGGAACCGTGCATTTTTCGGGATAAAAAGTGTTGCTTTGTCCTTCTTTCACGCAGAAACGGAGCAACGGATTGACGTGATTTTTGGCATACATATAGTTTTTGGACCGGAGAGTAACATAGGCTACTTTTTATCCCGGAAGAACGAACTTGCGTCTTAATATCCTAAAATCATATTAAGATTCTTTTCATAGTTGCGAACTTCATCTATATCCAACCCATTCATGACACTCAAAATCTGATCAACTAAATGTTGTACCAAATCTACAAGATCGTTTCTTTTCCCTTCCTTCCATTCCTTGAAACTATTCCTCGAATCGTTCCAATCGAGAATATTCTTTTCATTCGGGGATAGTTTTTTGTCCCACGTGTCTAATATCTCTAAAAACGCCATAGTCTTGTTCACTCTAGAATCTTCTGGACCGACAACCTTTATAGGATTGTTTTTAAAAGTAATTATGTTCTTTAGTATAAAATAAATAGGTTTTAATATGTCCACTTTATACTTCTCCAAGTTACTTAAGCCTTTTTGATACCGCTTCTCTGAGTCTGTGTTCAGAAAGTGGTTGAAATCTGTGTTTTTAAGCACTTCTGTGGCTGCGTTGTTGAATTTAACTACATTATCATCAGTGCAACTTAAAACTATTGTCAGTATGTCGGCCAGGTACTTTGGGAAACTCTCTTGGCTTGGACATATCTGCATTTTGTTGCAAACGTGCTTATTTTCCAAGTCTTTCTTTTTGTTAATTTCGTTTAGTATGACGTGCTCAATGCCTTGGTTTCTTAAAACACCTTTTTTATCCATTTTAGTCATCAAATAATTTGTCAATCTATCTAAAATTCGATTGGACGTGTCTATAGTGTTTAGTATCACTTTTTGCCTCCCTAATCTCGTCTTTATCTTCTGGTTTTGTGTGTCTCTTACAAAATCTCCAAATTTTTCTTCGTAACTTTTTATCAGCTGTTCGGCGGTTCGTTTGGTTCTGTAGTCTGTCATTTTCTCTTTTATACCCTCTAATACCTTTATTGATTGCTCGTATACGTGTTTTGTGAATTCTTTAATTTGTGAGTCATCTTTCACCAAGTGCGGTGTGACAAACATATCTTTATAATGGATTTCTTCTACTAATTCTGTTACTCCTTTAGGAAAGTCTTCGACAGTAATGCCTTTGCTAATTTCAGTTGCATTAGTATTCAGTCTCAAATCATTTTTGGTTCCATTTTGGATTTCTATTTTAGTTGTTGTTTTAGGAGAATCTGTATGCTCATCGGAGACTTTATAATGCGTCTTTTTTAAATCATCAGTGAATTCGACTAAATCGTGAACATTACTAGAGGTTGTAGTCTTATTTTTTTTAATACGTTTATGTTTTTTAGCCACGGTGGGGTTTGTACTAAACTCTTTGTATGTAACAGTAGTTTCTTTACGAGTTGCACGTTCCTTGGTTCGTCTATGTTTTCTAGTTTTGTGTGGTCTCTTCGTGGTATCTTCTATTCGTCCAGCTGTCATCCTTAGAGGCAAAACTTTACGTTTGTGTTTTTTAATTCTATGAGGTGTATTAGGTTCATGGAGAGCATACGTGTATGTTCTTTCTGGCATTTGTACAATATCCTGCTCAGTAAAACTATGAAGGTCATTTGTGATTTGAATCGTACGCTGTGCTTTATGGCTGTAGTGTTTATTTCTTTGCTTATGCAATCTTTTCTTATGTTTTGTTTTATTTTTGGGTAAATCGTTTTGTTTTTCAATAATTTTAAGTACACCTGGGTTGTCTTTGTTATTTTGTATGATGATGTCTATAGTTTTAGGTGCTCTAAATTGTGTATCACTGTCCACTTCGGCTAAACTATGTCTTCTAATAGCAGTATAGGCTTTAGGTGTTGCGTCGTCCAAAGCGCTCAATCCTTTGATGTGATATTCATAATTCCAGTTGGGTCCAAATGTCATGGCTCCGTCTATCTCAAGGTTTATATTCCCTAGCGTGTAACAAGGTAAAACTGAAAAATTGAGAAATTGGTTAGTTTCTTTTTCATACTAATCTATCCTCTAATATAGAGGTAAAGTTGGTTTTATTGTTTGATGTAGGTATTTGTTACCGTTAATCTCCTCTGGTTAGATTCTAAAACATCTTTCACTAATAAAAAGCCGTACAGTGATTAGCTAGATTATCCCTGACAGTCTTGCTATTGAACCCTTACTAATAAACACTGTATAACGGTTGAATAGTTACACAATTTTATGTCTCTTTCTATTCAGTTTAAAGTTGTCAAAGAACAATAAAGACAAAACATTGTGTAATCTATACCACCGTTCGTCTAAGTGTATAAACGCTGTTGGAATGTTTATAACCCGGAACCATACAGTATTTTAAGTAACATAATGGTGTCAATTCTATCATTTCATACCTAAACTAATTTTAGTGTCGCTCTCTTTCCAATGCATAACATGAGAAAGAGATGGAATATATTTTAGACCTGTCAAATTAATCCACTTGCTTGTGTCTAGTGTAAATTTAATGGCAATGAATTCAGTGGCATCTAATTTATCAAGATCGAAAGATATTTGACAGCTCTAAAACAAAATTTAGATCTGTCAGACATCTTCCGTCTCTTTCTCGTGTTATGCATTGGAAAGAGAGAGAGAGTGAAATTAAAATTAGTTTAGGTATGTAATGATAGAATTGACACCAATATTAGTGTCTTTAATATTAACTTACCGAAAGCAAAAATAATATATTCTAAAAAACATGACGGGAACATTTCTTATCGATTGTTGCTTCAGAATGAAGTGCTTGGTTTTATTGCCCCTTTTTATTATTATGATAAACGGCTGCGTAGAGGTGGAGGGGGATGAATAAATAAATAAATAACACAAACTCCCTGCACTAGGATTCCCTGTGTCGCAGGTGACATGAGCATATACCTACACATCTACAAGACACAAACATCGAAGACCCGCCGAGAATAAGCTTTATGCTTACCCACAGACCACAATCTTAAAATGAGGGAAGACGACTTGTGATTGGTCAGTTGAAAACACATTCATCAGACGAGGGAAGATAGTGTGTTCTGATTGGTTTACGGAATATGCGATACGCAGTGATAATGCATAACCTTGGCCTTGGAGCAGGGGCGTATTTACCCTAGGGCCAAAAGGGCCATGGCCCGGGGCGGCAGGCTGCGAGGGGCGGCGCAAGCAGAAGAACTTTAAAAAAGCCTAAGGCTCTCATATTAATAAACAGTGGAATACTTAGTTCAACTGTGTTTTGTCTTTTTTGATTCAGATCAAAATTGTCAAAGAACAACAAAAACAAAACATAGTTTAACCAAACCATCGTTTAGCACTGTTTATTAGTAAAAGCCTAAATATCGTAAGGCAGTAAATAGGCAGAAAATATGGACAGTTATACACCTCAAGTCTCAACACGTAAACCCGTTACTAACACAGCTCAAGACACCAGAGCCAAGTTAGTCCGGCACTATACCGAAGACATCCCGGACATCAGCCTGTACGAGATTAGAATGGCTCTCAAACAGTTTAAAAACAACAAGGCGGCAGGCGAGGGCGGAATTACGACTGAACTTCTGGTAGAACGGTACTTGTAATCCTCCAGAAGTTATTCAATGCCGTCGTCCTTGAAGGTACAACGCCAGAAGCGTGGTACAAGAGCGTGGTGGTACTTTTCTTCAAAAACGGTGATAAAACCTAAATAATAAACTATAGGCCCCCATCTCGCTCTTGAGCCACGTGTACAAGCTGTTTTTGAGAGTCATTACGAACCGCCTCGCACGCAGCTTTGATGAATTCCAGCCTCCTGAACAAGCCGGTTTCCGAAAAGGCTTTAGCACCATAGACCACATCCATACGTTACGCCAGATTGAACAGAAGACTGAGGAGTATAATCGGCCGCTATGTCTAGCGTTTGTGGACTATGAGAAAGCCTTCGATTCAATCGAGACTTGGGCGGTACTGCGGTCCTTGCAGCGATGCCAAATTGACTATAGGTATATTGAAGTGTTGAAGTGTTTGTACAGCAACGCCACCATGTCAGTCCGACTACAGGACCAGAGCACGAAACAAATTCCATTGCAAAGAGGCGTGAGACAGGGAGATGTGATTTCTCCGAAACTGTTCACAAACGCAATGGAGGATGTTTTTAAGCTCTTGGACTGGAAAGGATTAGGCAACAACATAAATGGCGAGTACGTCACTAACCTTCGTTTTGCCGATGATATAGTCAGAATGGCGGAATCGCTTGAGGATCTCGGTACCATGCTCAACGACCTCAGTAGCGTTTCCCAACAGGTTGGTCTTAAGATGAACATGGACAAGACGAAAATCATGTCAAATGTCAATGTTCCACCTAGGGTAAAACCCGGATAGTTGCCTCAGTGGGATACTTGCCGCAGTGTCTAATACACTATGTTAGGGATGTAGGGGGTGTTAGTGCTTTACTATAATTAGAAGCCCTTCTACCACAGGCCTCGATGCCATGTAAAACGTCGGAATAGACGTACGCGTCTTGTCCGTGTGAGCAAAAAACTTCCGCGCCGAAACTTTGACGGGCGTCAAAATTATATTGGCCAGTAATTTCCATTGAATATTTTTTTAACTGACTGTGGTTTCAGTCAACTTTTTGTTTATTTGCATGCATTACAGTTTATATTACACTTTTTATTACGTTTTATTGTTAAATAGTTTTTATTTATTTCGCAAATAAAAAGGGCAAGTATCCGTATCAAAAAGGATAGTTGCCCTATTTAACTTTGCGGATAGTCGCCCTAGGGGCAACTATCCGCAATTACAAATTCTTTAATAAAGCAAAGACTTTTTCTTTAGGTGAAATTCAGTAGGCGACGTTCCAAAATGCTGACAGCATTGCCACGTTGAATGGCAATGCTTTATCTTTAACCTAAGTACAGGCCAGCATTTGGAGGTTATTTTTATTGTATTTTTATTTTATAGTTTAAAACATTAAAACTTAAATACTTACTATTTAATAATGATAATTAATATTTTATTAGTAGATGCTTAATAAAGGATCGATAAACAATAAAGACTGATTACTTAAATTGATATTAAATTTATTTCTATCTAAAAAAATCATAGTGTGGCGTCTAGCCCTGCATGAGGCAAGTATCCCCGGAAGCATTTTTTCCGTTAGGCTACTATCCGCCACGGTAGGCAACTATACCTTTTTTGAGAGGTCTAATAAAACAGGATTTACTAGAAAACAATATTAATTATGTTTACAAAAATAGGCTCCTATTAAAGATCAAAGACCTATGTTTTGACATACATGTTGTATTAATCGTAGTAAGCACATATTTTTGAATAATAGAGCCTTTTCGAAAAGTGCGGCAACTATCCGGCTTTTACCCTATACCAGTAATTGTTGGGAACGATACTCACGAAGTTGTTGACGCGTGTGTCTACCTAGGACAGACTGTGCAATTAGGTAGGTCCAACTTCGACAAAGAGGTCGCACGAAGAATCCAACTCGGCTGGGCAGCGTTCGGGAAGCTTCGGCCTATCTTTTCGTCCACAATACCGCAGAGCTTGAAAACCAAGGTTTTCAACCAGTGTGTGTTGCAGGTGATGACTTATGGCAATGAGACGTGGTCTCTTACTGTTGGCCTCATCAGCAAGCTCAAAGTTGCACAACGAGATATGGAGAGGGCTATGCTCGGGGTTTCCCTGCGTGATAGAATCCGAAACGAGGAATTCCGCAGGAGAACGAATGTCACCGACATCGCTCTCAAAGTTAGCAGGTTGAAATGGCAATGGGCAGGCCACATCGCTCGCAGAACCGATAACCGATTGGGAAGAAAGGTTCTCGAGTGGCGACCACGAACCGGAAGACGTAGTGTAGGACGACCCCCCACTTGGACGTCTTCCGACTAATGGGGGGGGGGGGGGTGTCCGGAGGTCGTGGCTGTAAGTTTGATACACATCAAGATGCGGGGCTATCGTATATAGCTACTGACCGGCGCGTGGTGACGGCAGGGCGGCGGGGCCTGCTGGCCCGGGGCGCTGAATTTTAAAATACGCCACTGCCTTGGAGGGTTTCCAGCGGAGTCTATAGGTTTAATGGTCTGTGTGCTCACCACACAGAGTTTGCCCTGATGGAAATCGACCCGAGGCCGCTTTGCAGACAAGGTTACTACCAAGCACTCGAGCGGGTCGTTTGCCTGACAGTAAGCATAACGTCGGCCCATAACAATTGCAGTTCCACTCAGAACTTTGAAACACAAAGGCCTGCGCGGCACTGAAGTGCTCTCGTTGCCCTGAAACATCCAATCTTCAGCGCAAGTACGGATCTTTTCGATCGATAAAATTGACAGTTCAAATCGATAATGTGGGTTTTTGTCGATTTTTTATATAATTTATCGAGCTTTAACACAACCGACAAAAGTTATCGAATAGCTAGGTCGAATCCAAAGAGAATATAAAACTACTACGTACAATACCTTACGATCAGACTTCGGTACTCGCACAATCGATTAATTTATCAGTTTTTTCGATTCAGCAAATTTATCGTTTGGACTTCCGTACCTACTTGCGCCGCTGTACTTATCTATATTATTATATACAAATAATAAATAAAATTGAAGTGTCTGTTTGTAATATCAAAATATCAGCTTTTTACCAAATGCATATGAAAGTACATGTCTGTCTGTCTGTTTGTTCCGGGTAATCTCTGAAACCGCTGAAAATCCAATAACTCCGCGCGGATAAAACCGCGGGCAGCAGCTAGTTAGGTTACAAAATAAAGAAAAATCTTTGTAAATTGACCAATTAGTTTTAACAAGCCGTCTGTATTACTAAAAACGGATCGTCAATTATTTTTATCAACTGCTAGGTTTTGAGTTCGACCCAGTTAGAATTTCAGGGGGTGCAAGAATGGTTCTTAGGATACGTTTTTTTATTTATTTTTTCAATGTTTTACTCTTTGTGGAAAGCTCATATCCACCTGTAAGTATTGAACAATTTCCTCTAACATATAGGTACGCATCTTCAATACTATACAACTAAATAAAATTGAAGTAGGTATTTGTTTGTCAAAATAACAGCTTTTTACTAAATGATGAATGCGTTAGTGGTAGGAGCAACTATTCTGTGAGTGTCCGTATGGGTTGGAACCACCGCTTTGCTCGTGAAGTCTGCCGCCAAGCAGTAATATGCAAGCATTACTGTGTTCCGGTTTGATGAGCAGAGTAGTCAGTGAAATTACTGGGTTGATGAGACTTAATACCTAATGTCTCAGTGTAACGACCGCACTGCAGTGCCGCGCAGGCCTTTTTGTTTCAAAGTTCTGGGTGGCACTGCAATTGTTATGGGCCGGCGTTATGCTTACCATCAGGCAAACGACCAGCTCGTTTCGTTACCAAATAACATTAAAAAAGTATATTATAACGGACAAAAAACAATTTTTAAAATTTTTGTCTGTGCTTGTTTGTTCCGGCTAATCTCCGAAACGGCAGAACCGATTTTGACGGTACTTTCACAGGCAAATAGATGATGGAGGAAAAAAGGAGTAATTTAGGCTACGTGGGTAAAGCCGCGGGGCACAGCTAGTTTTCTCTAAAAAGTATTCTAGATACTACACCTACTCAATGCTAAAAAGGGAGAGATGAGAGGTAGAGTTTGTCCTACCACCTGTGTTCCGGAAGTTGTACTTGATCCATTTTGAATCTACATTTACGAGTAGCATGTTTACTACCATTCATAAAATCGTTATGTAATTAAGTTAGTAAATAGATTTGCGTGTATTATATAGTTATATAAGTTTATTTTGCCATTTGGTTGGTACTGTAACGTATCACAATGGAGTAGGCAATCGCTACAAAGCGGGTCTGCTAGATGGAGCTACGGCTTGTAACACGAAAGAATTCATCACCTCAAGAATTTCGCAGTCAACATTGATTGCTCCCATAGCCTAGTTGGTTATGGCGCACTTAAAGCGTCTGGCCCGGATAGCCAGAAGACGCAGGTTCGAATCCTGTTGGAAGCGAAATTTTTGTGATGTATACATTTGTATGAACATCCGCGTGTCGGTTAACACTATAAAATAATAAATATATTTCATATTTTGATGAATTTGTTTAGTTAATAGTTTAGATTAAAGATCAGGCGAGACACTGGTAAAATACCAGCCTATTCCATTCGCGTATTAAAATGATGTGACTGTACTTGATATTAGCAAGGCGAAGAAGTCCAGATGGGCAGCGTGCTGCTTCCAGCGACGCGTCGAGGACGATACCTGGCCAATATCGTGAGGAGGCAGGCTGTGGTAAGTGCAGAAAAAAGCATTATATTCATTACATGCACTAAATCATCATTCATTATCATTATCAGCCTCTTACGCTCCCACTGCTGGGATAACGGCCTTCTCTCAGAGAAAGAGGTATGGGCCATAATCCAGCACGCGGGCCCAGCGGCTTGGTGGATATCACATGTCCTCGAATTTTGTGGTTCTTCAACATGCGTGTTTCCTCACGATGTTTTCCTTCACCGTTTTAGAGCGAGTGTCAATTATCCGCACATAGCTTGATATAAGTCATTGGTGCGGCCGAGTCGAGATTCGAACTATGGTGCGTCGGATTGAAAGTCGCACAAGTTCCCGCTTGGCCACACTCGCTCTTCACTATATACTACAACACGACAAGCAAACGTACGTTTGCATAAGCGTCTTCGCTGCCCCTTAAAAAATGTGAGAGAGTGAAACTAAAATTAGGATTAGGTCATGGGTGTGAAACGACAAAATCGCCACCAGTATCCCAGAGTGCTAGCACTATGTGATTCCACCCGCGGGAAGACGCTACTTTATTATACTTAGGTAGATAAATCTTAGTCCTTATTGTATGTTATTCTCACAGGATGGAACAGGAATCAGATTCAACAAAGATGCTGACCGGGTAAGTCGTCAAGTTGTTAATAAATTATTGAACCTGCGTAAAAATCAACAAAAAATCGATCTTTTACTACAAATCGATTGGTGTGATCGTTTCGGCCCCATAACAAAACTTGGAATAGAGGCATAACATTTGTAGGTGAGTGGAAGGACCTATTGGTCCTATTGGACCTAATGGTTCCTGGTTTTCAAAGAGTGTGAAATGATTCCTTTGGTATCAGCAGAGGTACCGACTACACACAGGTAAATACACTCGAAGGATCACCAACCAATGACATATCTAGCTAGAAATCCAAATTGGAATAATGTCAGTACCCATTGGCATCCGCTGAGTTTGTTTACATTATTGGACAAGTATAAAACAACAGACCTTATGTACATTTGGCTTTGCTAACGTATCCTGGCGAATAAATAGTTACCGATAAAAGCGCCATTTGCCTGCTGATAGATGAATGCCGAAGCCAAGAAGAAAGTGGATGTTTTATCCGAAGAGCTGCTGCCCTACATCATCGCTGAGCAGGAGCGTCGTACCACCCTGTACAAGCGCGTAATGACGGCCATACAGAATGGGGAGAAAGGGGTCACCATTGCTGAGATACGAAACAAGCCACCTCTTATTATCAGGAAAGGTACATGTTTAGAAATCTCTTTTTTATGGATTCTTGTGTTTAAAACCTAAACTTGTTCTTTGATCACCGAGGGAAAAGACTTTTGCGTGCTTACCCCTCCGTGCCCCGAGAGAGGGGGGCGACGAGTGTGGGACTCCCTGCTTGCCCATTGCACATCGTTGATACCCACTAAAAAGCCAGGTTTCCTTACGGCTTAGCCTTAGGACGGGATTGCGGTCCCGCTCACGCAAGCCGCGCAGGGCCCGCCAGCCGTCCGCCCCCTAGGACAGACCCGCCTCGCGGAGAGAGAACCACTCCCCGCACAGCCCAGGCTATGCGCTTAAACATAAGCGCATCGCCTCCGCCTCGGGTGGGCTCTAGCTATGACTGGTGCCGGATGCCCCCTCATCCTACGCCCCAGGCCCTCCGGAGGAGACAGGGGGCGTTGGATTAAAACTTAAACCTAATATTAATTTCGGTCTCTCTTTTGAAAAAAACTGAAATGAAAAGGACGGATGATATTTGACTGGTCTAAACATCATTATCAGCCTCTTATGCTCCAACTGTTGGGATGCCGGCCTTCTCTCAGAGAGAGAGGTATGGGCCATAATCCTGCACGCGGGCCCAGTGCGGCTTGGTGGATGTCACATATCCTCGAATTTTGTGGTTCTTGAGCGCGGTTTCCTCACGCTGTTTTCCTTCACCGTTTTAGAGCGAGTGTGAATAATCCGCACATAACTTGATATAAGTCATTGGTGCGGCCGAGTCGAGATTCGAACTATGGTGCGTCGGATTGAACGTCGAACAAGTTCCCGCTCGGCCACACTCGGTCTCAGGTCTAAACTTATTTATTTCAAATTCAGTTACAACCTATTATTACGGAACATTCCCAATGCACAGTTTTACCAGTTTTACAATCCATAAAACTGTGCCTCTAGGCAGTCATTACAGTAGGCTATTTCACCGGGTTTAATGTTTTCAATGTTACAGGTCTTATGTACCGGTGCCCAGCGAACCGTGCTCCTAAAGAGCCGGACGGCTCCGGCGTCATCATGTGCGAGGCGGATCTAGAACCGACTCCCGTCATGTACGACTCCTGTCTCAGCGCGGAGGATAAGGAGTTATATGTCGCTGATAGCAGATACTTTTTCTGCAACCGTACGTAGGCCTCACTCCCGGATAAGCATAGCAACAGGGTTGCCAGATGGTCTGGAATCACCCAGCTTTTTATGTAATACTAGCTGTACCACGCGGCTTCGCCCACGTAGCCTAAGTTACTCCTTATAACATCAGCTATTTGTCAGTGAAGGTCCCGTCAAAATCGGTCCAGCCGTTTCGGAGATTACCCCGAACTAAAAAATTGTGTACTTGTAATCTCCGAAATGGTAGGGCCGATTTTGACGGGACCTTCATTGGCAGATAGCTGATGTTATAAGGAGTAATTTAGGCTACTTTTCTTTTAGAAATAGAATTAGGGTTCCGCGCAAAAAAATAAACTTGGTCACACTTGGTCTTAATTAAGTAAATTTAAAGTCGCAGTGAGTAACCGGTCTTAATCTTTAATACCAGGGCATAAGATCGAAGGTCCCGATCTACCCCGTAACGGGAGCACAGTCATCGGCTGTGCACCGCTCGAGCGCACGTCCCTCAACTACACAACCGGGAAGTGTGCGCTCGAGGACACCGATGACGTAGTCGTGCACTACAGATACTACCCCGACAAGGTAAGGGGTCGTACATAAATTACGTGAGGTGTTTAGGGGGGGGGGGGGGGTGTCTCAGCATATATCACGTAATTTTATTTCATTAAAACTGCAGGAAAAGTTGCTAACGAATTTGCACTAAATACACGCATTTTGAAAAATCTCACGTGAAATTAACAGGGGAGGGGGTCGATCCAAATCTCATGACATCTCACTAAGGGGGAAGGGGGAATCTTAAAATTGCCAAAATACCTCACGTAATTTATGGACGCCCCCTAATAAACTATTACATTTATTATAGTGGATAACGAGGCAGGTCGTGAGCCTAATGGTAAGCATTACGCTGGCCCATAACAATTGCAGTGCCACCCAGAACTTTGAAACACAAAGGTCTGCAAAATACACAAGCACTCCAATCCACAACATTCCAATCCAACGTTCCAAAAACCGCCTGTGTGTGGGGAATCTTACATGGATTACGTGGAGTGATAGAAATATTAGAAATCCAAACGTTACAAATCCAACAATCCAACTCATCATTAGTAGCCGATACGACGATGCATTTCGCATTCACTTAGCAGTACCTACTCCAGACGCAGAATGACTGAAAAATAGAGCGATGGCGCGCTCGGAATGGAGTGCCCGTCTGTGGGCCCGAAATTGGCCCATCGTTCCACTCAATCCACGACGCGCGGAGCGATGGATTTGGAACGCTCATGTATGGTGAACTTTACGGCACCCACGAAAAGAGTTTAATTTTTTAATTGATTATTTTTACATTAGTTATTTAATTGTTTATTTTACATTAATTATTTAATTGTTTATGTTAAATACATTAATTATTTAATTGTTTATTTTTACAGACCTACAAATTCGTGACCGAGCTAGACCCTGACCATGAGGTCTGTGACCACTGGAACCCATGTCAGATTGGGTACATCTACAGCTTACCATCACCAGACCAGGCCATGCCAGCCAACGAGCTGTGGCGTAAGTATATCGCTTCAGACTTTATGTTCCGTCTGAGTAGGGACACGTTATCAAACAAGAGACCAGCGGCGCGAGTACGGAAGTCGTTTCGATAAATTTGTCGAACCGAAAAACTCGACAAATTTATCGAATGTTGCGAGTACCGAAGTCTGATCGTAAAGTATTGTAGTAGCTCTATATTCTCTTTGGATTCGACCTAGTTTTTCGATAACTTTTGTCGATTGTCTAGAGGCTCGATAAATCCCACCTTATCGATTTGAACTGTCAATTTTATCGAATATTATCGACCCGAATAGATCCGTACTTGCGCCGCAGTTATATGTATATAAAAATTAATAATAAAGAATATTCATTCGTCAAAAAGATGAAGAATTGACGACTTGACAGACAGATTGACGAACAATGAAGTGATCCTTTAAGGGTTTATTTTTTTTCCTTTAGAGGTGCGGAACCCTAAAATGAACCACACTCGGGGTGGATGCAGTCATCTGAAACAAAGCCCCATTGCCATGCCTGTTGGTTCACAATGTGCTCTTTGCAGTCTACATGACAACACTTGTGTGCTGCTATTATTAAAAAAAATTGTTAAACTTTCAGGTGATTATGGTAAGGTTTATACTTGTATTTTTTTTTTTTCATTTGCCGCATTCCTTCGCTTTACTTTCGAATCTCCAAAGAGAATCGAATCTTGTTCTATCATATTGTGTTTTCCTAATAATAATCACTGTAACATTCGAGCAAGCCAGAAATTCGCTTTTTTTATATTCTGGACAGAGACAATAAGGTTTCAATTTTTTGGTGATAGCTCAAAAATATAAGTAGGTAAATCGAAAAAATATTTAGAGAGGACGAATTTTCCAATCAAAAAGTCTTGACTCTCGGAACTATACCACACTTATTTAATAGTTTTAATTTTGCTGAAAATAAGCGCGGCTGTTACAGCAGGGGTACATAAAACGGCCTCTTAAGAGCCTACTAGTCCATGGAGCGAACTCATCGGTGGGTGCGGTTAAAATGCATGATATTTCATCTAACATTCGTGGGACAAGGTAAGACTCTGCAGCGATGAGTAGTATGAGGCTAATGCTCGCACATACACAATTACACACTCTCGTAAAGTCGCGACGAAAACGGAAAAGTCGAAAACCGGCGCGCAAAAATGTACGAATTGGCTTCTGGTGCTTGGGGTTTAACGACAAAACTACTGAATGTATTTAGTCAGACCAAAGTTATTTGAAATGTCAATAAACTAAAGCTTGTTAGTATGTGCCTTATTTTCGAGTTTTCGGAATCCTTTTGCAATTTATTTACGTCCAAACTTGCGTTAAAATACGTGCTAAAAACAGATGTTTGAAGGCTCATGACTTTTAAGCCACTTATTTTTTTTCTGCATAATTAGCAGGCTGACCTAGATAACGAAAAGATAAATCGATATTATTCTTAATTTTGGACTTAAAACGTCAAGTAGTGGGGTAATCACCCAAGTACGGTTGTATGGAGAAATGAACGACTAGTTCGTCCTAAGGACGAATACTTATTATATAGAATAATATAATTATACAGAAAAAAAATAAGTGGCTTAAAAGTAATGAGCCTTCAAACATCTGTATTTTAGCAAGTATTTTAACGCAAGTTTGGACTTGAATAAATAACAAAAGGATTACGAAAACTCCAAAATAATGTACATATTAACAAGCTTTAGTTTGTTGACATTTCAAATAACTTTGGTTTGACTAAATACATTCAGTAGTTTTATCGTAAAACCCCAAGCACCAGAAGCCAATTCGTACATTTTGGCGCGCCGGTTTTCAACTTTACGGTTTTCGGCGCGACTTTACGAGAGTGTGTAATTGTGTATGCGCGAGCATTACCTTCATACTACTCGTCGCTGCAAAGTCTTACCTTGTCCCACTAATGTTAGACGACATATCATGCATTTTAGCCGCGCCCACCGATTATTTCGCGCAGTGGACTAGTAGGCTCTTAAGAGAGCAATGTACAATGTATGTAAAGGCATTTCAGGTATTGAATATCCCACCCCCCACAGCCTTCCCCATACCTTGCTAACGGCCTTGCATACTAGTGTATTTTGTTTATATAAAATGTATGTATATAATGGGTTTTAATAATACGTTGCTGTTTAATTTCAGAGGAAAGTAAGTGAAAGAATTACATACCTATTACCTAATTTTAGTTTTGCTCTCTCTTTCATAAAACTTGAGAAAAGTTATGTTTGGCAGGTCCGAATTTAGGTTTCGAGCTGTCAAATAGGCTTTAACAATATACACGCCACTAAAATTTTTGGTTGTTAAATTTACCCTAGCCCTAGATACAAGCAAGTGGATTAATATGACAGGTCTAAAATATTATAAATAGGGATGTTGACCCCATTTTCTCATGAGAATCAAATGTCTATGAAAAACTGGAAAAAGTCGGCCGCGTATCTACTCAGCGCTATAGCGCCACATATAGATTGGGCAGATAAAGCTGTACCAAAAACACGATTTTTGTTGATTGGTCGAGAAGAACTGCGTTTAGTTGTCATGCATTATCTAACTTTCATAATTAACATATTCATTTAATAATTTCATAATTAATATTTAACATCCTATTATTCCTTATTTAAATAGGCAGCGGAATTAAAATTATGTACACCAGATTTTACACTATTAGTTAAATATTTAAATAATTAAAAACATTTTATTAATTATTTTCAGGGCCAGATGGTACGATTTTTCTTCAATTTACCCATTCTAAAAACATAATATAAATCTGTGTTTTTCAGTCTTGAATACGCGATCCCTTTACTTTCATAGAAATTCAGTAGCTTTTTCCAAAGATTAAAATAAACATAGACTTTTTCATTTTATTGAAACCGATGCTAATAATCTAGAAAAGTTTGATTTTTTTTGGGTAGAATTTAACTTTTTGCCTTTTATTTTTAAGTGTCTAGCGACCACGGCCCCCAATCGATACCTCGCGACCTCCCTGTGCCGGTAGGAGTATTATAATAATGTTCTGTGTCCTTGTGGATTGCGACTCGTAGGCACAGAATAGATTTTAGTACAAGTGTCACAGAATATATAATAGTGCTGAATATACAATACCACTGAATTCGGCCCGACAAGTCGGGCCCGCCGCTTACTTACCTAAACTGCGGAGTGCGCCTGGCCTGCCATAGGTTGAAAAACACTGATAGAAATTAATACCTATACAATCAATATGTAAAATAACATCATTTTTTTTTTCACAGAATATGAAAGTAAGCACCACGCTTTTACTGATAATGAAACATTAATAATAATTTCATCTTAAATAAATTACCTATTTAAACATACAACTCGATACAACTCGGATTTTTTGTATGTTCCTGTAGGAAAAATGTGTTGTTATAATAGATCTTTAAAGATCAAATAAGTGTACATACTTAAAGAGTGCCACATAAGTTTAAGAAATCGTAAAAGAATTTAATGAATTGATTATTATTGATTCCAAATAAATTAATCACTAATTTGAAAATTCTGTTTTTATTTAAGGATTAATAATATTAACAAATTATTATAATAATTGCTAACTTCTTTTTTTGTAGGAGACGGTAAGTTTTCCTCGGTAATATTTTATTGTCTTTTAAACTTAAATATAATTCTCAATTAACTACTATTAATAATTGTATTAATTTTTTTTATTGCAGAAATTGTTCCACGTGAGTTTATTGTACGAATTAAGTAAACAATTGCTTTAAAAAAAGCGACGAACCGACCTCAGTGACAAACTACTTAACCGATTTTGATGAAATTTCTATGGGACCAATCTGAAAGTGTATCCTTTCAAATAAGAACAGAACTTTCCAAATCGGTTTATAAATGACGGTGATCTGAGGTGACAAACATAAAATATTACACACCGAATTGAGAACCTAGTTTTTTGGAAGTCGGTTAATAAATAATCATTAATTAATGGCTTACTACAATTTTGAACCGTCATAATATTGCTTTTACTGTCAAAGTATAAAGTCAAAGTCTAGTATGGACACGGTCACGGTCTAGTCAAAGTCACGTTCTAGTAGTAAAGCTATTTATATTTTACTAAATAAATAAAATATTACTTTAATTCGTATATAGTAATACTTATTTGAATTCACTTTACAGCTATTCCTGGTAAGATTTATTTCAGGGCTAATAATTTTATTCTTACAACCTAAAAATACAAATAATATCACGTCGAAACCGTAGCTGCGTGAAAAAAGACAAACCAACACAACAAACATACTTTTGCATTTATTAATAGGTATTAGTAGAGATTTCCACAACCACCCTTGATATGGATTTCAAAAAGTTTAGTATACTTAATAAATAGCCTTTTTAAAATAAATATTATAAAGAGTTACTGTGTTAATACAAAAACAACTTTTAGATGCCAGTAAAAACTAGTTATAGAAATAGTTTTTTAACTATTTATTTTAATTATTTTCAGAGGACAACCCAGAGGAATATGTGCCAGAAAACGCGATGGATGACTACAGAACCAGCCCGAGGAAGATCGACATTCCAGAAGGGTTCAAGTTCCATGGCATCGGGCGATATTCTCTGCAGAATATAAGGGTACTTTTTTAACACGCATGAGGTTCACTTGAACGCTGTTCCAAAAAAAAGAAAAAACTCCAAACGGGAAGTGCGTGACATTGTCTGAATTTTTTCTAAGTCTCTTCTAATCAACATTATCATTTAACAAAGTTCAACATAGTTCAAGTGAATCGGCTGATCTAGGGCTACCCGGAAGTTTTGTAGTAGAATTTTGACGTAAACTTTAAATGTCTTTTCTTCAAGGAAAAATTCTGAATTTCAAAAACCCGTAAAACAAATGTTGTTGACCTCCAGGAGTACATTGACCCCCTTTCCGAATAACATACCTATTTAAACTCAGGTTGTATAAGTACTTGTTTTTTTTAGTGTCCTCATTTTATATTACATGACATTTTATACTTTTGCAGACACGTGTTACAGTTTACGACAAAGTGCTCGTAAGTATTTTTCGTTATTAGTACTACCTAGAAATCAGAAATCAGAAACATTTTATTGCCAAAACTGTATTTAAATATTATATTGAAAATTTACTGGCCCGATGATTAGTCGCTCGATCGACAATGCCAATCAGAGAAAAGGGATGTTGCACGAAATACTAAATACATAATTACAGTCGTTATACAAGTTCAAGAACATCACATTAACACAATAAAAATTAAATTCACAAAAAATATATAATTTCCACAAAGATACTGCATCTAAAAGTTTCCCAAATTCAACGATTTTTTATCATCCAATTGTAATGTAGTAAATGACACCATTATATTATGTTTTTAGTACAGCTTTACGGCCCGGCCCGTGCAGAACACGTGACGTCAGATGGTCTGTCAAATGTATATATGTGGCATTTTAGCGCTTAGTAGATACGTCCTACTTTGACTCTCATTTTGACGTTTCTAGCATTCGATTTCCAGTTTTTTCGATATACAGTTATACACATTTGATTCTCATGAGAAAAACAATTGGTTGATATAATAAAAAAATGGAGTCAGCATTCCTATTGTAATGCAAAGTCCTGCGCGACTCTGCAGATGTGGGAACATGAAACGCTAGATGTGAACTTCTGACCTTTTTAACACATAACTTTTATATTTCAGAGAAACTATGTAAGTACTGTCAGTAGGTTACCTATTAAACCTATTAAAATAACCTAAATAGGTAACCTATTAAAATTTATCGGTGCATGCAATGACTGACAATCTGTTAGCAACGTTCTCGATCGTCTTTGTGGAAAGTGCGCTCCGTCTGGCGGGAAAGCAAATACCTACAAACAGCCGAAACTCTGTCTCTGTCAGTCTGCATAGGAATGAAAGAGAAGCAACTATTGCATCATAGAGGGTACGAGCGTGAAAAACCACGAAATAGTACATTACACAAGTGAAAAAGGGACTAAGTTGGAGCCCGAGAGCAGCGAAGGATTCTATAGTAGAATAGAGCGGAGCTAGATGATTTTTTAACGATTATGTAGGTACTTACTTATTGACTGCGAGAAAATAAATTATTGGTATAGTTTCTTTTTCTTTTTTTTCTATTTGGTAACGAGACGAGTCAGTCGTTTGCTTTGTGGTAAGCATAACGCTGGCCCATAACAATTGCATTGCCACTCAGAACGTTGAAACACAAAGGCCTGCGCTCGTTACCTTTAAACATTGTTGTGGTAACAACCCAGACGGACACTCGCATAAAAAAACCAAGACCAAAAAGCATAAAAAAAATTAAAAAATCGGGGACTTATTTCTAGACTAACATCAGAGTGAAGATAGAGCCACCATTGCCTCCCAGACGTCGGGTGGGCGCCACCACCCCCGCGGACCTCGCCCCCGCCCCGGCGCCGCTCGGGTTCGTCACCATTCAGTTGTTCTTCGCCCCTCTCACGGCGGAAGACATGACTCACTACTACGCGCGGTTCGAGTCGGAGACGCAGCCTGGGCAGTATAAATACAGGACTATTGTTATTTTGCGTAAGTAACTTCTTCTTTCTCATTTTTTTATGTATGTGTAAAACTGTAATGTTGTGCGATGTCCTGAAATAAATGTATTTTCTTTCTTTCTTTCTTTCTTTCTTTCTTGGTTATTCATGAATCTCACTGCAATCTCAGTGGACACGATAACCAAGCGGTGGCTCATCTTCTCTTATTAATCTTTATTACAATAAAATTAATAGTTTTATTAATAACGATTCGTAACAAACCGAATCGTGATTTAACATTTGTTGTTAAAACCGTGGTAAATAGCGTTTTGACAAGATGTTCACATAAATATGAACCAAATCGTGAATTCACGGTTTCGAATTGTTTGCACGTATTCGTGATTCGTGAGCGTGTGAACAATGAACACGGCTATTATAGGAGAACCAATACGCCACTGGAAAAATAAATAGGTACAAACCGTATAAAATCACGATATGCAATTCGTACAAATAATGTTGTATGTAATTTATACAGAATACAAATAAAAAAACTAAAACAGAACTACCACTCCTATCAATAAAAAATAATTAAGAAAATAGTTAAAAATCCTTTGAACTATCAGACAACAAAATGGTCTAAACAATAAACATAGATAAAAAAATATTAATTCGTACAAATATAACAAAAAAAAAATTACGGTTATCATGAGAGCAGTCTTTTCGCTTACTTAGTGTAAAAAAAAGTTGTCATTAAACTGACTCACTGAATTTTCCAGATCACTCGTCTGTGCCTATGAAGCCGGTAACGATAGTGTTGCTACCAGGACAGGTCATGAACGTGACCAGGGTCACTCTTAGATGCGGTAAATGCAGCCTGAAGGTAAGCGCTTATTCCATCGAGATAATAACCCCGAGATATGAAATACTGTACTACCCTATCTCACAACAATGTATTGATTTTGCTATAATTAATATCAGCGACAAGCGTATCAGCGCATGGGGAGCGCTGCGAGGCGGTGGCTTAGCCAATCAGAGCGCATTATGTCTAGGCAAAAATAGTGGAATTTATTTCGTGCAAACCAAACGTCACTGCGTCTCCAGGGGTTAGTTCCTCGATGGTTTATTCGCAGCCAGAAAAAAATTTATTTATTTATGTTTTATCCGCGACAGAGTCTGATGGTGCGCGCGTTTGACAGTGGCATCACTAACTTGGACGGGTCACGGTACCGAGTACGGACTGAACAGGAGTACGTACTGTATATTTAATTTTTAGTTTACAGAGCTTTTTACAAGCTTTTATTGAACTTCACAAGTTAATTTGTATGTTAGAATATGTAACTGTTATAGTGCAAATTTTGCAACTTAATTTTGACCCAGTTTATACTAAAATTAGATTTCGATGTGACCTATATATAATACCTACCTATTCTATTTTTTGCAGCGAATTACGAGAGTAAGTTTAACATTTCTTATTTTACCGTACTTAGTGCCTTTTTGAATTATTTTTTATTCTATTTGATAACGAGACGAGCTTGTCGTTTCCCTGATGGTAAGAATAAGGCTGGTCCACAATTGAAGTGCCACTCACAACTTTGAAACAAAAGCCTGCGCGGCACTGCAGTGCGCTTGTTACCTTGAAACATTAGAAGCCCAGTAATTTCACTGACTACTTTGCCCATCAAACCGGAACACAGTAATGCTTGCACATCACTGCTTGGCGGCAGACTATACCTACGAGCAAAGCGGTACCCACCCAGACGGACACTCGCAGACGAGGTAGTCCTACCACCTAGTGCGGCTAGCCTACCTTTGTATTTAAAAAAACACTTCCTAATGCAGACCGTAGACGCTTATGCAAGCAAGCGTTTTGCTGTCAAAATAACAATGCTTTGGCATCAAGCGCGGATTACAACATTATACACGTGAAAGCGCGGCTTGATGCAAAACCATAAAAAAACCACGAAATAGACAAGGACGGCAATACGGCCACATAGTTCTGTCTCGAAGCCCTGCCTGAGCTCAAAGCGACGACTGCTCCGCTTTACGCTACATAGACCACTTGCGCACCACCGCCATCGCTTATTTACCGCGGCGTCTGCACTGATCACGCAGTGGTTGTGAAACAATTTATTTTAATAAAGGTCGAAGAAGCATAGTTTACATTTCCATCAATCCCTAACCATAACCACAATAGACGATATAAATATATATACGATATGCATCAAGCGGGGATCGTGGTTTTTCCTTGTTTTCTCGTAGTCCGCGATTGTTGCTTACCCATCAATCATGAATTAAGTAGGTGTGAGAGCTGCCTTATTCTTATTTTATTTTTTATACTTACTACGAAGTAATGAGACTGGTCGTTTGCCTGATAGAAAGCAAAACGCTGGCAAATATTTCCGTTACATGAATAATTTTTTTATTTGTTTTAAAGGAAAAAATACATCGAAGTGGAACTTGGGAAGACCAAGTTTCAAGACTTCGGAGACTACTTCATCGTTCTTCAAACTGAAGACGGGATCGAAGAGCGGTTCAAAGCGATTACTGTGCAAGGTAAGGCTAGACTGCATGTGGTCTGCAAGAGTTAAAATATTAAACAAAACTAGCTGTGGCTCGCTGCTTCGCCCACATGTATAGCCTAAGTTACTCCTTGCAACATCAAACATCAATAGTGGGAGGACTAACTGTTAGTGGGAGGACTAACTCTTCTGCGAGTGTCCGCCTGGGTTGTTACCACCGCTTTGCTCGTGCAGTCTGCCGCCAAGCAGTAGTGTGCAAGCATTACTGTGTTCCGGTTTGATGAGCAGAGTCTCCAGTGAAATTACTGGGCTTATGAGACTTGATACCTAATGGCTCAGGGTAACGAGCGCACTGCAGTGCCGCGCAGGCCTTTGTGTTTCAAAGTTCTGAGTGGAACTGCAGTGCCACTCATTATGGGCCGGCGTTATGCTTACCATCAGGCAAACGACCAGCTCGTCTCGTTACCAAATAACATCAAAAAAAACTGCACCTGAACTCGAGATCTAAACAGCTGATTAGCGACCGATTATTAAAACGAGAAAGGTACCTAACTAACCAGGCGAGCGCCATTATTTGCTGCACCACCTATGCTGTGATTACAAAACTGTGTTTTTTGTCAAGATTAACAAAACTTATTTATACATATGTTTATTGTTTACAGCTCCAGGTAAAATAACTTTGTTATAAACAAACAAACATACATTTACACATCCACGCACCTGCACTAGGATTCCGTTGTTGCAGGTGGCATGGACACACTGATACACAACACAAAACATCAAACTAATTATTATAATTGTCGGGTCTTTTCCCGGGCCTTTGAAAGCCGTTAGTCGAGCCGTAGCCAACATTAAGAGACCCTTTTTAACCGACTTCCAAAAAAGGAGGAGGTTATCAATTCGTCGGGTATTTTTTTTAATCTTTGTTACCTCAGATCTCGGTCATTTATAAACCGATTTGGAAAATTCTCTTTTTATTTGAAAAGGTATACTTTCAGATTGGTCCCATAGAAATTTCATCAAAATCGGTTCAGTAGTTTGTCATTGAAGTCGGTTCGTCGCTTTTTTAAAGCAATTTTTAATAAAAGTACAAATAAACTATGCGTGGGAGGAAGGTTTGTGAGATGGACTATTGTAAGATATGAGTAAAAAGCCTGGAATATTATAAAGAGTGTTGGTGACTTTAAACCAGTCTATGAAATGAGGCTCCAGTACCTGCCAATTCCGCTTCATGTAAAAATATGTAGGCAGGTGTTGACTCGCCACCCACTGAACGGGCCCGCCATAAGTACCGCCAGTGTAATTGGCGACGTAAGAGGCGACGTTGGCGTGGATGGCTAAAGGGTGTTTAGAGGTGTTTATTATTAAAATTATTATACTAATGTGTTCCTTCTGAAATTTCAGATCCTTTCGGTAAATTTTAAATCGTTACTTTATTTTGAAATAATTACGTTATTGAAATAAAACCGTTTGAAAATCTCCATCCAGCGGCGCAAGTACCGATCTTTTCGGTCGACAAAATTCGATAATATTCGATAAAATTGACCGTTTAAATCGATAAAGTGGGATTTATCGAGCCTCGAAACAATCGACAAAAGTTATCGAAAAGCTAGGTCGAATCCAAAGATAATATAGAGCTACTACAATACTTTACGATCAGACTTCGGTACTCGCAACATTCGATTTTGTCGAGTTTTTCGGTTCGACAAATTTATCGAACCGACTTCCGTACTCGCGCCGCAGGTCCGTGTTTTTTAACATGTCTTATAAACAAGTCGATGTAATAAAAGTTACATAAAAAAACACGACTGCCCTAGCCAGTGTCACTCAGGATGTAGATGTAAGGATTCTAAAGATACCCCATACATCCTCAAATCTGTTCAGGCGTAGTGAAATAAAGAAACTCACGTACATGAACCCTAAAAACATTACACTCCTATTTTGTGCAGTCGTGTAACAAAGGCGGTTGCCAACCAATGTCATAAATACTTAGTAATCGCCTACCAATGACATGATTCGAGTTGAGATTTCTATCCATGTCGGTGATCCGCCATTGTTGTTCACAATATTTATTAGACAAGCTAAAAAATACTGACTTTATATCTTATTTCTCTTCTCCCCAAGCACGGTTGTCTGAAAGATATTGCTTTACGCGAGAAGACCGCCAATTTTAACACAATGTCTAGTTCTATTAAAATTTATGTATTGTTTTAATACCTAGTTGTGTTTTAATAGTTTACTTATCTATTTTAGGCGGATCACACACTGAATATTTGAAAGACGCAACAACGCGTTTCATCGAGAGTGATCTGCCTAAAAAATACACGAAGTGAATTTTCTAATACGTTTTATTCTAATTTTTAGGAGATGGTAAGTAACTTTTTCTACACTTTCTTCTTCGCCTAATTTAGGTGTTATTAGTTTAGTTACGTCTTAGGGGCATCAGCCTAGGGCCCCACGCTTGATGGGGCCCCAAAATGTCCAAGTACAGTGCCTGTGTATTTGTCAATTTGTCTGTGTAAATCAAAAGGTACTAAGTGTCCTTACTTGATAAATGAAAGAATTTGGAAAGTGACGAAGGTATTCTTATTAAATACCTTCGTCATGATTGTACATTAATAAATTTAAAACTCTTTTCACACCAACTGCTCGAAAATTAGATATCGCGTAGTCTCAACGTAAAGCAAGGCATTATTGCCTCCCTAATAGGAACAGAAAGTTATATGAAAATCCCAAGAGAATTTCCGTGCAAGGAGGTTCAAATTTGAATGAAAACTCAGCATACGGGCATTGTAATAAGAGTTTATTCGAAAATCGAACTAGCCACCATAGACAACAAAGTAAAAAACAAAAAAAGAACGCAGCTGCATGACTGTTTAAAACACAGATTCTCTGTAAGTCTGTGGTTTATTTATGTAGCCTTGGCATCGTAGACGGACTACCTATAGACGACTGGTTTCCGTGCCGCATGTGAGATAGAACGATATTGGGTGGTGTTGCCATATCAAAACGTTTACCCTGGTTTTTAGCAATGCCAGATTTACTCCATAATTTATCTAGAGATCAGGGATGCAATTTTTGAATGTCACCGAGTGACTAAATATCAGCGATATGACCGATAGTCACCGATTTACAAAAAGTCGTATTTTTGAATCTCAGCGGGTGACTAAAATTATCATACCAATGATATCGTTTACGAATGGGTACCCCCACTCGTAAACGATAACTAGATACGAAAATTTAGTGCCAATTTTGACTTGAACACAATTTCCAACTTAAAAAATAAAAATAAATAGAATACAATCATAAGTTTATCTGTGATCAAAGCTGAGAAATAGTTGCATGATTGGTATACAGGGTATGACTTTCAAAAATACGACTTTTGCAAATTAGTAATTTCAAAGTAATCGCTGAGAATTTTGTCATCGGTGATTTCGAAATCATTCGTGACATTCAAAAATAGGTCCCCTGTTCTGTAATTAACTAGCCTACGCGTTACCCTATAGGAACTGGATTTTTTGCGATCTAAAGTTTGCTTTCGTGGTTATAGAACTTAATGCAAATATCATTCAAATCATTCAGCTACTTCAAGGGAATTGGTGACAACAATTATATTACAGCACTGCAATCAGACGGTTCATTATTAGTTTATTTCTGTATTGCATCTTTCATTCAAAGTCACATTTTCACACCTGGCTACTTTTTACCATAAGGTTGGCGGTTTCACCCGCGCGGAGATATTGGATTTCATGGTTTTTATTTTTCAGCGCGGAACCCTAATTCTTTTACTAAAATAAAAGTAGCCTAAGTTACTCCTTGTAACATCAGCTATCTGCCAGTGAAAGTTCCGTCAAAATCGGCCCAGCCGTTTCGATGATTAACCGGAACAAACAGACAGACAGACAAAAATTTTATAAATGGTTGTTTTGTTATAGGTACCGTATATACTTTCATATGCATTTGGTAAAAAGCTGTTATTTTGATATTACAAACAGACACTTCAATTTTATTTATTTGTATAGTCTAATCAGTTCAATTTTATTTATTTGTGTAGTAGTATTTGTATAGTGTTTATATATTTATATGACATAAAAATACGTGGTCTGGGGAAAAATAATTTCGAATGCAGGCAACACCAAACTGAGATATTTTTTGGTTGAAGGATTCTAACATTGATTGAATTCAACTTTATTGCATATTAATGAACAAAGTTCTATTCTAAATGTTGTTGTCTAGAGTGTTTCTATGTTTAACAATCAATTTTGAAGCCTAAATATGATCCAAAAGTATTGTACTTACGAGTGAAAAGACAAATCGGGAAGTTTTTGTTCACTGTCACTTTTGCATCCTAACACACTGTACCGAACCATTTTTTCATAGTAAATTTGTTAGGGAAATTGTTATTCACAATTTGGAAGTAATAAAACGTGTTCACAGTCTGGTTTCAATTAATAAAAGCGTCAAAACTGCTGCGAACTCCAGAATATAGGGCGAACTGTCAATGTTTGTTTCGCACAATAGTGTGAATGACCTTGGAAAAACCGGCACGCGACATGAAACAAAAAGTCATATCGTTCTATCTCTTTTCTTTACATGAAGTATGCATAAGTGCTTCTCTTTCTTGTATGAATGAGATGCAAGCTATCTAGTCGTCTATTACCTTCTCTGTCTAGGCTTGGCATTTTAGTGTCTCGCAGAAGGTGTGAAAAGTAGAGTATTCATCTCTAGGATAAAGCCTGTCTTCGTCTTGGGCGGCTTGAACCCCTCGCTTCACTCAGGAATACATAACTCTATATAGAGGCCTTTGTTACGCTCAGGGTTCAAACAGCCGCCCCTGACGTAAGTCACTGCTTTATCCCACAGATTACTATATATGTTGCTTTATCCTCTTGGTACATAACCTACTATTGCCTGTCAAGTTAATTCACTTTCTTGTATCTAGTGTGTACCCATGAATTTGACAGCTGTAAAACAAAAGACCTGTCAAACATCTTCCATCGCCTTCTCATGTTATTTATTGGAAAGAGACCGAAACTAAGATTAGGTGACCCCAAAATTGAGGTCAGTGCTATGACTATTCACAGATATAAAATGCCAGCGGCAGACCACCTCTGTGGAGGTGGGCAATCACGTGGACATCACAGTAAAGTACGAGTGCTCGGAGTGCGTGTTAGAAGACATACTGTGCGAGGGAGAGAGCGTCATCTCCTCGGGGAGAGTGTCTATCGTCACTGCGTCCAAATTCGTCAGCTTCAACTTTCCCAGGTCTGGTTTTTTACCACCCAGAGCACGAGTAAAAGAGTTATAATTCGTCAAGGTGTTTTAATACGTTTTTTTAAACTTTTTTAAACAAATAACAGGCACAGTTTTCGTAGATCTGTCAGCAGCCTATGACACTGTAAACCTTAGGCGATTGTTGTGGAAGGTAGATACTCTAATTGATGACAACCAGTTTGTCAGTGTGCTCCGAGAGATGCTCCACAATCGCCGCTTTCAGGTACATCTTCTCTCAGAGAAAAGTCGTTGGAGGTCACAAAACAATGGTCTACCTCAGGGCAGTGTTTTAGCTCCGCTGCTCTTTAATATTTATACAAACGACCAACCATCTAGCCCCAACACTTCCCGCTTCTTATATGCTGACGATCTTGCGCTCACTTCTCAAGCGAGTAGTTTTGAGGTTTTGAGGTTAATTTAACAGCAGCGCTTAATGACCTAAGCTGCTATTACGATCAGAACTCCCTTAAGCCTAATCCATCCAAAACCGAGTCGTGCGTTTTTCATCTGCGCAATGCACATGCAAGTCGCAAACTCAAAATCACGTGGCGTGGAGTGCCTATTACGCATAATAGCTTCCCAACATGTCTTGGAGTGGTGTTGGATAGGTCGCTCACTTACAAACAGAACTGTGTAAAGTTAAAAAAGAAGGTACACACTCGTAACCATATACTAAAGCGCCTTACCACCACCAAATGGGGAGCTACGCCTCAAGTCTTGCGGACCACTGGCCTGGCGCTCGCATTTTCTGCTGGAGAATATGCATGCCCTGTATGGGATCGCTCCACTCATGCGAAGCTAGTGGATATCGCCTTGAATGAAACATGTCGGATAATCACTGGTTGTCTGAAACCGACACCAGTTAAGTTTCTATATCCACTGGCTGGTATAGCACCTCCAGAGATCCGCAGGGCTGTGGCAAGTTCCAACGAAAGGACAAAAAAGGAGCGTGACTTTCGACATCCGTTGCACGACCACACTTCTGTGCCGCAAAGGCTGAAAAGCCGCAGCAGCTTTATCAAATGCGTAAAGCCCTTAACCAGCGAGCCCTCGCGAGCCAGACGCGACCTGTGGCGTGAGAGAGTGTCCCTTCCAAGTCCTTTTACTCCACATTCTGAGAATTTCCCACCAGGCCATGAGGAACCCTGGCTGACCTGGAAGTCATTAAATAGGCTTCGGACTCAGGTCGGTCGGAGCAAGGACAACATGTCCATGTGGGGATTCTCAGAAGCCTCCAACCTGGACTGTTTGTGTGGTGCCGTACAAACGATGGCCCACTTGATATCGTGTCCTGCGTGCCCTGTCTCCTGCACGCTGCAGGACCTTATGGACGCTACAAGCGACGCAGTCGACGTAGCCAAGTTCTGGGCTGCGATCATTTAATTGCCATCGACACGCTAAGAAGAAGAAGAATACGTTTTTTTTTTACATTAGATATGTTGTATGAAACACAAAATACATAATTACCGTCGATAAACAGGATTAAAAATATCACATTGCCACAATAATAATGAAATTAAAAAATATATATATAAATACCACAAAGATATGGCATGTAAAAGCTTACCGAATTCAACGATTTTTTTTAGCATTCAATTGTTATTTAACTAATATGTACCATAACATTCTTTACATTTCAATGGATAAAAAAATGTAAGACGACTTCACGGCCAAAATCAATGAAATGCATGTGTTTAATACAGCTTTACGGCCCGCATTGAACAAGTGACGTCAGATGTTCCGTTCAATTTATATGGGGCGTTTTAGCGCTTAGTAGATACGCCCGACGTTGACTCTCAATTTTGACATTTCTAGCGTTCGGTTTCCAGTTTTTTCGATATAGACATTTGATTTTCACGAGAAAACTAATTGAATGATATCATAAAAAATGCAGTCAACATCTCTAAACTGAGTAACAACGTAATCAAATCTTAGAAGTCAATTTTAACCTACTTTTAATTGTCGTATCGAAATGAAACTTTGTATGTATACGTAAATTGGATGACAATACAATAATTTGATATCATAGAGCTGATCTGATGACGAAGACTGGAGGTGGGTAGTGGAACTTTTCAGTGGCTACAAAACCCCTCGAGTTTGTCTCATATAATTCGTTTTGACGAGTACAGTACATTGCACTTGGTTTGTACAATTATCTATGATGTCGAGGGTCCTTATGATGGAGCCAGAAAGAACCGTGTTTAACCTCCTACGCAAAAAAGGAGGGCTGTTAAGTTTAACGAGTGTATCTGTGTATCTATCTGTAGCTTCTAAACGGATGACCCGATTTTGATTTAGTTTTTTTTGGAACGCTTACTTTATCGAGAGTATTCTTAAAACTGTTCAACTGTTTGAACATCATTAGGGCTTAGTCGAGGGGTTTTTAATTATTTGTCTTGTTTTCATAAGCTATATAATTTTGTTTAAAAGAAATTATTTATTCAATATGTAATTCAGATAAAATTTGTCATAATTTTTCTTTCCAGCTTCGACAATGAAAACTCCTGTGTGTACATCGGCATCTTCAAAGATGGAGAAACGTCATACAGAAGATATTTGCATGTTATTGACAGTGAGTGCATATTATATAAGTGTCATCTTATGCTCTTCTTTCAGCCCTTGTCCCATTTTTACTTGGGGTCGGCGTAGTACATCTTTACAAACATACTGTTTTTATATTAGTGCTGCCGTACACTGGGCAACCGAACGCGGCCACTAACGTGACCACCTGTGGATAAGATTTTTTCATATGTTTTATATGACATCGGAGCACACTGAGCGTTCGAGTGGCCCCAACCGAGCCACAAGCTGAGGCGGTGGCCGCGATTGTGGCTCGCCCCCCGTGCACGCTACCACAAAAGCCGTCTCCGTCTTCTCCCCTTATCTTTTTTAAACTTTTGGGTAACGAGACGAGCTGGTCGTTTGCCTGATGGTAAGCATAACGCCGGCCCATAACAACTGCAGTGCCACTCAGAACTATCAAGCTCAAAGGCTTGTATGGCACTGCATTGCGCTCGTTACCCTGAGACATTAGGTATTAAATCTCATAAGCCCAGTAATTTCACTGGTGCTACTCTGCTCATCAAACCGGAACACAGTAATGCTTGCACATTACTGCTTGGCGGTAGACTCCTCGAGCAAAGCGGTGGTACCAACCCAGACGGACGCTCGCAGAAGAGGTCCTACCACCGGTTGTTAAATCTGTGTATTTTGAATTTTGCAAAGGTTAAGGTACGACTTTTCGAAGATTTTGGACTTAAAAGAACTCAAAAGGCGTTTAAACGCTCTTCACGTTTTTGTAAATACATAATATAGAACTGATATTGTCTTTCAGATTCCTGTAAGTACCGGCTAACGTAAAATTTTATTTATTTTCATCAATAATAATTAAAAAATAAGTTTTTTACCCAAGTTATTCATAGCATGGATGCTAATTTGGTTTTCCCGTACATCATCATTATTTGTGGGGCATTATCTTTAGCCTTATTACACTAGCCTATTGCTGGGACACCGGCCTTCTCTCAGAGAGAGCACGCGGGCCCAGTGAAGCTTGGTGGATTTTTTTTTTTTTTTTTTTTTATATTCGATAGGCTCACGTTTGACCACAATCTCGCCTGATGGTAAGCGATGATGCGGCCGAAGGTGTATCACGCTTGCCTAGAAGGTACCTGTTCACTCTCGTTTTAAAGACTCCCAGATTATATTTGTCGGGAAACACAGACTCTGGCAACGAATTCCACTCCTTAGCAGTGCGCATTATAAATGATGAAGCAAAACGCTTAGTGCGTATAGGAGGGATATCAACCATAAAAGGGTGGCGCATTGCTGAGCGTCTGGTCGTCCGATGATAGAAAGGGCTTGATGGAATTAAGCTATGTAATTCCATCGCACACTCGCCGAAATGTATTCTGTAAAATACCGACAAACTGGCAACTTTACGGCGATGCTCAAGACTCTGAAGCCTGCCCGCAACCAATGTGTCGTCCCCTATAAGCTTTTTGGCTCGTCTATCGATAGACTCCAAAGCTTCCAACTGGTACTTGGCGGAACCATCCCACAAATGCGAACAGTACTCCATACACGACCGGACTTGTGCTTGGTAAAGATTTAGAAGCTGTCCCGGTGTGAAGTACCGTCTCACTTTCGCCAAGATGCCCAGCTTCTTTGCAGCCACCTTGGCCTTGGACTCTATGAAAGTGCCAAAATTGAGACTGGGTGTTAGAGTAACACCTAGAAGATCAAGGTGGTCGATGATCGGCAAGGATACATTTCGGAAAGTGGGAGTTAGAGGAAACTGAGTCCTCTTAGCGGAAAAAAGACATGCCTGGGTTTTCGAAGCATTAAACTTGACAAGATTGGCATCGCCCCATTCGGAAACCGCCCTTAACGTCAAGTTCAATCGCTCAACCATGGATTCTCTCAAAAACTGAATCTGAGTCCCACTGGTGCGTGCATCGGATATATATCTTTCAACGACTGTGCTGTCGTCTGCATACCCTAAGATACCGGGTTTGAGCAGATCGTTTATATGCAGCAAAAACAGAGTCGCCGAGAGAACCGACCCCTGAGGTACCCCAGCATTAATTGCCAATAGATCTGACGAGCAGCCCTCTAAGACTACTCGAATAGATCGTTCCCTCAGGAAATCCGATATCCAAGCAGAAAGGCCAGTAGGTAAGCCATATGCTGGAAGCTTGCTAATAAGGCTATCACGCCAAACCCTGTCGAAAGCCTTTGAGATATCTAGAGAAACCGCGAGTGCTTCTCCATGCTTCTCAATGGCCTCGCTCCAAACGTGTGTGACATACGCAAGAAGATCCCCAGTGGACCGGTTTCGACGAAAGCCGTATTGCCCGTCACTGAGGAGATCGTTCGCTTCGAGGTATGTCAAGAGCCGTTTGTTCAGAACACGTTCCATACTCTTACAGAGGATGGACGTGACTGAAATGGGGCGGTAATTGGCAGGGTCGGCACGACTACCTTTTTTGGGCACAGGCTGCACGTTAGCCAGCTTCCATGATTTAGGCACTTGACCAGTTTTGAGAGAAAGACGAAAGAGGCGTGTCAAAACAGAGGACAGTTCAGGCGCACAAGTCTTCAGAACTATAGCTGAAATCCCATCTGGACCAGTGGCTTTATTCACATCTAGACTGCATAGCGTTTTGCGAACCTCAATCTGGCGAATGCAGATGTCAGACATACTTGCACCATTGCCATATGAAGGAATTGAGGGTGTCGCGCTACCAGCGTCTAGACGTGAAGATTCCGCGAAAAGAGAAGCAAATAGATTTGCTTTCTCTTTGGCGGTGTGTGCCAGTGACCCATCTGGTTTCAGCAGCGGAGGCAGTGAGGAGCGACAAAAGTTCGATTCGACCGATTTGGCTAGGGACCAAAAAGCTTTGCTGCCTGCAGGATATGAGGCGAGTTTGTTCCCTATTCGACTAATGTGGTCAAAACGACACTTCCTTAGGGCTTTTTTGCAGGTCTTGGCAGCTTTATTAAAGGCTCTCTTCAGCTGGCTTGTATCCTTCGCCTTACGGTTTCGAGCATCGACCCATGCTAGGTATGCTTTATGTTTTTGCGCTTCAGCGCGTCCACATTCAGCTCCAAACCATGGGTCAGCTTTGCCGGACAGTGGAACATCAGAGAATGGAATAAAATATTCCATTGCTTGACGCATCACATCTGTCACGGCATCCACACAAGTCGTAGGATCGCCCGAAGAGAAGCAAACCTGCTGCCAAGGAAAAGACGCAAAAAATGACCGCATCTCATCCCAATCTGCTGACTTGTATCGCCATACCCGCCGAGTGCCTTTACAGCTGGGGTCGGGCGGGGAATATGTCGACACAGACTTGACCAGACAGTGGTCGGAGCTACCCAAAGGTGATGAAACCGACACCGAGTAGCGGTCTGGATCTGTTGTCAGCAGAAGGTCTAAGCAGTTTGCAGTATGGTCATCAACATCTGGTACCCGAGTAGCTTCTTGGACCAGCTGAGTCAGATTTAACGTCAAGGCTAGCTTGCGCATCTCTCTCCCAGCATGGTCGGTGCACTGGTATGGGAAAAGCCACTCCTCATGGTGGGCGTTAAAGTCCCCCAGTAGCACCAATTGAGCAGAGGGGTACCTTTGTTGAGCCAGATCCGCCGTCTCACTCAGATGTTCCATGAGTCTGACTGTCCTCTGATTTCCGCTGTGCGAACGATAGACACAGGCGTAGAGAATTTTCTCGAGGCCTGTGTCCACCAAAACCCAAAGTAAGGAAAAATCGGGGTCCTCAAAAATACGAAGACGCCGGACACAGATATCATCCCGGGCGTAAAGACAAACACCCGCACGTGGTCTGAAGCTGTGCTCCAGCGTGTACCCAGGGTAGGAGAGGTACGCCACGTCGGATGGACATACTATCTGCGTCTCCGAGAGAAATAGAAGGTGGGGTTTATTAGTCTCAAGATGGTGATGGACTGCTTCGAGATTGGAGTGCAGACCTCTAATATTACAGAGATGCACTTTCAGTGAGAGGGAGTGCAGCCGCTGTAGAAACTTACTCTTGTTATTTCTCTTTGTCATATTTGTTGAGAGTGAGGGGAGGTAGAAAGATGGCAGTGGATCGAGGCACCGCACTGCAGAACCCACGGCACACAGCAAGAACACATACACCTTTGAGAAACTAGTCTGGAGACTGCGGGGACGCCCGAGCCCCCCCGGGGATGTCCATCGGGCCCTCTCATCCGGTCGCCGACCGGCACGATGGCGCATCCCGGGATTTTTCGTCAGTTGGCGGGGCAGCCTTTCATGAGTGGCTAGCTCACTACTTGGGCCCCCAACTACCTGCGGTCGGCCAGCGGTGCACCGTGCCTCGGATCCCGCTACCCTCCACGACTAGTCTCTCGATGCTGTGGTGTTACTGTGCGCCGCAACCGGTCTACTCTAGTGGTGCTACTGATCCGACCCATCTTTCAAAAACGGTGTCACCGGACAACACGACGGAACACGACATAATCGCTTGGCGCCGCGACTTAGTCCGGTGGGTGGTCACTAGCCTCGGCCGTAGCCTACCACCAGTGTGTCATCTGTTTAGCACCACCCAGGGGCCACGTGTAGGGTTACAGTGTAGGGTACGCTCCTACGGACGCGGATGACTCAGCCCCGGATGTCACATGTCCTCGAATTTTGTGGTTCTGGCATGATATTAATATTGACAATGTATTACGAGTTATGACCAGACATGTATAATTTTGTATTTTATAATTTTTTTCTGACTTCTTTGACAATTTTAATAAACTTATTATTTTTTAAACAATTATATACTTCACAATAACTGTACTATGTAGAATTTATGTTTACAATTCATAAGTGTAGGTACGTAAATGTTCCAATTTGAAATAAATATATGAATATTACTATGTTATTAATTAATATTTTAAACAATAATGGCATGTCTTTCCAGCGCCAAGTAAGTATTTTTCTTGATTGATTAGCATTTGACCAGTATCTGCCCTGATCCCTACGATGTGGTCGAAGGCCGTGCTATCGTATAAAATGCTCAACGTAGGCCCAGGCTCTCCAAAGGACCACACCGTTGGAGCAGAAGCAGTTTAGCCTTTGGAGTAGATACCACAGTCTCCTTTTAAACAAAGGACCAAACTTTTTTAGCCTCAGGAGCTTCTATAACTGCGCCCTAATGTTCTAATCTAACCCGGGTCTGCGCCACTTCAGGGTTTCTGCACTATTGACGCCTGGGTATCATTGGTGTCGCTGGCACCTCCCTATTTACGGCACCGCTCAGGACTCCTGGATTGAACCTGGGGCTCTTCGATTTGCAGGCACATTTCCTACCAACTTAGCTATACTACGAAATGCTTAACAACTTGGTTTCATTTTGCAGCGGTAACTTTCGAGAAGCCATGAAATGTTTAAATACTTGGTTTCTTTTTCCAGCGGTAACTTTAGAGAAGCCAAGATATAGTATTCTACGAAATGCTTCAAACTTGGTTTCATTTTACAGCGGTAACTTTCGAGAAGCCATGAAATGTTTAAAAACTTTGTTTCATTTTCCAGTGGTAACTTTAGAGAAGCCACCCGATGTGATAGCGCCCGTGGAAGGGATGCAGTTCGAACAGGAAATACCTTACGCTTGCCAGGGAGACTGCAGCATTGAGAAGGTAAAAAAGAGAGCGAAAGATTTTTTCTACATTATCATGGTTATGAGCTCCATATTATAAATGTGAAAGTGTGTTTGTACGTATATCGGTTTGTCTTTCTTTCATGCAGCAACGGATCGACGTGATTTTTGACATAGATATAGTTTATGAACCGGAGAGTAACATAGGCTACTTTTTGTCCCGGAAAATGCACAGTTCCTGTGGGAACAGCAAATGAATGCACGTGGCTGAAACCGCGGGCAAAAGCTAACATTTTTTATATATTTTCAACAGGTTACCCTGAACGGGGTGCCGTTGGAATTGGCAACTAGAAGAACGCCATTAGTTGGCGTTGCATTCTACACGGTATGTTCCAAGATCGTTCTAATAGGCTGTGATACTTAATCCCTAAACATGAAATCCAAATTCACGCTGTACCTAATAACTCCAGTCCTCATCCACGTGAACTCTAATCGCTGTATTTCTAAAGCACGCTATACCTAATAACTCCAGTCCTCAACCACGTGAACTCTAATCGCTGTATTTCTAAAGCACGCTATACCTAATAACTCCAGTCCTCATCCACGTAAACTCTAATCGCTGTATTTCTAAAGCACGCTATACCTAATAACTCCAGTCCTCAACCACGTGAACTCTAATCGCTGTATTTCTAAAGCACGCTATACCTAATAACTCCAGTCCTCATCCACGTGAACTCTAATCGCTGTATTTCTAAAGCACGCTATACCTAATAACTCCAGTCCTCAACCACGTGAACTCTAATCGCTGTATTTCTAAACCACGCTATACCTAATAACTCCAGTCCTCAACCACGTGAACTCTAATCGCTGTATTTCTAAACCACGCTATACCTAATAACTCCAGTCCTCAACCACGTGAACTCTAATCGCTGTATTTCTAAAGCACGCTATACCTAATAACTCCAGTCCTCATCCACGTGAACTCTAATCGCTGTATTTCTAAAGCACGCTATACCTAATAACTCCAGTCCTCAACCACGTGAACTCTAATCGCTGTATTTCTAAACCACGCTATACCTAATAACTCCAGTCCTCCACCACGTGAACTCTAATCGCTGTATTTCTAAACCACGCTATACCTAATAACTCCAGTCCTCAACCACGTGAACTCTAATCGCTGTATTTCTAAAGCACGCTATACCTAATAACTCCAGTCCTCAACCACGTGAACTCTAATCGCTGTATTTCTAAAGCACGCTATACCTGATAACTCCAGTCCTCAACCACGTGAACTTTAATCGCTGTATTTTCAAAACACGCTATCCCGATTCACGCTATTCCTAAAGAACGCTATACCTAATAACTCCAGTCCTAAAGCACATGAACTCTCAAAAGATAGTTACCATTAGTACTTGTACTATTGTTTATTCTTTGCCATTAGCTAGATAATAATTCAGGCTGACGCCGCGGCTACTCCAGCAGAGTGGTTCAAGCAGCGCATCATCATTTCATAATACATAATATTATATATTTATTTCAGTATACACCGACGACGTTGTCCATACGCATAACGTATTTCTCTTCCTTCTATAACGGCATTTATCAAGTGACGTTCAACACCGCCATGGGACAAGTCACGAAGACCGCACTCGAAATCAAGTATGTATTCTCTGTACAGTCGTAGTAAGAATAGGTTCGTCACCTTAAGGTCAATTTTTGTTTGCGCTGTAGGTGTTTTATGTTGAGACTCCTTACTTAAACGTCTAGTCTAAGCCTTGATGCTTGATTCTATTTGGTTGGCTAAGTCCAGGGAAGACAGATCGGGCCGACAAATAATTTTAATGTATGATTTTATCTGGCAATAATTGAATTTGAATTATTTCTTTTGAGATAAACATTTCTTTGGTCCCAGAGACCCTAGCGAACCCGCAGCAGAAGCAGCAACAGAAGCAGCAACAGAAGCAACGACCGCGGCAGCTGACAGCGAAGCGCCACCCACAGCCGCGGCAGGCGCTGGCGACGCTTCCGACGCAGCCACCGGCGCTGCCAGCGACGCCAACGGCGCTGGCAGCGACGCCACCGGCGCATCCGATGCTGCGGCCGGCAGCGATGCCACTGATGCCGCTGCTGGTGCCACTGATGCCACTGATGCCGCTGATGCTGCTGCTGGTGCTGATGCTTCTTCAGTCGATGCAGATGCTTCCACTGTTGCAGCCCCCTCGCGGTAGACTCGTGCTCCAAAATCTTAGAGATGTAGGTTGTCATTTTATTGAATAGTTCTTACTCCTGCACAAAGAGTATACAATAATAAAATGACAATTTAATCTATACAAATAAATAAAATTGAAGTGTCTGTTTGTAATATCAAAATAACAGCTTTTTACTGAATGTTTTAATGAAAGTATGTGCGGTTTTCCTGTAACAAAAAAACCATTTTTTATAATGGTTGTTTAAAAATGGTGCGTCTGGCACAGAAGCAATAATTTAAAACACCAAAGATAATAATACAATAATATATGTTCATTGAAGAAATGGCATATAAATTTTACCTCAAAATTCGTCGAAATTCCGGGCAACTTTAGATCAGCTGATTCACTTGAACTATGTTGAACTTTGTTAAGCGATTATTTATTATTAGTGGATTAATTTTTTTGTGTATGGAAATTTGGAATGACGTACCTATTATATGTGTAGGATAACATACACATTCAAACTCACCCTGTATAAGTAAAAGTGGATCATTACCTACGCCACATTGTTACCGTGTGCATGGCACTTTATATTGTAATCATATAATACTATGTACCTCTTGCTTCGGCCCGTATTTTCTTTCTGGGGTGCAATTTTTGAATGTCACCGAGTGACTAAATATCAGCGATATGACCGATAGTCATTGATTTACAAAGTCGTATTTTTGAATCTCAGCGGGTGACTAAAATTGTCATACCTATGATATTATTATCGTTTACGAGTGGGGGTACCCATTCGTAAACAATATCATAGATATGAGTAGGTATTTAGTGCCAATTCTGGCTTAAAACAATTTCCAACTTAAAAAATAAAATTGAATGGAACACAATCATAAGTTTGTCTATGATTAAAGCTGAGAAATAGTTGCATGTTGGTAAACAGGGTATGACTTTAAGAAATACGACTTTTGCAAAATAGTGATTTCAAAGTTATCGCTGAGAATTTTGTCACCGCTGAAATCGAAATCACTCGTGACATTCAAAAATCGGTCCCCTGGTATGTTAAATAATACAATCATTATAATATCACAAAAACACTTATTTATAACTAGCTGTGCCCTGCAGCTTCGCTCACGTAGCGTAGGTTACTCCTTGTAAGTTGTAACATCAGCTATCTGCCAGTTAATCTCTATGCCCGGAACAAACAGACAGACAAAAAATTATAAAAATGGTCGTATTGTTTGTTATAGGCACCGTCTAGTACGTTCATATGCATTTAGAAAAAAGCTGTTATTTTGATATTACAAACAGACACTTCAATTTTATTTATTTGTATAGATAATCCTTAACACAATACAATGGGCTATCTTAGCTAATAGCCTTCAAATAGATTGTAGGTAATAGTGTATAACTGTAAAATTATATAATTAATTTGAGATATAACTTTTAGTGTTGACATTATTGTTATAAGTATAGTTATTAAGTTACTTATTAAAACGACGACTAACGCGTGTTACTTGGACTCGAAATTATTATGTTTAAGTACCAATAAATTATGATGAGCATCTGAAGAAAGTTTGTTTTATTTTTAAAGTTTTAAACAGTTTTTAATTTTACTAACTGAATAATAATCCTAAAAAATTAAGAGCTGGGGTGCTATATCCAGTTCTATTTTAAGTTAACACCTGCGTCATAAATTCACTTGTAACTTATTCACTTACGAAGTACATAACTTACATTCCTACTATTTCTTTTGTAATTTCAATTGAGAACGCTTTTATCAAAAATACTATTTAAATAAATTATTCAAACTTTTTTCTTACTTTTTAAATTAATTGCATATCTTCAGAACCAAATTTTCTAGGCTATCTCTGACTTAAAAACAGCGGGGCTAAACTTTTGCCCATAATATGACCATATTATGATCCATTTCATAAATCGTCACGTGGCCTGGTCACATATAGGGGCACCTCATCTACGAATTACCATTTTACGATTTATGAAATGGATCACAATATGATCATATTATGATTCGGGCAAAGTGGTCTTTTTAGCCCCGCTGGAATGGTAATTAAATTTTCAAAAACTAGCTATTATATGACAAAAGCGTTAATTCTAAATAATTACATACTCATACCTATAGCAATCAAAATGCAATATAAATTTATAAAACAATAAAAACGTTGGTTGTAAACACTAACTTTCTTATACCACCAAAATTTTTATTTCAATGTCGATTGGCAGAATACCTAACAGTTCATTCCGTCGAATGTGGCACACGCAGACTTGGAACTCAATGCTAACAATCTTGATTGAAGTACCGCTACCTGAGCAAACACGCGCGCAAATGTCACGGTTGTGTTTACTTACTCAAATAAAATTACTTTTCCGTTACACTTACATCTACTTGGCGGACAGAAAAAACTGAAAAGACTTTTTTTACTGCACGGTTACAAGATAAGCTGCTTACCTGATGGTGTGCATAATCCCAGCCAATAATAATTGCAGTGCCTCACAGAATAGGGATGTTGACTCAATTTTTTTTATGATTTCATTCAATTCGTTTTCTGATGAGCATCAAATGTCTATATTGAAATCGAACGTTAGAACGTCAAAAATGAGAGTCAATGTCGGGTGTATCTAATGAGCGCTAAAACACCATTGAAATCGGACAGAACAGCTGACGTCACTTGTTCAACGCGGGCCGTAAAGCTGTCCTAAAGACATGCATTTTGTTCATTTAGCCGTGAAAAACTGCGTGTAAGTACACAGTTGCCATAGATGTTTTTATTCATTAAAATGTAAAGAATCTGTTGGTCTCATTTAAATTACTAATGGATGGTTAAAAAAACCATACCAAATTCGGGATACTTTACATGCAGTATCTTTGTGGGAATTATACATTTTTTTGTGAATTTCGTTTTTATTTTGTTAATGTGATCTTCTTAAACCTTTATAACGACAATGAATATGTAAAATTCTAAACAATGAAAAACGCGCATAAAAGAAAACGCGTAATTTGTTTTCGTCTACCTATAGGTCGAAAATCTCTAAGCTGCCCATTGAATAGGCACCATTATTATGTTTATATGACCTTTCTCTAACATATACCAGTAGGTACCCAAGGTACCGCTCTAATATTAGCACACAATTGCTTTGAAAGTGACATCAGAGTCTTTATAAATTAAAATTAGGGTTCCGCACAAAAAAATAAAAACCATAAAATCCAAAATCTCCGTGCGGATGAAATCGCGGGCAGCAGGTAATTAAATAAATAAATAAAAGTATAAAAGTATTTCTTTCCTAAACTTTTTATCACTGTTAATAGGCTGGTATTTCAAAATTATCTCACTTGATCTTGAGTCACGAATATGGGCCACTGTAGGAATCATCGTCATCATGAACAAGCTAATGTCCAGTGCTGAACATCGGCTTCTTCCATACCATTTTGCTATAATACAGCACGCTTGGCAGGCGACTTGGTGATCTCAGTACGTTATTATGTTGACTGATGTTGAATGCTGCTGCACCTTCCCTGGATATTACCTTAGCCAGCTCTTACAGCACCAACGGGAAGAGATGTGGTATTATTCTTAGCCGGGGTCATAGGCAGCCCTCACACCTAATCCATGATTGTTGGATAAGCATCAATCGCGGGCCACGAGAAAACCGTGGAAAAACCACGATCCCCGCTTGACGACTACGATAACTACGCTTCTACGATCTCTATTAAAAAAAAATGTTTCACAACCACTGCGTGCTCAGTGCAGATGCTTCGGTAAATAAACGATGGTGCGCAAGTGATGTACGAAGAGTAAAGCGGAGCAGTCATCGCTATGAGCCCAGGCAGGGCTTCCACCAAGCACCACAAATTAGACAGTACGATATGCGTCAAGCGGTGATCGTGTTTTTTTCATGGTTGGCGCATGGTCCGTGTTTGATGCATATCCATCAATCATGCATTACCGTGTAATGGCAGTTTTACTTGCTCCTCCTCACTTTAGTACACCCCCGCTGGACCCACAATTATATTCTGGTCACAGGTTAACGAGTGTACTGGAGTGCCAAGCAGATCAGCTGATTCGTTTACACTGAATTTATTTTTTTGTATGAAAATTTTGAATATCTTATTATAGGTATCCAAGAGGTTCTCACACTCCCTTCTGGGATAATAAGCCTAAGCCAATACAAATATATATCTAATTAGTATTAATTTTGGACTGAGAACCTAAACATTCCTCTGACAAAAAGAAAACAAAATCAAAACAAACTCGATCAGTTTGATCAACGATCCTATAACTTTAGGTACCTATGTAGGTACTTGCCTAAATAAAACAAGTGACAATAAAAAGTAAATTCCTTTTTACTTTTAAATATCGTCTCAAAGGTAATGGCAAGAGAAATTAGGCCACGTATATTGAAAACGGCGGATAATATAAGCGAATTATTCGTGCATACATCCCACCGACAACCATTGCTTTCGCCGCCAGTGACAGTAAACTAAATCGCTAGTAACTGTTCTTTAGTTTAGTCAAGCAAAAAGTACTGACTTCGTCGCACGACTCTCACGCCATCTTGGCTAAATACAATCGCGCGCACGAAAAATTAAAAAGTTAATAAACACTGGCCGGTTTGCATTTCAAGTGTATTTTTTTTACAAAACAGTTTAGTGATGTGACATGTCGGTTTGTTGTGGTCGATAAAGTTATTTGTGTTTGTTTCCTCGTGTATTTGTGATCGGTAAGTAGATTTATAAGTACCCATTTAATTTCCAAGTATAGGTACGAGTACTTATGATAATTTTGTTAGCATGCATGCCTAATCGATTACGTTTCTAGTACGACAAAAGCGTGTGAATGTGTTACGCTGATGAAAGAACAATTTTGCTACCGCTAGTTGCGAAGTTTAGGAAAAGCATTACGGCCCATAACTAGTAATAAAATTGACTGCCTGTCATTTCAAAATTTATTTATGAAACTTATGAAAGTAGGTAACTACGCGGCAACTTTATAGCACTTCTAGCTCAGACTCCTCATGTAGGTACCTTCTTGTTAGTGAAGATTTGTTTATAACGGCTCACGATCACAAACAAAGAGAAGCAAAAGAAAATAGAACCAGTCGAATGTAAATTCTTCCGACGCAGAAGATTGTTTTTGACACATTGTTTAGAGTTTATTCTGGAATACTTCGATATCCGCTCGTCTCGGTACCCAATAGTATAAAAAATAGCATAATGAAAATAGCGTACCAAATCTTAGAATCAGCTTTAAATCATGGGCATCATTCAGCAAACACCTAAACAACTGAAATCGCGTGGCTATATATACATCGATCGATAACAACTGCCATTGCGCCAAGTCGTTACTTTACTAATTTTTTATTACGACCATAATGGTAGCCTCTTACCTTTTTTTGTTCGCCCTTTTGTGCAGGCTAAAGACGGAGACCATACCGCCTGGTCTAAACGTAGAAGTAGCCGCTTGTAAAGAGGTATTACATGTGTGGGTATTACCATATAAATAAAATAGGATAAGTTGCCAAACGCGAATCTATTTTATATAAAAAAACGAGGCGGGTGGGTAGGTAGTACAAAGTATCGATTATAAAAAATGATCTCACTTTGCGTGCACCAAAGATGATTCTTATTACGTTTGCTTTAAGTGCGAGTCTGAATAGAAATTAAATATTTATCTTTAAATAATTTCAGATATGATTAAGTAGTTAGTACTTAAATCGCTTTATTCTCACTTCGGGGTAGGTACATCATCGGATCTTGACAAACAATGTAGGTAATTATGGGACCATATTGGGATTTACCTTAGAATTTACCTTTACCCTTTATTATTACCTTTTTTTATTAAAAACGTTTTTTTTTTCTTTTATACTATAAGTTAACTAGACGAAGGGGTCATTTCCCTGGTGGTAAGCATATTCTCAGCAGATAACAATTGTAGTGACGCTCAGAACGTTGAAACACAAAGGCCTGCGCGGCACTGCAGTGCACTCGTTATCCGTAAGACTCATAAGACCAGTAAGAGAAATCGCGGAATACACACATAAAAAATACAGATGAAATAATAACCTCCTTCTTTTGGGAAGTCGGTTAGCAAGAAAAGTTAGTGATAGGTAGTTAAGAAGGGAAGTTACTAGGTACCAGTTAAGAGAACTTACTATTAGTAAAGAAAATAAGTTATTTTTTTTGTTATTTATAAGAAGATATTACTAAACACTGTTTTAGACAGTAGTAAGGAGTATTCCCGTGAACATGATGCTTGCAACAGCGTCGAAATATCGGGTGCTCATCGCTCAATAATAATCACGGTAAATATCCCGTTATAATGTGTGAATAAGATATTACTACTAAATATCTTCCATCAATCGTCTCAGTCAGCAATAGGGCATCAAATTGTCCGGATAATCCGAATATCTTTTTTCCATATTATGTAAGTAAGTCACCATCTTTCAACATGAGATTTATATGAAGACCGTAGACGCTTATGCAAACGTGCGTTTGCTTGTCAAAATAACAACGCTTTTGCATCAAGCGCGGATTATTAGTATCTCGAAATCCGCGCTTGATGCAAAAGCGTTGTTATTTTGATCAGCAAACGCACGTTCTACGGTCTACATAAGACGATAGGACGTCAATCATAGCCGTGACTGTGTAAAAACTATGGCAAAACTGACTACAAAACCATCGTGTGATGCCTTAGAAAACCTTAACGAAATAAATCGTCCTGAAAATACCAAATTATTTGTTAGTTTTACGCAATAATGCATTATAATCCATCGGAACAGTAATCAAATTAGCATTTTATACAAACTGAGTTCATTAAAATACGACCCGGCGGGCGGGCGGCGCGTCGTGGCCAATTGCGATTGTTTTTGTGGATAGATACCTATTTACCAACCCACTGAGAGTAATTATTACCTATTTATTCACCCGAGTTCCCACAGGAACCGTGCATTTTTCCGGGACAAAAAGTAGCTTACGTTACTCTCCGGTCCATAAACTATATCTATGCCAAAAATCACGTCGATCCGTTGCTCCGTTACTACGTGAAAGAAGGACAAACCAACAAACACACTTTCGCATTTATAATATTAGTAAGATTATGCGTCCTTATTGTTTGTGTTGTTTTCTTTTTCAGCCCATCAATGTTCTTAGTTCTTATGTACTTTTAGAACCCTAAGGAAGAAACTAGTCACCCACAACACAGGGTATCCTAGTGTAGGGACTAGGACTGTAAATTGTTGTAATGTATATCTACCTTATTTTGGTGAATAAATCTTTTAAAATATTTTTAAATCTTTATCATCAGATGGAAAAAATATCCACTACTTAGATACAGAACTTCGATAACCTGAACGAACGATGAACCTATAAATATTTGTTTATTGTAGTAGGTACCTAGCTAGTTTAATTTGAGTAAATATACTTATATATACTTCAATTATAAATACGCAGTATTTCGTATTGTAGTGAACATTGTAGTGACAATAACGGTTCAGTACCTACAGTTAGCTACAACTGTAGCAAATTGACCACTCCACCGGTACCGTCGAGTTTCTTCTTGATGGTTTTGGAACGAGTTAGTAACGAGTACGAGGGAATTAGTCACTACAACTTCCACGAGCGCCCTCATTGGACATGCAGTTTTCTCGCAGGTTACGTCTTGCCGTATCTTACTTCCAGTGCGCGCGCATGCTAAAGCGCATGCACGTAGACGTAAACCGGTGTGCCATGTCTCATGCAAACCCATAGGGGCACCCTAGACGCTCAAGCAAACGTACGTTTGCTTGTCAGAATAACAACGCTTTTCCGTCAAGCACGGATTTCGTGATACTCGAAATGCTTGACGCAAAAGCGTTGTTATTCTGATAAGCAAACGTACGTTTGCTTGAGCGTGTAGTATGCCCCATACATTACAACGCACGTGGTACGTGCACGTCTACGTGTACGGTTCCGGTGTGCTCCGGCCTTTAAACTTTGGGCCGTATCTCACCAGTAGGTACAAGTAGGTATGAGTGTGAGTATCGCCAGGGGCGTATTTACCCTACGGCCAAAAGGGCCATGGCCCGGGGCGGCAGTCTGCTAGGGGCGGTGCAAGAAGAAATTTAAAAATAACTACCTAACTAAGGCTCTTATTAATGAACAGTGTTAAACTGTGTTTTTTCTCTTTCGATTCAGTTTTAAATTGAGAAAAAAAGGGCGCCGGGGCCTGCAGGCCCTGGGCGCTGAATCCTTAAATACGCCACTGAGTATCGCACATAAACTCCATTTACACGATGACCGGTTTGTCGAGTAAACGCCATACTAAAAGTAACCGCGATGATAGGTAGTACATAAACGCGTAAATAGTAACGCGTATATAGGGTACGCTGAACATTTTTTCATACAAAATCTGCGTTAATATGCGGTCACGCTGTAACTTGTTGCAAAAGTCACACTAATAGGTCCTTGAAGAGCCGCGGCGCGTAGGTACGTCGCCAGCTAAGTTCACAAACAACTCATATTGAAATATATGGTAGCCCTTACCCTGAAAAACCCCGCCGGCCGTTCACCCCGGATGCAGAATGCAGATATGATCACATGAACATCACATGTATGTATGGTTGCGGTAACTAGAGCGGACCCGCGGGAAATAGATCTCTGTAATGCGGCTTTCCCGCGAGGAAGCGCAGTGGCTCGAGAAATAATTATATCACTGCCAACTACCCGTGTCATTCGATGCAATCTGTCGCCAACAACGGGCTCTGATATAGGTAGTCACTAGTTACTTTCTACGTAAGTTAAAAATGACAATTAGATGTGTGGTAATTAACCAACTTGGCGTATGAGAAAGTACGAACAATCCGTCATCTAAGTGTGAAAACTACATCCCATACACACGTAGGTATAATAAACGGTTATAAATTGCGAAAGTGTCTTGGTTTGTCATTCCTTCAACGGATCGACGTGTGTTTTAGCATAGACTAGCTTCTGCCCGCGGTTTTCACCTGCGTTCCCACAGGAACCGTGCAGTTTTCCGGGATAAAAAGTTGCCTTTGTTACTCTCCGATCCATAAGCTATATCTATGCCAAAAATCACGTCGATGCGTTGCTCCGTTACTGCGTGAAAGAAGGACAAACCAACAAACACACTTTCGCGTTTATAATATTAGTAGGAAGTATTATAGTTTATGGACAGGAAAAGACTACCTACTTTTCCCGGAAAATGTGCGGTTTCAGCTAGCGAGTCATAGTTAGTTATGATATACCTAAATAATTAAAACTAGCTGCTGCCCCGCGGTTTCACCCGCGTGGTGATTTTGGATTACATGGTTTTTATTTTTTTGCGCGGAACCCTAATTATTTTTCTAAAATTAAAATAGCCTATGTTACTCCTTGTAACATCAGCTATCTGCCAGTGAAAGTCCCGTCAAAATCGGTCCAGCTGTTTCGGAGATTACCCGGAACAAACAGACAGACAGACAGACAAAAATTTTAAACATGGTTGTTTTGTTGTAGGTACCGTATATGCTTTCATATGCATTTAGTAAAAAGCTGTTATTTTGATATTACAAACAGACACTTCAATTTTATTTATCTGTATGGATGTATGGATTACTGGGCACATTATACTTTTATCGTCTCAGGGTAGCGAATGCAATGCAGTGCCGAGCATTTCCTCGTTTTTAGAAATTCTGAGTGCCTACAATGTAACAAAAGGTACATAAAAAAACACGACTGCCCTAGCCAGTGTCACTCGGGATGATGTAAGGATTCTAACGATAGGTACCCCATACATCCAAATCTGTTAAGGCGTTTAAAAGTTATGGTGGAATATAACTCGCATACATACATACATGAAACATTACACTCATTTTTAGGCGGTCCTGTAAAAAGCGACGAACGGATTTCAGTGACAAACTACTGAACCGATTTTGATGAAACTTCTATGGGACCAATCTGAAATTATATCCTTTCAAATAAATTTCAATTGGAATTTTCTAAATCGGTGAGGTTATAGCATAAAAATAAAATACGCACAATATGAGAACATCCTTCCTTTTCACAAGTCGGTTAAAAATGACAATGGTTTCGCCGCAAAATGATCACTTTAGACACTTCCGGTATTTTATAGAAATGAAATGAAAAAATATTTATTTGTAACAATTAGCCTTAAACCTTAGTACAGCGTGACAAGCACTTACATAATAATTTTAACATTGTCAATTGTTACAAAACGGTCCAAACTTAGCATAATGCTGGTCTTAAACAACCAGCGCTGATCTTCCGTTAGGACCTTCTAGTGACGTCACGTCACGGATACAATAATAATAAATAATATTTGTTAGTGACCATAGTAATAGAACAGTATTAAAAAAAGAAAAAAGCGTGCAAACACAATAAAATAAACAATACACATTACAATAATATAACTAAATAATCTATAGGTAACATTTACATTAAATGATATTTAAAAATGAAAAAAAAAGAGTTAACAAAATAAAACATAATATCATTATATTAAATAATAAATTAAAACCAATGCGAGCATGGAGATGAAAATAAGCTTCCCTGACTTGAAGACACAAGATTTGCTTAATTTTTTAAGTTTACGGTGAGTATTTTAATCGTTCTATTCTTATTTTTACTAGAAGGCACTGTCTGTCTATATAGCACTAGTGTCGTGTCTCTGCATTTCCTGGCCCCTTTGATATTCATAAAGAAACTTTTTTAATTTTAATCTAAAACTGAAAATGTATTGCAGGTTCCTTATCGGCGGTGGAATATTATTCCAGCATTTGGATGCAGCGTAGCGGAAACTACCTCTGAATGCGGCTGAGCTATGCCGCTGGGTTGCGAGCTGCAAAGCGCACCGCCGGGTGGCCTGGGACCTTTGGTTTGCTGGCCAGGATAGCTTTTCATATAGATAACTTGGTGACTTGTAATTTATGACTCCAAAAAGGAGACAAGCCAAATGTAACTTGCGACGATGTCTCATTTTAAGAACGCAATGTTTATTTAGGTATGGGGTCACATGAGCTCTTAAGGGGACATCAAAGCAGAAACGGGCACAGGCATTTTGAACGCGTTGTACGAGTTTCTGTGTCCTTGCTAGCAAGCGAGGTCCGAAAACGGCATCCATATAATTTAATTTCGATAAGACAAGAGACTCAACCAGCTGGATTCGCAAATCCTCCTTTAAGTATGGCCTCATTCTATATAGCACTTTTAATTTATAGAAACAATTCTGAACGGAATTTGAAATATGCTTTTCGAATCGTAGTTCACTATCCATAACCAAGCCTAAATTGCGCGCTTCATATACACGCTCGATAGGTTCGTCCATCAGCATAACAATTGCTGATGGATTTAAGCTCTTCAACTGGTGTTTACTACCGAAGACTAAGTATTTGGTTTTTATAGGGTTCAGTAACAGACAATTGCTCATAGACCATGTAGATATATTTGAAAGGTCCTCGTTGAGCTTAATTATCGCATCATCGATTTCTGATGGTTTACAGGAAATGTAAACTTGCAAATCATCCGCATATATATGAAACTTGCAGTGTTTAATATGTGTTGTTATATCAGCCGAGAACAAGATGAAGAGTATTGGTCCTAAAATAGACCCCTGAGGAACTCCTCTGTTAACAGTTACTTTATCTGATACCAACGTTGACCCATCACTGCGGCTTAGTTTTACATACTGGTAACGATTACTAAGATAGCTGTTAAACCACTGTAAAGCTTCACTATCAAAACCATAGTAGCTCAATTTAGACAATAGCAGAGTTGTATTTATGGAATCAAAAGCCCTAGAATAATCTAATAATACTAGTATTGTACACATTCCTTGATCTTGTGCGCATAATATGTTGTCAGTCACATCGAGTAAGGCAGTCACTGTACCACGTCCCTTTCTAAAACCGGACTGTAGATCGGGCAAGATATTATTTGTCTCGAGAAGCACAATTGTTTGTCTGTGGTCGTCTATGACAACGGCGGTCATCATTAACACGTTAAGTGCGAAACGAGGCCTAAATCACCCCTCATGCAACTTCCTTGTGGTGCGGCAAGGAAAAACGTGAACATCTCTGTCGTGCGAAGGGCATAGCTTTGGTTTGGTCCAGTATAGAAAAGAGATAAATGTATATTTGAGATGCGCTAATGGTCCCGGACTCGGTGGTATACCTACCTTGGTACCGGATGTTTTAGGCCTCGTATCGCACTGAATTAATATAATTTTAATGCAGTGCGGAACGAGGCTAAAACGTCCCATATCCTCTCGGACCTCGTATCGCACCCAACGCGAGCTTCCCGCGACTAGTGTTGTGCATCACGTCGATTAGAGAGCACGTCCTTTTACATCGCCGAACATGTCTAAACGGTGTCGGAAGAAGTTAATTTTAAAAAACCCAGAAACAGAACCAAAACAGGTAAGTTTTTTAATTGATATTTTTGTAGGTAGTGAAAAACTCCACAAAAACGCAAAGCAGCCGTTGACAAAACAGGTAAGTAATTAATTAATAATTCAGTAGTTCTTTGTCTAGGTTTTGAAAGTAAATAAAGATTACCTAACGATTTTTAGGGTTCCGTATCGAAAGATAAAAACAGGACCCTCTATTACTAAGACTTCGCTGTCTGTCCGTTTGTCTGTCACCAGATATCTCAAGAATCGCGATAACTAGATAGTTGAAGTTTTCTCAAATTAAGTAGGTACTTCTGTAGCCGCTATAACAACAATACTAAAACGTTAAAAACAACAAAATATGTACAGGGTTATTTTTAATCACCAAGTTTGTTGAGTGTGTTAGATTCGACTTATGTAAATTTTACACGATATATGATGACGTAAGCATGTGTCAGTCACGTGGTCGGAAGAGAGCACCAGGCGGAGTAGGTATATTATTGTACGATGGTAAAAGTACAGAAATTATGTGTTAGTAAGTATTAAGCCCGAGGCAGAATAAATAGGATAGTTTCTTTTCTACTTCTGGTCTTCTTTTTTTTCTATTCTGTGAACCGCATTAAGACTTTCACACAAAAATAGATAAACGTCGTTGCGTCGATATTATTTTTCTCATCACTAATCTTAGCGAAAATTTACCCTATTTCAGTGCGTTACGAGGTGTATAAGATCCCATATTTTGTTTTGCCAATAATTAATAAACTAGCTATCAGATCCCGGGGCGACGGTACATTAGGGTTCATCAATTCACTGTCTATATCGATAAGGACCAAAATTTTCATTTATCTTTGATTTCGCGCCAGAAAATGGATTTTAGTCTGTTAAAGAGGTGGGGTCTAATAGACCGCGTGTCGCCCTAACGTCTGGTCACGGTGCGGGCCGATAATACCTCGTGCCGCAGGAACGGAAAGTTTGCAAAAATTGGTGCCGCAGCTAACGTGTTAAACCATTGTTAATTTTCGTATGCTCTTCATCAAAGTTATAATTTAGCGACGAAACCATTATAATTTTTAAACCATTTGTTTAATAGAATTGGAATTAGACTTGTCGTTATTTCTCGGGCAATTGGGGAGTCTAGATTCCTTGTAATGTAAGAAAAACACGGGGGTAGTAATATATCAAGGCATTAAAACTACACTCTCGCTGTATTTGATAAACATAATGAAGGTTTTTTTTATGCCATTTGGTAACGAGGCGAGCTGGTCGTTTGCCTGATGGTAAGCATAACGCCGGCCCATAACAATTGCAGCGCCACTTAGAACTTTGAAACACAAAGGCCTGCGGGGCACTGCAGTGCGCTCGTTACCCTGAGACATTAGGTATTAAATCTCATAAGACCAGTAATTTCACTGGATACTCTGCTCATCAAACCGGAATACAGTAATGCTTGCACATTACTTCTTAGAGGCAGACTTCATGTGCAAAGCGGTGGGTACCAACCCAGACGGACGCTCGTAGAAGAGTTGGTCCTACCACCAACTAAATTGCCTATTATTAAGTTACTTTAACTATATTTTTCTCATACCCTTGTGGTTGCCATAAAACAATAAAACGCCTTGGGCTTTATCATGTAGATTATTAAATGTCATAGTTTGTGGTACAATGTTATGTATATACAAGCATGCAAGGTTAAGACCATGAGAGGTTTGGTAAAAAAAACCTATCTTTTTCATGCTTTTATTGTAACTTTTTATTAACTTGTAACTAAACTATATACCAGAAGACGCAGGTTCGAATCCTGTTGGAAGCGAATTTTTTTTATGTATATATTTGTGTGAACATCCGATAGTGTCGGTTAACACTATAAAATATCTATTATACAAATAAATAAAATTTAAGTGTCTGTTTTTAATATCAAAATAGCAGCTTTATAATAAATGCATATGAAAATATATACGGTACCTATAACAAATCAACCGTTTTTTTTAATTTTTGTCTGGCTATCTGTTTGTTTCGGGTAATCTCTGAAACGGCTGGACCGCTTTTGATGGGACTTTCACTGGCAGATAGCTGATGTTATAAGGAGTAACTTAGGCTACTGTTATTTTAGAAAAAGAATTAGGGTTCAGCGCAATAAAACTCACGAAATCCAATATCTCCGAGGGTGAAACCGCGGGCAGCAGCTAGTTTTATATTTTATATACATGCGAAAGTTTGTTTGTTTGAAAAAATAATTTGTTTGCTTTTGACAGTAAAATATTTTTCTGTTCTATCAAGGTCTATAGTAACCATCTTACCGTCAAATCTAGAGTAACAGTGCCGTGGGAACTCCGCAGTTACTTATTAAGCCAAACCATTTTAACCCCTTTTGCCATCACATTAAGGTCTCCAAATTGCGCACTGTAATTTGGAAGCAGTCATTGTGAAGAAAAACGGTAGGTTACTGTTCGTAACGAGGTGCAATTGGAGGAAATTGGTGGGATTTAGACGGTGGGTAGGTAAGTGCATGGGAAAAGAAATTTAGATAGAATTTGCATAGCAGTTTTACTGTTCCATACTTCGAACTAAAAAATACCACTAGACGCAGCCAGTAGACGCAGCCACTATAGATGCAGCCCCTACACGCAGCCACTACACGTGGCCACCAGTGGCTGGGCGTGGCCTCATGCGAAGCCACTGGTAACCACAAAATGGAGGTGTCGATTCTGTCGTTACATACCTAAACTTAAATTTAGTTTCGCTCTCCCTGTCTTTATGATACATAAAAGAGATGGAAGACGCTTGACAGATCAAAATTAAGTTTTAGAGCTGTCAAATATCTTCCATCCTTGATGGATTAGACGCCACCAAATTCTTTGCCGTTAACATAATAGAGACAAGCAAGTGGATTAATTTGACATGTCTAAAATATATTCCATCTCTTTCTTATGTTCTTATTTAGAAAGAGATATTAAACTAAAATTAGGTTTGGGTATGTGAGATGACAGAATCGATACCACAGAGAGCAAAAGGGGCACACGCGTACAGTTGGCATTATAAAGTGCCGTGGCCCGTGGGCCGTCCTTACGCGGCCGGGCGCACTTTCTGTTCTCTATTTTGTGCGGACGGAAAGAAGCTGGTGTTTGTGGTGGAATGTGCGCGGGATGCGAGCCACAAACTCAGCCACTGCTTGTGATCCGTGTTATCTGGTTGTGGCTAGGTCGCAGCCACTTAAAAACCCTGTATGCGATCGAAGTCCTGCGGAACAAAGAGGAACTCTAGCGCCGATATGCTGAGCGCTGATATTAGTTAATAGCAAAATCAGTGTTGTGAGAACGGATAGTACGGTATTTCATCTCTCGGGGTTAGTGTCTCGATGTTCCCCATGTACTACGATTAGCTATAGGCACATACATAAAATGCAGTTGTGGGTTGTCCACAGAATAAGTGCTAATAGTACAAGTATTATTTGTTCTTGTGGCGTGGCCTAAGTGCTTGCTGGCCGAGCACTAGTAGAAAATTTCCTAATACAACCATGCTATGGTAGTATGGCTACGACGTTTTCCTCCACTGAGTGTTGACCCTCATATCTAATGGTATCTAAAGATCAGCCATCGACTAGGTAGGTACACCACCAGACCACTCAGCCAAGATCGCTTTCTTTACAGATTAAAAATGTTCCAATACGAGTATGAGAAGCGGCCGCCATCAGCGGACTCGTGCGACAGCCGAGCCACTGTGTCCACCGACTGGAGCCGATCTTACCCGAGCGCTAGCCGATCGTACCCGAGTCCTAAACGAGTGGACCCGAGCGTGGAACGGGCGCGACGGCCGCTGCCACCACGGCCGATTGTGTGCGACAGGATGCCGACTAAAACTACTGTAAGTAAACCTAGCAAATATAATATCGAGCCTGGACCAAGCTATTACATTACTATTTATACCCTCACAAAATTGACCACTCTGTAGAAAGAGACAAAGCGATACTTGTCAACGTCGCTCGGTCTGGCTGGCTCCTGTCAGCCTGGACATGGACTAATCAGAATTCTAGAAAAGACAACTACTGGCCACACGAATTCAGACGATTGCTTTATCTTTCTCATACTTTTTGGTCCACTTAACAGGTGGATAGGGAACGCACAGTCTACACAGTCCATGCTGTACGGTTCTTATTAGTAAACTTGTTAAACCATGTTTTGTCTCTGTTATTCAATTTCAAAATTTGGTGTTCAAGTTGACAATTTGAAACTGAATCAAGAGGCAAAACATAGTTTAAATTTTCCACCGTTTAACACAGTTTAAAATAAGCACAGCTCGATGAAAACCAAAGTTGAACTTTGGGTCAAATGGTTGGTGAACTCCGATATTCTCGAAGTATGCGCGATGATGATTCATAAACGTCCCGCCAGGGGCGCTGTACATGTTTTCATACGAAATCCGCGTAAATGTGCGGTCACTGTAGAACGCGTAAAATTGTTGCAAAACTTACCCTCTGTTGTAGGTATAGGTATGCTTTATATACCGTAACGCTATCACCTTCTAAATACTGACCGCAGCTAATAAAATAAAGTAATACTACCTACTACTTTACTAGGTGTTACGGCTAACTCGAATAGCCGTCTGGGTGGGTACTACCGCTTTGCTCCAGTAGCCGCCAAGCAGTAATGTGCAAGCATTACTGTGTTCAGGTTTGATGAGCAAAGTAGTCAGTGAAATTACTGGGCTAATGAGACTTAATACCTAATGTCTCAGGGTAACTATTAGCGCACTGGAGTGCCGCGCAGGTCTTTGTGTTTTAAAGTTCTGAGTGGCACTGCAATTGTTATGGACCGGCGTTATGCTTACCAAATAGTATAAAAAAACCCTTTCACAGAAGATCAAATCGTCTTGTAGTAGGTATATCCGATATTACGCCATACCTACAGATAAATGATGTAGGTAGGTACCTATATAATTACCTTATGCATCGCCATTAAAAATGCGCATAAGTTTTCCCAACGGCTGTTGGCACATGCCAACTGGGAAGAGAACGTAAAATACAATTATGTGGTAATCGGCAATCGACGACGTAACGTAGGAAGTGATGTAGTAAATAACCAACCGCTGGCTTAGTGGGGATTGGCGGTTCACAGTTCACACTAGAGTTAGACAACATAGACGAGAACGAACGCCGACATGAAGTTGACTGCCGATCAGCAATTGCCGCCAAGCAGTAATGCTTGTACATTACTGCTTGGCGGCGGATTTCACGAACAAAGATGTGGTACCAACCCAGACAGACACTCGCAGAAAAAATAGTCCTACCACTAAAAAACCTATGAATACAGAAAATTTAGAAAGATATTTATTACAGCTGATGACGAAATAACCTAAATATCTATGAAATAACCGTTTCCAGGTCCCGCTTAAGGTGTGGATAATAGCGAGCGCATCCTGCTTCGCGGTGTGCGCAGCACTGGTACTGGCCACTGTGGTCATTACTAAGTGGGGGGCGGGGGGTAATTACTCCACTAGAGAAGTCTTCGCGGAACACCCGGTGAGTGTCAGATAACAGTTTGAATAAATGGTGTGTTTAAAAGCCTTTATTCCATAAGGTAACGAGATGTCGTTGAACCGGTAAGCATAAGTCTGATGCCACGCAGAACTTTGGTACATAAAAGGTTGCGCGAATCATTTATTTTTTTCTGAAATAGGCTTACGTTTGACCACGATCTCACTATGTAGCACGCTTGCCTAGAAGAAACCTATTCATTCACGTCTTGAAAACTCCCAAATTATAGCTATTGGGAAACACAGAGGCCGGCAAAGAATTCCACTCCTTAAAACTGCAGTAAGATTGCTAACGTGAGACATGAGGTATTAGGACCCATAAGCTCAGTAATTTCTTTGACTATACTCATCAAATCAGAACACAGTAATGTACGTACCTACATGTGTCCTACTGCTTGGCGGCAAACTACACGAACAAAGCAATTATATCCACCCAGATGGACATTCGCAGGAAAGTTAGTCTTATACCAGTTACAAGATTCACTAAAAAGACTTATAGCTGGCCTCTAATAAAAAAAGTTTTAATAAAAAAATATAATTTGTTACAGGAGCCAATATACGCCAACTACTATCCGCAGAAGAAGACACCAAAAACGGAAACAACCACAGACCTCAACATGAGTTCGGAAGAACTGGATAACGAAATACAAATACCGATACTAGAGAAGCTGTCTATCTTTAAAAACATCGTCTCCAACCGTGACAGAAGCAGAGACCTCATGAAACAGCCTCAACTACATCCAGTCCATGACATAATCCATCATAACGAGAGGAAAATTGAGAAGAAAGACAAAGCGAAACTTCCAGACAGTCTCAAAAACGTAGACCTAACCAAAGTTAGCATTAGCGAAGCAAACGAAAAGATCATCAAAGAAATTGATGTCAACAAGAATTTACCAGTATTCAAGCCTATTCTACCAGAAATTATACCAAAAGATTTCGTCGAATCCGAAGAATCTGTCAAAGTGGCTGAAATAAAACTTCCAGAAGGTTACATAAACGACTTGAAGAATAATGACTACGACGAGTACTACAACGATGAGAATTTATATGATGATTATATGCAAAGTAATTCCATGACGAGCTATTTAATCGAAAAGGTACAAGAGCTACACGACTGGATTACAACTGACCCTGATTTTGACAAAGTTAAAAATGCTTCGAAATCTGTCGGGAATCGAAACGAATTCAGACACTTACTGAAAGCCTTAAACGAGAGTTTGCTAGAAGGGAATGTTACTATAGTAATGAATAAGCTAAGAGATATATATTTCGGGGATAATTATACTAGTTTTAATAGTAGTCGGAAAGTTATACTGACTAATGGGACGGATTTGCTATCGTTTGGTATTCTGACGTTGGATGTTATGTTGTTGCATAATATACAGCTTATGGCTTGGGAAAATCAGGTGAGAATAGCTTTTGAATTTGTTTTTTTCTTTTTAACCGACCATCATTTTAATGGCGTCTAATTTGCCAAAGAGAAGATATTTGACAGCTCTAAATCTAAATTTAGACCTGTCAAACATGTTTCATCCCTGTCTTGTGCACTAGACAATTATTGTTATTGGAAAGAGAAGCGAAACTAAAATTATGTTTAGGCCTGTGACCTCAGAACCGACACCAGTAGTGAAAAAGAAGTTGTTTTTAAAAAAGATTTAAATAGAATGTTGCATTTACTTAGGACGCCGCTCGCATCAAAATGCTGAAAGACCCAGATGTCTTCGCTTTTAACGCTTTGTTTATGGACCCCAGCAAAGTCGAGGCAAAGCTGAATGAAGTCCAGCACAACAGCTTCACGTGAGTAGATATTAAGACGCTGACGACCATCAAATAGAGCAAATTTAGGCTTGACTTAAAACCTTTCATAGTAAAATCTATTTGGTTTGTGGCGGCTTGTGTTGATTTAAGATTAAATAACTTATCGTACTTATAACTTCATTGTTTTTCGCAATAGTTGCTTCTCTTTCATTCCTATACAGACTGACAGTGACAGTATTAAGACGCTGACAACGCCTGTCAATTTTTTTAACAGGTGTTGGCAACCTCTTCATAATTTTTTATTCTAGAAATAGGTGTATGCGTTAGACACCGTCAAAGGTTTGACCACATCTCGCCTGATTTGGTCGAAGATGGTGTATACGATAAACCTAGGGCTAGGGTCTATCCTAGATAAAGCCTGTTCTAATAAAGCTCTCATCTCTAACTTTGTTTAGTAACTCTATTTTATAACTTATGTCCTTTCATCTAGCATATGTACGCATATCATATGTGGTGTGGCCAAGCAGGCCAGTGGCGCAAGTACGGATCTTTTCGATATATAAAATTCGATAAAATTGACAGTTAAAATCGATAAAGTGGGTTTTATCGATTTTAACTGTCAATTTTATCGAATTTTTTTATCGAAAAGATCCGTACTTGCTCCGCTGATGCCAGAATTTGTAAGCCATCTGACATCTGAAGTCTTTTGACACATAATGATTGTTTTTTTACCTACAGTAACATAGGTAGTTGTATTGGTATGTAACATCGTAATTTTAGGTCTGTGGTACGCACTACTCTAGTATAGGTTTACCTATATCAGTCTTAAGTCTACAACCTATATAGGTCCTGTATCTATACAAATAAATAAAATTGATGAAGTGTCTGTTTGTAATTTCAAAATAACAGCTTTTTACTAAATGCATATTATGAAAGTATAGACGGTACCTATAATAAAACAACCTGTCTGTTTGTTCCGGGTAATCTCCGAAACGGCAGGACCGATTTTGACAGGACATTCACTGGCATATAGTGGTGTGGTAGCTGATATTACAAGGAGTAACTTAGGCTACGTGAGCGAAGCCGCGGGGCACAGCTACTATTAGTTTATATTCTGATAGAACACTATCTTTTTCTAGCAAGCGCCAGAACCTCCGCCAGCAAGATCTAGAAGACTTCAACCTGGGGGCCAACCTCTTCGATAACGTTCTAGAAGTTGGCGTCAGCGCTGCACGTGCCGCTATTAACCTCGGACGGGCTTACAAGAACACTAAGTAAGAAACAAAACTTACTTACATAAAAAAACACGACTGCCCTAGCCAGTGTCACTCGGGATGATGTAAGGATTCTAACGATACCACATACATACAAATCTGTTCAGACATTTAAATGGTGAAATCGAGAAACTCACATATAATACATGAACCCATACATACATACACGAACCCTAAAAACATAACACTCGTTTTTTGTGCAGTCATGTAACAAGCTTTTTTTATAGGTAGGTAGACCCTTCACTAACTAACAAACAATGTAATAATATCTTTTGAAGTCAATTTTAACCTACTTCTAACGAAATGAAACTTGGTCCTAACTGCTACTGGACTAAATATTTAATAACTTTAACTAATATTTTTCACCCATAAGTACGGAAAGGTCTTGTTTATCATTCGATTCCTGCGCGTAAAAGTTCTTTTTATCCGCAAACTTGGATAAAGCACTAAGCTTTTCCACTGAGAAATGCGAATGAGAAACAAAATCTTGCCTCGCTGAAGGAGGTGAAAAGTTGTGTGTTTCGCTCGACAGCAAAGTTATTGTGTGTCTTTTGAAACCCTCGCTACTCTCAGGATTCTATTTTAGAAACAATCTTAGAATCCGTCGCTTCTTCAGCTATAAATACAATTACTCGCGCCAAATAACAAATTTGTAGTCTTGCGTAACAAATAACTATTAAAATCAACGGCTCCGTAGCTAAGTTGGTAGTAACCCTGCCTGCAAAGCGATAGATCCCGGGTTCGATTCCCAGCCGGGACAGATTTTGTGTAAGCATAATGTTTGTTCTCGGGTCTTGGATGTTTGTGATGTGTATCTGTGTGTGTGCATGCCACCTGCGACACAGGGAATCCTAGAGCGGGGTTATGAATGTGTAAGCGTTTTATAATTACAGAATCATCTTAAACCAGCTCTCCAAACCTGAGACCGCCGCCGCCAACATCCAGAATCAGATCTCCCGCAACCTAGACGGCAACACTCACGCACTGCACCACCTGCAGACGTCGTTCAACGACAGCGCGACCGCGCGCGCCGCGTTCTACACCGAGCTGGACTGCGTGTGGCTGCTGTACTGCAGGAATCTCGCCGTGACTGCTAAGTTAAATGCTCCATTCGGGACTATGGCTAGAATTAACGGGTAAGACATATCACAAACAACAAGCTGTGGTTTTGTCACAGACTGGTAACCCTATCTAGTTTAAAACATCTTTATTTATGAACTCGCCGTGGTTTCACCCGCGCGAAGATATTGGATTTCTTGGGTTTTATTTTTTTGCGTGGTACCCTAATTCTTTTTCTAAAATAAAAGTAGCTTAAGTTACTCCTTATAACATCAGCTACCTGCCAGTGACAGTCCCGTCAAAATCGGTCCAGCCGTTTCGGAGATTACCCGGAACAAACAGACAGACAAAAATTTTAAAAATTGTGTTTTAGTTATAGGTACTGTATATACTTTCATATATATGCATTTAGTGAAAAGCTGTTATTTTGATATTACAAACAGACACTTCAATTTTATTTATTTGTATAGATTATAATAAACTGATAATTTTTTTATAAACAACTGTTTCTTATAAACATAGAGACAGTTTCAGTGCCACCCAGTTGAAACTTAATGCCTGCGCGGCACTGTAGCGCGCTCCTTCGTATTGAGCCTCAAACGCCCAGTAATCTTCACTGATATTTTTCCAGCATGGCGCTAAGGATGCTCGCCGGAGAACTGTCAGCAGATCGGGCTCTGGACACGATGCTGTACGAAGTCCTGACGGGATGGACTGAACTTAGATGCAATGATATGTTTCCTAGGTGAGTAAGATTCATTATCAGCCTCTTACGCTCCCACTACTGGGATACCGGCCTTCTCTCACAGAGAGAGGTATAATGGACCATAATCCAGCACGCGGGCCCAGTTTGGTGGATGTCTCATGTCCTCGAATTGTGTAGTTCTTGAACATGCGTGTTTCCTCACGATGTTTTCCTTCACCATTTTAGAGCGAGTGTCAATAATCCACACATAACTTGATATAACTTGATTGTTAGTGGGAGGACTAACTCTTCTGCGAGTGTCCGTCTGGGTTGTTACCACCGCTTTGCTCGTGAAGTCTGCCGCCAAGCAGTAGTGTGCGAGCATTACTGTGTTCCGGTTTGATGAGCAGAGTATCCAGTGAAATTACTGGGCTTATGAGACGTAATACCTAATGTCTCAGGGTAACGAGCGCACTGCAGTGCCACGCAGGCCTTTGTGTTTCAAAGTTCTGGGTGGCACTGCAAATTTTATGGGCCGGCGTTATGCTTACCATCAGGCAAACGACCAGCTCGTCTCGTTACCAAATAACATAAAAAAAAGTAATTGGTGCGGCCGAGTCGAGATTCGAACTATGGCGCATTCGGATTAAAATTCGCACAAGTTCCCGCTCGGACACACTCGCTCTTGAGTAAGATTGCAGGATAAATATTAAGTTACTGTTTCCTTGTAACTGTCATTTTTGTGTTTATATTTAACTAAACAAATCAACTTGCTAATCTATTAATAGATGCTATATTTATCAGGCCCTCTATTGGCAACTTTTTAGATTCAATGTGGACACAATTTGTCCACATTGAACATTGAACATGACATTGACATGTCATGTCCACATTGGGCTACATAGCCCACAACATCATCATTGCTAAAATGTATGATAATATGTACTTTCTGCTAACATGAATAACGTAGCGGTTTTTTATCCCTAAATAAATAGTATAGATATACCTACAATACCTACATATATAAATCAAATAAAATATATCACCTAAATTCCACTTTCGGTTTTCGTGCCCTTCTTTTCTTTTGTATAGGTTTTAGTTTGGGACGAGGTAACTATAGAATGATTACAACCTCTACGAGTACCCACATCAGCCAATAGCTTTACGGTCTGATGTTCTATACTTGTCCAATAATGTAAACAAACTCGGCAGATGGCACCAATGAGAATTGACATAAATCGAGTTCGAATTTCTATTAATGTTGTCGAGCCGACGCACGTGACATAAAATCTTTATCATGTGTAAAGCGCTTAAAAAAGACAGAACGATAAAGAAAATAAAGAAAGATAAGAAACTTGATGCTTTTTTCTATAGATGCAGCAAAGTCAACGCAGCTTCAGTCGTAATGGAAACGATTTTACAGCCAGTGAAGAAAACACAACCTACCAACAGAGGACGTTGACCAAAAAATTCTACTAAAATAGTAGAAATAGAAATTATAGTTGGCAACATTGTCAATTACAAGATACTAAAATAAGTTAAATCTACCAAAATGGTACAACTTTTAAACGCGTTGGCAGTACTTGTATTGCAACGTTTATTTTAAAATGTGATTTAGTATACTTTCTTATCGCTACTGAAATCACATTTTGACTAATATAAAACAAACTAGAGAGCTAGTTGACTAATATTTCTATTACTTGTCAAAAAAAGCTGTTCTTACTTCAAAACCGAAACGTAACAAACGGTCATGAAAAGCGATTGAAAGCGGGCTAGAGCTTTGGTTTCCTCCAATAGCGGAGCTGTCTGTCATTTAGCAGTTTTATTTTATAGCGCGTATAAACCCAAGCGTAAGTAAAAGAAAGTTTTAGTTTGTTCAAGTTCATTTATTATTTTTTATTGATATCAGTATCAACTGAATGCCAGCAGAGCAAGCCCGAAAACGAACGAAGGTTATTGAACGTCCTGTTTGTGAACGTCCACATTGATTCGATTGTTTTCGTGCGCTCTCGATCGCTTGGTCTGTCCCCGGAATAATAAGAACGTGCGAGCAAGATAGTTAATACCAATACCTACTCTTCTCACACCGCTGCACCGTTTCAATTAACTTTTGTTCTGAAATTATGCTGCGGAAATGCGATAAACTTCAGACGCGTATTTATATTTTGACGATGTCTCTAAATTACAGAAACATTATACAGGATGAGTTTGAATTGGTATGTTGTCCCGGAAGGGGGTGATTAGGACCATGGTTGTTGACAAGCTGTAAGAACATCCCTTGGAAATACGTCATTCAAAATTTCCGTACAATAAAATTAATTTACTTCAAAGTGCGTGGCATTTTCTGGAGTTGTTTCTAATTCTGTTCTAATCATTTAACAAAGTTCAACATAGTTCAAGTGAATCAGCTGATCTACGCTGCCTAAAAATTCTGTAGTAGTTTGTACGTTTTCTTCAATGAACAATTCTGAATTTCACAAACTCGTAAATCAAATGTTGTTGACCTCCAGGAGTAGATTGAAGCCCTTCCGGGATAACATACCAATTTAAAGTCAGGGCAGTATATCATGTAGAAACAGTAAGGTCGGAGTTCTTCAAATGTAAAATTAACTACGTTCACGTGATCGGCAGTTTAAGACTTAGTTTTGACAGCAGACGTCAAAATTATCTTTCAAATACTTCGAAGTGAAACTCAGAGTATGAGTAAACCTAGTTCATAGTTATTCTTCGGTTTACAATGGTTGTTGAACTCTGTCCTATGAATCACACAGGTATGTTACGTACATAAGAACGAGTACAAAAATCTGCAAGTAGGTTCTTAAAAATACAAAATCCAGTAAATGTGTAATTTTCTGTAAATAATTTTGTTTAAATTTGTTATACGAGGACAATGGTCACACAATGCCTAGATGTGGAATAAATACTTGAGCCTTTTTTTGTTCCAAAATATATTAATTGGGATCAAAACCGTTATCCTTACTACAGGAGGTGCAGGGTCAATGACATATACGGCACCTCTACACCAAGAGGGCTGTCAATGAAAATGTAGAAAAAGAATCTTTGCGCTCAATTGTTTTATTTCTACGTACCTAAGACTAGATGGTATGGTCTCACGACTTTAGCCTGCCGAATAGGATGAATCAAGAAGAAAAAAATTTTTTTATTCTAATAATTGTAATTAAAACAATGATTGTTTCTTTTTGAGCAATTAATGCGCGTATAAATTACCTAAGTTTATACTGTATTTCAATTGTCGGAGTGCGCATGTTAATGCACTATTGCACGCAAAAAAAACAAATTATAATCAAAACCTTTCCTCGCTGTAGTGAGGTTAAAAAAAAATCTGTGTTAAAAAATTGTGATTCGCTCAGCAGCTAATTTGTTTTGCGCCTCGTACCTTTGAAACCCTCGCTATTTTCAAAAATACAATCACAGCATAACAAATAGGTAGGTAACTATTGTTTTCTTCTCGTTGACGTGAAAGGTAACACGTAAAAACGCGACCAAACAGTGTTATTATTAATTAACATTTCGTTTTTGTTTTGTTAATAAAGGAGTTAAGAATATATGCATAGTGATAAACTTATTTTAAGAATTCTACAACTAGGCATATTTTGTATAGACTGATAGATAAAATAAAATGGTTTTAAGAAATTGATTTGTTTTATTTTTTATCCTAACTAGAGTTAACACCCGAGCGTAGAGTTAACTGGGTTCTTTCGTTACGCTCAAGGTCCAATAAGCCGCCTGTGACTTATCACCTTGGTGCATATAATCTACTATTTTTAGATTTGAAACAGTTTTTTGTTACCTCTTGTTTTAAAACCATAGTTGTTTTATGTACAGTGATAAAATATAAGTTCATGGATTAAGCGGAGAGTTTGGACGCAATACTTGAAGGATACTAAAGGAAATATCAGACAGCTTCAGGAGACGCCCTTTGATTTGAGTCATGAATTAATCTTCTCTTATTTACTCATTATGTACGTTGATTTATGAATGTGAATCAGTGAAATTTAATAGGTGTAGTTTGCTGGAGTGAAGAAATGATTTTCTATTCCATTGAATAATTATTATAATATCGGAATGTCTTAATAAAACAACTATATATAAACCTACAGTAAATTTTTCATCTACAGTTCAAATAAACACAAAATTTTGATAAAGCTCAATCTCATCCATATTATATATTATTTTGCTATCGTTGTCTTGTAAGATACTCCTGACTTTTGGCATATACATTCAAGTAATTCATTATATTAGCCACCAGTCGCTTGGACAATCTCAATTTCCTAAAAACGTGTAACAGTTTTTTCGTTTCCCAAACATCTTTATTGAAAAATAATTTCTTCTTTAATTTTTTTAATGTTATCTCCAATGTATCTAGATTTGCAATTATATATCCTATCTTGTACATTATGATTGGTGAATACATTTGTTTAATATTATTCATTGGTAATATCTTATCTCTTATTTCGTTGTACATTTTATCTATAATTAAAAGCAAGTCTTCGTTGTCAGCAATAGATTTCTTTACTATTTCCCTAGGGTTCATTCTTCTGGAGCTACTAAATTTGAACAGAGAATTATTAGCATTTCCTTCTTCAGATTTAACTGGATTTATTTCTGTTGTTTTGTTTGTTTTTAGTTCTACAGTTCTATCAGCATCAATTTCTATAGAGTTATTAGTTTTTAGTTCATTTATTTTGTTGGTCTCATCTGTTCTAGTAGTCAAATTAGATTTACTAACTAAACTATCATTAATATCTTTAATAGAATTATTTTTATCTTTAATCATATTTACTTGTATAGTTTCACTATCTAATTTAATTTCCGTGTTATCAACAGGTTCGGTTACATTCAATTGTCTTTTAGCTTTAATAAGTTCGTCTGTTTTGTTAGTTTCTCCTGAGGCATCAGAAATAGATAGCTCAGGGTTTTCTTTATCATCTTTAGTAGATATACTCTTTTCAGTTACACTTATATCCATTGTATCATTTTCAGATTTCCTTTCTACGTCAGTATCAACACGTATCTCAGTATTTACTTCTCTCTTAGATCTTGAAACGTCTTCATGGTTTTGAATATTGCTCTTTAACATATTGATTTCACTGAATGGCAATTTGATCATAACGTAACCTTCACTTCTCTTATCATGAAGTCTTAAACTATCCAAATTCTGATTCAATCTTTGGATGGATTCAGTTAAATTTGTAAGAATATCAGTAAAGGTAGTATTTATGTTGACATCAGGCGTCTCACGCCGATACATCGGGATTGATGATTTAATTTCAGGACGCGCGGTAGTAATGTTACTGTGGAATAGACTTTTCAACCATTTAATGGAGCTTCTTTTCTGTCTTTTCAAATCATTCGCATGTTTGCTTTTATTTTCTAAAGTACTATTCTCATCTACATGTGCATAGTCTCTCCTCCTGTATCTTTTAGGCTCTTTTGTATCTTCAGCTGTGGTGAGTGCATTAGATTCTACTTCGTTATTCATACGAGCGAGGACCGCTTTGTTGCTTTTCTCATTATGCAGAAGTGAGAGTATTTCATCTAATTTGATATTTACATTACCCTTGTTGTTATCAGTCACTTCGCTTGTAGGATTTGAACGAATGTATATGCTTCGTGAGTCTTCGTGTAGTACGTTAGGGTAGTAATTTTGTGCGTAAACGTCGATGAGGTCTAAGGCTAGAGCGTACCTTACGGTGACTGTAACTTAAGGCAGAAAATTAAAGCTGTGGATGTAAATCCTCAGGAAAGATTACCTTCATTTACTGAAGTACGAAGTTTCGTGATTTGTTTTGATTCGGTACCAAAATGATTCATAATTTGTAGATATTCCCAACGAATCACACGAACGGTAGGTCACACAAAAAGTTCCTGACGGATCGCGCTATCAGATGGACTTAAAGAATTATGATTACTTTATCCTATCCAATTGCGCGGTCGGTGGTAACTGTTTTATTGAATTAAATGCAGTTGCGTGTAATGTTCCTAAATTGTAATCTTTTGCAGTAGGAACCACTTACTTTGTAAGTACCTACTAAGTTTTTGTTAGGTTACTGTCCAATAGGGTTGGGAAGTAAGCGCGTGTCTGCTCACGTGGAATGGGTACTTAGTTGGAACTTGGTTTCCAACCTAAAACTGTACCAGAAGTACTATACCATCAGGATAACAAGTTTAATTTTCTCTTACGGTACTTCTTTCACCTTTATGCTCACCTAGTACCATAATTGTGCCTTGCATTGCAAACATACAATTAAATAAAATTAAAAAGGTATTGGCAAAAACTGATAGGTATGGTATTATTATTATATGCTCTGTATTATAGGCCCAATTTTTTCATAACATCTTTTATTCACTGTGGATTTTTTATGTCTGTTCCTGATATCCATACGATTCTTTAGCAGCGACTTACTAAAACACTTTTTTTATTTCGAATTTTTTTCAATCCCTACTGAGTTGCCGAAGTTGATTGGGATTTCCTGGATGAAAAAATAGCGAGTAGGTACTTACATACTATTAGTAAAAATATCATTATCCGTAGTAACGTATCCAACGCCGATATAAAAAAACAAATGGAAACAATTCTTAAGTCACTCACTGAATCCAATTGGCAATTTTCAGAACATGGTTCAGTACAGTTTTCGATTATTGTTTCCTTGTCAAATTTACTTTAATTAGTTAATAGCGTAATTCTAGTTTCTGTCTGCAGTTTCACTCGCGTTGTGATTCCCAAGGTCCAATGCATTTTCAGGGATAAAAAGTAGCCTAGTTTGTTACTCTTTGGTCCATAAACTATATATCTAGGTATGCCACAAATCACGTCGACCCGCTGCGACGTTGCTGCGTGAAAGGACAAACCAATACACCAACAAACGGGCCCGTTCAGGCAACGTCAACAGCTGCCTTATCAGCTAACAATCTCGTGTTCGTTTTCAATACCACCGATTAAAACCAGCGGTCACTAGTCTTCGTGTGGAAGGAATAGCCTAGAATTTTCGCTGGCTTAATAGCCAGCGAAAATTCTAGCTTCTAATTCTTCTAAAAATTCTTTAATAAGAAATAAGCTCTTACAAAACGAAAAGAAGCGAAAACTATTGACAACTCCTTCCACACGAAGACTAGTGACCGCTGGTTTTAATCGGTCTGGTATTGAAAACGAACACGAGATTGTTAGCTGATAAGGCAGCTGATCCCGTTTCGAATGACAGACGTACTTTCACATTTAATATACCTACTTTATATTATATATAGTACTATAGTACCAACGTATTCTGATTCTATGTGGGGGCGGTAAGGCCTGCACTGACGTCCCGCTTGGGGTGTTTTGTGCACTGCCAGTAACTACCCAAGCCATCCCAACTCCTTTACGTAACGTACGTACGGCCTTGGGTCGCTGCCATAGCTGTTGCAGTGTGTTCCATGTCTTGTTGAGATATTATTGGAGTTCGATTTCAGTCGAGCCTCAGTCAGGGACTGGCCAATAGTACGGATTGTTGCGGTAGTTTTTCTTACGGATTACTGTGGTAAGCTGATTTATACTTGACTAAATAAACTCCATCCACCATATTTGTTTAATTATTAGAAAAGTATGTAAAAAAACAGAAATCATTTTAAATAATTTTATTATACAGTAATTTCTTATAATACTGAAACTACATGCATTTATAAATTAAATAATCCGTAGCTACATTCGTTTTGTTGCACATTTATAATATAATCTACATTTCTGACACGAAGATATTTTTAAAACTACTATAATTGTAATCGTAAGTTAGTATCATAGACAGTAAATTATAATAGACAGCGCGGTCGAAACCTACAGTGAAGCCAAAGTAAGCCGGGCCGATTAGTACACGTTAACACTCGGTCAGTAAGAAAAAAGCCGCCTGCGTGATAAAAACTTAAAAGAAATTATACCCTATGTCACTCTCACCACGATGTGGAAACACACTGCTTATTTATCCCCGCTAGGTGGCGCATTATCACTGGTGTTGTTGCGATGTCAAACTTCATTATAGACATTTAATAAGTAAACTAAAAATCCTCTCTGCGATAAAGAATGCCTCTGTGTAGTGCATTTCAGTGTAAAAATAAAGATACACACGTTTCCCTTCTGACGAGAAAAAAACTATAGCCGTGGATCAAAACATTGCGCATCAAAAATTATTGGAAACTAAATTCTTTTTCGAAAATAAGTACAAGTATATTGTACCAGCTACAAACAGCGGCTTCGCCCGATCTTTCTATATTGTAGTCTTTATTCTGATGTATAAGCTATATTATTGTAAAGTTTCATCAAAACTCGTTCAGTTGTTTTTGCAAACATCTATCCACCCATCCTCACAAACTTTCGCGTTTATAATATTAGTAGGAGCAGGATTGTAGTTTTCCAAAACTAGTAGGTAGTTATATAATAATTGACCTATCAATTTTTTTTATTCCTGGCTAGCTTTAGTTTATTCTACTTTGCAAGATATCGAGTCGAGCAAGTCGTTTGCCTGATCGTTAGTGTAACGGCTACCAGTAATACATTTTAATCGTGCTTTAAAGTAGCTTAGATCGGTAAAATGGTCTAAATAATTTCTATATAAGTGCTTAAGATTTAGATATTGATACCTAAGTTGGCTTACTTTGGCTGCTTCACTATAAGATTTCAAGCACACCGTCTATCTACTATTAGTCTACGATTATTAGTATTTAATATTAATGTATTGCAACTAGAGAGAACTGTAAATCAGTGAAACTAAATAAAAACAAACAATATCACGAACTTTGAAGTCAACTATTTCAATTTCAACAATAATACTTTCATTTGTGGTCGGATAAAGCAATGCACAAACAAATAGACCTTGATAAAATGCAATGACCTTTCTAAACAATTATTGTTAGTAAAAAAAAATGGACACAACTGCTTGGCCCTAGAAGTAATAAGCGACGTTACCCACATAACCAGTCTCGCAGATGAGCGAGTCCTACCACCACCAGCCAGATTTTTTTTTTCTATTCAAGTGAATAGAAAAAAAAACCATAGGGGTTATCGTTAGACCATTGTTTCACCTGATGTAGAAGGATGATGCGGTCGAAAGTTGTGAACACCTTAAACCTGAGACTCATGTGCAGTTGGAGGAAATCTTATTTCTCAAAAAATATATAATCATTAATATTTTAATCAATACAATAGATAGGTATTTTACATTTTTAGACCTCAAACTAGCATAAAAACTCAAAACTTCCCAATATTTTTCTTACTGTCAACTACCCGATTCAACGGAAAATAGATTAAAAACGAACCAAGAAAGTCAAGTACATTTTTTTTAATTTGCAAGTTTAACCTTAAATTATGCACACGCTGTTTTTTTACCACAGCTTTAAACAAAGATAACATTTGGCTAACTTTATAATTATTACAGATTATAGACAGTTTTTTTTTTACTTGAATAATAATGTAAACTAAGATAGCGGGTGCCACTGCGAACCAATGATATGAATAATAGTGATGTCATTTTTACAAGACTGCACAAAAAAGAATTGTAATATTTTTAGGGTGTATGTATAACATAACTTGTAAATGCTGGAACAGATTTGGATGTATGTGGTATCGTTAGAAACCTTACATCATCCCCAGTGCGCTGGTTAGGGCAGTGGTTTTTTTTGTATGTAACTTTTACTTACATCGACTTTTAATTCCGTGCAGGGAGCGATTGTGTCTGATCGTTTATATTTCATAATCTCATCCCGTCACAGTAATTTCCCGTTTAGATTCGACAACTCAGCTGCATAAACACGGATATAATCCCGGCAATATTTCTCTATCGGTATGCAATTCCGAAAACGATCAGAAATAGTCGCTTCCTGTACGGAATCATTCCGAATGAATTAAAATTACGCTGCTGATCGCTAACCAATGACACGATTCGTGATGGTAAATTTATCTGTCATTGGTCGGCGATCCGCCATATTGTTTGTTTACATTATTAGACAAGTTAATAAACACTGACCATAGAAACATTTACTCAAAAAACAATGTTAATAATTAATATAGACACTAAAATCATCCTCTATTTCATAAATGTTATCATAATAAATATTTTAGAGCATCGAAATTAAAAAAGCCGCGTTCCTATTGCGCACGTCTTGCATGCAAGTTTGACGTAACATTCGCGTGCAAGTTCAAATCAGCTTGTATCGAACCTGAAACTTGCATTATTTATCCGCTGCTCAAGCTGCATACAACTTTCATCTTGCATGCAAGCTACTTGCTCAATGTAAACGCGGCTTAATATAAATTTAGCGACCCACCCCGTTTACGCAGTTAATATTCACAGTGTTGGTGCGGGGACAGAGCTTCAACTAAGGTAATAGGATGTTATTCACGTTAACTTCGCTCTGATATTACTTTTAATAGTATATAGTTGATAATTTACAATCTATAAACCAAATACTCTTGCTTGGTTAAAGCATCTGGTCTAGATAATCCAGAAGACGCGGGTTCGAATCTCGTTCGCAGCGAAATTTTTGTGACGTATAAATTTACGTGAACATTCCTGTAGTGGGGGTTAACGCTTTAAAATATAATTTTACAAGAAATTAGCCATTTTAAAGATATCTTAGAATCGTTAGAGAATAATCAAAAGGTCCAAATACCTAGTAAATAATTCTAACTCTTATTAGTAAAATCTTAAATTTAGAATGTAGAATATGTTACTAATTTAAATATATTGTAATAAACAAGTTACTTTTATGTATGTTATATCTTCGACTTTAAACAAACCACATGATCAGAATATTTAAGAAATTATTATTTTAATATTATTTATAAACAATAAGACTTTCTTTGTATGAAGCATTTTACTCTAAAAAAATGCATGAAAAAATTTGTACAATTATTATTATCAAAGCTGAACACGTGGTTTTGATTTAACACCGAAATAAACGTGTTAACAGAAATTATGAAATAGCAAATAAGCAATATGGCAATATTCAATGCATCAGTACACAACGATGATTATGATCACCACCGTACATAGTGATGATGATGATCATAATCTGCAGCGGTGATGGTGATCATCGTCGACATTATACAATGGTAACACTTCAAAGTAACGTGATGCAAAAACCGCGAACATCATCAAAATCGGTCCAGAATAATTATACTTAACAATAAGAGATCAATAAATCAGACATTAAACTAAGTGATAGGTTTATCTTTTAAACAGACCTACCTCTTTATAAGGGCAAGACCTATGTAACAACTACTGCACCGGCCCGAGTTTCACCACCTCCTGATAGTAGATCTTAAACCACAATCGCACCTCTTGATAATTTATAGGCAAGGTGTGATAAAATTTTTATAGTACGGTTCCGGTTTGATGAGCAAAGTAGCCAGTGAAATTACTGTGCTTACGAGACTTACCTAATGTCTCTGGGTAACGAGCGCACTGCAGTGCCACGCAGGCCTTTGTTTCAAAGTTCTGAGTGGCACTGCAATTGTTATGGTTACCATCAGGCAAACAACCAGCTCGTTTCGTTATAAATATCATAACGCCAGCCCATAACAATTGCAGTACCACTCAGTACTTTTAATCGCAAAGGCCTGCACGGTACTGAAGAGCGCTCGTTACACAGAGACTTAAGCTGAAAAAGAAATGCCTGAATTTGACTTTATTTCCTCCGACCATTCTGCCAAGTTTTCCAGTCCCCAGACCAACCAAGTACATTTTAATGCAAGTCTTCCTAAAAAAGTACGAAAAACAATAAATCATTTTGTAGCTAATCAATCTTGAGTTTAGTCTGCTAAGTCACTGGTAAATTTTTAACTTGGCAGTTAAAATTTATCAAGAGGTGGTTAAGCAGACCCAAAAAATACTAACAATTATTATAAATAAATATAAGAGAAATATTGTGACTATAAAACTAACATCGAAAACAGCTTAGACAAATCTATACGATCATAATAAGGTTTAAAGTACCATTGAAGAACACTACTTGACATCTTAAATCTAACCTTTCTGTTCTTAACCACACACATCAAAATCAGTCCAGCCTTTTCGGCTCCAGTGTTAACTATGCTTTTCTTTAATATCACTGACGTGATTCATACTAGTTCGCTGGACAGGTCAAGACAGTTTTGATTAGTTTCGAAGCATTCCGATTTTCGCTACATTGGCGCTTAACGCAGTAGTGACTTGCGACTGTAGTTGGAACTAATGAGCTGCGTTCATTGCCTCTAGGCCTGGGTGAAAACACCCTACTACCTACCCTAACCCTATACTACCCTATTCCTACTCCTGACGCCCTCTAACTACGCCGAAAGCTAAAGTGGACAATTGAACAAAATGCAACAACCACAACAGAAAATATATACGCCAGACGAGATCAAAAAGATAGCTGCCGACTACAAAGGAAAGCCAGAGAAATTTGATCCGATGAAAGGCGTAATGAAACGCGAAGGCCCCCTTCCAACCAGGAAGACTGTTCCTTCTTCAAAGGAACTCCCCCTACCAAACGCTCTCAACCGTGCGAAAACCCCAACACCACAGAAGAACACGCCCTTATGGACGGATTCCATCTTGTGGATTGATGTCAGCGTAAGAGTTAAACGTAACCCAAGAGGTTACTCCGATCTTCGGTCGTCTCCCCGAAATTATGGAAGAAGTGTAGGTCGCCATTGCTGGAGACGACACAAATCTAAATAAAAGGATGTCAAAATATACTCTCATGTGCTATTCTATAGCTGGAGCAGACTCCTTGACATAAAAGCCAAACGCGAAAACGCAAAAATGAGCTCGCCATTAAACGCAAGAATGAGAAGTCATAAATGTTCGTTTTTTTGGAGAGTTTTTCGGGAACTATTTCTAAATTAATGGCAGGTTAGCTAACTAAGGTTTATTTTTTTTAGGATGCCATAAAATTGATTTACGTCTGTCTTCACCATAGACTGATGACTCAGGGAATCTAACAGGGCGTTATCTGACTATTGAAAGATCGGCCCTAAATCAGAAACAAAACATCTTATTCAAATAGAGTACAGTACATAACTTCATCTATACAGTACATAATTTCCATCGCTTGTTCTCCATTCTACCTCACGAGACATTGGCAAAATTGTGGCAGCCCCGCAAAGGACACATACTAAGATAACGTGGTTGTTTGGTTGTGACAACCGACGGCAACCGAACTGTCTATAAACAAACCTCTGAACGTACCATTGCACACAGTGCGTAGGCACTGAACGCAGCCATTCTAGTGACACAAGACATGTCAATCAAGATGGCGGCCATTCTCCACAAGAGTCAAAACTAGTTCACAGGGCGCTCGGTGGTGGTGCTTCAATTTGGCACAAAAATCTGTCATTTTGACCGAATACCTTATCCAGCATACTTTTAGTATAATTCACGTCTGTTGAATATTCAGTTTTATTAATTTACTATATTATTATTAATAATATATTATATTATAATCCTTTGTCGCTTTGGACTAGGCAAGGGGAAGTCCATCAATATAGTGAACACAATGGGGGAGCGTCCGGATCTCGCCAAATCTAATTTCACTTGAAATATCTCATAATTCAATTTGCATCAGAACCAGCTAAATTCAACACTCGCAAAAAACGACGCCATTTTGAGTTTTAACAATGAGAATTTTCATCCGACACTCTTAGGACCAGCTTACTCTTGACACTCAATTCCAATCGTAAATTGGGATTAGGATCGAATTGGCGCAGTTTGGTACTCTTGAACGCAACACTAGCGCACGATTGGAACCGATTTCAGTGGATTTTTTTTAAACTAAATGATATTAGTATATTACAACTATTTTGCTACAGATGGCACTATTTTGACATTGACGTATAATTGGAATTGCAACTGAATTCGAGAGTAAGCCAACTGATCTTAAGAATTTAAAAGCATCTCCATGACAGTAAAGGAAGAGGTCCAATAAAAGAAAATCAGTTTATCCAACGGACATCCCCGAAGGAAAAAACAAAAAATTAGTATGTGGATTAGCAAATTGTCTTTCTTTTATGAGACATCAAAATCATGGATCCTAACGCCCAAAATAATATATCCATCGCTACAAAACATATATGTACATTGTACATGTATGTATACAGCATGATTAAAAATCATCCTACTGTTTTAATTTTGTCTAGTTTTTAGTTATAAGTATATTATTTTATCTGTTATTCTGTGGTGTACAGTTCCTTGGAATAAATTGTTTTCTTTCTCTCTTTTTTATATGAGTTGCTTGATAAGAAATCGATAGAAAGCTTTATACGATGAGGCATTAACCATATGCCCGTGAACATAATGATACTTGCGAGTGTCGAAATATCGGCTCATCTTTTTGTATAATAACTACGGTAAATATTTTGTTATGTTTATAGCTTTGAATAATTGCGTTATTTCAAAACGGTATTAATCGAGAGAAATTATTTTATTCTTGAATCGAAACGTAGCTCTAAGTTGCCAATCTATCCGACCGCGAAACCGAATTACTTATTGGTTTCAAATGTTGTAATCAGCTGTCAGAACTTCAGCTATTTCCAAGCGGTACACAATTTACTAGACCATTGTTTCTAAAGGCAATAAATACAATATAGAATATAAAAAAATACAGATTCTTTTTTTAATAGAGATTGATCTGACGTTTTCGCAATGGACTAACATATCCGAGCAATCCAAAAAATTCATGTCACAAAGGAGCGTAGGAACGAAAACAATTATCAGCGCGATTTGGGCCTTCTAATACAATCCTTAAGATTAACAGCCCAAAAAAAAAATTAACGCGAATGGGGCCTGCCGCAGTCTTCTCTGGGCTTGTCGATAGGCCCGTACCTAACCCTACAATCGGGCCTCAAATTCCTAAAATGCTGGACCCCAGATTCAGTAACCCGCGTCCCAGTGAAATCTATCGTGTGCAAATGCGGAGCGGCAGTCGTTAAATGAGACAGGCTATAATTAGAAATATGCCTAAAGCCAGTTACTGAAAGCACGCGGAGATTGGACCGGTTCGGCCTAGCGTGGGGGTCGTCGTATGGGGCTGGAATGGGCCCCATTGGACCTATTTGTACGTAGTTTATGTTCTCACCGTCAGCGCGTCCAAATCGTCGTATCGCGGCATCTGTCACTAGTGATGTGTATTCCAATCGAGGTGCGATATGCGACGAGTATATGAGATTCATATGAGCAGTGCCGCTTCTGTGCGTTCGTAAATCTACCGGTTCCGGTATCGAGATTTGGTACATGGCGTGGCGTCGTCGGCCGACGTTGACGTATAGGATGCGGTGGCGTGCCATGTCGCCATTGGGCTGGTCGCCGTTGGCGGGATTGTTGGCGGCGCCGTTGGCGGCAACGTTGGCGGACGAGCCGTTCTCTGGCGCCCGGCCTGGGATGTGGTACCTGCGTAGGAACATATGTTATAAATGGGTAAACGTGTTTCAGGTTTTATCTTTCACGCAAAGAGGATCAAAGTGATTTTTTTTGTATAATTTATGCACCGGAGAGTAGAGAGATTAGAGTAGAGAGAGATTTCAATGATATTTGGTTACTAATTAGATTAGAGCAGCCATACAAAAAGTGTGTTCCGCGGAGTCCTACGAAACTGCGGGCTCTGCGAAAATACTGGTCATAATGAAAAAAAATACTAAGGAGTACTATAAGGTTGCAGAGTAAAATAAAATCTATCTAAATATTTCATCTATGTAAATTTTCTCTTCTATCAAGCCTTTCAACAATTAACAATATTAAAAACAATATCATACCTCCCATTAGATGCAAATGCGATTGCAAATTTTTGATTATATTGTCAAATATTTCGTTTTCCAAAAGGGGTCCGACGCCAAACAAGTTTGAGAACCGCTGGATTAGATTCAAGTAACACTAGATTTTACACCTGACATCGCTCGTGCTAAGAGGCAAAAGCAAATAGTAAACTTACTTGTAAAGTGAATTGATCTGTTCGTCCTGCAAATTCGGCGGTGGGCCGGGCTGCGGCGGAACCCTTAGCCCGTTATTCCAATCCGGTTCTTGAACATCATTGTTGTTGCACATATTAAAATGATCACTGTATATGCTAACATTGGGTACGCAACCCTCAACCACTTGAGGGGGTTCGTTATGGCGAAAACGAATAAATTTCTGCTTTGGCTCATCGCTCGCAGGCTGACTTGGTTCGTTCTGATTTGGTTCGTTCTGACTTGGTTCGCTTTGCCCTGAAGTCGACGCGTGACTTAGATCTTTGGCCTTGTATTTCATTATAAGATTCAGCAGTTTATATTTGGTGGCGTAGTCGTCTTTGGCGTCTTGTTTTGATGTTGATGGTAGATTCGGTTCTGTCATTGGCAGGCTTGATTCGGTCGATGGCTGCCTTGGTTCGGTGTATGGGCGACTTGGTTCGGCCGTTGGACGACTTGGTCCAGTTGTTAGGTCTTTGGCTTCGTCGACGTTCCTTGAATTCGATGCTTGACTATTAACGTGGGTTTTGTTAGCGCTTTCTATCATGGACAAACGACCGCGTTTCGGCTGAGGCTGATCATCATCCTCGTCATCATCATCACCATCACTTGACTGATCATCATCCGACTCGAAATCATTCGCACTATCGTCTGTAGGTTTATAAATCGGCCCGTGCAAATCTTCTGTTCTCTTCTTGAAATCGTTTAAAGAATCCTTCAGCAAAGCTCTTGATACTTGACAGCAGTCAGCGTCGTCGTAGTATTTACGGGCCGCTTTGGTCGCGCACTGCTCATGCTTTGAGGAGCCCGGCTCATTATTAGTAGAACCTGACTCGTTATTCGAAGAGCCCGGCTCATTTGAGCCTGACTCATTATTCGATGAGCCTGGCTCATTATTCTTACAGCCTGACTCATTATTCGATGAGCCCGGCTCATTATTCTTACAGCCTGACTCATTATTCGAACAGCCCGGCTCATTATTCTTACAGCTTGTCTCATTATTCGAAGAGCCCGGCTCATTATTCTTACAGCCTGACTCATTATTCAAAGAGCCCGGCTCGTTATCTTTAGAGCCTGGCTCATTATCAGTAGAGCCTGGCTTATTAGAAGAGCCCGGCTCGTTACGCGAATAGCCCGGCTCATTACAAGCAATATTCGGAACGTAAGCGACATCTCGTTGTCGCTTAGCTGGCTCAGAACAACTATCAGCATCACCCTGTTTACGTTTCACACTATTCTCTTCCTGAGCGTTGGAATTAGCCTCTTCACTCGGCTCATTTTCGTTCTCCGGCTCATTAAAGCTGCCAGGATCCACATCCCCATCCGGGTACATATTTATAGTCCGACGCATGTACCCGTTGTTAGATATTATGTAGCCCATAGATTCTCTCATTCTAGATTGCCTGCGCTCTCTGGCTTGCTCTCGCCTCGCTTCGGCTATGAGTCTGGCTCCGTGCGTGACTTGATACGGCTCCCTTGGCGGCGGGGGCGCGTTGAGGTCAACAGCGGGGTTTCCACATATGTGTTGGTGGGGCTGGTCCAGATACCCCGGGGCTTCGAAGGAAAGGGAACGCTCGCGCTGAGGCGCCGGCGGCTCGGATACTACGTGCTGCAGTAGTACGCATCTGAAAGAAACAAATAACATTTTTTAACCGAATTCAAAAAAGAAGTTCTTCCAATTCATTTTTTTTTACACACGAAATCTTGAAAACTACTTGACTTATGAAACTGACATTTATGTAGTTTATAGGTAGGAGGCGTCAGCTAGGAACAGATTTTGAGACACAGTCTAATTAAGGGGGTCTAAGGGCTATCGTAAGTTTATATGAGTCTTCAACTATAACCCGTGCGAATCCGGGGCATGTCGCTAGTATACATATATCATTTCCTTGGTATACTCACGATCCAATCGCCGAGTCATCGCCAGTATTGTTGTGTCTATTGGGACGACTGTTCTGTTCTTCGATCACCCACTGCTCCGCAGCGTACTTACTCTTGTAGTAATCTGGCTCCTGGGGAAATGGTAAGCGTATTTCAGATTAGTAAACAGTGATGACGTCAGCCGCTGATTTTTTTTAATGCTATTTGGTAACGAGACGAGCTGGTCCGTTGGACCCAAGAGGCGAGTAGCCGATCCAAGTGTCGTTTTATGGGGGAGGTCTATGTTCAGCAGTGGACGTACCTGTTCCTCCCAGGGGTCCAGCTCGCAGTGCCGAGGCCAGGGGTCCCTGCTAAAGTGCGCGTGGTCAGCGTGGCGCGGCGCAGGCGGCGCGGGGGACAGGTACAGCTGTTCCAGCAGGGGGACCCAGCCCAGCGCGGAGACCTCAGAGTCACCCACGGGGGAGCCACGCAAGTCCAGGATCTGGAGCAGAGCCGGGGTCCTTTCTATTATTAATCTAAACCAGTGACTTTTAATAAGCCGATGGAACAAAAGTTACATAGATAAAAATCATGACTGCCCTAGCCAATGGTGCTGAGGTTATTTGTTTGATCGAGCTGATCGTTTGCCTGATGGTATGCAAAAGGCGGTCCATAACAAGTGCCACTAAGAACTTTGAAACAACTTTAAACACAGTAATGTGCTAGCATTACTGTGTTCTAGATTGATGAGCTGAGTAGTTAGTGAAGTTACTGGACTTATGAGACTTAATACCTAATGTCTCAGGGTAACGAGCGCACTGCAGTGGCATGCTTTGTGTTTCAAAGCTCAGAGTGGCACTGCAATTGTTATGGGCCGGCATTATGCTTACCATCATGGAAACGACCGGCTCGTCGGCCTTTTGTCGATTATCGAATAGAATAAAATAAAACAAAAAAAATTGTGTCAACGTTTACGTAAACTAATTGCTGTTACTGTGCCTACTGAATAAATTAAAATTAAAGAAAACATCGCAACAAAAAAATACAGGCGAATTGAAAACCTCCTTGTTTTTAGAAGTCGGTTAATAATAGAAAAGATCCAATTCACATTAAATTTTGCTTCTTCCTTCATTATAACGGCAAAAAAGTGAAACGCCCCGGCGTCGTCTGTATTTCCCCCTAAATATAATCAGGGTGTGTTCAAGTCTAGACTTAATAGGTATTTACTGAGCAAGTGTGCTACATTTTCAACTCCATCATCGCTTTCGACCAGATGAGATCGTGGTCATACGCTGATTCAGTCTGCAGTAAAAAAAAACAAAAAAAATGTTTTTTTTCGAATATTCATACAACTTGAGCAATTAACAAATAAAGAGAAGAAAAATGTACAGGATGTATACGTAAACGGTATCATTTTTAAGGAGGTGAATAATACATGACACGAATCAATAAAAAATATTTTTTTTTACCACTAATATCATCAAAATATCCTTAATTATTACAAAGCAGAGTCACCCCGTCTGCCGCAGGATTGGGTCTATTACTCATTCACTTATTCTACTGCGTGCTCACCCCGCAGTCGCCATCCCTTTTGAAACTAGGTCAGTCGGCCACACGAGTGTACATGGGGATGCAACATCGGTCCTAAAAACATCGATGTTTAGAACACCGATGTTTTAATTATTTCATCACACAACTTACAACGTGGTTAAAGACATTTTAATAAACATAAAGGAATTAGATTCATATATTCAACACAAATGTAAGTATGTAGCTAATACCGGCTCACTCGGACGACCAAGCCCTGCTCTAGTAATAGCAAGCTAAAACTTGACAAGGAGTCGTTCAAATATATTAGTCAGTAATTGAAACATATAACTTATTTGTGAATTTGTGACCAATACAATAATATTTATACCTACAAATTTGAAATATATAATAGTTTACTACTACAATCTATACCAATAACAGCAAAGCAAGGAGAAAAGTGAACAAACGATAGCACATGGACGCGTCTTAGGCACATGTCTTAGGTCGGCAACCGCAAGGCAAGAATGGAATTCATTCCATCATTCATTCATGAACGATCTCGATATTTGACAGTTCCACCGTCGATACATCGATATTTAGTAAATATCGATATATCGTTTACATCCCTAAGTGCACCCACCCGAATGTGTGTATATCGCGCGCGTGCGCTTCCGTTTGCGACATGCCGGCCGCCAGAATTTACAGACCACGAATAATTCGAAATGGTCCTTCTTAATCCCAAGTTTAGTGATAAGTGAATAGGTCTCCGGACCTCGCCCCTGGGCTTTTAATTGTGGAACGAAATAAATCGGCTTGTGTACAACTGTACAAAGAGAGGTAGTGTAATAATGTTCACGAATTGTGTTTAAACAAGTGATCTATGAGTTTTACTGCGTTTACGCGAAAACATTCGTCGACGTGCTCAGTTGCGCATTTAACAATACGAATTACTTATGGAACACCTACCTACTAATTTAAAGTTCACGTAAAAGGTAAATACTTACTGTTGTGTTACTGCAATTGTTATGGCTAGTAAGGCACCTTCGTAATAATGTCTGTCAGGCGCGCGGTAAGGGCGCAGGCGCGAGCGGCGCGGTCGGCACGGCTGGCTATGCCGGGTCATTGACCGACGACCGTAGGGTGTCCATATTCTCTCGTGTTCTACCTTGCAAAGTCTAATGACATTTTAGTAGTTCTTTTCTATTGATATGGATTTATAATTTCCTATATTTTTTAAGAACCCAATACGACATTGCGTTCGAATATTGAGCCCGTTTACGTTTACACCCTGTATAAGCAGACATTTTTACATGATAAGACGGAAAAAAAGGTACACAACGGAGGTTACCTTGAGGGTTTTGAACCCGTAGCGTGTTGCGAGAGAGGCGTAGGCCACAAACTCGCTGAGCTTCGGGCACTCCATCATCACGAGACGCGAGAGACGAGGCATCTTACTCAGTGGTAACATACACGCAGGCTCCACCCACTCACAGTAAGACACGTCTAAATCCTGGAAACGAAAACATTACGATAAGATTGTAACCTGGGTTTACCATTTTCACCACCTTCGACTTCAGGCGAGGTATAAAAAAATTCAACACTCTCTAAACACGTGTTAAACAGCGTCTAACGACGTGAATCAATTCGTTTTCTCAATAGAATCAAAAAGAACAAGAAAACGAACGCAAGAATTGTCCAAAATGAGAGTCAAAGGCGGGCGTATCTACTGAGCGCTAAAACGCCCCCTACAAATTTGACAGAACATCTGACGTCACTTGTACAACGCGAGCCTTAAAGCTGTACTAAAAACTTGCATTTTGCTGATTTTAGCCGTGAAAAACTGCGTTTAAGTACATAATTGTCATAAATTAATTGAAATGTAAAGAATTTGATGATTTCATTCAAATTACTATTGGATGATAAAAAAAATCGTAGAATTCGGGAAACTTTTAGATGCAGTATCTTTGTGGAGTCAAAAAATCAAAGTTTGGAGTGGCACTGCAATTGTTGAGCCGTCGTTATGCTTACCATCAGGCAAACGACCAGCTCGTCTAGTAATCCAAAATGTAAATTATGTGGAAAAAAGGATTACAAACATAATTTCAAACACGCATAAAATCAAATTACATACCTCTAAATGCACTAGCGCGTCTTGTATTTTGTAGAGGAACGATTTCTCCAAGTTGAAACACTTGGTGCCGCGCAACGATAATTTACGCAGAGACAGCGGAAACATGCCAATTTTGGTCTGAAAATAAGAAAAAAAATTAAGAAAAAATTGCGAAATAATGTACTAGCCTCTATTATTCTTAGAAACATTTTTTTTAATTACCATGTCAAGTTTTTTTTATATGTTTTATTAGCCGCCGTCCGCGGTTTTGTCGGTGTGGAGACTTCTACAGAGACGTACATTTTTCTGGGATAATAAGTATCATATTTTGTTACTCTCCGGCAAAATGCTCTTACAATACGTACTTCGTTTTTTATTCAGCTAACTTCTGCCCGCGGTTTCCGCCGCGTGCTATTCCCACAGGGACAGTGCATTGTACGGGACAAAAAGTAGCTTATGTTACTCTCCGTTCCATAAAGTATATCTATGCCAAAAATCACGTCGATCCGTTTCTCCGTAAAAGAAAGACAAACCAACAAACACAATTTTATATAGGATTCATAATAGTACGCATTGTATTGTCTGCAGAAATGTGTATGATTGGATATCAGGGAATGGACGAAAAATCGGTCGGTAGATTTATCCCCGGCGATACCTATAAGCTGTGGTTTTGTACATATTTATAATTTATAATTTTAATAAGTTTTTTGTGGAAAAAATATATTTTAAACCCGATGAGGTTTCGTTTCGTTAGAGTTCGCCTTCCGGCTCCATCATCAGACCAGCTCTCTGACATCATTATATTGCTTTGTCATCCGATTTACATGTGTTATGTAGTATATGTAAAGTTTCGGCTTAATCGAACACCGGAAAGTGGGTTTTTAGCGTGCAATATTTTACCCATACTAACAAAGCAAAAGCTATAGAAAAAATCCCTGCGGGTCGCAAGAATACTGAATGATTAGAAGAGAGAGCAGCAAGTCCCGCGGGCCGTAGTTTGTCCATCTCTGGTATATGGAACAAGTCAATATCTAGTGTTAGTAGTAGAAAAATTAATGAAGTATGGAATTGACATATAGATATATAGAACAGTTCTGAAGAAATTTGAGTACATAGATTAATGCTGATGAATAGCATTATGTACCGATCTTCCAGGCCGTTAAAGGAAAGGTGCGCGCGGCAAAGCAGTTGGGAACATCAAAGAGAAAGAAAGAATAAAATAAATAAACTGGTCTACTTACTTATACAGGATGAGTTTGAATTGGTATGTTATCATTGTTATCCCCGAAGGGGGTGATTAGGTCCATGGTTGTAGGCAAGTTGTAAGAAATGTTGTACGTAATTTTCCCTTGGAAAATGTTATACGAAATTTCCAAAAAAAATTAAAAAACTTCACATGTGAAGTGTGTGACATTTTTTGTACTTTTCTCTAAGTCTCTTCCAATTAAAATTATCATTTAACAAAGTTCAACATAGTTCAAGTGAATCAGCTGGTCTAGGGCTGCCCGGAAGCTCTGTAGCAGAATTATGGCGTAAACTTTAATTGCCTTTTCTTCAACAAAAAATTCCGAATTTCAAAAACTCGTAAATCCAATGTTGTTGATCTTCAGGAGTAGATTGACCCCCTTCAGGGATAATATACCAATTCAAACTCAAGCTGTATTTATAGTATACATAAACAACGCATAAATAAAAAATATATTATATTCTAAGCCTAAGGTGCCCTTAGTACTTAGGGCGTAGCAAGAGACAGGGTATGATCAGAACATAACTGACGTTATGTAAGTTTTTATATTCCATCGATATGCAAGTCAGGAAAGTTTTGAAGTGTATCATTATCAGCCTCTTACGCTCCCACTGCTGGGATACCGACCGTCTCTCAGAGAGAGGTATGGGCCATAATCCACCATGCGGGCCCAGTGCGCCTTGGTGGATGTCATATGTCCTCGAATTTTGTGGTTCTTGAACATTCGTGTTCTGATAAAGACAGCATTAGTTTTAGTCTGTGATTCGGGTAGATGAATGTTGCAGAGGCCGGCTGTTAGAGTCATTTTAACTTTCATAAGTGCTCCTTTGGGGCCTATTTGAATAAAGACTTTTGAATTTGAATTTGAATTTGTTTTAATTAAATTAGTTTATTTTTTTTCTTTATCATTGTTTTTTTATTAGTTTTATTTTTTTTATATTCTTTTTCATGTTCTAATTTTAGCTATAAAATGTATGTACCTACCTATACTTTTGGCAATATAGCTACAAATAAATCTATTTTCTTTTTTTCTTTCTATAAAGTTTATTATACTTCAGAATAGCACATACACAAAAATTTATAAAGATATATACCACACGAGTGAAGCCGCGGATGGAAGCCAGTATATAATAACTCTAAGGTCTTTGACTGTAGGTGAGCAAGGAACCACACATGCATTAAAAGAGAGAGGTACAAGTTCGAGAGAGAGGGAGAAGATGAATAACAGTAATTTTAGTTTTCTATCTTATGTATTCTAGCAAATAAATCATTTGATTTGAAGTCGTAAGAGATCGGTCTATGTATTTTGAAAACGCATTTCGAACCTCACGGAGCTGATTGCGTGGTGAGCTGTTACACTCGATAACACTTGTGGCCTCATTAGCGAGCGTGGAAGTTAATTAATAGATTATGACATTACGTGCTTAAGAATGTGATGCACAATGACTGGTGAATCACATCACTTGTGATCCGAAACGTAAAGAGAATACCGTATCATGTTGAACTGGATCGGTCACTTAAAATTCAAGTTCAAGTTTGAATTTTTAAAGAACGAGTCCAATTCGCTGAGAACCCCGATAGCAAGGTTCAGATTATCGGTTGAAATAGAATATTACAACTGAAATTATGATTGCTTTTAAGATTATGAGTAAGTAATGAAGATAGTGAACAGTAAAGGAGACAGGACACTACCTTGTGGTACACCGGCGACAACTTCTCACCGGTTGGAGAAAATCTGACCGTTTTGAATTTGCTGCCAGGGACCTTTTAGATAAGAGGACAACCAATTAACAGAAGTAGAAGAAATATTTAGATGAGGTAAGATAGCAAGAGAGTGCTCGTGTTCAATTGGGTTAAAGGCTTTGCTAAAGTCAATTAAAAACATTGACCGAAGAAATTATCCATACTAACCGTCCAATTAGGTAGGACAGCGCGGTTAGTCGGTAGATAAATAGATGATATTTCACTTTCAACCAATCGGTGGTGGTCCCGCTCTAAAACTATTAATCAGTTTCCAGCACCTGGGTTATCGAGCTTCACTCTGTATTTTTACTATCGTTTTTTTTATTTTGAGGAACATAGAAGAAATACAACTACATAGTTTTAATAAAACTTAAAAAGCAAAACCTTATCGAAATACAAAATTTCACACGTTTGAGCCGTTTCCGCGATAAGCGAAATAAAATACACAAAAATTGCTCTTTTAAAGTTATTAGATACATTTCTAACATTTTTAGCATTGATGAAGTCTACAGTGTGTCATCATAATGTCTACAGTATGTCACAGTATCTACAACGTGACATAACGTCTACTGCGTGTTATAGTATCTATAGCGTGATAGAGTATCTACAGCATGTCATAGTGTGTACAGTGTGTCATAATGTCTACAGTATGTCACAGTATCTACAACGTGACATAACGTCTACTGCGTGTTATAGTATCTATAGCGTGATAGAGTATCTACAGCATGTCATAGTGTGTACAGTGTGTCATAATGTCTACAGTGTGTCACAGTATCTTCAACGTGACATAACGTCTACTGCGTGTTATAGTATCTATAGCGTGATAGAGTATCTACAGCATGTCATAGTGTGTACAGTGTATCATAATGTCTACAGTGTGTCACAGTATCTCCAACGTGACATAACGTCTACTGCGTGTTATAGTATCTATAGCGTGATAGAGTATCTACAGCATGTCATAGTGTGTACAGTGTGTCATAATGTCTACAGTATGTCACAGTATCTACAACGTGACATAACGTCTACTGCGTGTTATAGTATCTATAGCGTGATAGAGTATCTACAGCATGTCATAGTGTGTACAGTGTGTCATAATGTCTACAGTGTGTCACAGTATCTACAACGTGACATAACGTCTACTGCGTGTTATAGTATCTATAGCGTGATAGAGTATCTACAGCATGTCATAGTGTGTACAGTGTGTCATAATGTCTACAGTGTGACATTTATCTTAATTTATTATTATTATCTTTTGACGTATTTTATTTTTGTAGCTACTTAATTTGAATTTATTGGTTTTATTATTATTTATTTGCGTGTTATGTGATCCAAGCTGGTCTAAATAAATGAATTTGAATTTGAAATTTGAATGTCTACAGAGTGACATAGTTTAGAAACTATGTCACTCTGTAGACATTTGGCACATTTTTTTTTTAATTTTATTAGGTAACGAGACGAGCTGGTCGTTTGCCTGATGGTAAGCATAACGCCGGCCCATAACGATTGCAGTGCCACCCAGAACTTTGAAACACAAAGGCCTGCGCGGCACTGCAGTGCGCTAGTTACCCTGAGACATTAGGTATTAAGTCTCATAAGCCCAGTAGTTTCACTGGACATAGGCTCTGTAGACACATAGGCACTATGACACGCTGTAGACAGCGTGTCATAGTGCCTATCATAATTTCTACAGCGTGTCGTTATGTCTACAGCGTGTCATGGTGTGTACAACATACCATAGCGCCTTCAAGTCACATCATCTAAAACCCATCTCTCACCGTGTTGCAGTCAATGATGCAGTAATCTAGAGCCAGCTCCACCAGGTTGGTACACAGTGCAGTCAGCCGCAACAGCGCTGCAGTCGTGAGCGTTACTTGCGGTCCGGGACACTGGTGACCCGTCGGCTCCGGTTTTTTAGGCTCCCGGGGACGGTATGAGGAGGTCGCCCGGGGGAGCTCCTCGGGCCAGAATGGGAAACCACCACTATATCTATAACAATAAAATTAAATCAGACAAAATCACACCGAGAAATAAAATTGTCCATACAAATACAATACTAAAATGAGTAAGTATGATATAATAACAAACAATCATAAAAAATTATTAAGTACTAGCAGTGCTCCGCGGCTTCGCTCTCGTAATCAAAGTTTTAGCCTTAGTTACTTCTTATAACATCATATATCTGCCAGTGGAAGTCCCGTTACAACTGGTCCAGCCATATCGAAGATTAGACGTTACAAATACCACCACCCCGTACCTTGGCAGCGCCTGTGCGGACAGTCGAACTAGTTGCGGACCTCCGATCTCGTCCTCGAGCATGTCTGGATCTGGAATGTTCCACGGCTGTATGGTCGGCGACCCGTCAGTGGCTGCTGCGATAATAACATCTTTTTTAAAATTGCGCAGACGAGAGACAATTGGGTAGTTGCATGAAACACAAAATACATAATTACTGTGGTAATACCGCTTTAAGAACATTATTATTAAAAATTAAATTCACATTAATTGCCCCAACGATGCTGCATTTAAAAGTTCTATGTACCTAAACACTGTTTTTCACGGTCAAATGAACAAAATGCAAGTTTTTAGTATAGCTTTATGGCCCGCGTTGAATATGTGACGTCATGTGTTCAGCCCAATTTGTATAGGATGTTTTAATGGACTGTATAGGTATAGTTACATAATATTTTGTCTTTCTTGTTCTTTGACAATTTTAAACTGAATCGAAAGGGACGAAGCATTGTGTGCCTATTCACAAAAAAATAAAGACACTTTAAACCTGTGTTAAGCACTGTTTAACATGCCATGTGTTTAAATATGTGCAACCACAAATCCTGATTTAAGTAGAATCTAACTGTTGTGTAACACAATTCGGTTGGGACACTTGTAATCATTTTTGATTGAGCTTTTGACACTGTCTAGCTAAACAGGCATCTAAGTGTTTTTTTGTGGTAACACGGTTATAGTCTTTTTTAGTAAGTCCCTTAGTATAGAAGTATAGTTAGTATAGATTATTATAAATTGAAGATATACTTTCTTGTGCCGGCATCGTATCTTCGTGACGAGAACCACTCATGAAGCCAAGGCATCTGTGGAAATAAGAGAAAAATTATTGTAAATAAGTTTTTTCTAGACAAGCTTTTATAAAACAAGTAATTAGCAAGTCATCTTGTGGCCACCATCCGGCTCCATCATCAGGACCTTAACGTCATCTAGGATCAGAGTACTTGGACAGACAAATCGAACGAGCCCAAATTCAATGGGGTTACGTCGTTTCGTTACAGCGGCGCAAGTACGGAAGTCGGTTCGATAAATGTGTCGAAACGATAAAACTGATAAATTTATCGAATGTCGCGAGTACCGAAGTCTGAACGTAAAGTATTGTAGTAGCTTTATATTCTCTTTGGATTCGACGTAGCTATTCGATAACTTTTGTCGATTGTATCGAGACTTGATAAATTATATAAAAAGCCGATAAAACCCACTTTATCGATTTTAACTGTCAATTTTATCGATCCAATAGATCTGTACTTGCGCTGCATCATATCAGCATCATATGTATCATCTATCATATCTATCATCAGACCAGCAGGATGATTTTAATTCACTCGGAACGATTCCGTGTTAGAAGCTACTGTTTCTGGTCGTTTATATCTCGGAATCGCATCCCGACAGAGAAATACTGTTCGGATTATATCCGTGTCAGCTGAGTTGTCGAATCAAAACGGGAATTTCTTTCAAAGTGAATTAAAATAAACCTGCAGCTCTGCGACACTATTATATTGCTTTCTAATCCGATTTACATTTAATTAATTAAAATTTCCGCTCGTACAAACATCGGGAATTGGGTCAAACTGAGCTTGGAATATTTGACATAAACAAACTTATTTAGCGAGCGAGTGTGGCCGAGCGGGAAATTGTGCAACTTTCAATTCGACGCACCGTAGTTCGAATCTCGACTCGGCCCGCACCAATGACTTATATCACGTTATGTGCGGATTATTGACATTCGCTCTAAAACGGTGAAGGAAAACATCGTGAGGAAACACGCATGTTCGAGAACCACACAATTCGAGGACATGTGACATCCACCAAGCCGCACCGGGCCTTCGTGCTGGATTATGGCCCATACCTCTCTCTCTGAGAGAAGGCCGATATCCCAGCAGCGGAAGCGTAAGAGGTAGATAAAAAAAAACTTATTTAATACTTACCCTTTAGCCTCCCTGGCGTATCCGCTCAGTAACAGCGAAGAGGTGTGAACGCTCAGCGCGTGTGTCAGGAGCCAACGAACTCTATTCTTTCCGCTGGGGTGCTCCCTCGCATCCACATACTGCCATAGAGTGCGATCCAACACCAAAGTGCCGAGACGAGAGCAAGTGCTGCAAAAAATAGTTTTTTTCAATAAAAATACATTTTTATCTATTTCTATTTATGTATATATCTAAATGTACTAATAAAAATATATTTTTATGTATTGTAGGGATCGTCCATTAATTACGTGAGGTGTTTAGGGGATGGAGGGGGGTCAAGCCGAATCTCACAAAACTTCACCTGGGGGAGGGGGTGGTCTCAGCAAATATCACGTAATTTTTCACGAATTCTCACCAAGGGGGGAGGACGGGTCCAAAATATGGACAAATTCATCATACCGTAATTAATATGGAGCGAGTGTGGCCGAACGGGAAATTGAGCGAATTTCAAACCGACGCACTATAGGTCGAATCTCGACTCGGCCCCGCACCAATGACTACTTTTATCAAGTTATGCGCGGATTTATTACACTCGCTCTAAAACGGTGAAGAAAAACACTGTGAGGAAACCCGTATGTTTAAAAAGCACAAAATTCGAGGACATGTGACATTCACCAAGTGGCACTGGGTCCCATGCTGGGTTATGGACCATACTCTCTCTTTGTGAGAGAAGGCCAGCATCCCAGCAATGGGAGCGTATAAGAGGCTGATAAGTAAACTACTTAAATGAGTCAAAATAAAAATTTAAAACTAGATAGTGATACAAGTTCTTATTTTTCTTAGTTCTATAACTGTTTTATCATTATGATCCAGATACCATCTACAGCTGAAGTTAAATCTCCCAAAAAATGGGGTGTTTGACATAACATACCACCGGCTCTTACGGCACAAAGAGATTGGTGTGTTAGTGTGTATCTCTGTGTGTGTGAGAGACGAACAAAATTTCTGTGCAAGAAAAATGTGCACTAGTTTTTTTTTATTTCAAATATGCTAAAACTTGACTGCGATCTCACCTTTATACTCAATTAGCTTCCACCCGCGGCTTCGCCTGTGTGTTATTTATCTTTATAGGCTATGTGTTATGCCAGAACCTAAACTATGTACATTCCAAATTACATCAAAATCGATTTAGTAGTTACCGAGATACACATTCATACAAACTTTCGTAATTTATCATATTAGTAGGATATATAATAATATATCAAAAATACATACAATCCAAGTGCCTTCAGATCCATCGGCGAGCAGTGCTTCAGGATGTAGAGCAGGACATCATCAGACAGATCTAGGAGGCTGGGAGGACCTTTGAGTTGCACTTCCACCGGTGACGCCTCTTTGGTTGCTGCTTCTGTAACAATTTACCACTTTTAGCGATATCACTCAAGTGATTTGAGTTTTTTAAGTGACAATAAAAGTTCTCAAGTCAAATTATACACATATACAAGGTGGGCTAGGTCGCTAGGTAGGCTAGTGGATAACCTCGTGAGGGACATCATGACTATTCAGAAAATCCAAACTAATGTTTTATTACTTGGTTAAGGTTAAACTTCTAAGTAGCTCCCATTTAAATTTGTAAAAAAATTGTGTATAGTGCTATGAGTTAATCATTTAGCAGTAGCAACCTTGCCAACCTGAAGGTCAAAGGTTTGAATACTATAAAGAAAATAATTCTGATCCAATCATAGAATAGTGGTGTTTTCTAGCTGCCATCCTCAATTGGAAAATGTGTGTCAAGATTCAAGCACTTATTGGTGGGTTTCAAGAGTTGGACTTTCAGTTCTACTCTATGGTAACTTAGAAACAATGTAGTTATGGACTGGCAAGATTGAGCATGTCATGTTTTGAAGAGCATGGTACCTCATGTTAGTGAAGTTTTGTTATTCCGAAAGACGGATTTGGTGTTATATTACTGTTGATAATTTTCTAAGTTCGAAATTACATAGAGTTCCGTTTGCTACAGTCTAACCAGTAATTGTATTAACCATGCATTATCTTGCCTAAAGGTCTACAAAGATCACTTGATCACAAATCACTTCTTGGTCTTGATCATGGTCTTATCACCTAAGGTATCATCCAAGAGTACCTACATAGTGCTAAATTTTAATTTAGTCCTCAAGAAAAACACAAATATAGCTACAATTCATATGTAAACTGCATGGATAAAATCGAGTCGATTAATACTAATGTAGGTAGGTACATACCTAATTCACAAATTGGAGGTATGACAGCAAAAGTAGGCTATGGTTTTTCCACCTAGGATGGAATATATGTACAGGAACTGGCAGAGGGTAATTAACAAATAATTATTATAGAAGACATTAAAAACATAAACTTACCATCCTGCACATATCCACTATCATCCAGTTGTTCAGCATCATTTTCTGGATTCAAGGAACCCATTCCCGAAGACCCGAAATTCACTTCCGATGGAAGTGCAAGGAGGATGACTCGCTACTTCTACATCAATACAAGGGAACACACTAAAATAACGCACCAAACAAAGAAACTCAAATGATGATGGTAATTTTCAGCAGAAATAATAAACAAGATACGATTTGGAATGCTTCCAAAAACTCGAAAAAGCCGAAATCGAGACCGCGTCCAACACAAAACCAAAAACACACAATTTCTGTTTGACAGTAAATCGTAAAATCGATAACTCGATATGGTTTTTTGACAGTTGCACATACAACGGTAAAAAGTGTATTTAGTCGATGTTTAGAACTGTTCTACTATTCTTCCGGAAATTACCGATTTTAAAATTAATAAAACTGAGGGCCAATCTCACGCAAACATTATTATCCTTAACGTGCCATTCCCGTGTCTGGCCACGAAAGAAGAAAAAAAAAAAAACGTGCCATTCATTTTGACTTTTGAGTAAATTAATGTAATGAAAACTTAACAGAGGTACGTAAGCCGAATGTCCCATACAAACGAACTTCCCTGTTCATTTGAAAATTACAGGTCAGATTTAAATGAAATTTTGCATGTACAAGCGGATAAGCAGTATCTAGGGGCAAAATGTGTTCGTTTTGGTTCAAACACCACTAAAATCAAATTAGAGCGAAGTGAATTTTCAATATTTCCACCACTAAAACGACTCGTTTTGAACTGATTATTTTCATATAATAAACTCGTTCAATTAAAAAACTTGTGCACCTTACCCCTCGGTAATATAGTCAACTTTGAAAATAATACATAATAATTGAAATAGATTATGTCCATTCAAAATGAAAAAGGAACTTCGAAAAGTTATCAAAAAAATGTAAAATATTGTCGACATTTTGCAACCGCTTCGTCACACGCGGGGTGAGGTAACGGGGAGACGCAGTGAGGCTACGGAAACTCCCGAGTCCCGACAATTGCCAGTTACAAGTGAAACAGGAACAATATTTACCGCTCGGCGCTAGGCCCATCACGGAGTTGGGCGAGTCATACGTACCCTTCTTAATTTTCCAAACGAAACGAAACTAACAAAAATTACACTATAACTACGTGCAATCCAGAGAGAATACAAATACTACCGTAGTATTCAAATATCAAATAATATCTCTACAAGTCACATATATAGTAATCTGTGCTACAAGTCTACAATCTACATTCTCTTTGATACTACGTACGAGCACGTTCTGCACGTTGTTTACTATTTAGTATTTTCATAAATAAATCACAATGTCAAAATCTATACGGAGCAAATGGAAGCGAAAATGTCGTGCAATAAAGCGAGAGCGCTACGCCGTGAAAGAACTGGCCCGATTGAAAAAGATGCTCGGCATCAAAGAAGAAGAAAAAAAGGAAACTGAAGGCACGTCGCAAGATGAGGTTATGGAATCCGATCAAGTGATTTTCTTAGATGCTGGAGCTATAAAAAAGGACAAAGAGAAAAAGAAGAAAGGCAAAAAAGCTAAAAAGCCCGTAGCTGAGGAACCAGAAGTGGAAGATGTGGAAATGAGCTCTGATGACGAAAAAATTGAAGTTGACGGAGAAAATGGAAAAACACGATTATTCAGCACAAAAACATTAAAAGACCAAAACGGACAATATCCAGTTTGGCTTCACAAGAGGAAAATCGCTAAAATCAACAAGGCCGGAAAGAAAACAACGAAAAAGCGTTCAAAAAAGAGGAAGAGATTGTGATGATATTAAATCACCAAGCGAATGAAGTGTAGTATCTTTAAGTCTTATATAAATCTAATACTGGTGATCTGGCGTTATGTAGCCACTACATTCAAAGCCACCTTGGCTTGCTTATTGTAATAACTTTGAATTTCTTAACAAGGTTGGATGTAACAAACAAACTGTTACATATGTACAGGATTACTGGCATTTACTATTAAATTGCTCATTTTAGCAAAAACTAGCTTTTATTTACCACTTGTTCTGCTCTCTTTTTAATTTCAAGGTTAGCACTGGTGTCGATTCTGTTGTTTCATACCTAATCCTAGTTTCACTCTTTCCAACACAACATCAGAAAGAGATAGATGTTTGACTGATCTAAACTTAGTATTACACCTGTCAAACATCTTCCATCCTTGATAAAGTAATTGCTGTTAAATTTACTCTAGACACACGCAAGTGGATTAATTTCACAGGTTTGGAATATATAATTATGGAATATATTCTATATATCTGGTTAAATAATATTTATTTCACAAACAAATGGGTAAATTGCAGCCCTTTCATCCAAGCCGACAGCCATAAGCAGCACATTAAGAAGGCTTGTAGTTGTCAACTCGTAGCTCAGCTTTCTCAAGTTCTTTCATGTGGACCTCTGTACATAGGTGACGTATTAGGTAGACATGTGCAACCACAACATTACAGATTGTGCAGAAGAATGAGTCTTTGGTTAACTGAAAAGGATACATATTGGTTTATTGTACAAGCGCAGTTGAATTTATCATTGATTCACACAGGTCATGATCAGTACGTATTGAAAATCATAAAATATCTACATTTAATATGTACTTTCAACACAAAAATATGGAGTAAAAATTAGTAACTATTGTCAAGTTGAACACACTAACAAATTGTTTAAAGTAAGATAAAAACCACTTATGATAAAACTTGTTTGAGCTGTTACAGCAATTGTTCAAGTTTTTTAATTTTTGAAATTCTCTATGGTTAGAGGATGTAGCCCAAACACTGACCACTAGCAGGTGATCGGAAACAGACAGGTGACCACTGACATGGGCTATGGTCCTACAACATGGAGTCAAATATTATTCTTCATTTACTTTATTAGTCAGTATTACTTTTCTTATATTTCAGTGTGAATATTAGTGCAATTCCTGCACAAGAGATCTCACTGAAGTCTAGCAGGGGCCAAACTATATAAAAATGAACAAGAGATAGGGGTTTAGAGTGACCTTATTGTTTTGAAACGGAAACATAGATTTAGCTTGCTTATAAGGTCACAAACCATCTGCTGAAACTGACGAGACAGGACCTTCATCTAATGGTAGGTCTAATAACAGGTCATTGTAACCTTAACTACCACCTGCATAAAACTGGAGCAACGGATAGTTCTCTTTGCCGAAGCTGCATGAACAAGAAACTGTGGACCATCTGCTGCTACACTGTACGGCCACAGAAGATATCAGAGTAGTCACTGGCTTGCAACGCGGCAAATCATGGAGAGAGGCTCAATCAAGATCGGACTCCAGAAAATTTTCACCACCTACAACTTCACTGGAACAGCTGTGCCTGCTCCCTAAAGCTGTGCTCCGTTATGTAAAGGAGTTGGGATGGCTTGGGTAGATACTGGCAGGGGGAAATGCACAATACACCCCAATCGAGACATCAGTGCAGGCATGATCGCCCCACTTGAATAAGAAGGGGTTTAGAGTGGTGCATACTCAGACCGGCCATAAAAATTGGCACTATAACTATGTCTACATAACCAGCAGTAAGAATTAATAATTAAAAGGGTCAAAATAACACAGTGATGCAGCTGTCCGTAATAGGTACCTATAATAAATGCGAAAGTGTGTTTGTTGATTGTCCTTTCACAATGGTCGATGGTCGGACAATGGCCGAATCTAGCATTTAGCCGTGTCTCAACGCGTGCCGAGCGGCTTTTATACTACAGAAGTCGGGCTTTTCCACATTTACTAGCGATTATGCCTTTACACATCATCAAAAATTATGAGATACCTACCTCCCTTATAAGATTCTTGGAATATTCCTCAAAGTGTGGATATTTTTCTAGCACCTTCATATGACTGGTGGATTTTGTATGTTTTTCTTTGCAACTTTGATTCAGCTCCATTTCCACGTGGCAGAACACACATTTGTACATGTTTCCGACTGTTATTATACCGTGGTAAGAGTCAGAGGACACCACCAGTTTTTGCTGGTCTTTTAGAGTGACTATAACATATTGCACGTCTGGAAGAATTGTATTTTTTCGAATTTCGGGTTGGCGGGTCGTGAACTTTGGCTGCCTAAGCGATGGAACAGACATTACGTAAATTATCTTTAAAAATTCTATAAGTTTTATACTGGGAAGAACACAGTTCGATTTTTTCGAACGTATGTGGGTAGTTTCAATTATTCCCCAGTGATTATATACTCTTTGGTACACAATATAAGACATTTTTTTTCTTGGCAAATATTTTTTTTTGTTTTGTTTTTCGCTCCACGTGATTTGCGTATTTAGCCAGTGTCAAGTTATATAAATAATAATATATATGTCGTAATCGAGTCCAGTCATTCGGAACGCCATGTCCCTATATCGGGACTCGATGGAGTCGAACGATTTCACCGGCCGGCGGCGCGCTCGTCACTTGTTCCAAAGAGAATATAACTTGTTCTACGGACGGCGGCGCGAGCGGTAGTCGGCTGGCGTTTGAATATTGTTCGAAACCGTCTCGCGTTCCAACCTGTCACGACTAGTTGATACCTGTATACCTACCTGCTAAAAGTTAAACGGCCTTATTACAAAAAACTCGTTAAACTCGACTTTGGTCGACAACCAATTTGTCTTCAACTATCTTTAGAGTCGACCTATAAACCAAACCTTATTACAAAAGATGAATAAAGCCAAGACAACTTAATACCAAACTGTAGCTATGGTAGAAATTATTTCCACAGATAATAAATGTCTTTATGCTACGGATACACGAAATGTAGAATTGACACAATGTACTAATTTTTATTTTGGAATATAAGTAGCTATTTTGTCACACAATACTATTTTCTAATATCGAAAAATATTGTAGGTAATTTTTAAATGACTTTTGATCATTGCGAGTAATTCAAAACATCCTAATTAGGTATTTACGTATGTATGAAAAAAATGTTAAGGAGATACTCCTTATATATCCAACCTATACAATGGCGCACTATGGCTAAGTAACCATAGCAACATGTTTTGTTGATTGTGTGTACTGTCAATTGTTGTAATATATTCTGTTTTTACTATGTATACTTTCGATATTATAAGTATTTCCTATATATTTTGCTAAAAGCTATTATTCTACTCATCCACGCTTCCTAATACCTCACCACCCCTTCTTACTTTAATACAAAATATATGAATTTTTTTACGATTTGACAAGTAGAATACGTGGCCGCCATTAAAATAAATGCTTAAACCGTCGCTAAACTAGGTGCCCGGCAAGACTAACTTTGACACCATAGTCAACCAAGACCTAAGTGCTAATCTGCTTTTTGTAATAAGAAATTTGTCAAAACTACGGTTTAAACTCCAGTTTAGCGTTAAAACTCGTTTTGTAATAAGGCCGACTGTGTTTCTAACTACTGCACTAACTACCCACGTCGCCCACTGAAGTTAGCGCTATGGACCCTACTATGGGAGGTGATGACCTTCCCCCCCGTGATGGAGTGCTGGGATATGCTGGGCGAGAGGCGCGTGGAGCGCTGCGTACTGCGTGTTCGGTGTGGTTGTGGAAGAGACGAGGCGACGAGGGTGTCGCTGCTAAGTATAACCTTTCATTTACTTTCAGTTGTTGACCAAGCCCATTGTGCGAGGTTTGTGGAGGCTTGGGCAGGACTATAAGGGGTGTTGGGAGGTCCTGTGGGCGAGTGCCCAAAAACTTGTTAAGTAGCGATTGATTGCGATTGAGTACACGAACGAAGCTAAGAGTAGACTACTAAGTAATGAAAGTACACTTTGGTTGTAACCGACATCTCCCACAGTTACGCCCACGTGATGTGAAATTGCTTGGCCATGTCTGATAATAATGAGTAAACTGTATCTACCCACTTCTTCTTGTTAATTATTGTTTTATGCAGGTTTGAGGTCCCCCCGATGTGTGTGTGTGTGTGTGTGTGTCTCACAGATAGTGTGTCTATTCTCCGACATATAATAAATCTCTAGTTTTGGTGCATGAAAGTCGTCAAAGTCACGTTAAAGTTTAGTCTAAGCGCGGTCGAGTCGAAGTGACGCTTCAGTAAAGCGGTGGATACTTTACCGAAGCTTCTATGGAGTTTTGGATAGAATACGAAAATACACGTTTTTCGTCTTTGTACTATTTGCCTTTCACTCATGCACGTTTACGAACACTTAATGGTTAATAATCCACCATCAATTATGTACACATTAACACTCGATAAAACATAGGTTTTAGTAAATAACACAAAATCAACAACAGCACATTTTCGCATTCCCGCCAAAACTCCCTTGGCAAAATTAAATTGTTTGTATGACAGGAGGGCTGCGTTCGCTGCCTACACTCCGTGTGCAACCGAAATGTTAATCGGTGGTTTAGTTAAACTAAGTTTTGTCTTTGTGGGTCTTGGATAATTTTAAACTGAATCAAATGAGTCTAGGCATAGTTTAACTATTCAACCGTTTAACACTGTTTATTAAAAAGAGCGTACAGTTACACCCGGTGTATACACAGTGAACGCAGCCCTGTACGACACTTATTCCGTATCCGATTTTATAGTAATGAGCAATCAAAAGTAACGCTAATATAATAAAAAGTAAAAAATAGAAAAGTGAAAATATAGTATAAAAAAATAATATGTTTTTCTTTTATTTAGGACAGCGCTGTTGATATAACAACAGCTCCTTACAGCGTTATCGAATGATCTGAATTATGGCTTCTACTATATACTATTCTGTGGTATGGTGAAATAAATTATTATAAACTTGCATCGATGTTGCAACCGGTTTTATAACAGCATAAATTAAAACTTTTATGTAGCAGTATTGAACACAGGAAAATATGAAATATGATTTTCTTTTACAACCTTGGAATAGTAATTTCACTGCATCTGAAAATTTGATTACCTACTCACACAAAATGTTTATTGAATTATTATAAAATATCAACACAGAAATGAATTTTATATTTTTTTATTCACTATGTATGGACCGTTTAATATACTTAGTAATAATTTAATATACTTAGTAACGCAGTTTTAAAGGTGATTTTGTGTTTATTTACATTTAACTATTGTTGCCTTGTTTTAGGTACCTATTTTATTTTAAAAACCTCAGGATTGTTGATACCGCAAAAACATGTATACTTTCAAATCGATGAATTTATTAAACAGCTAATGATGTCAGAAAAATTCGATGAATTAGCCGACGTTATAGCTGACAAAGCAGCTAAAAAAATTAGACATATGGAAAGTGTGAGCCCAAGTGATATCAACTCTGATGCATTGAGGCACGGAGGCATTATCAAAAAAAATTATTCAAATTCCGATGAAAAATTAAATTACAACCACAACAATGGAAAAGATTCAAGCTCTGATGAAAAATTAAATAATAATTATGATCATAAAATAAACAAAGAAAAAGGTACATGGTCCAATGAGAAGTCAATTTATGATCGTAAATATAGCAAAGAAAAAGATACAGGGTCTGGTGAGAAGTTAAAATTTGATCGTAAAACGAGCAAAGACAATCCTAGGTCCAATGAAAAGTCAAATTACGATCGTGAGACAAACAACGAAAAAGATTCAAGATTTAATGAAAAGTTAAATCAAGACCCTGAAAGAGAATCATATCGGGAGAAAAACGAAAAATACCGTAAACCAGTCAAGTTTGGCAATATAGTCACGCAAACATTTCTCAAAAATCAATTGACATCAAAAGAACTAGAGCTAAATTATAAAAATTTGAAGGGAGCATTAGAAAAGCATAGATTTGATGTGAAAGGAAACAGGCCAACGTCTCAAACATCATACGATAAACATAATAATACTGAACATTATGAAAATAACAGAGCTGTTGATAAACAGGAAGAATCTATAAGAAATGAACAATCACGCACAGAAAACAATGAAAGCCAACAACAAAAAAATGAAGATTCCAATGAATTAAAATTATTATTAGATGGTAGTACGAGTAGTAATGAAAATGCAGAACATGAACAAGCAACTTTTCACAACACAGAAAACGCGAAGAAAAATGGACCAAGTTCCAATAAGACAACAAACGATTCCGATTCTGAAATTGAAGAAAAGAAAAACTCAAAACCTAAATATAACGTTCGAAATTCAAATGAAAAACCCGTTCTACGAATCGATAAACAAACTGCAAGTGATTCTGAAGAACTTTTAAATTCCTTACCAGATGCTAACGCTAAAATTAATGATAATTTGCAAAATGCGTCCCAAGAACTTGGTCAACTTTACTCTTCAAAGGAATTTGCGGTTGTAAAATTAAATGGCGCACACAGTGCTGAACACATACCAGAATTAATTCAGAGTGCGAATAAAAGGAAAAATCAGATACGAATAGAAAATGGAAAACAATATATTTTAGATACATCTTCAGAATACGCCGAGTATCGTGATAATGTAGTTAAAAACCAACATAAATATATAAACACTTACAAATAATTTTAACGTTAATTACAATAGTAATATATTTTATAGTCTGTATGACGAGAAAGTAATTGGTAGAATTACTCTAATGTCTGCAAATGACCGTCTAGGTGTCGACCACCGCTTTGCTCGTGTAGTCTGCCACCAAGCAGTAGCGTGCAGCCATAACTAAATTCCAGTTTGATCAGCAAAGTAGGTAGTCAACGAAATTGTCTCAGGGTATCAAGCGCACTGCATTGCCGCGCAGGCCTTTGTATTTCAAAGTTCTGAGTGGCAATTTTGCGATTGTTATGAGCTGCAACGGCAATGCTCCAACAGGTAAACGACCCGTATAAGACACCATATAAAAAAGCAGCTTGGCTTTTTGTATTCACTTTTCGAGTAGGTACCTACATATTGATTGATCTGTCTTCGAGTAATACCTAAAAAGAAAGATATTCGGAAATTGTTCATTTCCGAATATCTTTCATCGTCAACATTTCTGAGTTGCCTGATTTAATTCAAGAAGTTGGTGGTCCAATTCAGTCGAGTGCTCCCTCGTTAGTAAAAGGTTAAGAACCACTATTTTAGCAGGCATCGAATGTCGATACGCTTTCTGAAATGAAATAAACGAACTGTCTTTTCAAATCTTTTTTTACTCTAAATTGCGTTTTTACAAAAAATACAACTATATAGGTAAACCATAGACCTAAAGGTTTATAATCAAAGAGGTAAACTTAAAAAGCAAAACCTTATCTAAATACACATCCAAATCATTAGAACGCGTTTCCAAAGTACCCGAAATAAATTTATATATAAATATTTTTAATGTCAAAGACAAAAGTGCCATTACTTTCATTGTCATTGTCAAAGGTCATCAAGTGTCATAGAATCATGTCCGTCTGACAGATCACTCAACAGATCGCCTGTTTATCTGCCTAGTAAAATCTATAGCCGTAGGGAATTGAGGTGCAAGATTAGAAAATGAAGTCAGTGTCTCGTCTCTTCTCTTTCTTCAACCCCGCGGTTGCCGTCGCTCCCGCCTCTGCTCGGTGCCGGCGGCCATATTGTGATTTGTGTTTGTGTCGATGCGAAGTGTTTGCCACGTGTTTGCATCGATTAATCATTTTAATCCACATAATATTCAGTAACAACGTGACTTGACTACCGCAAAACAAAATGTATCGTAAGGGTCGTGTTCCTAAGCGTGATAGCCAACGACAGGGCATTAAATTACATACGATTTCTTGTGAAAACGGAACCAGAGGTTAAAATGTGTTAACTGTGAAAAAGCTTTTATTTATGGATTGAATGGACAGCGTCTAACAAAATGTGTACTGTTTGTGTGCTATAAACACTATATCTAACATTGTTTAGTGACGTTATTATGTGTATTAAAAAAATACCGTGTCATTTGCTTGTTTCTTTTTTTCTTAACCCATGTCCATATTTATTTACTATTCTATAGTGTAGGAAGTAGGAACTAGCACAGAATAGATAATATTACAAATAGAACTAGTAGGAAAATATCAAGGTACGATAAACATACCTATGAAAATATATACAAATATGTATATATAGCACGGCCTAAACTGTCATCTTCTAAAATTGCAACGATACATCGTCGATGTAGGTAACATGACCGCTCAGAGCAAAAATAGGTAGAGTACGAACATCGCTCCGGTCGCCTAATGCGCAGCGTAGGCAAGTGAACTATAGCTAGTTATATTGATAGGTAAGTGACTGATAGGGATGGGCAATTGAGCGCTGCAAGCGTAGTTGTCGATAAAAGCACCTGAACGGCACGGGACCTATTGTTATATTATGTTGTATAATTAATGTATAATGTGAAGTATGTATGGGTGAGTTTTTGATAAGTAAACATTATTATCTGCTTATTTATTTTAAGGTACGAATTTATAGGTCTCGCATATAATCCTAATGACCTATGAATTGATATTATTATAATTTTATGTATTGTAGTTTTAATTTACAATACAATTATTTTCAAATGATTTGGTTTTTTTATATCGTATTTATGTTATTTACGTTATTGTAATTGAGTCAAAATGCGTTTTTATTTTTATATTTCCCCGCTCTTTATGTAAAGGATAAAAACTAAAAGAAACAAAGAAATAAAAACAGGATTATATGTTACTTATATCTTATTTATTTTTGAATTATTTACTTATATAATAAACGCTATAACGCTTTCACACTTACCGCCTCTAATCATTTACAAAGTAATTAAAGTATTAAAGAAAAGTAATTGTCGCAAGCGCACATAGCGCGCCGGTGTATTATAAACTATTTCTCGCCGTATCGACTCAAGCGCCGAACGCGTCACATCACTGTCCCAGTTGGCAATCCAAGAGGGGTTGCGGGGCGGTGCGGGCGGTGCATGTAGCCTTGCGTCCCGCGTCTCCTTCCACCCCGCGAAGCGTGACTTCTAATTTACTTAAAAGTATTAAAAAATGGTTTACCGGCGAAATGTGATGCTAGATTTCTGTTTAGTGTGTTTCCGAGTATCGTTTTTACAGGTTTTTATTGCACATTTTACCATTTTTAGCAGTTAAATAATCAAATGCTCGCCAGGAACTCGCAACGTGCGCTCACACCGCTAGTGAGCGTATGACTATTAACGCTTGCGGTAGGAACAGTGCGATGTTCTCACCCGTGCATACTGTTCCCACTTGGTAACACGCGCTCTACCTATTTTTGCTCTGAGCATGACCGTCTGATACGTAGTATCCACAGACTTTAATTTTAAAGTCTGTGGTAGTATGTAGTTTGTGCAACAGATGTAAACATAGTCATAATCTCTTTGCATAATCTGAAGTTTATAGTTATGCATAATGTTACTAAACGTGTACTAAACAAACAAATGAAATAATCTAGCTACATATATAGGTAGTAATCTGTGGAAATAATGATCAAACTTGGATCAAAGCGGTCAAACATGTTTTGTTTATTTATTGTTTGTTATTGCTAACAGAAATAATTATTTTGTTTGTTGAAAAATAGTATGTAACTCGTTGATATTTTAACACAAAGTACTATTTAGCCCTTTGTATCTTGCAAGCCTATAAAGTTTCATTAGAATCAGTTCATTCATTTCGGAGATTTTGGACTTGTTTGTTGTATAGCCGTAAGGCGTAGGTAAATATTCTTGATCCATCTATCTACTTCATACATCGTCTATACCAGCTGCCAGTATTGTTCCACTGCAGTTCGACTACTACTTCGTCACCACTGCGGTTCAGCTATTCAACATAGCTTTAACTTTATGAGACATTATTATAAAAGCTATGTTGAACCTTATCACCACTGAATAAAGACTAACTGTTTTTTATTTCGCCGGTCCTACGTGGTACCGGGCGACATTTGAAGATGACATGTCCTGTCTATCTTCATCAGGTATTGCTTTTTATTTACTAGTACTTATGTTTAAGTTATAATACTTAATAAATTATGTCTCAGCAAAACGATTGTAATGCCACGCAGGCCTTTACATTTCTAAGTACTTAGTGGCACTGCCATAGTAATGGGTTATGTTTACTATGATGCAAATGGCTTGCTCTTCTCTTGCTCAAATGCAGCGGCCGGACCTCACTGACAGCAATTTGGGGCACATTTTCATCTTTAGAGCGGCAGCTAGCCTTGTGAGTTACTAGAAAATTTATAAATTTAATGTGTATTACTTCTACATTGCAGGTTTTGTCATGGAGACCAGTTCAGCAGATGGGCTCTTATTTATAGATGTCGATGCAAGACCGCCTATCGCCATTATTAAAGAAGAGTAAGTACCTATAGTGTTTGTCATTCTATTTCAACCACTTCTAATAACTATTTAACTTGACTTTGGTACAAATATTTATGAATAAAAAACAAAGTCTCTTGAATTTTTTCTATTATTATACTCCATGACAAATTTAATCACATAGAACATAGATTACATTTTATACAAACAAAAATCAATGACAGAAGTTACATCCAAAAAGTGGGTCTCTGTTTTTATTACATAGTTGGGTTACAGTTTCTAAACTTTTTTTTCTTCCTGGGCACTTGCCACAGACCTTGAAGAATCAGCTAACACTAGTGTTGTACTAATTTAAGCAGAGATTGATAAGTAAGGATGTGACTGGCTGTGACCATTTGGTGATTTATTTATTTATTTGGTTCACCAACGATTGTTACATTGTTTCTTAATTAAACATAACATAATTTATAACATAGTTATAGTACATATTGCTAAATGCACAACCAATTAACGGTAAGCACAGCGTGCAAATTTAAATTTAAAAAAGAGTAACGCCTTAAACTGTCTAAAAGTGATGCTGTAAAGGTGGACCAAAAGCAGCCGCGGCAGTGGTTTTGGCTGCAAAGCTTTTATATTATTGGATAACATGACGAGGTTGTTTGCCTGATGGTAAGCATAATGCCGGCATATAAAAATTGCAGTGCCACTCAAAACTTTGAAACACAAAGGCTGCACGGCACTGCTGTGCACTCTTTACCCTGAGACATAAGGTTTTCAGAAGTTTCAAAAGCCCAGTGATTACACTGACTACTCATCAAACTGGAATACAGTAGTGCTGTCACATTACTGCTTGGCGGCAGAATACACGAGCAAAGAGGTGGTACCCACCCAGATGGACACTTGCAGAATAGTCAGCCCTACCACCTAGTATGTAGCACTTGGTAAGTCTTATCCTCTGTCCTTTTATATAACTTCCAAAATTCCATTCCAGACGGGCCTCGTCACCAGATGAAAAGCTAAGTGATGTTAAAAAAGACAATGCAGAAAAGCTGTTCTGTTCCGAATGCGAAAGGTATAGTTGCCACTCGGCCGAGCGCATGACGCGGCACATACGGCGAATGCATCGAGGGCAGAACCCGTTCCAGTGTATGATGTGTGAATATTCAACATACAACAGTGTGCTGTTCAGAGAACATGTCAATATACACAAGGGTGAGTGAGTGTGAATCCACTGTTCCGAATTTCAATGCTATATCAGCCACGCGATGGTTTAAGGTGCCCCTTCTCGGCCCGCCTAAGTAGCACGCAAAAATGGCCTAATGGTTTGTTTTTTCATCGAAGAAAAACAGGCACTACGGGAAAAGAGAGACAATGACAGAGCCCTCGGTTGGCATTCTGAAAGTTTTGAAATAAATTTCCGGAGACAATTAGTGCGTGGTAATTTCCTAAAACTAGTTCCAGTAAATACGAGTTTTTGCAAATGCCTTACAAGTTTGTGAAAAAGATATTTGTTATTTAAAATCTCCATTACATGTCCAAGGTTCCTATCACAAATTATGTTCCTATGCAAGTGTTTTGTTTCCTTTTACATTTATGAGAATGTTGTGAACAGCCAAAGACAAGGTAAGATTTGTTTAAAAAGGCTGTATCGTTATCGATCGATATATCGTATCGATATCGTTCCGAGTGAATTAAAATCACCCCGTAGGACAAACTAACCCCTAACAAACGACACGACTTACGCACTTATGAACTTTGTTACATACGGATTATTATTTCTGAACTTTCTTCCACAGGTGTGAAGCCGTACAAATGCTCTCATTGCCCTTACAGAACGGTATCGAAAAAGTACATCAAAATGCACGAAGAGAAACACGGAGCGTGCGACAAGTGCGGCTTTGTCGCACGCAACAGGCCCGAACTGAAGCGACACCGGCGCGACAACGGATGCGACGCTGGCGAAATCAAAAACCACTACACTTGCCACGCGTGCGAATACGACTATGATTCACATATAGCCCTGCGTAGGCATAAAAAAGGACATAAGAAATGTCAATTTTGCGGCGAGGGATTCTGTCAGACAGTGCTAATTGCGCATTTAGCGTCGGAACACGGTGTTGAGAAGATGGTAATTATTTTTATTAACATTCATCTGTTGCACAGTGCGGTAAGAGACCCTATTTTTTACCATGCCCTTTTTATTGCAAAACCTGATAGTTTAAACTAAACGAAATGCAAGAGTAAAACTCCCAGGTATCAAAAGTATCTAGTTCCAGAAATATGATTTTTTGAAAATCGTCAAAATTTGATTCGGAAAATCGCAAAAATAAATATATCACAAAATACGTGCAATAAATCAAAAAGTTGTTCAAATGAAATGTTTAGATAGTAGTAAAACCTAAGTTTTAGAGCAATCAGCAAAGTCATACGATCGTTTGTTTCCGTGTTATTACGAATTTAAACATTTTCTTTTTTATTTTTTTTCTCGAAAAATCGGCCGTATTCGGGAAAGTTATTTACACAAGAAGATACCTCACTAACTCTTCTACCTCTCCAAAAAATATCTCGCCATAATTCCATGGACTATCGAGGATAAAGTGTTTCAAAAATATGTGCTAGGGTTATCACGAATTTTGTATCAATTATCCGGACTTTTTAGGTCATGTTGATGATGTTTTTTTATGAGTACCAAGCAGTAATAGCTACAAAAGAAGATTAGTGGTGAAAACTACTGTTTGCTCGCCCAATTCGTCGAACTTTTCGTAGGATTGTGTTTCACTGAATACCTCTGAGGACGACGAAGAAGTAGGTTGAACAGAGAGTGAGTCACTTGTAGCCCTTAATCGAAGTCTACATCACTGAATTAGCGACCCAATCCTGCTTCGCACGGGTAAAAGTATAAGACTTTCATAATTATAAACTTACGATAGTCCCATAGACAACCATAATTCAGCCGTCGCAAAATCCACTCTTAGCTGACGTCTACTACCTATAAACTACCTACCTGCCAAATGTCAGTTTCATAGGTCAAGTATGTAGTTTCCGAGATGTCATGTATATGTAGTCACTGTCTTTTAATTTTTTTATATAATGATTATAGATAGATAGGTAGATAAAAATCAGAAAATTAGTCTCAGTGAGTTGACTAAATGTGCGAGTAAATTATTCTCAATGTACTAGAAATAATATCCACTTATTGTCAATAAATAATAAAAAAACAAAAAGTGTCATCCCTGAAACCGAGTAAACCGGATATACCACGTTTTGGCTGATAACTTGATTAGTCCATGGAATTTCGACGAGATATTTTGTGGAGGCGTAGAGGAGTAAGTGAGGCATCATCTTGTGTAAATAACTTTCCCGAATACGGCCGATTTTTCGAGAAAAAAAATAAAAAAGAAAATGTTTAAATTCGTAATAACACGGAAACAAACGATCATAGGACTTTGCTAATTGCTCTAAAACGTAGGTTTTACTACTATCTAAACATTTCATTTGAACAACTTTTTGATTTATTTCACGTATTTTGTGATATATTTATATTTGCGATTTTTCACATCAAATTTGGACGATTTTCAAAAAATCATATTTCTGGAACTAGATACTTTTGATACCTGGGAGTTTTACTCTTGCATTTCGTTTAGTTTAAACTATCAGGTTTTGAAATAAAAAGGGCATGGTAAAAAATAGGGTCTCTTACCGCACTGTGTGTTGGAAGTAGGGCATGCAACCGGTTTTAACCGATTCCAAAATAACCGGGAAAAATTCTTATTGTCCTGTGAGAACCTTCGAGCAACACGGAACACGACGAAGAACACGTGTTGCTCGCTGGTAAGAACCGATTATTAAATCAGTAGGAATCGATTTCCGATTCTTTCCGATCCCTTTCGATTGCTGTCTGATTGATTCGATTGAACCTGTTAAACAATATCCCAACTTTAAGCAATAGTTGGCTGTTGAGATGGCGCTGCCATCTCAACTTAAGGTGCTTCATCACGGCCCGCCTAACGCAAAAAAACCTAGAACGCAAAAATGACCTAAAGGCTCGTCGCTTCATCGAAGAAAAACAGGCAAATATCTACATCACAAAAATTTCGCTTCCAACAGAATTCGAACCTGCGTCTTCTGGTTATCTAGACCAGACGCCTTAACCAATTAGGCTATGGGAGCAATCGATGTCGACTGCAAAATTCTTGATATGATGTTTTTCTTTCAGCTGTATGCAGTATGGTATTAGATTTGTTTGCCTGTTCAATACTGGGAGATTGTACAAAAAATGTGTCAACAGTCACGCGAACTCAAGTGTAACTCTAATTTCATTAATTTCTAAAAAAATACTAAAAAAACTCGTTTCTTATTTATTTAACTTAAAACGAAATTATTGTATAAAAACAAAAAGGAATCGAAAAGAATCGAAAAAACCGGGTACCCGATACCGAGTTAGGAATCGGAATCGAAATTTTCGATTATTTAAAATGGTCTGATTCTGCATGCCCTAGTCGGAAGACTATATACTAATGTACTCTGTGAACTGCAGGCGTATTCTAATCTCAATCCGTCAGGTTTCCGTTTTAATTTTACATTCAGGATGACAGAGATGAAGAATGTGGATCCGAACGAAAACCTGTCGGATTGAGTTTAGAATACGCCTGCTGATGTAATGTTTATTTTAATTTTTTTATAAATTTATTTTACAGGTTCAAAAAAAGTACAAATTTCAATGCGCGCAGTGCAGTTGGACCTCCAACTCCATTCAAAAGATCCTCTTACATATGATACATCATCCCGCTCAGCAGATAGAAGGCTTGGATGTCACTCCGCTGATTAAAGCAGGAATATTGAGTGAGAACTATCTCAAAAATAGTCGCGAAGGATAAAGACCGGAGAGTTATACTACAAGGACAGGAGACACTCCAGACAAAAGGTCAGGAGACACTCCACACTAAAGGACAGGAGACACTCCACACTAAAAGTCATGAATTTAAAAGGACAGGACACTATCCACCCAAAATGTCAAGGATTAAAAAGGACAGGACACTACACATAAGGTCAAGGGACACTCCGGACAAAATGTCAAGAGTAATAAAAGAACAGGAGAAAACAACTACACAAAAGGTCAAGGATAATAAAGAATTAATAAGGACAGGAGACACTGCATAAAGGGTCAAAACTAAAGAAAGGTCAAGAGACATTGCACAAAAGGTCAATGGTAAAAACGACAGAAGAAGACTGCTCAAAAGGTCAAGATTAAAAAGAAACGGTAAACAAATGATTAAACATACTGCACTATGTCACCTTGAAGTGGTTGACATAACTCCAAGTGTTTTGTTTCTACCTTCATTATCTATCTATCATATGCATTCAGTAAAAAGCTGCTATTTTGATAGTACAAACAGACACTTCAATTTTATTTATTTGTATAGATAGAAGCAAACTAAAGAGGGTGAAGCAGAGGCATTTCGCTAGTTTATAATAAACCTTATATTGATATTTTCAATTTTGACTGTTTTCCTAAAACTTAACATTGATTTTTTTTAGTAAGAAAGCATTTGTACTCCGGTAACGGATAAATATATTTTTTATTACATTACACTCTATTGACACGTGGTCCATACTCTTATAAGATTAGGTCATATATTAATAGAAATTAACGATATAAACATGATAAAGAAAAACAACAAGACGGGAACTATGGTCTTAAACGAAATTAAAATAGAACTAAATTACAAGACAACAGAAGGATTACAATTGGAGTTGACCAGACACCACAAGCGGCACCCGTTCACGAGTATGACCCATGTGCCAGTCATCGCTCTCCTCAACCATTACGGAAAATACGAAACGGAAACAAAACGGAAGAATATTTGTAACTTATAATATTTAAGATCTCTAACACAATATTCTGACAAATAAATCGAATTTGAATTTACCTGTACATTTATGTGGCGATAAGATTTATAAATACGCCTATCCATAGACTAATATAATAAAGTAGACGGAGCTCTCGGTGTTGACTAGTGAAGCAGCATATAGTCGGCCGCTTATCCGTACCATAACAAATGCGATAGTGTGTTTGTATGTTTGTCCTTCAGCAATGGATCGACGTGATTTTTCGCATAGATAGTTTTGGTTGATCGGAGAGTAACATAGGCTACTTTTTATCTCGGAAAAATACACGGTTCCTGTGAGAGCGCGGGTGAAACTGCGGGCAGAAGCTAGTAATTTATTAATACAAACCTTGCGGCCATATATTGAAAGTATACTGGCTGCGATTTTGTAGCTTCATCTCTGTCTTGTTCTTATTTAGGACTAGCTGTGCCCCGCGGCCACGATCCACGATTCAGTGGAATCAAAATTAGTTCATTACGCTTTCTCTTCTATACACATAAATAAAATTGAATTGTCAGTTTGTAATATAAAAATAACAGCTTTTCACTAAATGCATATGAAAGTATATACGGTACCTATAGCTAAAATACAATTTTTAACATTCTTGTGTGTCTGTCTGTTTGTTCCGGGTAATCTTTAAACGGCTGGACCGATTTTGACGGCACTTTCACTGGCAGATAGCTGATGTTACAAGGAGTAACTTTGACTACGTGAGCGAAGCCGCGGGGCACAGCTGGTAAGTTATATATTTTTGTTACTGTTTTCAAGTGTATTGTACTAGTAAATATTAAGTCCACTAATTGTTTTTTTATGTTTTCACAAGTAAATAAATGTATTATTTTGAAAAAATATTCTTACTATCTTTATCTAATAGTGGACTACATCCCTCTGAGCGCCCTATCCATGCTTTGTTACGTCTAATGCACTTCCATAAATTTATGTTCGAAATAATAATATTACATTACAAGTCGTAACTTCGAAATAGTTTTATGTAAAATGAAACATATATTTTTCCACTATATAATTGTACTCGTATTAATATGTCTAATCCAGGCGGAACATTTCAAATTAAAAATCGTACATATGAAATTGCCCGAAATAAAAAATGAGTTTAACATGACTTCTCATTTAAATGTAAGCCATATAAAGAATGTTTGTGTACATAGGGATACCATATGTAAAGTGAATAATAGTATAGTGTGTACTATGAGAAGAATAAATGACACTTTTGAATATAAGGATTTTGAAAATTCTTGCTATTTATTTTTGAGTAATATGTGCGATTATCCTGGTATAGGTAAGTTGAATTATATTAATCTACTATCGCGTGGAGAATCTCATAATACATTATCAGCCTCAACGCTTCCACTGTTGCTGGGATAGCCTTCTCTCAGAGAGAGAGAGGTATGGGCCATAATCCAGCACGCGGACCCAGTGCGGCTTGGTGTAGGTATGTCACATGTCCTCGAATTGTGTGGTTCTTGAACATGCGTGTTTCCTCACGATGTTTTCCTTCACCGTTTTAGAGCGAGTGTGAATAATCCGCACATAACTTGATAGTCATTGGTGCGGGCCGAGTCGAATATTGAACTATGATGTGTCGGATGGAAAATCGCACACGATCCCTCTCGGCCACACTCGCTCTCATATGCATCTCTTTCGCTCTCATGTATATCTCGCACTCGATTCCATAATCGACGTAGCAATTTTTGAATGAACTCTCACAGACAAACGCCGCGGGCAAGCAACCATTCTGACGCTAACGATTTTTTATTTAGTGTGATAAATGGGCCGGAGAGTTTTTTTTATGTTATTTTGTAACGAGACGAGCTGTTCGTTTGCCTGATGGTAAGCATAACGCCGGCCCATAGCAATTGCAGTGCCACCCAGAACTTTGAAACACAAAGGCGTGCGCGGCGCTGCAGTGCGCTCGTTACCCTGAGACATTAGGTATTAAGTCTCATAAGCCCAGTAATTTCACTGGATACTCTGCTCATCAAACCGGAACACAGTAATGCTTGCACACTACTGCTTGGCGGCAGACTTCACGAGTAACATAAGAAACTAGTTTTTGCTAGTACTTAATCCATAAATATTTTACATGATTATTTCAGAATTTGCCATCGTAGAGGCCATTAATTGCGAAACTCATTTGAAATCCCGGCGTCATTATGAATTGTCTGGGATCAAACAGGATCAATTTCCTACGGCAACGTCTTCGAACGACACAAGCTGGGACGGGAATACAAGTTCGTATTTAAACTGAGAGATCAGTTTTCACTTTTCGCTCAGTTTTTCTCGTGTAAAGGTGCGCTGGGCACAAATTCATCAGGCCTTTCTTGAGCAAATTTTAACTATCTATAATAATAATCTAATCGAGGTAGGTATTTACCCTATATGTTAATACCTCGATATTTACTTATCGAATGTTCTTACGAAGCTAAAACTTAAAAACGTAAAGGTAGCAATATATAATTGTTGCAACACTAAAGAAACTGCGTGGTTTTTGTTGTTCATGGATGCGAACAGCCATACTTACTGTAACAACGCCGATCGGCGCTTTTCGTACCTGAATAAAAATATGTTGAATTACTATGGTTTACTTTTCTGCTCATTTTTTTTAAATAATTTTAATCGGACTTATATTTTGCAATTAGCTGTAGGCATGGGCCATAATCCACCAAGCGGGCCCAGTGCGGTTTGGTGGATGTCACATGTCTTCGAATTATGTTGTTCTTGAACGTGCCGGTTTCCTCATGATGTTTTCCTTCACCGTTTTAGAGCAAGTGTCAATAATCCGCACATAACTTGATATAAGTCATTGGTGCAGTCGAGTCGAGATTCGAACTATGGTACGTCGGATTGAAAGTCGCACAAGTTCCCGCTCGGACACACTCGCAGTGCAAAGTACATAATAGTTTTGTATTGCTCGATCAGCCAAACCAGCTCTGCGAGCGTTCAGCTTCAGCACACTCTACGAAATGGACTCAGCGTACGACGGGCACCTGTGCCCGCCGTCCTGTCCGAATGTGTACGCGCCTGTGTGCGTGAATGCCAACCGCGGCTACGGGAAGTTTTTCAAGTTCTTCCAGTTCGTCAACCACTGCGAAGCTGATAAGTACTACTGCCAGCATTGGGAAGGTAAGATATTATTTAATTGGGATGTTGCAAGAAACACAAAATACATATTTTTTGTCGTTATATAGCTTTAAAAACATCATATAACACAGTAAAAAAAAATCACAAATAAAATGTAATTTCCACAAAGATACTGCACCTAAAATTTTCACGAATTCAACGATTTTTTTATAATCTATTAGTTATTTAAATTATACCATCAGATATTTTCATTTCAATGATTAAAAAATGTATGACAACTACGCAGTTTTTCAACGCCAAATCATCAAAATGCATGTTGTTACTGTTAGTACAGTTTTAGGTACCTACGGCCCGCGTTGAACAAGTGACGTCAGATGTTCTGCCCAGTTTGTATGGTCCGTTTTAGCGCTCAGTAGTTTTCATTTTTACGTTCCTAGCGTTTGATTTTCACTTTTTTCAATATAGACACTTGATTCTCTTTAGAAAACGAATTGATTGACATCAAAAAAAAATTGAGTCAACATCTCCATTAGGTAACTATGCCACCAGTGTGACTCGATTGGTGTGACTGGTTGGGAACCCATTGTAACTTCTGCAGGGTTATTTTTATTCACTCGAAATGATATCCGTCTCGGAAGCGACAGTCTTGATCGCGTCCTGTCAGAGTAATTTCCCGTTTAGATTCGACAACTCAGCTGCATAAACACTGATATAATACCGACAATATTTCTCTGTCGGGATGAGTTTCCGAGATACAAACAATCAAGAAAGTCGCTTCCCACGGATATCATTCCGAATGAATTAAAATCACCCTGCAGGTTATACATAGTGTTCAAAAACATGATACACAGATGTAAGGCAATTTTTTTAACCAATTTAACTTAGGGAACTGCTCAAGTTTCATCAAAATCAGTTCAGTAGTTTATTTATGTTCACTGATTTAACAGAGGTTTCCCCGTAGACCCACTGCTGTTACCCACTGGTGGGACTACGGGGATTTTTTTCCCCGTAACCACCGTAATGTTTGCAATTTCATATGGCAAAAAAGTCTCATATATTAAAGTCAGGTAGTATGCAACGATAAAGTTTGGTTTTTAATTCCATCTCTAAGGTCTAGGCGTCTACGGGGGAAAATATCCCCGTAGTCGGGGGAAAAAATCCACAAGGGAACCCCCCCCGCATTTAACCGATTTTTGAAAATTTGTTTGAAAGGGTTTACTCTCGATGGGGTCCCTACATATATTTTATAAAAGAATACAGTACAGGTGGAAAAATAGAGGCAGAAACTTCATAAATGTATCACGAGATTTTAATTGAAGTGGGAATCCATAACAATTGCCATATTTTTTAAATATTAGTAAGAAATGGAAGTAATAAATAAAACGTAAACTATATAAAAAGGTAAAAACTTTAATAAGGCACTAATATATTTTTATGGCGTATTAGTTGAGTACATACACGTTTTAAGTAGGTACATCGTCAAACTTGAAAGCACCTAGTGAAGTTACCTGCAGCGCAATACGATTGATTGCTACCTACCTAGGGTTACCAGATCCCAATATAAAATTTCCTGACAAAATCCCAGATTCTTTATTACTAGTTTTGCTAGCATTTTGTTCGAAAGTTTTTCTAGTAGCGTACTCATAGGCAGATAAATATACAAACACGCTTTCGTATATAATACAAAATTAAATCAACTTCTTAAAACTCCTTAAAATTTAATTTTTTCCCTGATTATTTGACAGAGGGCCATAATTCCGGTTATGTGACATAATATATTCCTGCCATCCGGTAACCCTACTCACAGCGCGCGTGCTGCGGATTTAAAAATCGCACCCCCATCTCGCACATTTTGCTCACTATATTCACAGCTGCCGTGAACTTCAGAGGCGCGTTTAAGTTTGGCCAGTACTATATCTATACCTACTTATTATAATGATTAACATACTAAACATAATAGGACAGATATACTCCTTAGGCTTAGCATGAAGCTAAAACAAAAATAAACAAAATATTCTCGATAAATTCTGCCGATAATCGTCTAGCCTTCGTATATTTAAATTGAAATCGTAGACTTAAAAGTGGTTCAATAGTTATAATGATCACAACAATCATAAATGAAATCAACCCTGTACTATAAGTATAGAACTTATAGAAATATTTCACTTATGCACACTGGCCGCATGCCATACTATAATATGACCAATTTTGACCATTAACTAGCTATGATAATTAATATGTTGACCATTAACTGGCCATCAAAATTAATATGTTGACCATTAACTGGCCATCAAAATTAATATGTTGACCGTTAACTGGCCATCGAAATTAATATGTTGACCATTAACTGGCCATCAAAATTAATATGTTGACCATTATCTATCTGGCCATCAAAATTAATATGTTGACCATTAACTGACCATCAAAATTAATAACTGGCTGGATTTTAACGCAAGTTCCCAGTCAGTAGTCCATTGGACAGTTTCATACTGAACTGGAACTTTTCTACTCAATTGTACTATATTCTATTCTGTGGTCATACAGCTTCAGTTACTGGTATAACTGGCCACTAGCAATTTTTGCTAAAAAAAGGTTTAAAAATATTTGTATAAAGGCAGGCATAGTACTGATAAAACCAATATCTACTCCTTCTTCCAGTCTAAAATTCTCATATCCTTAACAAGTAAGCTGGGTTCACCCCAGCTAAGACCAGCTAAGCTAAGACGAGCCAAGGCCAGCTAAGACGAGCCAAGGCCAGCTAAGAGGAGCCAAGGCCAGTTAGCCGAGCCAAGGCCAGCTAAGACGAGCCAAGGCCAGCTAAGCAGAGTCAAGGCCAGCTAAGCCAAGCCAAGCCCAGCTAAGCCGAGCCAAGGCCAGCTAAGACAAGCCAAGGCCCGCTAAGCAGAGTCAAGGCCAGCTAAGCCAAGCCAAGGCCAGCTAAGCCGAGCCAAGGCCAGCTAAGCCGAGCCAAGGCCAGCTAAGACAAGCCAAGGCCCGCTAAGCCGACCTAAAATTCGTACCAACCGTTACCAAAATCGTCATAGCCAACAGAGCTTTCATCACTTTCACTGTCCGATTGCTGGAGCCACTCTTCCCAGTCTTCTTCCACCTTCTTATAAAGCCTCATTGTAGCTTTGGCATCCTGAAAATTAATAAAAAAACGTATAAGTATCTGCTTAATTCGTTTGTCTATTTGTTATCAAGACGAGCTGGTCGTCTGCCTGATGGTGAGCATACCGCCGGCTCATAACAATTGCAGTGCCACTCGGAACTTTGAAACACAATGGCCTACGCGGCACTGCATTACATTGCAAATTCACCTTAAGCCGTGTTGGCTTAAGGTGAATCCAGCCAAAAACCATTTTAACCTGATGTTTAGAAGCTACCATCACATTATTTCAACAACTTTAAAAAAAATAAAAAAATGTCCTATCAATAATTTTCCCAACATATTGCACGTTTAAAATCTTTTCTATAGTAAATTATTACCTACTAAATCAGCTTCTATAGAACTACTGAAATTTGGAAGAAAACACTGATTTATTGCATCTCCAACTCCATCTATACAAATAGATAAAATGAAGTGACTGTTTGTAGTATCAAAATAACAGCTTTTTACTAAATGCATATGAAAGTATATACAATTATACAGTACTTACCTATAATAAAAACACAATTTCTAAAATTTTTGTCTTTCTGTCTGTTTGTTCCGGGTAATTTCCGAAAGGCCTGGACCGATATTGACGGGACTTACACTGGCAGATAGCTGATGTTATAAGGAGTAACTTAGGCTACTTTTATTTTAGAAAAATAATTAGTATTCCGCGCAAAAAAATAAAACCAATGAGATCCAACATTTCCGCGCGGGTGAAACTGCGGACAGCAGCTAGTGTTTTATAAAAAACGTTATACCTCAATAGAGCTGTGGGAACCATGCTGTATCTTCCAGCCGAGATATTTTGCTGCTAAGTATTTTAGAGACGGTGTTCCCCTTCTCTGCAAGAATAAAACAGTTTTATTTAATAAAATTTTACTAGTCCAAAAATATAGCTTTTACTGGGCTTATGAAACTTAATACCTAAATTCTCAGGGTAACAAGCACAATGAAGTGTCATACAGGCATTTAATGTGTTTAAAAATTCTGGGTGGCACTGCAATTGTTATGGGCTTGCATTATGCTACCACCAGATAAAGGACCAGCTTGACTCATTATCCAAAAAATAAAAAACAAAGTAGTGAGTGAAATTAATGTGAGCGCAATGCAGTGTCGCAATGCCCTTTGTGTTTCAAAGTTCTAAGTAGCTCTGCAATTGTTATGGGCTTGCATTATGCTACCATCACACAAACAACCAACTTGACACGTTATCCAATAAATAAAAAACAAAGTAGTAGTAGTCTTTTATTGTACCACAATCTCATCTGACCTGAAGTGATATTGTGGTTGAAGATAGCAGACGAAGATTCTAAAACATGGCTAAGCTCATTGTGGGACACTGGAATGTGACTATGATTCAACCTTGACTAGTCTTAGAGTTGGACATGACTTTGACTCACCAATTGTAATAACTACAATTTGGGAGTCTTCAAGACAAGAATAAACAGATATCTTCTAGGCAAGCATGTAACGCAACCTACTCAATATAAAAGAAAAACTGTGCGACAGAACTTTCAAATTTCTTTATAAACTTGAAACTACTAGTTTTCCACTCACTGTCTGGAAAGGTGGGTAGTCCGATGTGTCCCGAATATTCCAGTTTGGATGGCAAAGCCCTAGTACTTTCAGGTCCTTTTCGACAGAGTGCCCAACCAGGATACGGCCCTTGATAAGGCGCGCTACTTTTTTCTTCACTAGATTGAAGGGTCGGCCATTAGCAAGATGTTTTGGAGTGATTCCACTCACAAAGGTCCGGTAGTCGGTAACCTGGAACCAACCAAGTTTTTTTTAATATGTAGATTTATCTATCATTGACAGGAGGTTCAGAATTTTAATAATTTATTTAGTGACCTAGCTACCTAGGTACTTGGGCACCGATGGTTGTAGGATGCTGTCTGTGCAGGTGTTCGCATCTCAAAGAGAAATTAAAAAAAAGGTGGATGCACATGACAGAAAGTACAAATCAATCTTGCACCTCATCCAGATCCTTATTCCGTATTATAAATGTGAAAGTGTGTTTGTAGTTTTGTTTGTCAGTTGGTTTGTCCTTCTTTCAAGCAGCAATGACACATCAGATTGATGTGATTTTTTGCATAGATATAGTTTATTCACCGTAGAGTAACATATTATGCTACTTTTTATCCTGGAAAAAATGTACCGTTTTTTTGAGTCTCCACGCAAGTAAAACCATGGGCAGAAGCTAGTTAATAATATAAAGACTTATGTACTTAAATCAGAATAATAAACAATAACATTATTTTTAAATTAAGAGGCACAATGATGATATGAACAATGTCTCTTTCAGAACCTACCTACATATTAAGCTTTTTTGAAAAAAAGTAATTTTAAGAATATTTTATATTTAGATAAAAATGAATTGGGAGTAATTTCAATAATAGCGTAGATAACCAGTAACCATTACAGTATTTACTACTATATCGACATTGGACTGATCATTGACCTGACCCCCCACCAGTACCCCCACCACCTAGATGTCTCTTCAACCACAGATACTAAAAGTAGGTATTTCAGTATCAAAACCAGGTCATTAAACTAGCAGACTTCTAGTTTTAATTGTGACCTGGTTTAGCTAGTAGCTGCACACAACGATATCTTTAAAAATAACTATTACCTATCTTAAAGTTTTAGGTCTACCTACCGGTAATATAAATTATTTGCCTACATGCATTTCTGATCATTTTAGCAACAATTTTAAAAAGCGGAAATTTCGCAATTTTCCTCTGTAGTAGCTACTTAGTTACTGACCTGTTTCATAGGTAAGATGTATGTATCATACACGCAAGTCCCATATTCATTTACCAAGGATACCTTGGCAGCCAAGCTGATTCTCCCTTTTGGCCCCGCTCCTACCATTTCACAGTCCATGGCAAGGGCTTCAGTCAAATTGCTCATTTTAGCAGAGATTAGAGAAATTAGTTTTGCAAACGAAATTTAAAATAATAATTAAATTTTTTGAAAATTGAAATCCACCGCTGACAAAAATGCCGCTGACAATTATTTATCTCAAAACTTGATTTTTTTTCCAGTGTTGCCATACCAACAATGTCTGAAATACCCACCCAGTACCCACCTTTTTTTTAATCTTAGATCTTATAATATGGCTTATTACACGATGTGTTATTCAGACTGTCTTACTAAGACTGCGCGTTAAATTGTGTATTGTCTGTTATTCGGCCTTAGTAAGACTGTTGGGCCGCGCTCTGTCTGAATATCACATGGTGTAATAAGAGTAAGACCATTTAGTCAGCGCGCAACAGCCGCTGAGACAAGTTGTGTATCGTATAAGCCACATGAACACATTGATGTGACCAAAGGAAGAGGAATATATTTCTAACGTTATTGATATGTGCCATGACCAGAGATGCGAGTTATTTCAGATATAAGTATTTGAAATACAGATACAAAGCATCTTCAAACATGCACCCATGCATGGATCTGAACGAACCCGATAAAAGAACCTTTTCGAAAATCATACCTTTATGGGAACAGAACAAACCAGTAAAAAGTTGTACACTAGCATATAACTAGTAAATTTTCTCAATTTTGGATGTAACTTTTGTAGCTGGCAACTCTTATCTTTTCCTGGAAATGTGAATCGGATACTAGTGATAGACGAGTCGACAATAACAATAAGTACCTAGCACAAATATGTAATATACCTAGGTACTCAGTGTAATTTGATATCCTTCCGTGGCACTCTTAGTTCATAAATGTTGCTTAAACTCTGAAGATTTCATTATAATAGAAAAGATTTCATTTGAAACCATTACTAATCTTGCTCTTGTATTTAGAAATATATCAGACAAGAATCAAGATCCTTCAGAATGGCTTGGTTAACGTAAAAATAGGAGAAAGAGATTTTCTTATCTATATGTTAACAAAAAGAAGGCAGAAAGGGATAATAATTGTCAGAAAATCAAGTTAAATATTTATATTGACAGCGCCTGGCGATCATTGTTATGATTTTAAACCATGTTCGTGTATCCGAACTACTGTCAAAGACAATTCGGGTATTACCTGAACTATTTTATTGGTGTTGCTACGTAAAAAATATGTATTAATTATTGTTCTTTAGAAGCTTTAGTCTTTACCTAAAATTGGTGTTTATCCGTTTACGAGATTATTCGGATAAACTGACAGACAAAAAAAATTAGAGATTTTAAATTAGAGATAATCTCGAATTCGACATAATGTCTATATCGCGAGAATTGGGCTCCAGTGCGGCTTGGCGTATGTCACATGTCCTCAGATTTTGTGGTTCTTTAACGTGCCGGTTTCCTCACGATGTTTTCCTTCACCGTTTAAGAGCGAGTGTGAAAAATCCGCACATAACTTGATATAAGTCATTGGTGCGGGCCGAGTCGAGATTTGAACTATGGTGCGTCATATTGAAAGTCGCACAAGTTCCCGCTCGGCCACACTCGCTCGTATATACGTAAGTGTGTATGTAATATGTATAGATTAGTGAGTATTTTATACTGACATGTTTTGTTCTTTTACAGAATTTCAGCCTCCACCAGATCAAGAAGAAGAGAGTGTGAGTGCTTCTCCTCTCGGTTGGTCCTACTGTGGAGCCTCAAGGTGACCCTCAAAGGCCGTAATCCATACTTCCGTAGGTAGGTACTACAATAAATGCGATAGTGTGTTTTGTTGGTTTGTTTCTTTCTCGCAGCAACGGAGCAACGGACCGACGTGTTTTTTGGCATAGATATAGTATAGGGACCGGAGAGTAACATAGGTTAATTTTATCCAGGTAAAATGCACGGTTCCTGTCGGAACGCGGGTGAAACCGCGGGCAGAAGCTAGTAAATAGATATTTACTAATGATCAATGTAGGAAATCAGCACGCGCAACGGTCCAAAAAAACAGTATATACCGTTTTATTATATTGGACAACGAGACGAGCTGGTTGTTTGCCTGATGATAAGCGTAACGCCAGTCCATAACAATTACAGTGTCACTCTGAACATTGATGACCGTGTTACCACAAAAAAACACTTTTAGATCCCGGTTTAGTTAGAGAGTGTCTAAAGTTAAACGTCTAAAATGATTAGAAATGTCACAACAGAATTGTGTTAGACAACGGTTAGACACTACTTCATTCAGGATAATTATGTGGTTGCTCATATTTAAACACGCGAGTAAGGCTGTTTAACACAGGTTTAAACTGTGTTTAATTTTGTTGTGGTAAACCGTAATAGATTAATTTGAGGTGTTTTAAATGTACTTCGGTAATAATTTCCGCTACTCAGGTACCTCCAGTTCTCGCTTCTTGCGCAGACGACTTCTTCCATGGGCCATTACGGCTGGCTAGAGGGGAACTACGGCTACACACACATATTGGAGCCCAACGAGCGCAGACCCGGATTTGGGTAGAAAACTATCGTGGTAAATAGAAGATATTAAACTAAGGTTGTCAAAAAGAGATCGCTTTTTTATTTAACCTACCGTGCTATTGTGTTTTAACTTCTAAGTTCTACTGCTGGGCAAAGGTCTCTCCCTTGTGCTTCCAAGGCAAGGGTCGCAGCCCTTAGAGACGCCTTTATCCAATCTCGGTCGAAAGCGTCGCGGTCGTCCGTCCAATGTTAAGGACATACCTACTCGTATGTTTGCGTTTTGCTATCAAAATTCAAAATAACCATGGCTTTGCAACAAGCGCGGATTACATGCTCTCGCGCGGCTTGAAGTAATACCGAGAAACCAACAAGAACAGCAAAAGGGCCAAATAGTCAGGGGCGTATTTACCCTAGGGCCAAAAGGGCCATGGCCCGGGGCGGCAGGCTGCGAGGGGCGGCGCAAGCAGAAGAAATTAAAAAAGCCTACCTAACTAAGGCTCTTATTAATAAACAGTGTTAAACGGTTGAATACTTAGTTCAACTGTGTTTTGTCTCTGTCTATGTTTAAAATTGTCAAAGAACAACAAAGACATAACATAGTTTAGCTAAACCACCGTTCACACTTAATTAATAAGACCCTCAATCTCGTAAGGTGTTCGTGGGGGCTCGTGGGTGTAAGTTTGATACACATCAAGACGTGGGGCTATCGTATATATTGACCGGAGCGGCGATGGCAGGACGGCGGGGCCTGCAGGCCCAGGGCGCTGTATCTTAAAATACGCCCATGCAAATAGTGCTGTCTCTTTCAATTCAATTCCTCGAAGCCCTGCCTGGCTTCAAATCTACGGCGACGACTGCTACGCTACATCATACATCACTTGCGCTCCACCGCGTATTTACCGCGGCTTCTGCATTGAACACGCAGTGGTTGTGAAACTATTTTTTTGAGTAGAATCGGCGGCCCGCAGTGGTCGTGATTTATCCATGGTTTACGGGTGGCCTGTGCCGCGATTGATGCATCATCAACCATGCATTAGCGTCTAATGTGCCCCTTTCGGTAAAAAACGCTGTGGATACGTAGTACGAAAGTCTAAAATTTTGTGTTTTTTTGTACTATTTGATAACGAGACTAGCTGGTCGTTTGCCTGATGGTAAGCGTAACTTAGGTATATCTAAATGTCATACAAACTTTTTTAAAACGACTGCAGAATTAGAATCACTAGTCTAGGCTAGACCCTCAGCGGCGGCGAAAATACGTATCTTTTCGATCGATAAAATTCGTTAAATTTGTCAGTTCAAATCGATAAATTGAGTTTTATCGATTTTTATATAATTTATCGAGCCACGATACAAACGACAAAAGTTATCGATTAGCTAGGTCGAATCCAAAGAGAATTTAGAGCTACTACAATACTTTACCATCAGACTTCGGTACTCGCAACATTCGATAAAATTATCAGTTTTTTCGATTCGACAAATTTATCGAACAGACTTCGTACCTACTTGCTCCGCTGGTTCGTGGTTCGCGCTGACTAGTTATAGTATCTATAGTGGTTCGTCTGCCCCGACTGTACTATTACCTATTCTTATATTATATTCAATTCTATTCTGTGACCATAGAGAAACAAACAACCACAAACCTTGTTATGGAGTGTCGTCTAACTCCATTCTGTTGTGACATTTCTAATCATTTTAGAAGTCTATCTTTAGACCATAGAGTAGTACTATAATTTAGACATTGTCTAGCTAAACAGGCGGTTAAAGTTGTATTTTGTGGACACGGCTATTGTTTAAAGTTTCTGTTATCTATGGCCTCGACACTCGACAGCCTTCGCCCGCTCTCGGTTGCTTGATCTATCAGTAGTCTAGCTGTACCCCAACATTATAAATAAATAATAAATAAATAAACGCTTACACTCATACTACCCCCCCCCCCCCCGCACTAGGATTCCCTGCGTCGCAGGTGGCATGGACACACACAGATACACATCACAAACATCCAAGACCCGAAAACAAACTTTGTGCTTACACAAAATCTGCCCCGGCCGAGAATCGAACCCTCGCTTTGCAGGCAGGGTTACTACCGACTTAGCTACGGAGCCGTCCCGTCGATTATGTAAATCGATGGTCTTTATACTCAAGCGTACCAAAACCTGTGACTAATTTACATACTAGTATGTCTGATAAGAATGGTGTATAATTAGTGCAAAAATTAGTCCACGGCGAATCCGAGAAACTGACAGATGTCAATTTTTACCGCGGTCTATTAGTAAAGACTAGTTTTAAATTATAGAAAACATGAATTAACCACAGATATGTAATCGCGATTAAATTAATTTAAGTAATGTCTAACACAATTCTGTTGTGACATTTCTAATCATTTTTGACGTTTATCTTTAGACGCTGTCTAGCTAAACAGGTGGCTAAAAATGTTTTTTTGTGGTAACACTATTCGAATCTCTCCCCAATTCCTGCCCTGGCGCTGTTACATGGGATTGGTGCTGTATATTATATAAAATACTGCTTTAAGTTTTCGGCATTTTTTTAACCGACTTCCAAAAAAGGAGGAGGTTATCAATTCAGCGGGTTATTTTTTTTATGTTTATTACCTCAGATCTCTGTCATTTATGAACCGATTTGGAAAATTCTTTTTTATTTGAAAGAATATACTTTCAGATTGGACCCATAGAAATTTCATCAAAATCTGTTCAGTAGTTTCTCACTGAAGTCGGTTCGTCGCTTTTTTAAAGCAATTTTTAACAACTGAAATCCACTATCTATACTACTCGTAAATGCAAAAGTACGTTTGTTGGTTTGTCCTTCTTTCACGCAGCAATGGAGCTACGGATCGACGTGATTTTTTGCGTAGAAATAGTTTATGGACCGCAGAGTAACATAATATCCTGGAATCCCAAGCTCCTGGTGGGAATCTCTAGACTCGACGCGGGCGGAACCGCGGGCAGCAGCTAGATACAAAATACATTACTTGAAATACAGTTAATTATCTACTTTACAATAGAACCTATAGAATGTAAGAATTTTAAACACTTCCTAATTTTCTAAAGGTAAATACGAAACCTAACAACCAATTATCTTCCAGACAAGCTGCTGCCCGCGGTTTCACCCGCGCGGAGATATTGGATTACAAGGGTTTTATTTTTTTACGCAAAATCCTACTTCTTTTTCTAAAATAAAAGTAGCCTAAGTTACATCAGCTATCTGCCAGTGAAAGTCCCCTTCAAAATCGGTCCAGCCGCTTCGGAGATTACCCGGAACAAACAGACAGACAGATAGACAGGCAAAAATTTTAATAATGGCTGTTTTGTTACCGTATATACTTTCATAGTATATATGCATTTAGTAAAAAGCTGTTATTTTGATATTACAAACAGACACTTCAATTTTATTTATTTGTATAGATATAGCGTGATACCATCTTAGACTTCATGATCTTAAGATCAGGCTAGATAGTGGACAAAAACTAACCGATTGACTAATAATTTAATAAATAAATAATATTCTCAAAACATCTATGATTAATTTTGTCAGAACACTAGGTTCAATGCCCACGTGTAAAATAAAGCAGTGGATCTTTAAAACTCGTCGAAGATCTTTTGAATCTAAAGCCGCATTAGGGTAAGTTGAGTTTTTTATACGACTGGATAAAACGGAGTAGTATATACGGTACCTATAAAAAAACAGCCATTTTTTAAATTTTTGTCTGTCTGTCTGTTTGTTCCGGGTAATATCCGAAACGGCTGGGCTGATTTGGACAGGACTTTCACTGGCAGATAGCTGATGTTATAAGGAGTAACTTAAGCTACTTTTATTTTAGAAAAAGAGGTAGGGTTCTGCGCAAAAAAATAAAAACCATAAAATCCAAAATACCCACGCGGGTGAAACCGCGGCCAGCAGCGATTGCACCATAACTTTTAAATGTCTGAACAGTTAGAGTTACAGAATAAAGTTAGATGATCCCAATAAAGCCAAGACTGGATACGATGTCTGGGTCCAGTCTGAGTTCAGGCTTGCGACTCTGGGGTTCTTACGTGATAAGGCTGCAGAATTGTATGTATGAGTATATTTAGAATCCTTACATCATTCTGAGTGACACTGGCTAGGGCAGTGGTGTTTTTTTATGTGAATGTTACATCGAATTGTTGCGCGGTCGTTTGCTTGTTTTTATTTTTATTTATTTTTATTTTTTGGGCATCCTGAAGTGTATATTTAAATTTTACCGGGATTTAGTATAATTTCACACATTATTGTTGATTCAATACCAGCCCATAGCAATAATTGCAATGCCACTCAGAACTTTGAAATACAAGGCCTGCGCGGCACTGCATTACGTGATCTTTCTTTACTATGAGGTATTATAAAATATCATAAGCCTAGTAATCTATAACATAACTTATTGTGATTAATTTAATAAAATAAAATGTTTATTTATCATATAAGCATAGAGATGCAATTTATATATAAAAAAGACTACATTAGTTACGTACCTACCTAACGTAATTTCAATTAGTCACAAACTCATAAAACTGCATTCAGGCCCGGCAACTGCAGCCCGCAGGATTTTCTTGGGTTACCTTCCCTTTTACTCGGGGGTTTTCAAGAAAATTATTTAATTCTTTTTCGATTACAACGTTTAGATAGAATAGAATAGAAGAATAGAATAGAAAAACATTTATTCAGCACATACAATGTAAACAGAGAAAAGCATACATGAGAAGAATATACACATACAATTTAAGACAATACACATACAAACAAAAAACAAAGAAGTGCTGAAAAGGCCGTGGCTCAGCAATAAGCTGATAGTCTAATGACTTTCAGCGCTGATTTTCAGCCAAGGCCTAAAAAATAGGAGGCAGAATACAATATACATAAAATACTTAGCTAGTTATTTAAAATAAGTAAGAATAATATACAAACATAAATAAATATACATATATATATATACATGCTAATAAAATAAATAAATAATACTATTATAAACTACATACATAACTCAAAAATAAAAATAACGAATACACAAATAAAGATTAAATATATAAATAATTACGACATTGTCAACAAAAATAATAAGATAGAGACAGATCATGACGATTTTCGGACGAAGAAACACTTAAAATTTGGTTCACTCAATCCTACCCACCAAACGCATTTAATTTTAGGCATGGGCAGATCCAGCCATTCAGATAATAGGTTATTTTGCATCGCACCAAGGGAAGTGTAACACATGTCGGAAAATAGATCCGTCGTGGGTTTCATCAAAATGTTTTTCATTAAGAAAATGGCAGTTTACGTCAAAATTCTACTTGGATTATAAACTCCTTATTCGTGCAGCTCTGCAATGCATATGTACGACACGATCGTCATAGGCTTGGGCGCATCCGGCACCACCGCGGCCGCCACCCTGGCCAAAGCTGGGCAGAAGGTTCTAGCCCTGGAGGCTCAGAACCGTATCGGAGGCAGAGTGAGCACTGTGGCGTTTGGAGATGGAATCATTGAGCTGGGGGCTGAATGGTGAGTGTTACTAGTCGCAAATGGGAGTGTTACATCTATATGCTGAATGATTTACTGTTGCTTCTACTCTGGCTAAAACTGGAGAGAAGGTTGAATACCCAGAATAGAGATGGAAGCTGGGCCGAAGTGCTTTTTGGAGATTGAGGTTTATTTCAGAATATTTTATACTTGATGACTTAATATTGTGTCGTCTTTGACCACTTATAGTGGCTGTATTGTGGAGTTTTTTTTTATATATTTTATAGGCTCTCAAATACAGCCCTCAAGTGACTAAAGCTTTTTCTCGTTTGCCTGATGGCAAGCATAACGCTACGCGCCAGCGCATAACAAGTACGCGGCATTGCATTAATTGCGCTCGGTACTCTGAGACATTAGAATGTCTCACAAGCTCAATAATTTCACTGACTACTTGAAGTGACGTAATCGATCGACACAACTGTGACACCTTTCTTCCAGGATCCATGGCACCGAGTTGTCACCAGTCTACGATTTAGCAATCAAAAACAAAGTGTCGATCTTACCCCAGGGGCACATCTTTAAAGTGTTCTACTCAGAGACTTCGGAACGCGAGGACATCGTCAATGACCTGACCTGTTTCGCACTGGAAGCTATCAATGACTCGCCAAAAGATCCTCAGCCGCTTGGCCAGTACATTACTAAACGGTTAGTGACGACATGACTAGGCTCTGTATGTTAGTTTAAGATGATGAGTATCCGAAGTATCTTGAGCTTCTAGGAGATTATCACTAAAGCTTACGACGGATCTGACAATGATGGTTTATTCCAGAATCAACGACTACATAAAATGTAAGTACCCATCAATTCAGAATGACACGGACTTCATTCAAGGCTTCCTAGAGTTTATGGATCTCGTCATTGATAACTATGAGTCTTCGAACAGCTGGAATGATGTCATGACAGAGTCCAGATACACTGAATTGGGAGGAGACCAGCACATGAGCTGGCACAAGCACGGGTACAAAACGCTTTTTGAGATACTACTGGTGAGTCATAAACCATAATTTCGGTAATGTGTGGCCAGTTAAGATTTCTCAGGAAAAGGTGAATTATTATTTTCATAATCACCCCACGACATGGGTATCAAATCAAAGGGTTTTTAAAACTATTTGATAACGAGAAGAGCTGGTCGTTTGCCTGTTTGGTAAGCAATCGGCCCATAACAACGACAGTGCCACTCAGAACTTGAAACACAAAGGTCTGCGCGGCACTGCATTGCACTCGTTACCTTGACGAAAACGATAAGTCAAAATATCAGGTACTTTAAAATGAAAGCTTGTTTTATATATTTTTTATTTTGCTCTTACTTTCAGAACAAATATAACAACGGGCCTGGTTACCCAAACCTCAATATTAAACTGAACACTGAAGTGACCCTGATCCAATGGCCGCAAGACCCCAACGAGGACGTAGTTGTGACAGTCAAAGACGGTACCACCTACACTGCGAAGAATGTCATCGTGACCGTCTCAGTAGGAGTGCTAAAAGAGAGGTATGTGGTAAATTTATCCTACCTACCTGAGAATGATTATGACATAATTATGGCAGTTTTTATCCCTTTATTTATTTATGTCATAAAAATTGCTTTCAAAAACCGACGAATCGACTTCAATGACAAACTACTGAACCGATTTTGATGGAATTTCTATGGGACCAATCTGAAAGAATATCCTTTCAATTAAAAAAAGAATTTTACAAATAGGTTTATAAATGACGGAGATCTGATGTAACAAAAATAAATTTAAAAAAAAATAACCCACCGAATTGATAACCTTCTCCTTTTTTGGAAGTCGGTTATAACAGCATGGTTCCTGTGGATGTCTCCAAAAAGAATGCCCATGGACTATTCAGTAGGAGCACGGGCATTAAACGCTCCTTGTGGGTGAAACGAAAGATCTAAAAAATATATTTACCTACACCAGTTCGATTTTTTTATTGCATTCTTCTAAATTAATAAGAATTCGATCAACTCCTCATTCTCATTTACCATTCCAGATACGCCAATATATTTTCACCACAATTGCCCAAAGACAAAGTGGACGCAATAAAGTCAATATCTTTCGGTCTTCTCGACAAAGTGATCTTCAAATTCCCCCATTCCTGGTGGAATCGAGGAGAGTTCTTCAACTGGTATTGGGACCAGAAGAGCATTGAGGAAGTCAGCGCTGAGGACGCGTGGGTGACTAAGATCACATTTGCTTCCAACCCTCTGGGGTCGAGGAATGCGCTCACCATGTGGTTTTCTGGAGATAGGGCGAAACTGGTCAGTGATTTGAAGCCTCTGCTCTCTAGCCGTGTGGACATAAGAAAGAAGAAGTACCACGTACAGGGGCGTATTTACCCTAGGGCCAAAAGGGCCATGGCCCGGGCGGCACGCTTCGAGGGGCGGCGCAAGCAGAAGACATTTAAAAAAGCCTACCTAACTAGCTTTAGTTCTAGCTTCTCATTGAATACTTATTTCAACAGTGTTTCGTCTCTTTCGATTCAGTTTAAAATTGTCATACCAACACCTTTACCTACACGACTTTTCACCTTGCCTTTACACAATCCGTCCATCTTTTCTTTTATATTCCTCTACCCTTCCATCCCTTGACTCTCTAATCTTTAGTTATTTTCACCCCTCCTCATAACATACCCATATCAAGTCTAACGATTTCCTTTCAACTTTATCAGTCACTGGGACGGACTACTTTCAGAAACGAATATACCTACTTGCTTATTCTAAGTTATCTATTGTAATTAAACAATACATAGGCTTCAATACAATCCAACTGTGTTTCCACTAGTTCGACAGCCTATGGATTCACTAAAAGATGTTGAAATTATGTCAATAGATTATTTTTTACTTTACAAATTACGTATTATAGTCCTTTATTTATGTACCTATTTAAAATTATGTGAATATTTAGGTGGAAACCCTGCCCGATGATGTCGTCAAGACGAAAGTGATGGAAGCCATCAGGAAATTCATGGGAGCTGATAAAACTATTCCAGAACCAATCCAAATGATAAGGTGGGTCTCAGTTCTCACATATAATAAAATTCATTTATAAAATGTAAGTAATTAAAAAATATTTATGATGATGTCAATCAATTAATTTTCTCATGAGATCAAATGTCTATATCGAAAACACTGGAAATCGAACGTTAGAAACGTCAACAGTGAGGGTCTGACCACAAAAAAATTAAAACCACGTTGAACCTGTGTTAATCACTGTTTAACGCCTAAACATGCCTTAGTCGCGCGATTAAATATGAGCAACCACAAATCCTGATTTAAGTAGTGTCTAACAGTTGTCTAAAACAATTCTGTTGTGACATTTCTAATCATTTTTGACGTTTATCTTTAGACGCTGTCTAGCTAAACAGGCGACTAAAAATGTTTTTTTTTGTGGTCAGACCCTGAGAGTCAATGTCGGGGGTATCTACTGACCGCTAAACGCCCCATACAAATTTGACAGAACATCTGACGTACACTTGTTTAATGCGGGCCATAAAGCTGTACTAAAATCATGCATTTTCTTGATTTGGCCGTGAAAAACTGCGTTTAAGTACAGTTGTCATAAGTACCTTTTTTATTAATGGAAATATAAAGAATCTGATTTAAATCACTATTAGTACAGATCACACCAGAAATACTGTTTCCGTTGGACAAGTATATCTTTACTTATGTCTACAGACTTTTTTTACCTCTTAGTCTTTTTTCCTATAGATCGAACTGGTTCTCCAACCCGTTCACTCGCGGCAGCTACTCGTTCGACGGCCTCCCCGCGGCGGCCTACCCCACCGCGCGCGCCGACCTCGCGCGCCCTCTCGCGGACTCCTCAGGTGCGCCGAGGGTGCTGTTCGCAGGGGAGGCCACGGATGACACGCATTTCTCAACAGGTGTGTATTTATATAAGAGCCAATTAGACACAAATGTGGCTTTATATTGGGAAGCGTTAGCAGTGAACGTTTTCCAACTGAATATAATGATAAATTAGAAGCAATGTTTGTTTCATAGTGATAGTGAGGTTCCACTTGTGGTGAGGTTGCAGAGTTTTTTTTAAGAGTTTCTCTACAGGTCTGTTATTCCACTATGATCACCGGTGATATTAACTTTTTTTTTTAAATAGCACAAGGTAGAACTTTAAACTTTTATAGCTGGTTATCATAGTAGGGGCAGCTCAGACGCTCAAGCAAACGTAAGTTTGCTTGAGCGTCTACTCTGCCCCATACACTGACTTTGTGACTTGTGTTGTCTTCTTTCAGTGCACGGAGCTGTCGACACGGGTCGCAGAGAGGCGCAGCGATTGTTAGCCCACATACGACTCCAACCCGATTAAGACCAGCGGTCGCTAGGTCTTCGGCTGGAAAGAATAGTCTAGAATTTTCGCTGGTTATCATTTTAGAACCCTAAAACTAACCTTAACCTTTGCAAACATTGTACCCAAAATTCTGACAAATAAATAAATCATTTCATTTCAAAGTTAGAATTGTGTATTTTTTTAAATATAATGTGCCTACTTTAATTTGTCATGTTTACTTTTTTCGACATTCCCATCCCTAATGGCAAAATTTATTCCTACAACACCATGAACCCGAGACGCTTTAAGATTTTTTTTTTCAATCGCTGGTTATATAAGTGGTACCTTAGACGCTCAAGCAAACGTACGTTTGCTGGTCAGAATAACAACGCTTTTCGTCAAGCGCGCATTTCGAGTTTGATACTTGATAGTGTTCATGAACGTGCACGAGTAGGTAGTAATCAGTTACCTAGCAAATAGTACAAAGATGAAAAACGTGCGTTTTCTTATTGTCTCCAAAGTTAAAATTATCGTAGCATTCAGTAAATATATTCATCGTTTCAATTGAGCGTGACAACGATTAGAGCGTAAAACTCACATAGGTAAAGAAATGCAAATGGTTTCAAGATCTTTTATTTACATAAATCAAGATACATAGTGTTAGTGGCGTATTTTAGGATTCAGCGCCCTGGGCCAGCAGGCCCCGCCGCCCTGCCGCCCGTGCCGTCCCGGTCTGTGTATACGATAGCCCCGCGTCTGTTTATTAATAAGAGCCTTAGTTAGGTAGGCTTTTTTTAAATTTCTTCTCCTTGCGCCGCCCCTTGCATTCTGCCGCCCCGGGCCATGGCCCTTTTGGCCCTAGGGTAAATACGCCCCTGCATAGTGTTATGACCTCCTGGCGGCTACTCTATTACCTACTTAATATTATTAGCATTAGAAACATTGTAAATACATTTTTGAAAAAAAGAGTTCGGAGTTTCTTGTCCTTCTCGATTGTTTGTCTACAGGTACAACCGAAATATAAAAGTGTTTACTTAGAACAGGCACAATTAATTTAACTTTCATATGAGTCTTTTCCCAGTGCCGATGTGAAAAAATAATTAGTATTTATTTACAAAAATGTCTACGCATAGTTTTCCTTTCCATCAGCCCAAGCGAGCAAGAGCGAGCGAAGCAAAACATGGGGGGGATTTTACACGGGGGATTGTGTTCAATCATTATTTTCATTTGATGTAGGTTACAGACATCGGAGCACGGCCGAAGACGAACGAATTAACCTATTAACCCTCGTTTGAGTATTCCTCTGGGAGTCCCCACTGACGTTTTGCGATATTTAATGTATGTCAATGTGTTTGTGTAAGTAAACTTTATGTTTGTGCAAATGTAAACTGGACTTTATTTTAATTTACCTATAAGCGCGAGTGGCCGAGCGGGAACTTGTGCGACTTTTGAATCCGACGCACCAATGAGTTATGTCAAGCTATGTGCGGATTATTCACACTCGCTCTAAAACGGCGAAGGAAAACATCGTGAGGAAACACGCATGTTCAAGAACCACACAATTCGAGGATATGTGACGTCCACCAAGCCGCACTGGGCCCGCGTGGCCTATCACAAACTACTGTAGCGGCACATTAGCTTATGTAAGCAATATTGTAGAGCGACTGTCCGTGCGCCCCCCTCCGCGGCAGTCGTCTCCAGAACCGCATCGCGGACACATGTTATAAGAATAGTAAAAAGGAATAAATCGGTGTGCCGTGTACATCCGGATTTTGAATGAACCCTCTCTCCGAAAACAGTAGATCGCGCGACCTAGGTGGAAACCACTCTAACAGCAAACCTGCGCGATACTACTAAGGGATACTACGTTGACCTATGAGCTCATACTCTGTCTAAGAAAAGGGCGGTTGACCAATAGTTTTTGATCATGACCCATACCTCGATCTCTCTCTGAGAGAAGGCCGGTATCCTAGCAGTGGGAGCGTAAAGGCTGATAATCTCAGAGCAAAAATAGGTAGAGCGCGTGTTACCAAGTGGGAACAGTATGCACGGGTGAGAACATCGCACTGTTCCTACCGCAAGCGTTAATAGTCATACGCTCACTAGCGGTGTGAGCGCACGTTGCGAGTTCCTGGCGAGCATTTGATTATTTAACTGCTAAAAATGGTAAAATGTGCAATAAAAACCTGTAAAAACGATACTCGGAAACACACTAAACAGAAATCTAGCATCACATTTCGCCGGTAAACCATTTTTTAATACTTTTAAGTAAATTAGAAGTCACGCTTCGCGGGGTGGAAGGAGACGCGGGACTAGTCTTGGGTACACAGCACGTGTGGTAGCACGTTTGTATCTACTCACTTCCACACAAAGAGTCACTGCCTCGTTTTATTTCAACGTGCTACCACAGCACACTCCACAGTTACCACACCACACTCCACAGCTACCACAGTCCACACCACAGTTAGACCACAGATTCAAAGAACACCACACATCAGTGTGCCGAGTGAGTGAATGAGTCTCTTAGTAGTTGATTTGAAATTTGAATGAATGAAATCGAAAAGGTGAGTACAAGCCGTGGACCGCGGGGCGTTTGCGATACGTGCTAGGAGTAGTTATCTAACTGAATATGAAAACTTCAATAGTGTCTAAAAAATCATTATATTTTCGAAAAGAAAGGCAAGGGATTAAAAAATATCGCATAATTTTTATTTTAATATTTATAGAATTTTAAATTATAATGATGCGAGTTAAGTTCTAAGTGTCTTTTACTACGTTTGATTTCATCCGATCCGACACACAACACACATACACGTCTAGCAGGCGTGTGGCGATGTGGTGGTGAGTCACGTGTGTACGTGCGCCTCGATTGGCTCCTCCTCAGCTCGCCTCACTGTGGTAGCAAGATCGAGGCGAGGCGAGGCGTCGTCGCCTCGCCTCAATCGTGCTATCACAGCGTACTACCACAATTTTAAAAAAGAGTAGCTCGCACGAAACTCGTTTTATATGTGTGTGCTACCCATGATTACGCGGGACGCAAGGCTACATGCACCGCCCGCACCGCCCCGCAACCCCTCTTGGATTGCCAACTGGGATAGTGATGTGACGCGTTCGGCGCTTGAGTCGATACGGCGAGAAATAGTTTATAATACACCGGCGCGCTATGTGCGCTTGCGACAATTACTTTTCTTTAATACTTTAATTACTTTGTAAATGATTAGAGGCGGTGAGTGTGAAAGCGTTATAGTGTTTATAATATAAGTAAATAATTCAACAATAAATAAGATATAAGTAACATATAATCCTGTTTTTATTTCTTTGTTTCTTTTAGTTTTTATCCTTTACATAAAGAGCGGGGAAATATAAAAATAAAAACGCATTTTGACTCAATTACAATAACGTAAATAACATAAATACGATATAAAAAACCATGTCATTTGAAAATAATTGTATTGTAAATTAAAACTACAATATATAAAATTATAACAATATCAATTCATAGGTCATTAGGATTATATGCGAGACCTATAAATTCGTACCTTAAAATAAATAAGCAGATAATAATGTTTACTTATCAAAAACTCACCCATACATACTTCACATTATACATTAATTATACAACATAATATAACAATAGGTCCCGTGCCGTTCAGCTGCTTTTATCGACAACTACGCTTGCAGCGCTCAATTGCCCATCCCTATCAGTCACTTACCTATCAATATAACTAGCTATAGTTCACTTGCCTACGCTGCGCATTAGGCGACCGGAGCGATGTTCGTACTCTACCTATTTTTGCTCTGAGCTGATAATGATATGCTAAATGGTTGAGAAATAAAATTGATTTTAGTATAATATGGTAGTTTGACGCGAGCCGACTGCTGCCGCGGCACGCTCTCTTCGCTCACTCGACTCACGCGGCGGTAACATGCAACCTAACCTCGTTTCGCTCCACGCACCTATTTGTCTTTGATTAGTTAGTGGGGCGACTGCCCACTAACGTAGGTACCCACTGGTGGGGAGGTTAAAGACAAAACAATATACACACAAAATAGTTTTAATAAAATTTAATAGGAATGAATATATTTATAAAATAGCAGATCTAAGACTCCAATTTATTGAAAAAGTATAGCAAGCTATTTCACGTAGATTCAATCTTGTAGCCTGGATTAACTTTCTTGAAGAGCACAGGCCACATAGGTACTATTCAACGCGAGCGCAGTCGCGGATCGTTGCTTGCGAGTTACATTTCGTTGCTCGCGAGTTACATTTCGTTGCTCGCGAGTTACATTTTGCTGGCAGTGGACAACAATCGCTGCGCCTCTCTGAGACCCGTGTCGACAGCACCGTGCACTGAAATGAAACAACATAAAGTCAGTGCAGATTGATGTGACTGGAACGTTCCGATCCTACAATTATTTTTACACATCACAAGCTATATAGTGTAAACGACATAATAATATTTGTATTGCTGCAGGTGCTAATTGTAATTATAAGAATTGGACTAGTACTGTATGTAGGTATATTGCTTGTATTAACGACGATCATATAACAGCCTAGGTGCGCTTCGATCGATAAAAATTGATTGTCCGCCTGAGCCCGCGCTCTTTTTTTATATATCTTACGTGGTTCAGCCGAGCTTCGCGACGATTGCCCGACCGGTTTCGAGGTATTTGGTACCTCTTGATCAACCGTTCGAGCAATCGTCGCGAAGGTCGGCTGAACCACGTAAGTGAATCCGGTTATATATATATAAATACATACCTGTTGAGAAATGCGTGTCATCCGTGGCCTCCCCTGCGAACAGCACCCTCGGCGCCCCTGAGCAGTCCGCGAGAGGGCGCGCGAGGTCGGCGCGCGCGGTGGGGTAGGCCGCCGCGGGGAGGCCGTCGAACGAGTAGCTGCCGCGAGTGAACGGGTTGGAGAACCAGTTCGATCTATAGGAAAGACTAGAAATATACTCGACCAACAGAAATATTTTTTCTGGTGTGATCTACCTACTCCTACCTAAGCATTAGAAATTAGACCTAATAAAAATAATAGAGACACTTACCGTGTTACCAAAAAAAAACACTTTTGGACGCCTGTTTAGCTAGACAGTGTTTAAAGATAAACTTCTATAATGATTAGAAATGTCACAACAGAATGGAGTTGGACCGTTACGGTCTTACCACAACAAAATTTAACACACTTTAAACCTATATTAAACACTGTCTAACTCCTAACCATGCCTTAGTCGCGTGTCTAAATATGAGCAACCTCAAATCCTGATTTAAGTAGGGTCTAACCGTTGTCTAACACAATTCTGTTGTTATCTGCCAGTGAAAGTCCCGTCAAAATCAGTCCAGGCGTTTCGGAGATTACTCGGAACAAACAGGAAGACGGACAAAAATTTTAAAAATTGTTTTTGATTTTAGGTACTTACCGTATATACTGCACTTCATATGCACTTAGTGAAAAGCTGTTATTTTGATATTAGAAACGGACATTTTATTTATTTGTATAGATTATCAGTGTAACGACCCACCTCATCATTTGGACCGGTTCTGGAATAGTCTTATTAGCTCCCATGAATTTCCTGATGACTCCCATCACTTTCGTCTTGACAACATCATCGGGCAGTGTTTCCACCTAAAACACTCGTGAATGAGTTGCAGTAAAACGAGCTGCTAAATGTAACGAAACCTGACGTTAAATCACAAAGAAACACCCCATATAGTAATTTACAATATCAATTCAAGATCGCAAAAGTAGAAAAGTTTTTAACAAGTACGTCTTATGATCTTGGTGCTGGCATAATCGCTAAGCGACTAAAGCACCTTAAAAAAAGGAGATTAAAAAAAAAGTACTTATGATAAAGAAATTTACTCAAGTCTCTGTGAAAACCAAAGAAACACCGAATACGATAAACTTACCGACATAGCTTTAGGTATAAGACAGGTTATATAAAATTAGTAGCAGCGAGCAGAATAGGGATGTTGCATGAAACACAAAATAAATAGTTACTGTCTATATACAGGTTTAAGAACATCACATAACACAATAAAAATGAAATTGACAATAACTATATAATTTCCACAGAGATACTGCATCTAAAAGTTTCCCGAAATCAACGTATTGTTTTTTATTAACCAATAGTCATTTGAGTGAAACTATCAGATTCTTTACATTTCAGTGAATAAAAAATTTATGACAACAATGTAGCAATGCATGTTTTAAATACAGCTTTGCGGCCTGCGTTGAACAAGTGACGTCAGATGTTCTGTTCAATTTATATGGGGCGTTTTAGCGCTCAGTAGATACGCCTGACTTTGACTCTCATTTTTGTCGTTTCTAGCCTAGCTACATATATAGTAATCTGTGTTTCTAGCGTTCGATTTCCAATTTTTTCGATATAGACTCTTGATTCTAATGCGAAAACGGATGGATTGACATCATAAAAGAATGGAGTCTACATCCATATTATTTACTTCTTGGAGTACCAATAAACTAAAACTAACTGGATTTTATTTGCGAAATAGTGATCTGTAGACTGTGCATGATTATTTATTATGCTTAATAATTAAGGTCTTATGGTTAATATTATTAAATAATGATTAAATTTAATTTTTATTATAAGCAAAGAGAAATTTCTATGTTAGAAGGTAGCTACACATGTGACGTGTTTAATTAATACTGACCAATTTGGCTGCTTTACCGGCAACCCAAACAATGAGAGTAGCGTTTGACGCCAAGGAGACGCTTATTTCAACCATCGTCAAAAGCCAGCTGTCTGTTTCGCTCACTCTCGCTTTGTCGGCTTTTCTCCACAGAAATCTGCAGAAATTCATGGGTTCCCACCAAACGCTCTCGAAGCGTAGCGCGATTTTGTTCACAACGCCAAACGCAATCGCTTCGATGGGACGGGTTTTCTCCTCCGGCAATGGAGGCGAAAATAAAGACTTATATCTGTATTGAAAAGAATTTGGATTTAAGATATATTGGTGTATTAGTTAGAGTCGACAGCTTCTTTGTTTTTCGAATTTACGTACATGATATACTAAGCCAAGAACAAAACGTACAAAAGAAGTCCGTAAGCCTATATGCCTACCTTATTATATGGCTAAGTTGGTAGAAGTCCTGCCTACAAAGAGAAGAGCCCCGGATTCTATTATTCTTCACACGGTTTGTGATTTGTGTCTTGGATGTGTGTGATAATTCCGTTGAGACAATCCCTGGATCCTAATCAATCCTAGCAGGCCAAGAATTCATTATTTGTGATGCTATCTTACTACAACATACTTGCCTCTTTTTAAGCACGCCTACTGAGACGGTCACGATGACATTGTTCGCGGTGTAGGTGGTACCGTCTTTGACTGTCACAACTACGTCCTCGTTGGGGTCTTGCGGCCATTGGATCAGGGTCACTTCGGTGTTCAGTTTAATATCTAAGTTCGGGATACCAGGCCCGTTATTATATTTGTTCTGAAAATAAGAGCAGAATCACAAAAATGCATAAATATATAAATGAGGTCATTGCGCTAATCATATTTTGGACTAGTATGAAATGAAACGGTTTCAACTATTTCATTTAACAGGGGATTCCCTGGAAATATGACGAAAAACAATGGATTTTCGTTTTCTTTTCCTAGCTCTATAAGCCCGTCGTGCCCAACTTCACGAGTAGAACCATTTCTAGTTTTATATATGAACTGATTAAATATTCTCCAGTTCCATAAGATTGGTCAAAGCTGCTCAAAAAAGCCAGTTCTAGAAACACTAGAATACCAGTCAAACTACTCTTGAGACTTGACTGGTCTCGCTCGAGACATCTACACATATTGCATACCCTTTAACTACTGACTCACCAGTAAAATTTCAAAGAGCGTCTTATACCCGTACTTGTGCCAGCTCACGTGCTGGTGCCCTCCTAATTCAGCGAATCTAGTCTCTGTCGTGACATCATTCCAGCTATTCGAAGACTCGTGATTGTTAACGACGAGATCCATGAACTCCAGGAAGCCTTCAATGAACTCCGTGTCATTCCGAATTGATGGGTACTTAGTTTTTATGTAGTCGTTGATCCTGGAATAAACGATGGTATCAGACCCTTTGTAAACTTTACTAATACTCTCCTAGAAGCTCAAGATATTTTGAATGCGAATCATCCAACATTCGCAGACCCAGCGGAAAGTATTTACTAACCTTTTAGTAATGTACTGGCCAAGCGGTTGAGGATCTTTTGGCGGATCATCGATGGCTTCCAGTGCAAAACTGGTCAGGTCATTGACGATTTCCTCGCGTTTCGAATTTCCATCTGAGTAGAACACTTTAAAGACCTGGTCCTGTGGTATGATCGACACGTTGTTTTGAATTGCGAGATCATAGACTGGTGACAAATCGATGCCATGGATCCTGGAGGAAACGTGGAAGTCACAATAGTATTATGTAAGTACATTTAATTGAAATGGTTTTTTGCCAGATATAAAATCCACGTATCATCTTATAACTATGCTAAACGCAAACAGTGATCGTGTTACCACAAATAAGGATTAATACTTCCATTTGCGACTTGTAACACTCACCATTCAGCCCCCAGCTCAATGATTCCATCTCCAAACGGCACAGTGTTCACTCTGCCTCCGATATGGTTCTGTGCCTCCAGGGCAAGGACCTTCTTCCCAGCTTTAGCCAGGGTGGCGGCCGCGGTGGTGCCAGCAGGGCCCATGCCGATAACGATAGTGTTGTACTTTGGATGCATAGCAAAACTGTGCAAAGGACGGACTTTAGTATTTTCCCGGTGAGGTAGGGGGAGGCTGCAGGACAGGGCCGGATTATCTATAAGGCAAAGCAGGCAACTACCTAGGGGCCCAACACCGATTAGGGGCCCCATACCCCGGGAAAAAATTGAAAATATTTCTTCGAGTGAAAATTAAATTTGAAGATTTGTATGTAACAAACTCTCAATGAAAATATTATTAATATTGTATTGTTTTGTTATATTATATCGTCATATTTCAGTACATTTCAGAACGCAATTCAAATTATTATAGCATAATATTATTATGGTTAGAAAAAGGGGCCCCAGACGTGCATTGCCTACGGGCCCCGACATGTTTAATCCTGGCGCAGGATGAAAGCGAGCGTGCCGCCTCGGCAGCACGCTCGCTTCGCTCACTCGACTCACGCGATGTGTTGGCAATTTGTCACTGTTCAAACATAACCTAACATAACCAGAGGTAAATAGTGGACATTGAGCTAGAGAGCAATAATTGGCTAAATGTGGCTTCGTAAAGCGTCTTCCACAGATTACTATATATGTAGCTAGGCGTCCTCCGTCGCGCGGAGTGACGCGTGACGGAGCGCTACAATAAATCAAACATTACGTCATATTATAATATATTGTACTGAGTGACAGAGACGACGCTCTGCGCTCTACGAAGCCGACACTAGCCGAATATCTCACTTTTTAGCTAGTCCAATATCTTTGTCCAATATTTCTTAGTTGGTATATTTTGCACAGTATTTTGCGTAGGTAGACAAAATGAAACTTCGACTTTATATGCATCTATTACCATTGTCATAATCTTTGATCTAATATCTAGCTCACTAGGTACTGCAGCAGACGGAACACACCGATTCGTGTTTAGCAACAGATTTTCAATTTGAGGGTGGTAGATAGCCAGGTGACCATTAGAAGAGGTGGGTCCCCAATGAGTCACACCAATTGAGTCAAACTGTGACACGACGGGAATTATTTTCAAAAATGTTGAAGTGAGTAACATTCTGACCCGGTTGGATGAATAATTCCTAACGAGTCACAGTGAGACTCGATTACTATGACTCTGGCAGAAAAACGTAAAGCAGCGTTTAAAAGGCTTAATCTGAAGAAGAAGAAGATTGGCATGACTCGTTAGGAACCCACAAAAATTGGCTGTTTCGTAAGTGGCCTAACTAGGTTGCCAAACTGATTCGGCTCCGAAGACTAAAAATGCCCTTTCATCTTGCATTAGGTACTTATTCACGCAATCATTGACTAAACTAATTCTACAATAAAAGTGGAGACGACCTCGTACTCTGCCGCTGCGACCGAGCATAGAATTAAGAACGGCCTAAGCGCCCAAGCCAGCCTTTTCTGCCTAGGCTCTTATTAAGGGGCAGACTTGGCAATATTGCCAACCATATTTGCCCATATTGTATCGTTCCTGCTTACTGTATAGTATTGATATTTTAATACGCTATACTCAAGGATGAACAAAAATCAAGAATGACAAATCAACCTGTTTAAAAATACAAATTGATGTAAGTCTCGATAAAAAAAATTCAAACTGCAACCCTGAAAATTGAGTAATTCCCTTGTATATCCTAAACACGTAAGTGCATCGATCTTATATTTCACTTAAATATTCTTCAAATAATAACAAAAGAATCGACCGAGCTACTTTTTTTATTAAATTATTTTATTTAAATCCACATCGGAAATCGTCCACAGATTACAGTTTTCTTATTTGCTAGCTACAAATTACTGATCTGTGATTTGAAGCATAGTAATCTGTGTTTGGAGCGGTCCCTAACTCCATAAAGGCGGGCTTCATAACTTGGCAAAATATACAAACCGTGTCTGGCCACGAATGAAGAAAAAAAACTCTGAATAGTATATGGTTATCTGTGTAAACTAAATTGCCTATTTTTATTTCTCTTTTTAGTCTATGCTGATATTTTTTATTCTTTCTAACCAGTTTTATTTGAAATAATGCACCTCCTTGCCTTAGTAAGGTAATTCAAAACGCAGATAGAAAATTTAATAAAAAAAATTAGGTTAGTTAAAATTAAAATTATCAACAGATCAAGAACACAAAAATAAAGTTAAAATTTAATAAAAATGAGTATGTATTAGTTTCCTTGTATACTTAACAAAATAAACACCTTCACAGTTCGAAACACAAGCCACAAGCTACATACAGATCATAGAGATATTACGTATGTACGGAGACCTTGAAAACCATACAACAACACTAGACATGTCAATGAATCGAACATAAAATTATTGATCAATCGATTCTTCCAAGTTCTTCGGAGTTCCGAAATAATAAATCATCAACTATTAAAGGAATAACGCACATAAAATAAGGAATTCGACTTCATTTTTTATGATGTCAATCATTCGTTTTCTCATGTTCTATCAAATGTCAATATTGAAAAACTGAAAATCAAAAGCTTGAAACGTCAAAAATGACACATTATGTATCTACTGAGGTATAATTTGTATGTGGCACGCTTCATAAAATTAGGCAGAACATGTGACATCATAATCATGCTCAGCGCGGGCCGTAAATTTGTTGTTATTGGATGAAAAAAAAAATCGTTGAATTCGGGAAAATATTAGATTAGGAAATTACTTTGTGGAAATTACATATTATTTGTTTCATTTTTATCGTTATCTTTATTTTTTTGGAATTTACACGAAAAAACATATTTACTAACCACAATTATAGTTTGTAAATATGTTTATGGACAAATACGTAACCTTTTTAATTACTATCATTCGTAAGTCCCTTATTTGGGGTAGGCAGAGAGGAAAAACCTCACTCTATTATTTTATCTACAGGTACTTCTTCATTTTCAACAATATTCATTATTATATTCATACATTTTACCTGAATGATTAACAATTAGTTGATTTATTTGAATCTATATCTCTCAATAATCAGCCAGCATTTAGTAGTCTTTCTTTCACTCATAATAATACGCTATCGTTTTCCTATATTTTTTACTAGATCACTAATGGAGAAATATCAAATCTCTATTAGGCAGCTTAATAATTTTAGTGTCTTATTATTTAATCAGATTTTAGTGATTTATTTTTCTTTTGTTTATAGTTATTTAGCCTCCTCCACGGCTAGGCAACTAATTATATTTATTTACTTTCCTCGCCTTAAAAACAAAACGATGATAAAATTGAAATCACTTTTTTCTGTCATCGACTTTATAAAAAATCGATTTGATTGCGTTCGAATAATATTATTTTATTTAAATGGCCGCCGCTCGGCACCGGGATTCGGGAAGCCGCAGGAGGACAGGAGCGGCGAGGGCGAGGGTGAAGACAGGAGAGACGAGGCACAACATCATCTTCTACGTTTGCACCACAGATAAAACACAGTCTTTTACTAGGCATTAACAGGCGGAAGAAAAGTCAAAGTCACTTATAGAAGTTAATCATAGAGTAGTACTATAATAAAAGGAATAGAGTGCGCTCTCTCGTCGATTCCACGATGGATCGCGATCAGCGCCACCTACAAAAAGCCGGTGAACCTACTATACTATATTATATGTGTGCGTTCTGTATTTTACACACATATTCATAGTTTTCTATCTATGTGTGCATCCTGTATTTTATACACGCACTCATGCTTGTCTATCTATGTGTGTATTCTATATCTCACACACACATTCACACTATTTCCTTGGTTCCTGCTTAGTTCCTGCGCAAGTAAATGTATCTACTTATATGGAAAATAAAAAATTGCAGCCTTTCCCATATTTGTGCCTAGGAGTAGGAACAAAATATACAGTACCAAACGTAATATGTAGATGAAGAGCAGCAAAAAGGAAATAACAAAAGCGAACACATAATAATTGAAACCCTTTATATTAATTTAAAACAACAAGAAAAACAATGCATAATTAGACTGAAAACACAAAAACTGAACGCTTCAGAGTAACAAATACATAACTAGAACACAACAATTACTTAAACCACTAATTTATATCACTTAAACCGGAAAAAATATCAAGAAATCACAATGTTGTTTTTCGAAACAGAAAATATTTTATTTTATTTGTTATCGGTTTCCATGGTAACCATTTTAACTTTGACATTTTTAAGTAACGTCAAAATAGTACCACGCCCTTTAACAGATGGCGGTAGTTCCCGTGTCTCGGGGCTCGACTATGGAACTGTCACAAAGTGTGCCCCCCCTGAAGTTAATATTATGTGAGTAATATTTAAGGATTTTATATAATATTATTTTATGCCAAAGATTGTTGCGAGGTCTGTGTAGGTTTTTCTATGCAGTATGCAGCACAATCATTTATTTGTTTTTGCACGTCTCTTTGTTATGGTCGTGGTTAAAATGTTTACTATAAGCAGTATTATATAGCTTATCCCTCATAACTCTTATCGCATTAAGGCCGCCCATTATGGAATCCTATTTTTTGTTTCATTTAAATTGTTGTTAATGAATTAAGTATGTTATTTTGGTGTTCAATAAAAAGTCATAGTATTGTAAATTGTAAAATATTTTAATGTATAGGTAGTAGTACTACTAAGATTATATATATAACTACTATTATTAATATAAATATTTTACAAAATGTTTGGTATTTTCAAGTAATCAAAGGTTGCCCGGTAAAATTGCTTTTAGCAATAAGGCTATTACAAAACTCATTATTATTATTATTTACATGTTTTTTTTTTATATTTTGTGACGTTAGGTTTCCGCCTTATAGTAGGCACCACAGTTGGAAGTAATGAGTTCAAAAAGTTATATCAATCAGTGTTACCACAATAAAACCATTTTAGTCGCCTGTTTAGCTAGACAGCGTCTAAAGATTAACGTCAAAAATTATTAGAAATGTCACAAGTCACAACATAATGTGTTAGACATTACTTAAATCAGGATTTGTGGTTGCTCATATTTAATCGCACGACTAAGGCATGTTTAGGCGTTAAACAGTGTTTAACGTGTGTTTCATTTTTTTGTGATAAGACCCAGTGTTTCGAAAACTAAATCAATTAATTTATGTATTATCTACAAATGCAAATAAATGTATTGAGTATGAGTAATATGATAAGTATAGTAATATGGCAGTTACAAAAATATTGATTTTATAATATAATCCTACTAATATTATAAATGCGAGTGTGTTTGTTGGTTTGTCCTCCTTTCACGCAGTAACGGAGCAACGGATCGACGTGATTCTTGGCTTATATATAGTATATAGACCTGAGAGTAACATAGGCTGCTTTTTATCCCGGAAAAATGCACGGTTCCTGTGGGAACGCGGGCAGAAGCTAGTTATGTATATTCACTCATTTAATACATTTTTTACAGAAACAGTGATGCCGTTAGTCAATTAATGTGAAAAAGTTGCTACAGATGAAAAAACCGCCAGGATTAAGATTTTTTGATGCACTATTTCCTGACGATTACTTTACAAGTGATAATTTTTGTTTAAGAGGATAAACACATTGCCTGAAATAACGAACTTCAAAAAAATATACAATCAGGCAGACCTAAAATTACGTTATACTTTAAATCTATGGTGGTTACAATTATTTGCAACACAACATTTAATGCAACATACAGTTCAACATTTTCCATACATTTTAATGTGTTCATGAACGCACTAAAAACTGCAGGCATATTTAATAGCATCTTTTATATATTTTATCGTTGCATGTTGTGTTATAAATAGTTTGTAAACGGTAAGGAGAGTACAGTCCGACAAGGATATTTATGTACGTAAATGACATGTGTCCGAGGGCGCCACTGTAGCGCAAAGAATTTAATGATTAAACGAACTTACCTGTAAGTTAAGTTCTATCATAATTATGTGAAGTAGTGAGTTTGAAGAGATTTTATATATACACTAGTAGCACGCATAATGTCGCCTTGTCTATGCACTAAGTTCAGAGAGAGAAAAAAAAAAATATGTAGGTAGACCGCACAATTTCATTATTTCGTGCGGTCGGCTGGTTCTTCATTTAGTTCAGAGCTTATCAGTTCAAGTAGATATTTCACTATTCGGGACCTATGAAATAGGTAATCTGGGTGGGCGGGATGCTATATCTCTTCAAACTCACTACTTCACATAATTATGATAGAACTTAACTTACAGGTAAGTTCGTTTAATCATTAAATTATGTTACAGTATTGAGTTTGAAGAGATTTTATATATACACTTGTAGATGTTGAGAGAAGTTGTGAAATATCTATTTCAGTTGAAAGTATTACAGAAGTAAATATATTTAATATTTCTTCAATAATTGACATAATAAATGTACTTAATCACTCAATTAAAAGGTAATGTTTCTTAAATAAACTATTAACATAATAGCTACAGTAAATTTTAGCATAAATCAAGCAGTTTTACTTCTAGCAAAACAATGATTTGATTCTGTATATGCTGTCTGTTATATGCCTGTTATAAAACTTGGCAAATATTGTAGAGCCGCCGGACCAACCGGCAGTCTCCCTGATAACATCCAAATTCACACCGAGCTTATGAGCTTTTGAGGTGTCTAGTACTATGTGCAGAGTACTGTGTGATATCTATTCCACAGACCCACAACGTATACTCTTTATCCATCTGCTAAGTGTTTGGGGAGAAACTTTATTATATGGTTTTTTATAGAAATAAAAATAGAGGTGTGATGATCACGTAATGCCCCTACATTACTTTTAAATAATCCGTTAATAATTAAGCCGGACCTATGTCAGGTCTGTCTCGAAAAATTGGCAGCATCAGCGTTGGCTGAGTTGCGTTTACACTTGACGTTTTTATTAAGTCAGGGATCCTAATGGAAATATCATTCCGCCAATTTTGAAAATTTCGGATATCTATTTTTGAAATAGTTTGTACTCTATGCGCTGTTACCAGCGCCAGCAGGGTAACTAGCTTCTTTAGTCATTATTTCTAAAGAATGAGATTAATTAGGAATCCAAGTGGCTGGAGTTTCAATTACTAATGTAGTATCCCAGTGGATTCATACTTAGGTAAGGGAGGGCGAAGCCTAAATATACCCTTAAAACACAGTCGTCTGTGCTTATCTGACTTCCTAATACTAAGGAAGGTGTAGATCTAAACCCATTTAGAGTGCCGTATAGCGCTCCCGATTGAAATAACTCTGTTAAAACATGAATAATAACTGGAATGTGTAAGTATCATATTACTTAATTTAATTATCTGACAGAGACGCTATTAATGTGTCTAAAGACCCGGGAGGGAGTTTTCTTATTAGAGACTCCCGCACAATACTCCGGCATCCAGGGTAATCTGCCGCTGGATCTGGCAGAAACTGGAATGAGAGATTATTAGGTCCTCAGAAGTTTGAAAAAAAAAACCAGTGGTTTAGTTTGTAAAAAACTGGTTAAATAGGGGATACCAAGGTTCAGCTGGCCATGTTGGCCCGACCAGTATGCACTTAGCTTTATCGCTAATAATTTTTATCAATGTTTTTTTTTTTTTTTTTTTAATTATTGAGAAGGAAGGGAACCCGTAAAAACGGGTTCCTGGTTCATGGTATTTTTATACAATTTTGACCAATTCACAGAGAAAGCGTCAAGCATCAGGGTCTTTGTGCCATGATATGTATACAGGACATTTTTTATTTATTCAACTAGCAATCATGTCAATCTCTGGTAGCCCGAAATTGTTAATGATTTGCTGAAAGGCAAGATCAGATAGTTCCCATTCAATATCCGGGTGAATACACCATGATTCAGTATCTGCTATAGTATTTTCTGTAGATGGAATGTATAGCGCTGTTATAAATAGAATTCGCGCTTCACACCATTGTCGTATATCTTTGGTCAGTTTGTGAGATGGGGGAATTGGATTCCTCCCATACGATTAATGTAAAAAATCGCAGTTGTATTATCTATTCGCAAGATAATATGACAATTGGATAAATCCTCTAGACAAATTTTTAATCTTATGAATGTGAAGTTTTCTTTCTTCCCGACTTCAGCTACCGCTTGCCGTTTTTCCCGCACAGGCTATCCCCCAACCCCCCATAGTCGAAGCATCTGAATTCGTCAAATTTAATTTGATTTTTTGGATTTTCGATAGATTTAATCCACCAATCGAAATCTGACTGTAAATTTACAGGCAAATTCATGTACTTTTCATTTTTGTAATGTTATCCATACATTCGCTATAGCTATGTGATATTAGACAGGTATCGTTAAGATATATTGCCAATAAATAATCAGCACAGCGTGGCATTCTGACCACCGTTTTCATTATTTTTGTGAAGACAAAAGGTGCCGTATTGACACCAAACGGTAGGGCATTAAATTCATACAAGTTACCGTTCAAACTAAATCTTGAATATTTTTTAGAGTTATCATGAACTTTCACTTAATAATATGCGTCTTTGAGATCAATAGTTGACCTGAGACAACATCTTGAGATTAGTTTGATCATTATTCTAAAATCTTCTAATTCAAATGAACATGTTGAATGAACTCGTTTAGCTTTTTCAAATTTAGGATAAAGCGTGCTTTTCCGTTCGGTTTGGGTAAAAAGATATTGGATATCCTCACAGGGCTCACAATGAGGTATAGCACCTATAGAAATTAAATTATGTATAGCTTGATCAAATTCAAGTTTTTCTGAGTGTGCATAATTTCGGGGTTGAGGTATACAATGCTGATATGGAGTTTCAGTGAACGGAATTTCATAACCACGTATCCACGATAAAATTATTTTATCTGCGGTTATTTGTGACCATTGGTTGTAAAAACAGATAGTCTACCGGCGTAATTTACCGTATTGTCTAGCGGCGGCCGCGACTGAAGTTCAGTTGCGATGTCCTCGATGATGGCGAGTGCTGTTGCCTCTGAGGTGCAGACTCCTTCATCTTTGAGGGCGCCGATGGCTGCTGTCTGTGGTTTTGAACCGGAGCCTTCCCGTTTCAATTTCTGTTAACGACTTGATGCTTTGGTTTTGTAGCAATAGTCTTGTTAGAGGTGGAAGCTTTGAGATCCACACCTGTTTTATTGATCGCTTTTGCGGTCTTTAAAGTTTCGGCAAGTTCTTGGCTGCAAGAAAACTATCTATTATCGTGAACAGCATCTGATCTTTCAAGTCCTTCTTTAGTACAACCAATATGAAATTTCGCCTCGTTATTGACTCACTGAGTTGTGTGTCACAGATGATGCGCCCAGCATCATTCAGCAGCTTTAGAACAGTTGGATCTTTATTATCCATACTAAGAAGAGTCTTATAGGCTCGTCAAGACAAGCAATACCGCTGCTAATTTTGCCTTAGCTTGGTTCTGTTCGTGGAACATCCTCACTGCTGGAAGCACCTTTAATCACTGGTGGTGGAGATACATCCTCCAGTATTGTCACGTTGGCTATATCCAGCGAACGATCGGAACTCGCGTGTAACGCGCTAGTCGACGGTCTTGGTTCGCGTAGCTCTTGATTTTCGTTTTCAACATTAACAGCAAATTGCAAATTTGTGTCTAATATACGTAATTATACGTATACCTTCATATTATTATCATAGGATAACCTCAACAAGTTGCTATATGCATGGCGTATTAGGTACGCATAGGTATACAGCGAGTAAGATGAACTCGTGGCGTTGCATCGTGAACTCGAGTAAAAAATAGGTTAAGTAACAACTCGAATCGTTGGAACGTGAAACCTCGTATACATTATTATTGGTAAGTGGCAACTCGAATTGTTGAAACGTGAACATTAGAACTTAACTTATATAGTTAAAATGTTACCTTCCGGTTCGTTTCGTATTATTATTATAGGACAACCTCAACAGGTTGCTACATGCATGGCGTATTAGGTACGCATAGGTATACAGCGAGTAAGATGAACTCGAGTAAAAAATAGGTTAAGTAACAACTTGAACCGTTGGAACGTTAAACATCGTATGTATTTAAGTGACAACTCAAACGTGAACCGAAGAAATTGCAAATTACTTAAATAGTTAAAATGTTACCTTTCGGGTCGTTTCATCTTTTTATTATTATAGATAACCTCAACAGGTTGCTATATGAATGGCGTATTAGGTACGCATAGTTATACAGCGAGTAAAATGAACTCGAGTAAGAAGTAGGTTAAGTAACAACTTGAATCGTTGGAACGTTAAACCTCGTATGCATTATTATCGTTAAGTGACAACTCCAATCGTTGAAACGTGAACATTAGAACTTAACTTAAATAGTTAAAATGTTACCTTTCGGGTCGTTTCATATTATTATTATAGAATAACCTCAACAGGTTGCTATATGCATGGCGTATTAGGTACGCATAGGTATACAGTGAGTAAGATGAACTCGAGTAAAAAGTAGGTTAAGTAACAACTCGAATCGTTGGAACGTTAAACCTCGTATGCATTATTATCAGTAAGTGACAACTCAAACGTGGACCGAACAAATTGCAAATTACTTAATTAGTTAGAATGTTACCTTTCGGGTCGTTTCATATTATTATTATAGGATAACCTCAACAGGTTGCTATATGGATGGCGTATTAAGTACGCATAGGTATACAGCGAGTAAGATGAACTCGTGGCGTTGCATCGTGAACTCGAGTAAAAAAGTAGGTTAAGTAAGAACTCGAATCGTTGGAACGTGAAACCTCATATGCAATCGATAGTTATCGGTAAATGTGCAAATTACTTACAAATATTCCCACTCGTCGTTATGTTTCCTCTTCGGTATCTTGATTTTGACGAAAAAACTTGTTAACACGGAGAAACTTAGAAAAACCAACTTTGTAGTGCGACGCGGCGGAGCACTGCAACGTGAAAATGAAGAACCAGCCGACCGCACGAAATAATGAAATTGTGCGGTCTACCTACATATTTTTTTTTTTCTCTCTCTGAACTTAGTGCATAGACAAGGCGACATTATGCGTGCTACTAGTGTATATATAAAATCTCTTCAAACTCAATACTGTAACATAATTACATTGGTCCAACTACGTTTCAACAGAACACTAAAAATGGCGTTTGTGCGTGTTCTATTCACTATTCTGCCAAGCTCATACAAATCCTTGTACAACTGTTATAGGAACTTTATTTCTGTCCGGATGGACACAGGTCCATGGATTAGTGCTATTGGGAAACGTATCATTTTGGTATTAGTACCGGGGGGGGAATGAATCCGGAACGTTCCAATCACACCGAAACCAATACATGTCTGACGGACGCAGGTCCGCGGAATTGGATGTACAGTCGGCTGCAATAAAATGTATAACACTTTCAGATTTTCAAATGGATGTAACTAAATGATATTGCGAAGGTAACTGCGGGGCTAAAAACCTGCCCGAACCATAATATGATCCATTTCATAAATCGTAAAATGGTCCCTAGGGAATTCGTAGATGAGTAACTTCATAAGATTCTGCTATATTTGACGTATTTTGTGAATCATTTTACAAATTTTCATAGAAAACAGTCAAATAGATCTTACTAGACTTATTGAAATGATTCGGCACGGAGTCACATTACGAATTCCCTTTAGGTGACCATTTTCAGTATTATAAAATTGATCATATGATTCGGGCAAGTGGTCTTTTTAGCCCCGCCGCGCTGTACTCAGTTACGGAATACGTAATTCATTTGAAACGCAACTCTTATACACTTGAAAATCTGAAAGCGTATATGACGTTACCACCGGACTCGGTACCATTTAAAATCGCGGATCTATAAACATTTAGACAAAGTCTAGAATGCTATTTTAACATAGATTCATTTAAGTAGCCGGATCTTCTTGAAGGACAGGCAATAATTCAACGCGAATGCAGACAGTTTATTACTAGTGAGTTATAATTTGCTGGCGGTTGTTAATAAACGGTTCGCCTCTCTGCGACCCGTGTCGACTGCACCGTGCACTGAAAGAAATACAATAGAAAATCAGCATGTGTTAGCTTAATCAACAAAAATCAATAGATGGATAATCTGGGATATTAGTTACCGGCTAACTTTATTAGTTGACTTTGTGATGGAAGTCGTTTTCAAGAACTGTTCTATTTATTAAATCTGGGATATTTAATTATTTACTAACGAAATTTATTAGTTAACGGCTAACTTTATTAGTTGACTTTGTGATGGAAGTCGTTTTCAAGAACTGTTCTATTTATTAAATCTGGGATATGTACTAACGAAATTTATAAGTTAACGACTAACTTTATTAGTTGACTTTGTGATGGAAGTCGTTTTCAAGAACTGTTCTATTTATTAAATCTGGGATATTTACTAAAGAAATTTATTTGTTAACGACTAACTTTATTAGCTGACTTTATGATGGAAGTCGTTTTCAAGAACTGTTTGTTCTATTTATTAAACTTTTTTTTTAAATCTGGGATATTTATTAACGAAATTTATTACTTAACGACTAACTTTATTAGTTGACATTATGATGGAAGTCGTTTTCAAGAACTATTATATTTATTAAACTCCTTTTTTTAAACCTGGGATATTTATTAACGAAATATATTAGTTAACGGGTAACTTTATGATTGAAGTCGTTTTAAAGAACTGTTATTGTGATTAATTTTTTTAACGTTAACGTTAAAATTTTAAGAGTCACATAGATATGAGATCATAAATACATACCAGTTGAGAAATGCGTTTCATCCGTGGCCTCCCCTGCGAACAGCACCCTCGGCGCCCCTGAGGAGTCCACGAGAGGGCGCGCGAGGTCGACGCGCGCGGTGGGGTAGGCCGCCGTGTTGAGACCGTCGAACGAGTAGCTACCCCGAGTGAAGGGGTTGGAAAACCAGTTCGATCTATAGGGTAAGTTTGCAAGGATATTAAGACACCGGGGCTGTCAAATTGAAGTCATTGGTATCGATTCTGTCGTTTTTTAAAGCTGGGGCCTTACCGGCTAACAATGTTAGTGGGAGGACTAACTCTTCTGCGAGTGTCCGTCTGGGTTGTTACCACAGCTTTGCTCGTGAAGTCTGCCACCAAGCAGTAGTGTGCAAGCATTACTGTGTTCCGGTTTGATGAGCAGAGTATCCAGTGAAATTATTGGGCTTATGAGACTTAATACCTAATGTCTCAGGGTAACAAGCGCACTGCAGTGCCGCGCAGGCCTTTGTGTTGCAAAGTTCTGGGTGGCACTGCAATTGTTATGGGCCGGTGTTATGTTTACCATCAGGCAAACGACCAGCTCGTCTCGTTACTAAATAACATAAAAATAAAAAAAATCTCGTGTTCGTTTTCGATTCCAAACCGATTAAAACCTGCGGTCACTAGTCTTCGGCTGAAAGGAATTGCTAGGGTTTTCGCTTTGTACAAGCAACCATACTAGACAATTCTTTCTAGCCGAAGACCTAGCGAACGTTTCATACATAAACCTAGTTTCGCTCTCTCTTTCCAATTAAAAAGCATAAGAAAGAGATGAAAGATGTTTGACAGTCGTAAATTTAGCTTTAGAGCTGTCAAATGTATTCCATTCTTCATAAATCAAAACTCAGACGCCACTAAATTCATTAGCGTTGAATTTACATTAGACACAAGCAAGTGGATTAAGGAACTTATTGGGTATAAGTTCCTTGAAGTGGATTAATTTGGCAGGTCTAAAACATATTCCATCTCTTTCTCATGTTCTCATTTAGAAAGAGGGATTGGAACTAAAATTAGGTTTAGGTATGAGATGTAAAGAATCGAATTTTGATGGAAACCATAGAATTTAATTTTTAACGACTTCAAATAAAAGGGGTTATCAATTCGACAGGTATGTAATATTATTAGAATTGTAATATTCACAGTATGTATTACGAAATAGGTACCATATTCATGGGAGACGCCGATGTTCAACAAATATTTTTTCGGATAGTGATGAATAATTAGCAACTTCTTTGGAAATCTATTAATATGCTATGAATAATTCACATAATATGGATAGATAAATACATACAAGTATAGATAAATATAATTAATTTCATATATAGAACATCATTGTGTCAGACCCACCTTATCATATTGGTTGGTTCTGGAATAGTTATATTAGCTCCCATGAATTTCCTGATGACTCCCATCACTTTAGTCTTGACGACATGCTCGGGCAGTGTTTCCACCTAAAACATTCACGTATTCTGTTACGAAACTTTTTGTACAATAATAAAAAGAAAAAAAATCCCAGAAGCTTTCGATTTTATGATTGCTCTTAAAAAATCTGAAATCTGTCTGATATCTGCCTGAATCTTTGTTTTTTCATACCATCACCAGATCTTGAATAAAAAAATTGCATTTATTTTGATTGCTACTCGTAGGTGGTAGGACTAACTCTTCTGCGAGTGTCCGTGTGGGTTGGTACCACCGCTTTGTGAGTGAAGTCAGCCGCCAAGCAGTAATGTGCGAGCTTTACTGTGTTCCGGTTTGAAGAGCAGAGTAGTCAGTGCAATAACTGGGCTTATGAGACTTAATAACTAATGTCTCAGGGTAGCGGACGCACTCCATTGCCGCGCATGCCTTTGTGTTTCAATGTTCTGAGTGGCACTGCAATTGTTATGGGCCGGCGTTATGCTTACCATCAGGCAAACGACCAGCTCGTCTCGCTATCAAATAAAATTTTAAAAAATCATTTTTTTTTTTTACAAGGGTCTCAATTTTATTTTAATGCTGGGCAGTGGGCATGTATTATCAATTATTATGCTTGTCACGTCGCGTCACCATCTTTCTTTCAACTCTCGGCGTAGCCACAACACTGCGGTGCAACAATACACCGCGAAGTGCGAGGATCGATGTGTCGACGATCGCAATTTTTTTTATACTAATTGATAACGAGACGAGCTAGTCCTGTGCCTGTCGCCGGCACATTTGCCGGGACTTTCACTGGCAGATAGCTGATATACGGGGGCGACGCCGCGGGGCACAGCTAGTTAGTTACAAAATGCGAGTTAAAACAAACAACTTAAAAGTTAGATACACTTATAGTATAGAGTACAAAAATATTTTAAACACATCACAAGAACATGTAAGCAAGATATGCTATGGCAAAAAATGCGATGATGAGTTGAACGAAAAGGTCATATATAGGCAGCTGTCTCGCTAGCGTATTCACCGTCCGTCCTTTTTCCGCAATAAGTCGCAGTAAAATACACTACGTACACTCGGCTGCATTAATACGTATACTTCGTATATACTTTCAAATTTTCAAATGTATGTACCTAACTAAATGACTTTGCAATAAATGTACTGATTAGAAATAGTGTGGCTGAGCGAGAACCTGTGCGACTTTCAATCAGACGCACTATAGTTCGCATCTCGACTCGGTCCGCACCAGTGACTTATATCAAGTTGTGTGCGGATTATTCACACTCGCTCTAAAACAGTGAAAGAAAACATGACGAAACCCCCATGTTAAAGAACCATATAATTCGAGGACATGTGACAACAACCAAAGCCGTACTGGGCCCGCGTGGTGGATTATGGCCCATCTCTTTCTTTCTGAGAGAAGGCCGATCCCAGCAGTGAGAGCATAAGAGGCTGATAATGTATTGTAAGTGTACTGATTAACGTTTCACAATTCATTACGTATTTCGCAATAAACGTAGGTCAGTACATTTTAGCTGTCATTGAGTTGAAAATCTGAACGTGTATAGTTGAAGTTGTATACATCTTTTTGCAGCCGACTGTAAACTTCACATTTAAACTTGGCGAGTATTATAACCGGCATGGAAGTCGAGCGCTAGCGAGGCGCCACGTGACCTGCGCAGTGCACGATTTATGATGCGTTCTTGGTACTGCGTAGAACGCGTGATGCATCGTGATACCTTTCAACTGCCAAAATGACTCACTTAGATCCACAACCATGCCCCACAAATGTTTCCATGAACAATGATTCAAGCAATAATTTTGCGCGATGAAAATTATCACTAGAAACGGGATATTTACCATGTATATTTGATTTGAGTTTCCGATATTTCGACAATAGCTGTAGTGACGCGCGTAATAAACGAGTGAAGAAGAGGGTAGATCGCTACGTCTGCATCATCTACCCGCAGTACTTGAGTTCTGCCGTGATCATGGCGTTTGCAACAGCGCCGAAATATCGGAAACTCAAATCAAATCTACATGCTAAATATCCCGTTTCTATTGATAAATTTCAAAGTGTTGATGACCATGAATTTTCCAAACTGATGAAAGTTGACAAGCCTCGATTTGGTGAACATTCGTAATAATCCTGATGCTTTATGCACATAGCATAGTCCATGAAATTTTTTAGCATAAAAGTACTATGTATCAAATTCTAATTTATTTTTTTCCCTGGGTAGGCCAGGCCGCCTATAGGCGACGTAAGAGGCAACGTTGTCGTGGATGGCTACAGTTTCACTGACACGCTGCTCCCGTGCATTTTGCTTTTTATTACTTCCACCTGGATCTTATGGTCTTAGCTCTTGCGGTTTCCACCCCCGGACATCCAGTTAAAGCAAGCCAGGGGGTCAGGGGTCTCATTTAGCCCCAGGACTTCGGGGTACATGGTACAAAAAGTTAAAGTAAATGACTCTAATCTGCACTCAAGTCCAAGATAAAACTTATATAGGCATCTCTTAAACTAAGTATTGACTTAAACACAACTTCCTCTGCACCAACCTCAGTTTACTTAACCCAATACAATATGTTTGAGACCCTCACAACAAGACCTTTCATTCAGTTGATATAATACTCGTATCACACGATACGCTTTGCAAAACTTCTTTTTAAAAAATCTGTCCCTCTAAATTGACGTCCATAATCATTTTTTTTATTCAAACCTTATTATACGTCTGTCGATTACAGAAATTCAACGTGTATAAAATTTCAACTTAATCGTTTCAGTAGATTCGAAGCACATTAGCCGTGAGTCTTAAAAGCGCACATAATATTTTCTAGATTCTATTGGGACCTAGAGAATCTAAATTTAGGTCAAGGAAGGTGTTATATGCTCGCGTTCCTTAAAAAGTTGAATACTATATAGCGCCGGCCCTGGAGTTAAGGTACGTACAGACATGCTCATTATATCAAGCATGCCGCAAATGAGTAATGGGGAGACACTCTGCTTATTTATCCCGCTAGGTGTAGCATTATCACTGGTGGTGTTACGCTGTCAAACTTATTTATAAAAAAGAAAAGCCCTGTAAGATAGATAATCTGGCTCTATCCTGAATGGCTCATGCTAGCGCTCGCGAACAAGCGAATGAGATAGAAGAATCTTGCAGACGGCAGTAAAAAGGACAGCAATACTAACCAGCTTCGCGTCATCTCCGCTCGGCCAAACAGTCAACACATTCCTATTCCCCATTGGGCAAGACGCCGCGAACAACTTTGTCGTCCACCGATCGCTTTCGGCTACCTTCGTTTTATCATCGCTTCTCCATAGAAAAGCGAAGACAGAGCCATCTCTTGGCCAAAATACGTCATTAAAGTGCAGAACTATCTTGTCGACGACGCCTATGGAGATGACGTTTATTGCTTTTATTTTTAGTTGTGGCAAGGGCGGTGAGAAAAGCTTTTCGTATCTGGAAAGATCACCTTTTAGTGAGATTTTATTTATAGATTAATGGGTCAACTGAACCCACAGGCCGGTCAGACTGAGTGTTAAGTTGACCATTTTCAATTTTTTCGTGGTTGACTCGACCATGCGGTAACACTGCCCGCGGCCGATCTGGTTCACCGCGCGGGCTCAATGGACCATTTAAATGTTATAAAATTTTCGAAATTTTTACTCGTCTATGGTAAAAATACAGGGTGTTTGAATTGATATATGCCGGAAGGGGGTGATTAGAACCATGAATGAGAACAAGTTGTGAGAACCTTCCTTAAGATATATGATATAAGTCATTCCAAATTTCCATACAAAATTAACTCAACTTCAATATCTTTGTAGAAATTATATATCTTTTGTGAAACTCATTTTTGTTGTGTTAATGTGATTTTCTTAAACCTATATAAGGACAGTAATTATATGTATTTTGTGTTTCATGCAACATCCCTATTACCAATATATCCAGTTTTGAACATGCTCGACTACCTTTTTTGACGTAGGCTCTTTTAATAAACAATGTTAAACGGTAGTTTAGTTAAACTTGTACCTTGTTACCACAAAAACCAACTTTTAGACGCCTAATTAGCTAGATAGTGTCTGAAAATAAACGTCAAAAATGATTAGAAATGTGAAATGTCACAACAGAAATGAGTTAGACAACGGTTAGACATTACTTAAATCAGGATTTGTGGTTGCTCATATTTAGACATGCGACTAAGGCATGTTTAGGAGCTAAACACTGTTTAACTCAGGTTTAAAGTATGTTTAATTTTTTTGTAGTATGATCTGTATTGTCTCCTTCGATTCAGCTTAAAATTGTCAAAAAACAACAAAGACAAAACAATGTTAAACGGAGGTTCAGTTAAACATACTTTTTTCTTTGTTGCTCTTTGACCATTTAAACTGAATCGAAAGAAACAAAACAGAGTTTAACTAAGTATTCAATTGTTTATTAATAAGAGCCTTTTTTAAATTTCTTCTGTTTGCGCCGCCCCTCGCAGCCTGCCGCCCCGGGCCATGGCCCTTTTGGCCCTAGGGTAAATACGCCCCTGCATGGTTAGTTTTATTATGACTTTATCTAAAACCAGGCAAGTTCCAGACAATCCAATTGACGGTCGTAAGCTAGCTTGTTTTTGTTTTCGAAGTGGCTTTTTGACAGCAGTACGTTAGCTTACGTCGATGTTGAGGCACAGGCAAAACTAATCTCAGATGGCGCCACCGTCGCTGGTGCTTGTCATTGATGTTTACCTTGAGAGTTAATGAATTAAACTACAACCAGTAAACATGCTCGCGTCTTAGAAATCATTAGATTTGAAATGGTCACTACATAACCTAGAATAATTGGTTTCCAAGATCAAAGGCCGTGGCTACAATCTCATTTTACCAAATGTTGCTTAGTGCAAGTTAAAAGTGTAACGACATTTAATCGGATCGTCCCAATCAGCTGAGATGCTAGTGTGTATGACAAAAAGTGGTAGAAACATATCCAATTTCTAAAGTTGGATATGTTGGATCTACTCCCATTGCCCTACACATACATATATGTATATATATTTTTATGTAAATTGTAAAGAATATTATAAGGTGCAATAAATGTTTTGATTTGATTTGATTTGATTTGAAAGTTAATCTTTCTGTTAATCCCATAAAATCATGCCAACACTGACCGTTTTCGCAGCATCACCGCAAACCCAAAAGACTAAAATGGAGTTAGAAGTCATAGGGACCCCTGCACCGTCGATCTTCAGAAGCCAGCTGTCTGCTTCGCTCACGCTCGCTTTGTCAGAATTTCGCCACAACCACGACATTGTGTTTACTGGCGGCCACCAAATGGGAGCGAAGCGAAGAATTATTTTGTCGCAAACGCCAATTGAAATCGCTTCGATGGGACGGATTTTCTGCTCCGTCAGCGGCGGCGAGAATAGATTCTTATATCTGTTTCGAAAAGAAATTATATTTTGTATCATTAAACAATTTATGGAGAAGTAGAGAAACGCGCAGTTCGATTCGCAGTGAAACACTGAATTGCAGTCAAGCGAACTGCTGAATGCACTGAAACTGAATGAGCCATGGTATCCCAGAAAACTGCGCAGTAGAATCGTAGAGAAATCTAACGATAGATAGGGGTGAATTCGAGGATAGACCACAGTGAGAGCCTTTGAATAATCAACAGTATTCAAGATCGCAAAAATGTGGAAAACCATCAAATAATTCCTTAGGATGAAGGATTTTACTTAAACCTCGGTGAAAAACAAAAGGATATGCTGAGAACAGAAACCCACATAAAGGTTAAACTTACCGACATAACAACCAACAATAAGTAATGTTAGATTAAAGTTTGTAAAATAAGGTAGCGTGAGCGAAGCGAGCGCTTTGACTTCTAGGAATGAGTACCAATAAAATTGAATTTCACTTACAGAAAATCTGATTAATAATTGTGGTTTTTTTTAAATAATGGATGTGCTTGCGTTTTATCGTATACATGTTCACTCACGTCTTGAAGTTGAAAACTCCCAGATTGGGATGTTCGGGAAAAACAGATGCCGGCAAACAGTTCCACTCTTTAGCCGCCTGCATGATGAAGGTCTAAGCAAAACGCTTAGTGTGGATAGGAGAAACCATTACGATGACGAATTGCAGTACGTCTGGTCATCCTATAATGGAATGGGGATGGAGGTACCAAGCTACGGATCCAAAATGTATCCTATAGAAGACAGAAAGTCTGGCAACCTTACGTGGATGGTCTAGCCTCTGGAGCCTCACCTCAACCAGATTATCGTTCGCAATGAGCCTTTTGGCTCGTCTTTCAATGGTCTCCAAGGCTTCAACCTGATACTTGAATGATTACTGTACTGATTGAATAATTAACCATTGAATCATTAACCATTAGTAAACTTAATGAAATAGGTTAAAATTTAAGTTAATTTACCCAGAGTATTATAGTATTATGTTCCTATTTTTCGTGCGCGTCTTTAAATACTAACCGACTTGGCCGCGTTACCGGAAACCCAAACCTCGAGAGTACTGTTTGACGCCATGGAAATGTTTGCCTCATCGATCTTAAAAAGCCAGTCGTCCGCTTCGCTCACGCTCGCTTTGTCGGCCTTTTCCCAAAAGAAGCCGAAGAAACTCTTAGGTTCCCACCAAACGCTCTCGAAGCGTAGCGCAATTTTGTTTACGACGCCGATCGTAATAGCTTCGATGGGACGGGATTTCTGCTCCGGCAGCGGAGGCGAGAATAAAAATTTGTATCTGTTTTGAAAAGAAAAATAGGTACATTGGCCGTGTCGTCGCGACTAATAAAAGCACCGTCCCATCTCTTCCTGTCACACACACACACACACACACACACACACACACACACACACACGCACGCACGCACGCACGCACGCACACACACACACACACACACACACACACACACACACACACACACACACACACACTTCAAGCGTGCTGTATTACGGAAAATCCCCCCCTCAACCGGCCGATGTTCAGCAGTGGACATGTTTCAGCTGCATAAGATGGTGAGGCACATTGAGCGATATGTTGGTGGCAGTCATAGGATCCTACAATCAGTAATGAGTAGGATGTGGAACGTAGACGTACATATTTCCGTGTTTGGGAACGTATTCCCGAAAACTAGACCTTATGATTTAGGTTTTTAAACTGTCATGGTCATCAACACTTTGAAAATTATCACTAATAACGGGATATTTACGGGAAGAGGGTAGATCGCTACGTCTGCCCATAAACACCACCTACCCGCAGTACTTCAGTTCTCCCGTGATCATGGCGTTTGCAACAACGCCGAAATATCGGAAACTCAAATCAAATAATATACATGGTAAATATCCGGTTTCAAGTGATAATTTTCAAAGTAGACCTTATGATGCCTAGACGAAGTCAACTAAATCGTTATCAAGAGCGAAAAACTTAATAATATATGGAATTGGCAGTTACCACGTAACTTATCGATTGGTTATGATGTAAACTTTTAACTTTAATTCTATCAATAATCATTGTAAGAGTAACTTTAATTTTGTTCTATTTTCACTAACGTATTTTTCCATTTACGGGCGAAGAGAGTATAATTGTTCACTAAAATGCTTGTTGTTGGCTTTTATATTGGTCTTTATTTGCCATTTGTATATTTAAAAGCCAACAACAAGCATTTTAGTGTAAAATTATATTCTCTTTCGCCCATAAATGGGAAAATACGTCAGTATGAAAATTGAACCGCCTTAAGTACATTTTAACGTGTCCTGCCTCCACTACAGATTGAAGACTGTGATTTTCATCAAGATCGTTCGAGCTCTTTTCTTCTTCTTTTTTCTTGTGGAAAAAACCCATATAAGTATATGTGATTTCATATTTTATCTCATAATTAACTTTTATCTTTTAATCTTCAACAGCTTTATAATGCGATAGGCACCTATAGCAACACAGTACAACATTCCAATAACTATTCAATGATAGCGACAACGATACTGATCTAGTTTGTTTGCTCCACAATCATAATTATGTGATACTGAACGATATACTCATCTTTCGATAAATAAGTATCCACATAACTTGATAATAGGGATGTTGCATGAAATACTAAATACATAATTACTGTCGTTATACAGGTTTAAGAACATCACATTTTAACGCAATAAAAAAGAATTTCACATAAAATTTATCACAAAGATATTGCATCTAAAACGTAGGTACCTAAGTAGGTCTTATCGTGGTTAAAAGTGATGATCACCCTAAGCCTATGACAAACAGCTCAAGAGCCTCCTGGCGACTACTCTGTTACTTAGACATGATTGTCAGCATTATAAACAATGAAAAAACTATTTTTCTAAAAATGCCGACGAGTTTCTTGCCCTTCTTCTTGATCGGTCTTTACCAATTTGGTACGGGCACAGTCATTTATTTTAACTTTTATGAGTGCTGCCCTGTCCATGTGAATAAAGAAAATTGTATTCTCAAGTTCTATCAATCTATACATTCTTTCAGCTCTATTAATCTATACCTCTAAACAAATAAATAAAATTGAAGTATTTTTAAGTTTTACTAAATGCATATGAAAGTATATACGGTACCTAAAGAAATACACAATTTTTGAAAGTTTTCTCTGTCTGTCTGTTTGTTCCGGGTAATCGAAACTGCTGGACCGATTTTGACGGGACTTTCACTGGCAGATAGCTCAGGTTATAAGGAGTAACATAGGTAACTTTTATTTTAGAAAAAGAATTAAGGTTCCGCGCATAAAAATAAAACCTATGAAATCCAATATTTCCGCGCCGGCAAAACCGCGGGCAGCAGCTAGTATCAGAAGTGTGAACCGAATCGATGCTCTTATAACCATACCTACTATTATCCAGCTGTGATTCGGGTAGACGAGCGTCAGAGACCCGCTGTTAGAGTCATTTTCTTTTTAATTCATAAGTGCTCCCTTGGTGCATAGTACGAATAAAGCATTTTGAATTTGAATACGCGGACAACACATTACAAAAGCTTGCAGGCTTCAAATCACTGACCAGTTTCGCTCTATCTCCTGAAAACCACACGGTGAGCGCATTCCTCGACCCCAGAGGGTTGGAAGCAAATGTGATCTTAGTCACCCACGCGTCCTCAGCGCTGACTTCCTCAATGCTCTTCTGGTCCCAATACCAGTTGAAGAACTCTCCTCGATTCCACCAGGAATGGGGGAATTCAAAGATCACTTTGTCGAGAAGACCGAAAGATATCGACTTTATTGCGGCCACTTTGTCTTTAGGCAATTGTGGTGAGAATATATTGCAGTATCTGGAATCGTCGATGATGTGATAGTGGAGATCGGTCATGATGTAACTGGCTATTGGCTGTTCTAGTTTATTCCTTCGATATCGAAGCATAAGCATAACCTAGCATTAGATACGCTTCTCAGAAGTGTGTATTATACACACTTCTGAGAAGCGTGTGCATTATACACACTTCTGAGAAGCGTGTGCATTATACACACTTCTGAGAAGCGTGTGCATTATACACACTTCTGAGAAGCGTGTGCATTATACACACTTCTGAGAAGCGTGTGTATATACACACTTCTGGGAAGCGTATCTAATGCTAGATTAGATTGTTACCTGAATGTCTGTCTGTAGTAATCTGTTCAGCAATTCTTGAGCATAGATGCAAAACGGAGCGCTTAGGACCTTTTTTTAGTAAGTACTCTTACAGCTTTACTTGTTTATTAGTAAAACCATTACCGTGACAAAAAAAAACACTTTTAGATGCGTCTTTAACAAGACAGTGTCTAAAGATAAACGTCTAAAATGATTACAAATGTCACAACAGAATTGTGTTAGACAAAGGTTAAACACTACTTAAAACAGGATTTGCGGTTGCTCATAGTTAATCACGCCACTAAGGCATGTTTAGGAGTTAACACTGTTTAACACAGGTTTAAAGTGTGTTTAATTTTTTTGTGATAGTTTTGCGTTGGACGGCTCCATTAGCTCCATTAGCTCTATATCGTTCCTTTTGTCAATATACCTTTATTAGGTGGTAGGACTAACTCTTCTGCGAGTGTCCGTCTGGGTTGGTACCACCGCTTTGCTCGTGAAGTCTGCCGCCAAGCAGTAATGTGCAAGCATTACTGTGTTCCGGTTTTATGAGCAGAGTAGCCAGTGAAATTACTGGGCTTATGAGACTTAATACGTAATGTCTCAGGGTAGCGGGCGCACTGCAGTGCCGCGCAGGACTTTCTTTCAAAGTTCTGAGTGGCGCTGCGGTTGTTATGGGCCGGCGTTATACTTACCATCAGGCAAACGACCAGCTCGTCTCGCTATCAAATAACATAAAAAAGTAAGCAATTTAAGATTCGGAACAATAACGAACTTTACTCAGCGATTTTAGAGTAGAAGAGTTGGAGTTTTTAATAATCCTTCATACCACATACCTCTCTTTTAGCACTCCAACTGAGACGGTCACGATGACATTCTTCGCTGTGTAGGTGGTACCGTCTTTGATTGTCACAACTACGTCCTCGTTGGGGTCTTGCGGCCATTGGATCAGGGTCACTTCGGTGTTCAGTTTAATATCTAAGTTCGGGATACCAGGCCCGTTATTATATTTATTCTGAAAATGAAAGCAACTCATTAAGACTGAATTAACCATGTCGGGGCTTCTAGGCAATTGCCCGTTTCGGGCCCCCTTTTCTAACAATAATGATATTATGCTATAATAATTTGAAATGCGTTCTGAAATGTATGAACAATGAATGAAATGAATGAACAACGCAATATTAGTAATATTGTAATTGAGGTTTTGTTACATATGTATATACAAATCTTCAAATTTAATTTTCACTCGAAGAAACATTTTCAATTTTTTTCCCGCGGTGCGGGGGCCCCTAATCAGTGCTAGGCCCCTAGGCAGTTGCCTAATTTGCCTTATGGATAATCAGCGGCGCAAGTACGGAAGTCGGTTTGATAAATTTGTCGAATCGATAATACTGTTAAATTTATCAAATGTTGCAAGTACCGAAGTCTGGACGAAAGTATTGTAGTAGCTCTATATTCTCTTTGGATTCGCTTGGACCTAGCTATTCGATAACTTTTGTCGATTGTATCGTAATCGATAAAACCCACTATATCGATTTGAACTGTCAATTTTATCGAATATAATCGAATTTTATCGACCGAAAAGATCCGTACTTGCGCCGCTGTTTCTTAACATTATTCAACATTGCTTTGCTGGTAGGTACCTAGTTCTAGAAGCTCTTGCACTATGTCATGTTTTCTATGTGTATATGTATCGCTTTCTGCTCATCATCAACCTGCGGTTCATTATGAAAATAATAAATCACCTCGTCCTGAGCCACCTTAAATTATCACACACCACCAAATTTATGACTCACCAGTAATATCTGAAAAAGTGTCTTGTACCCGTGCTTGTGCCAGCTCATGTGCTGGTCTCCTCCCAATTCAGTGTATCTGGACTCTGTCGTGACATCATTCCAGCTGTTCGAAGACTCATAGTTATCGATGACGAGATCCATAAACTCTAGGAAGCCTTGAATGAAGTCCGTGTCATTCTGAATTGATGGGTACCTACATTTTATGTATTCGTTGATTCTGGAATAAACCATCATTGTCAGACCCGTCGTAATCTTTAGCGTTACTCTCCCAGAAGCTCAAGATATGTTGGTTGCTAATCATCTTAAACTGACATAATATACAGACTATAGTCATATTGTCACTAACCTTTTGGTAATGTACTGGCCAAGGGGTTGAGGTTCTTTTGGGGGGTCATCAATAACTTCCAGTGCGAATCTGGTCAAGTCATTGACGATGTCCTCGTGGTGCGAACTTCCATTTGAGAAGTACACTTTAAAGGTCAAGTCCTGGGATAAGATTGACACATTGTTTTTGATTGCCAGATCGTAGACTGGTGACAACTCGGTGCCATGGATCCTGGAGGAAACGTGAGAATGATGTCGCTTGATGTCGGACCACTGCATCACTGGATTAATTTCCTTCTGATTGTATTCACCACAAGTGGTATCAATTATCGGATAGTATCGTGGTTCGAGTATGGAGTTGCTGAATACTGTTATAGATACTACAATCCACTTTCTGGCTTAGGATGAAGGCAATAGAGAATCATTCAGCCTATTCAAATTCAAATTCAAAATGCTTAATTCAAATAGGCCCCAAAGGAGCACTTATGAAAGTTAAAATAAATGACTCTTAACAACGGGCCTCTGCAACATTTGTCTATCCAAATCACAGACTAAACTAATGCTGTCTTTATCAGAACATAAGAAATGACAAAGACACCAACAGACCCGATCCGTGCTCAAAGTCCAGGAACCTTCCAGAAACCCAACGTGGCCGTTCCAAATTGGTATAGGCCGAGCAAGTAGAAGGGCAAGAAACTCGTCTCCGCATTCTTTTGAAAAAAAATTAGTATTTACAATGATTCTAATGCTAACAACTAACAATTTAAAGTTTAGTAGTCGCCAGGAGGCTCCTGAGCTGTTTGCCTCCATGCATCTTTGTCATCTACATAATCCTTAATTTTATGATACGCTTTTTTAATTAATACTTTTGTTAGTGGGAGAACTACCTCTTCTGCGAGTGTCCGTCTGGGTTGTTACCACCACTTTGCTCGTGAAGTCTGCCGCCAAGCAGTAGTGTGCAAGCATTACTGTGTTCCGGTTTGATGAGCAGAGTATCCAGTGAAATTACTGGGCTTATGAGACTTAATACCTAATGTTTCAGGGTAACGAGTGCACTGCAGTGCCGCGCAGGCCTTTGTGTTTCAAAGTTCTGGGTTGCACTGACATTGTTATGGGCCGGCGTTATGCTTACCATCAGGCAAACTACCAGCTCGTCTCGTTACCAAATAACATAAAAAAAAACCTAGATTGTAATACTCCCATTTGGGACTAGTAACACTCACCATTCAGCCCCAAGCTCAACGTTTCCATCTCCAAACGTCACAGTGGTCACCCTGCCTCCGATATGGTTCTGTGCCTCCAGGGCTAGAACCTTCTTCCCAGCTTTGGCCAGGGTGGTGGCCGCGGTGGTGCCGGCAGCGCCCATGCCGATGACGATTGTATCGTACATTGGATGCATTGGAGAGCTGTAGGAAAAAATTCATATTAGATACCATATAATCATCATCATCATCAGTCGGAAGACGTTCACTGCTAAACATAGGCCTCCCCCATAGAACGCCACTTGGATCGGCTACTTGCCTCTTGCATCCAACGGTTCCCCGCGGTTTTGACAAGATCATCGGGCCATCTAGTGGGGTGCCGTCCTATACTACGTCTTCCGGTTCGTGGTCGCCACTCGAGAACCTTTCTTCCCCATCGGTTATCGGTTCTGCGAGCGATGTGGCCTGCCCATTACCATTTCAACCTGCTAACTTTGAGAGCTATGTCGGTGACTTTCGTTCTCCTGCGGATCTCCTCGTTTCGGATCTTATCACGCAGGGAAACTCCGAGCATAGCCCTCTCCATAACTCGTTGTGCAACTTTGAGCTTGTTGATGAAGCCAACTGTAAGAGACCACGTCTCAGTACCATAAGTCAGCACACACTGGTCGAAAATCTTGGTTTTCAAGCTCTGCGGTATTGTTGACGAAAAGATAGGCCGAAGCTTCCCGAACGCTGCCCAGCCGAGTTGGATTCATCGTACGACCTCTTTGTCGAAGTTGGACCTACCTAACTGGACAGTCTGTGCTAGGTAGACATACTCGTCAACAACTTCGAGAGTATCGTTCCCAACAATTACCGGTTTGGTAATTTTGGTCTTGTCCATGTTCATCTTAAGACCACCCTGTTGGGAAACTCTACTGAAGTCGTTGAGCATAGTACTGAGATCCTCAAGCTATTCCGCCATTATGACTATATCATCGGCAAAACGAAGGTTAGTGATGTACTCGCCATTTATGTTGATGCGTTGATTCGTTGTCTGGGTGTGTCGAGGTAGGTGTGTATACCTGTATGACCTTCAGCGAATACCGTTTGGTTATTCTGAGTATAAGGTACGCTACCCTAGCCGACTATCGACTTTGACGACGTTGTTTACGAGAGACTTGCGGTCGAGAAACCCGACACCACCTTGGGATTGTTGGTCTCCATCCCGGTGGAAGAACAAGTTACCGGAATTTAGGATTACCGTGTCCAGTCCAGTCTTTGGACTTCTGATAATCCCATGACATCCCAGCGTAACTTGTGCATCTCTTCTTCCAATTCGACCATCTTTTCTTCAGTCCTGAGCGTCCGTGTATTGTAGGTAGACCGGGCCAGGGGTCGTTTGTGAGATTGGTAGCCGGATCTCAGCCGGGGATTCTTAGCACCCCCTGCTCTGCCGTTACAGTGGCCGCTACCATGGCCATGGATAGCGGAGCTGCCGGGGACTGGGGGCGGTATGTTCGTGTTTGTCATTTTTCATGGGAAGGATTGCCATAATACACCACGCTTGTCAGGCGTCTTGGTGATCGCAGTAGATAATGATCGTGACCGAAGAGAACGCTGCTGCCCATTCCCTGGATTATTCTACTCTTACGGCACCCACGGGAAGAGAGGGGGAGGTACTATTCTTAAGCCGGTACCCCACGGTACCATATAGATACATAAAACTACTTTTTAGACAAGCAGAATGTAGCTAGCTTATTACAATTGCAGTGCCATTCAGAATTTTGAAACTGAATGGCCTGCACCACACTGCATTGAGCTTGTTACCCTGAGACATTAGGAATTAAATCTCATAAGCCCAGCTATTCCAGTAACTCTCAAATTTGTCTAGGTCCTAGAGGAACAACAACACCCTAGAGTCTAGGTTAATAGTTATTAAAAATAACCTCTTCTAGACAACAAGCAATATTTTCAACACTTGCTGATTTGATTAAAAAAAATAACCTGTTTCTGGTATGAAATGATAATTTGATTCTAACCCAGGTATTTTATAACTTACTTATACCTACACTTTTTCACAAAAACTGTTCTATTGGGAAACCATCTTGGCTTGGCCAACTTACTAAAAGTCTACAAATGAGTAAATTGGTTTAGTTTTAATTAAATTAATTTGTACCCGACTACAGCGAAATAAAAAGGGATATGATTTTGACCGGTACATATTCTTAAGCCTTAAGACCTGCACTGACATCCCGCTTGGGGTGTTTTGTGCATTTCCCCCTGCCAGTATCTACCCAAGCTCTCCCAACTCCTTTACATAGCAGAGTACGGCCCTGGGTTGCTGGCACAGCTGTTCCAGTGATGTCTCTGTTGGTGGTGTACGTTTTTAGGACTCCGATTCAGATTGAGCCTCTTTCAGTGATTTCCTAGATTGCAAGTTGCAATCGCAACTGCGGTATATATGTGGGTATGTATGTTCATCTGTTCCCTCCTAACTTCTAAACTAATTAATATAATTTGGCTAATGAAGTATCGTTGGAAGAGTCTTGATTGCATTGTATTAAGAGAAAAACGGGTCTCTTCGTGCACCAATAAAGTCTTGAGTCTTCTCGTGACCACGATCAATGCAACTTGATTGAAACGTCGAGGTTAGTCAAAATTATATTTTGATTTTATTGGTGCCCGAATAGACCCGTTTTTGTCTTAATACAATGCATTCAATTCGCGAAAGTTTAAAAAGTACTAGAGTCTTGATTGTCTGCTGGTTATGGGCTCAACTCAACATAAAATCCCTAAATAATATTACCATATTATTCTGTAACTACAATGTTTATGAAACATTTTATGCTGTAAAATCTTGTCATCTATTCAATTTATCCACATTGTCACAGGTGTGTTATAACGCTTATTATTTATAATATTTGTGAGTCATTGTAAATTATTACTATGTCATTAACGGTTAATTATTAACCAACGTTTTAGAATTTAGTTCAATTGAATAATTGTAATAATATATTATATAATACTAGGCAACGGTTAGAGACTTCAGGATTTGTTACTCATATGTAAACACGCGACTAAGGCACGTTTAGGAGATAAACACTGTATAGCACAGGTTAATTTTTTGGTGTTATGCATACCTTAATAAAACAGGAAATCAGATAAAACACAAGTTATAACAAATTTTGATGTAATAGAAAATTACGAATTTAGTTTGCGTTATTTAAGAACTTGAATATTAATAAATAAGATAGAGAAAAAGTTAACTTTAACACAGATTATCAGCACAGACACAGGTCAGATACACAGATGACTACTTTTATGCCTAGACTTACAATACCTACTAGTGTAACTACAGAGGAGATAACTAGATAACGTCGAAGATAAACAAAAACAATAGGTCTGATAATGATAACCACAAACTATGAGATACATACATATATGTATTATAGAAATGTATATTATTTTTCTCTATGAAAAGTACTCTTGATACCTTGATACAAATGTCAAATACATATGACGGCGGTCGGCGCTTTTATTATTTTGAAGTGGCAAGGAACGTCGTAGCTGACAGTTGTGAGAGCTGACGGTTCTTGACACTGACACAACCCCGAGTGCTAATCCCTTAGTAGTTTGTGTGCTTATCACAAGTGCTAATGTGCGTCAAGAGCGAATTGTTCGGGTGCCGACTGACATAACAAAACAGCGGCGCAAGATGGATAGTTATTATTTGGTTATTATACTCTTTGGGCGCAAGTACGGAAGTCGGTTGGATAAATTTGTCGAATCGAGAACTCGATAAATTTATTGAATGTTGCGAGTACCGAAGTCGATAACACCCACTTTATCGATTTGAACTGTCAATTTTATCGATCAAAAAGATCCGTACTTACGCCGCAGTCTCGTGAGAGAGGCGAAATAGGCGTGTCAATAACTCAATACAGGAGACAGCTCAAGTGCACAATGCACATGTCCTCAGAACTATGGCCGGAATACCGTCTGGGCCACTGGCTTTGTTCACGTCTAGATTGCGAAGCGTTTTTCGAACCTCCAACTATGTATGTATGTTGTTAATTTTATTGCTGGTTTTCAATTATAGGTAAGTATTTATTTGAAATCGGTTGATGAAAATAATTAGTAGTGACCGACCGATAGTTCGGTTTCGGCCACTTTTGGCTAAGAAATCTAGTTTCGGCCTTAGTTTCAGTTTCGGGTGAAAAATGGCCGAAACTTTCGGCCGCGCCCTAATTCGAGTGTTCGTGAATTATCCTGGTCGTTCGGCCAACTTCACGGCTAACACGAGCTCGCCCACCGCGCGAAATAATTAAAAATATATTTGTTACGTACATACTTTAATGATTGTCTATTTATTTTATTGAACACTCCTTAACTGTCTGTATGCACCTATATGCAAATAAATGTGTACAAAATACACTAGATTTCAGAATAAAATAGACATTTTAGTGTATGTAACTTGTATGTAAGTTTTGGTTTCGGCCGAAACTGAGAGCCTGTCCGAAAGTTCGGTATCGGTTTCGGATGAAAAACCTGTTTCGGTCGGATACTAATAATTAGGTAGGTACCTCATAGATACTCAAAGAGGTACATACTACATAGGTACCCATTATTTCTTCTATTTTTTTAAATACTAGATATTTAACACAATTTTACTACAATACTACTAGTAGGTAGGTACCAACTAGTAGTACATTGGATAGGTACATTTCTGATTTCACTACCTACCTAGGCCAACCCTCATACCCTCTCGTTTTTTTATATTATTTAGAAACGAGACGAGCTTGTCGTTTGCCTGATGGTAAGCATAACGCCGGCCCATAACAATTGCAGTGCCACCTAGAACTTTGCAACACGAAGGCCTGCGCGGCATTGCAGTGCGCTCGTTACCCTGAGACATTAGGTATTAAGGGGCTACTCCAGATATTTCAGGGTTTTTCCACCAAGATGCTGGGTCAACCACATACGTGATCAACTTGAAACTAACATGTATGTTTTATGAGACCTTTATCTCTCTATGATTGAAGACAAAAACACGATTGATACATTTTCATTCGATACATTTTCTTATCAAAAATTATGCTTTTTTCAGTGTAAAATACACTTTTTTACTCAACGGCTTAAATTTTATTTTCAAAATAATTACTCACACCAAGAAAATATATTGTACTATCTACTGACGAAGACAAAATTTACCTAGAAAAATTATTAACCTGTTAATAAAATAAATTAGATTTGAGACTTACGTCATTTAGTTCTGAGTTAAAGTGTGTTCAAACAGTGCACACTAAATTCGACCTTATTACGCTGGCACCTCGCGTTATAATAGTTATCCGAAGCGAGCAGTCCTCAGTATAGCGCCGTGCGCCGATGCGGGTGGACCTGTGATTGTTTTTGTCACAAGCGAGCATGCAACTTTCGATATTACAATAGGGAACAAGGACAATAAGAAATTATATGTTCGCAAAAGAGAGAACCGTTTGGTAGATTGTGCAAGAAAAATGAGAGAAGCAAAGATGTAATTACTCGGAGTTATGGTCTGATTATTTTTCTTGGCATATATACCTACTACCCAGTCATATTCCTGGCAATTTTTATCCGACTTCAAAAAAGGATGAGGTTCACAATTCGTCCGTTTTTCGTATTTGTTTTTTGATGATACTCGATTTCTGTCCTAAAAATTGTCAAACGATAGAGATTCTTTTACTCATGGTAAAATATTTACCCGACTTCAAAAAAGGAGGAGATTGACAATTCGTCCTTTTTCCTATTTTTTTTATGTTACTCGATCTCTCTCGTTATAAAATAGTCAACCGATGGAGATTCTTTTTCTCATGAGTACAATTTTAACCGACTTCAAAAAAGGAGGAGGTTGTCAATTCGTCCTTTTTTCCTATTTTTATGATGTTACTCGATTTCTCCCCTGATAAAATTGTCAATCGATAGAGATTATTTTTCTCATGAGTACAATTTTTACCCGACTGCAAAAAAGGAGGAGGTTCTCAATTCATAGTTTTTCGTATTTTTTTGATGTTTCTCGATTTCTCTCCTAATAAAATAGTCAACCGATAGAGATTCTTTTTCTCATGAGTACAATTTTAACCGACTTCAAAAAAGGAGGAGGTTGTCAATTCGTCCTTTTTTCTATTTTTTTGATGTTACTCGATTTCTCCCCTGATAAAATTGTCAATCGATAGAGATTATTTTTCTCATGAGTACAATTTTTACCCGACTGCAAAAAAGGAGGAGGTTCTCAATACATCGTTTTTCGTATTTTTTTGTTGTTACTCGATTTCTCTCCTAATAAAATTGTCAATCGATAGAGATTCTTTTTCTCATGAGTACAATTTTTACCCGACTGCAAAAAGGAGGAGGTTCTCATTTCATAGTTTTTCGTATTTGTTTGATGTTTCTCGATTTCTCTCGTAATAAAATAGTCAACCGATAGAGATTATCCTCGCTGCTTCGTCCTCGAGATTACCAATAACTATTAATACACATGTAGTTACACCGTACGGTGACGCCAGTTTGCACTGATAGTTGAGAATATTACAATTATTATTATTTTTATTTGGGTACTTTATTTTCCTCCTTACTCCAACTAGATAAAACTTCATTCACAGTGCAGTGCTCCGCCAGTTAGTACATTTTTCAGCATTAGTCAGTTTTCCAGGTAAAAAATGGGTAAACGGAAACACTCGAAAGACGATAATTACGAGTACATTGCAAAAAAGTTAAAAAAAAACTGGAAAGAAAACTTAAACGTAGCCGTAAGAAGCGGCATGTCTCCTCGTCTTCTACAAGTTCTGGACCTAATGTCGACGACACAATGTTGGCAGACAAAGAAGGTTAGTTCTCCATGATTTGATACAAAGAATGTCCCTTCAGACAGTTACATGATAAGTCAGTGATATGATTAGACGATCCTCGTAGGATTATCATTTCGCTGACAATACGGTAACAAGGTCAATCGAGGAAGGGTGGCCTACACTTTACTGGAATAAAATTAGTATTAGTAGGCAGTTACATGATAAGCCAGTGTTATTGTGTTATCACTTCACATCATTGGCAATACGGTAACAGAATTTAATTATGTATGTATACAGTTAGGTGATATAATCACGTTAACTAATAGCATACCAAATTATCGGCGTAACAGCCTAAGCTCGCACCGCGCATCCAGCGCGTAGGCGCTGCACCGTCCTGGCGGCGGCAATGTAGCTAGTTATTTTTTAACTTTAAAAATACAGCTACTTACAGTATCATAGGTTATCTACCTATCTTTTTATCCAATTCTAAGAACAGATTGCTTGAGATCGGCTCCATATTTATCTATGGCTTTAGGTGTCATAGAAATAATTTTGTATACCTTTATGGCTTATAATTCGATATCTACCTACATATAATACACATTGCAGCGGTTATTTCGTATAACTCAAAATTTCAGACGACTCCACGGTCGAAATTGATCCTCTTGTGAATGAAGAAGTGGAAATTTTCGAGTCTGCGCCTACAGTTATAAATACTGACCCCGTCCCTTCAACAAGTGCCGAGCCCACGCCGTCTACGAGCGCTTGTGTGCCGGCTGTGCCGGCCCCGTTTATCGAACCGGAGGAGGAATTGGCTGTAGAACCAGACGCTGACAATGGTATTTTCGAGTTACTAGGTGATGACCCGTCTATAACTACGTCGTATGGTAAAGAAATTAATCCCGATCTCGCAGTACGGCTTCAACACTTTGTGACGACAGGCCTATCAAAAGAACTTCGCAAAGACCTGCAGGGTAAATACTTACCGCCCAGCAACTGTACTCTTATTGATGCTCCGCTTCTCAACCCGGAGATTAAAACAGCTGTATCGGATATTGTACTTAAAAGGGCTTACACCAAAAGTTTTGAAAGATGTAAATTTTAAATCTATTAAATGACCCAGACAATTACTACAGATATATGTATTTACCAACCACACTGCAACCCGATTTTGACTGGTTCTCTCGGGCTTTAGATAAACCTGTTAATAGCATTAAATATGATGAATACTCGTTGGAAATTTTCAGTGATGCTTCAACTACTGGGTGGGGCGCCGCGTGTGGTAGGAAAACTGCAAGCGGTGCTTGGACTGAGTTAGAACGTGCAAAACATATTAATTATTTAGAAATACGAGCAGCATTCCTTGCTCTTAAAGTCTTTGCCAAGGACTTATCTGATTGTCAAATTTTGCTTCGGATTGACAATACTACCGCCATTTCGTACATAAACCGTATGGGTGGCGTACAATTTCCACATCTTACGCAAGTTACACGAGACTTATGGCAGTGGTGTGAATTAAGGCGCATAATAGTTTTCGCTTATTACATAAGTTTGGCAGAGAATTCGATTGCAGATGCAGAGTCTAGACGAATTCACCCAGATGTTGATGAGTGGGAACTTGCTAGCTTTGCTTTTAATAAAATTGTCAATGAACTTGGAACACCTAAAATTGATATATTTGCTACTAGACTTAATAAAAAGTGCAGCAAATACATCTCATGGAATAGGGATCCCGACGCGTTCGCTACAAATGCTTTTACTGTATCTTGGTCGCAATTTTTTTTTATGCTTTCCCACCTTTCACGATGATACTTAAAAGTCTACGTAAAATTAAGAAAGAAAAAGCTGTTGGTATTGTTGTAGTTCCTTGGTGGCCTACGTAGCCGTGGTTCCCTTTATATAAGAAATTTCTAGTTTCAAAATTAATTTATTTTCACCCTAGTGTTAGTCTTATATTGTCTCATTCCAGCAATCGTCAAGTGCACCACCGGCTTACACTGGTTGCCGGAGTCTTATCAGGGCGTCCATTCTAAGGAGACAAATTCCTCAATCGTCTGTGCACGTAATAATAGCGTCTCTATCTGATAACTCAATCAGACAGTATGACACGTGCTTAAAAAAGTGGTTTGACTTTTGTAAAGTTAATAATTACGACATTCTTGATACGTCTATTTCTAATGTGATAGCCTTTCTTACGCAACTTTTTGATTCAGGAGCTCAATACGGTACACTGAATACTTGTAGATCAGCATTATCATTAATTCTTGGCCCTCAAATTGGCTCTGATGATAGCATCAAACGGTTCTTTAAAGGAGTATTTCGATTACGAACCCCCTTAGCAAAATATAATTTAACATGGGATACATCATTAGTACTGAATCATATGATTAACTGGTATCCCAACGAATCAATAAGTCTAGAAAATCTTTCTAAAAAATTAATAACCCTTTTTGCTCTGGTCACAGCACATCGAATGCAGACGTTCTCTAAAATTGATATTAATAATATTGAACGTTTCTCTGATCACATAATAATTAAAATGCCTGATCTCATTAAGACATCCCGTATTGGCTCATCACAACCTATTTTATCGTTACCTCTTTTTCGCGAGAAACCCGAAATATGTCCAGTCGAAACTTTGCAAGCATACCTTAATGCGACTGAGTCCTTACGAAAAAATCATAGTAGCCTCTTCGTGAGTCTAAAACGACCACACCATAAAGTAACCTCGCAAACTTTGAGTAGGTGGGTTAAAAAACCCTTGATGAATGTGGTATAGATGTGTCAACTTTTACAGCACATTCTTAAAGACATGCAGTTACATCTAAGGCTAAAAAATTAGGTATTAATCTTGATTTGATTAGGAAGACCGCTGGCTGGAGCGGTAGTTCCAATACATTTGGAAAATTCTATAATAAGACTATTGTGTCTGAAGGTGATATGTCTTTTGCAAGAACAATTATATCAGAAGTATTACAAGAACACTAGTTCAATATTATGATTTTGGCATATATATTTTAAGTTTCATCATTATTAATAATTACTATTAGCAGGTAGTCTCTACCAATAACATAATTATTTGGGGTAAATCTCAACAAATGTTATAATAATTGATCTATTGTGTCAATAAAACCAGATTTTTCACAAAGTTAACGGATCTTATATATTTCTCTCAAAATCTACATTTGTATTAATAGTTATTGGTAATCTCGAGGACGAAACAGCGAGGATAATTAATGATTAAACGAACTTACCTGTAAGTGAAGTTCTATCGTAATTATCCGAGCTGTTTCGTCTGAAGAGATTACCAACCCTCCCAACCCTAATAACCCAGTGTCAAAAATCTCAAAACTCTGAACTAAATGACGTTTTATCTAGTTGGTGTAAGGACAAAAATAAAGCACCCACATAAAAAAAAAATTATTCTCAACTATCAGTGCAAACTGGCGTCACCGTACGGTGTAACTACATGTGTATTAATAGTTATTGGTAATCTCTTCGGACGAAACAGCTCGAATAATTACGATAGAACTTCACTTACAGGTAAGTTCGTTTAATCATTAATTCTTTTTCTCATGAGTACAATTTTAACCGACTTCAAAAAAGGAGGAGGTTGTCAATTCGTCCTTTTTGATATTACAAACAGACACTTCAATTTTATTTATTTGTATAGAGTACCATCAGTAAGTGTGGGAAAATGGGGGATGTTTCATATATCACGATATTTTCGTCGAAGTCGGTTCCCGCTTTTCAATTTTTATTGATTTGATTTACCTAATTATTTTCTCCATCATTTAAAACGGTGGAATATATGCGTTAGCGTAAACCATCAAACATTGCATTATTATTGAAATTAAAAAATAATATATACTATAATAATAAAGTATTCAAGGGTAAGGAAACTCTATTATGACATCTACGTTCCAGCGCGCAACCGAGAACGGCTCACGCTATAACGGCTCGGGCCGCGGCGATCTAGCAGTGGTCTATCGCCGCGTAATATTAGCGGGGTGTGAGCTCCGGCGCGGCAGTGCTTGTTGCGCGTTGCGGGGTGTGGAGGCGGAGCAAACGTGGGAAAATTATATTGAGAGCCTCGTCTTAAGTCTCATAAGCCCAGTAATTTCACTGGATACTCTGCTCATCAAACCGGAACACAGTAATATTTGCACACTATTGCTTGAGTACCTACGATGCACTTTGAAAATAAAGAATTATTTAACTAGTTTATACAAATTATATTTTGCGGATAAAACGTTAATTTGAATGAGTTTGTAGTCGAAGTATTTTGAAGATTTCTATAAAAATTAAGGAAATTAAGGAATTGAAACTATAAATTACTCACTTTATATAATCTTATTTAAGGATATTCCGTTTAAAAAAAACTTTGTTCAAGCTCTAGTGATTGCAACTTGAATTTTGAACTAGCGTTATATTCTCTTGTTTTAAACAACAAAGTTATTTTGACAATTTCTAACAGACAAAACTCACCCTTCCGTAACGCCCAGCAAAATTGCACAAAATATTACACTGTTTGTCCCCATAGTCCACATCCTGCCGCTCACAGAATCACCACAACTGAGTCTAGCCGTTCAACTCTGCCTTATATCTTTGTTTTTATTACAGCACTGATCGTTTATATAATAAACGTACCTACCTACATGAGAAATAAATGGTTGATCACAATAATTAACAGGCGAGGCGCGGAGGCGTGAATAAAAGATAGTACTGTATTACCTACTCAAGTGATATAATTTATTATACCTACTCTAATAGTAAAACGGATAAAGTGCGTGTCGCTCAGCATACGTGTAGAGTTCTGTAGTATCTCCTTGGTCCCAATTCTACTAAACAAACTGTTTAAACACGACATTGGTTTCGTCGCAGTGATCACTTAAGTATTCCACTCACTCATCAAACATCTTTGTCAGGGTGTATCAAGCCCGTGTATCAAGAATATTCAGAGTTGATCTGTAAATCATCTGCATAGAGGTGATAGAAAGAAGTAAGTTCACGTGAAATGGAATTTATGAACGTGGCAAAACGTAGAGGAGATACAACGCCGCCCTGCGGAACATCAGACGAGGTGTTGAACCATGAAGAAGAGGTGTCTATGATTGGGACAATCATGTTTTGACTTATATTGTCGCCCTTACTGCATTTGATGAAATGGAGAGGATGCTCTAACACCACATGCAGAATGACTAATAACAAACGGAGGAGAATTGAGAGCTGGAATGAATGAAACGAAAACAACCATTAGCTTTCTTATTCTACCAGACAGTACCTGCAAGTGATGAGGCTAGTTAAGCTGGTCGTCTAAAAACTCCTATACATTTCAGCGAAGACACTTTCCAACGAGGAGCAAACACAATGAGTAGAATCATAACATTTGTGGGCGCGTATTTGGATGTTATTTAATATAGATAGTACTATGTTCGACTCTCATCACTGAAAATGTCAAGAATTTAGTCTTCACAACGTTAAGAGTCAAAAGACTCGAGTTCAGATGCAGCATGACTATTCTTAGGTCGTTCTCTGCCAATTTAATGACTTCACTCCCAATTCTGTCCATGGAACAAAAGAGCAGTCGTCTGCATATGAAAGAACTTGACCCATTGGTAAATTGAGGTCACAGATTTGGTTTTATAAACCAGGAATAAGCTCGGGCCAACGATGCTATCCTGTGGCACTCCGAATGTGACTGTTTCATCGCTGCTAAATACTTATCAATCTTAACTCGTTGTTTTCGGCAGGAGAGATAACTCGAGAAAAGTTGAAGTGCGCAACCACGAATACCCAAGTGTTCCAGTCTGTACAAAAGAATGGGAATGGAGACCGTGTTAAAGGCTTTGGATAGGTCCAAAAAGATTCCGATACATTTGAAGCCATTATCTAATTAATTGACCACGTGTTCCGTAAGACTAGACACGGCCCCCTCCGTTGATTTACTTTTGAATAAAGCCAAATTGATTGTGAGACAAAAGATCATATTTTTGTAAGAAATTCGTAGCCCTTGTATTCATTAAGAATATCTTCTAGAGTGTCGGTAGGGCGGAAATTGCACGGTAATTATTTGGTTTTGTGGAGCAAATAACATTAAAAGACGTTAAGAACCTATTTCCTGTATATTTCGGTGCTACAGTGAGCAATAAATAGCAGCATTTGCGAAACTACAGCCTAGTTCCGCTATCATGCAGTTTGCGTCATTAAAATTTGGTTCGTATACTTTGCACCTAACTATTTTTAATGTACCTTCATTTTGTGAACATTTTTGTAAAATCATAGTTGTAGTAGGATAGTGGTGGATGGTTGATCACTTTTTTAACCCAGCATTCTGTTAAGACGAGTCTAAGCGTGACTTTTGATGACGTATATCAAAATTGTGCAGAGTTTTGACATACCTATGTAAGCATAAGTCCAAGCTTAGATTCGTCTCTGAATCTTAGCCTAAGACATTAAAGTCTAGTTGCATTCTACTAAGAAGTGCTTCTAATTGTTTCATATTAGTCATTACCTTCTAATATTAATTTTGATGAAATGTACCTACCTACCCATGGCTCTAATAATACGTGATTCAGTGCTTAGTTACAAACTGTAACACTTCTAATCTTCCCTTCACCTTTAAGGCCATGGCTTTATAACCTTGTGAAGTAATGTACTGATAAACTTAACATTATACAATAATAACAAAACAAGATATAGCTATGAGTATGTACCTAAAATATATTTAATAACGTACACTACCGAACGTTTGAAGTACCAGGCTATCATAGAATCTATAAATTAAAATTGAAGTATCTCTTTGTAATGCTCGTGAAGTCTGCCGCCAAGCAGTAGTGTGCAAGCATTACTGTGTTCCGGTTTGATGAGCAGAGTATCCAGTGAAATTACTGGACTTATGAGACTTAATACCTAATGTCTCAGGGTAACGAGCGCACTGTAGTGCCGCGCAGGCCTTTGTGTTTCAAAGTTCTGGGTGGCACTGCAATTGTTATGGGCCGGCGTTATGCTTACCATCAGGCAAACGACCAGCTCGTCTCGTTACCAAATAAGATAAAAAAAAAAATATTTCAAAATAACAGCTTTTTACCAAATGCATATGAAAATATATACGGTAATAACACAATTTTTAAAACATTTTTGTCTTTCTGTTTGTTCCGGGTAATATGCAAAACGGCTGGACCGACTGACGAGACTTTTAACTGGCCGATAGCTGATGTTATAAGGAGTAACTTAGGCTACTTTTATTTTTGAAAGAATTAGGGTTTCCGCGCAAATAAATAAAACCAATGAAATCAAATATATCCGCGCGGGTGCAACCGCGGGCAGAAGCCAGTATACTATAAATTTATTTCAATTAACTCGGAAACGGCTCTATTTAATTTGGATGAAATTTTGTGAAAAGAAGTCTCTCCAAAAACAACAAGCGGAGCTCGGTCACCCAAGCATTTAGTAGTTTATTTCTGAGACAAATTATAATGCAGTGACCAAAATCATTACAGCTACTTTAACTTATTAATAATACCTTAATGTTAATATTAATATTAATGAAACCATGTTGATACTATTGACTTGTAGAAGTCGACCCCACATCGGAAGTGCAGATAAACAAAACAGAATTTTTTTCAAAACATCACTCCATAATGTTTTCAGAGTTTATGTATGTATACGAGTTTCTTTATTCCACCATTACTATCTAATACCTGAACAGATTTGGATGTATGGGGTATCGTTAGAATCTTCTCAAGTAAAATTTGTTTCCATACAATAACATCTCAATGTTGTTTATTTCTACTCAAGTTTTATATCATTTCAATATTAACAAAACTTATGATTAATTACTTTTAAATTATAATAATTGTATCTATATTTACATTCAATTATTGTTACTATTTACACATAAAGTATTATTTTAAAGTGACATTTATTTATATAAACCAGTGTCTAATCTCCAAAATACATGTTCAAGTATTACAGCGATTCAAGTACTTATGAATTATATTGCTGCTTGCTGTATATTATATTGCTGGTTGCTGTATAATCGTGTTTCCATAGAGACTGGGGGTCTAACGGACCCCACATTTCAAACTAACAATAAAAATCTTTCTGAGTTAACACGGACTGTGGTAAGGGGCGTCTATTAATTACGTGAGGTGATTTTGACTATTTTTGGACCTCTCTCCCCCCTTGGTGAGATGTCGTGAGATTTGGCTCGACCCCCTCCGCCTACCCCACTAATCTCACGTAATATTTTTCAAGAGCAGTACTCGTCGGGTCGCCTGTTTCTTTGGTCGGTGGCGGCAAAACAATACTGCTACTGTGCTAATTTGCGTCGTTTACTTAGCCACAGTCAATTTTTTATTACAATTTAGCCATATTTTGTTGCGTTTTTAGTGAAGAAACAAAATATTTTACTTAATTAAGCCCCTTTTCTCGCAGTTCTAAACTGGTTGTTGCGGAAAAAAATAATTACGTGATATTTGCTGAGAAACCCACGTCAGATCAGGTGAGATTCGGCTCGACCCCCTCCCCCCTAAATACTTCCCGTAATTAATGGACGCTCCCTAAGTACTGCTGTATCAAGAAAGCGGTTGCCACTTAATAGCCATCATCTTCCTATTATTCTCTTGCAAGATGAGGCTGCAGTGGCGAGCTGTGCTGGTCACAGTTGAAGATTGTAGTGTTATAAAAAAAATGATTATCTATACTGGGGGTCTAAAGAACCCCACATATCAAACTAATAAAAACTTTCTGAGTTATTACAGGGGACCGATTTTTGAATTTCAGGAGTGATTTTGAAATCACTAATTTGCAAAAGTCGTATTTTTGAAAGTCATACCCTGTATACCAACATGCAATTATTTCTTAGCTTTGGATCATAGATAAACTTATGATTGTGTTCTATTCAAATATATTTTTGAGTGGAAATTATTTTTAAGTTAAAATTGGCACTAATGACCTATGATATCGTTTACGAGTCAGTCATTCGTAAACAATATCATAGGTATGATAATTTTAGTCACCAGCTGAGATTAAAAAATACGACATTTTGTAAATCGGTGACTATCGGTCATATCGCTGATATTTACACTCGGTGACATTCAAAAATGGCACCCCAGACAGATCCTTACAGAACTTTTCTATCAAGAAGGCGGTTGCCATGTTACAGTTGTCATCTTCCTGTTAATCTCTTGAAGAATGAGGCTGCAGCGGGCAAGCTGCGCTGGCCTCAGTTGAGGAGTGGGGTCCCTTGTGTTCCGATCCGAACTGGAAGCCCTAGGGGCGCGCTGAGCGCGGCGGAGCGCCCTGCGACGGCGCGCGCGCGCTGTGGCTGAAATAGACAATGTTGGATAGATAATAAACTGTACAATAGGGATGTTGCATGAAACACAAAATACATAATTACTGTCGTTATACAGGTTTAAGAACATCACATAACACAATAAAAATTAAATTTAAAGAATATATATAATTTCCACAGAGGTACTAAGTATCTGCATCTAAAAGTTTCTCAAATCCAATGATTTTTTTTATCATCCGATATGATAACATCAGATTCTTTATATTTTAATAAATGAAAAAATGTATGACAACTATGTACTTAAACGCAGTTTTTACGGCCAAAATCAACAAAATGCCGGATTTAGTAGTTTTACAGCCCACGTTTAACAAATGACGTCAGATGTTCTGTCCAATTTGTATGGGGCGTTTTAGCGCTCACACACACACGACTCTGGCTCTCATTTTTGAAGTTTATAGCGTTCGATTTCCAGTTTTTTTGATATAAACATTTGATTCTCATGAAAAAACGGGCTTGATTGAGTTCATAAAAAAAATGTAGTCAACATCCCTATTTTGTGGCTAACTGGCTACTCAATGATATGCTTGCTCAACAACCAAATGATGTTTTACACAAAGTGTGTTCAAACATAGGTTAACTTACCAGTTTCCTTTTCCTTCCCCTTGTAATCTTCATCAAGTGATCTGGACAGAGATCTTTTCTTTGGTGACTGTAATAAGAAAGTATTAACAGTCAAGAATTTTTTTTTAATCTTAAATTGGCTTACGTTTGACCACGATCTCTGATGTTACTGTCAGTCGGCTGGCGCCGCAGCTTCTTCGACTCCAGCGGCGCAAATATGCTAACCTCTGGAGCGGCTACATATTTGAGCCGTTTGGTGTTGAAACATTGGGTCCGTGGGGGCCGGGAGCGCATATTTTCAAACTTTTGTCAGTTTTTGATTGATGCAACGTGTAACCAAAATGCTGTTTACTTATTTGGCTCAACGGAACAGCATTGCGGTTCAACGAGGCAATCCCGCCAGCATGATGGGTACACTTCCAACTGGTAAAGCGGCGCGAGTACGGATCTTTGTGGGTTTTATCGATTTTAACTGTCAATTTTATCGAATTTTATTTATCGTAAAGATCCGTACTCGCGCCGCTGGTCTAGAACACTTGGATTATCTATAGGCCAGGCCTACTTTGGCTTGTAGATTAGGTAACTAACTGTATTTGTAGCTAGGTTGGAAGTAGTGTTTATTTATGTATTTAGCTAGTTAAGAAAATATTATGTGAAATAAAAACAATTACTACTAATTTACTGCATTAGTATACATTAGGGTGTCCCTTATATTTCAAGTTCGATTTTTTTTTACGCATACCCTCTAAAAAGTTTCGAAATAACCCAAAATAGGCTAGAAAAAAATATTAGCCCATTTAAAGAACGGTAACCCGTGCCGACTTGCGATTTTAACTTTTCATACAAATTGCGCCGGTACTGCACTGCGGCCTGTAACTGCGTGTTTCATTTGTTATTTTATACGTGATTTTTTAGATTATTAGTACGCTGTTTTTATTGCAAAGATGTCGGTTGAATTACGGAGTGATAACCAAAATATTTTACTTCTAAAGGTGGTAAATTTCCTTTTATAGGTTAGGCAGCCTAACCATGAAATAGGCCAATTTTGCAAAAATACCATCTATTCAACAAATTCGACAAGTTTTCGCAGTCTTATTTTACAATTTTTTTTATTATACCATTGAGTATCTTGACGAGCTGGTCGTTTGCCTGATAGTAAGCATAACGCCAGCACATAACAATTGCAATGCTACCTAGAACTTTTAAACACAAAGGCCTGCGCAAAAGTGCATAAGTCCATAGGCGCGCTTGTTGGTCGGTAACCGGAGATATTAGGTATAAGCCCAGTAATTATACTGTAATATTCGCGAAATCAAACTGACAGTCAGTGAAAGTGCTAATCTTGTGATTAGCGAGTGAATAATATTTTGGAAATTAATAAGAATTGCCATAAAGGCATTTGTAACTGAGTGAAGAAACTTGTTGATTTATATCATGTTAGGAGAGAACTGCAGAAAAATTGTTAAGTCAATTATAGTAACCGTAAAATTAATTTTGAAAGATACCTTGATAACTTATTTAATGTAGCACATGCTGATGCCTCTGGAGTAATAAAAATAGAGGAAGACAAAGTATTTATAAATGAACTTAGAGAGAGAAAGATAGGTCAACCGGGATTCTTAGCTGGTGTAGACAAAAAGTTGGCAGACAAAGAAAGAGGTAGACTAAGAGGAAAGAAAACTAAGACAATGAGAGTTATTGTCTGTTGCATCGACTTCTACTTGGAACTAACTACGTACTACGTAACTTGGAACATCCACAACATTCAGACCAAAAACAGATTCTGAAGTCAGTTTGCTAGAGATTTCCTGTCCTGAAACAAGTTTGTAAAGAGGTAGAAAGAATTTGATAACACCTAAACTTGTCGCAGCTTTGAGATCGATGCCAGCTCGATCGATGGCAGATTGAATCCAGCTAACCAGAAGAGACTGTTTACATTCTCCATGCGGTCACAGACGCGCTCGGTCTGAGCAGCGATGATTTCCCTATTAACAAATCCTCGATTCAGCGCATTCGTACTCAGACAAGAAAATCCAGGGCAGAAGCAATAAAACTTGACTTTCAGAACAATTTACCTGATGTAGTCACAGTGCGGTGCGGATGCACTGACTGATTTTGTATCTGAGAAGAGCAAACAGTGCTCGACAGCAAATCAATGACAGTTTTCTTCAGGAAGACGTGTCTTCATGCGAAGATAATGTTGCTTTTCTGGGAGCTAAAAGACGAATAAATGTTTCTTTTCTGGGAGCTATAACAAGAATAACTCTTGAAGGTTGTAAATGACACTGCCGAAAGGGATGTCAAATTATTCTACCATTTTCATGGACTCATCACGTCATCACGTTTGAAGAAGAGCAAAAACAATTCCGGTTGCGCTGCGCCTAGAAATTTGTATCCGAAGCATACCTCCAAGAGAAGTTATTGTTGTTATTTTAATAAAAAAAAGTTATTTATTGTTGTTATTTAAATAAAGATAAGTCTCTCTAATTTCGTTTTGTCCTTTATTCACTTCATCTATTGCATTTTTAGTAATTTTGTAGGATCAACCAAATATTAGGGCAAAACATGATTTTTGATAAACTTTGCGGCTCGGTCGGCACGGGTTGCAATCATCGTAGAGAGATAAAATTTCACATTTAACTATGTTTTTACATTTATAAAAAATATAGAGGGTATGCGTTTCAAAATTCGAAAAAAATTTTTTTTTTGTCATATAAGGGACACCCTAGTATACATTATATTATTTTTTATAGTGGAATAATAAAAGTTTCTGTTTAAGCTAGCAATTTTCTTGACCAATGTATTTTCTTCCAAAATTTATGAAAACAACTGACAATATCTTCATAAATAAGGGATAGTCAGTGATTGAGATTTCCTATGAAATGTATGGGTACATGTTTTTGGAATTTCTGACATTTCTGATACTCAAACCTCAGTTGGCCCAAGTCTTTTGATCCCCATAAGAAACAGGATTAATTGGCATCAAAGAGTCTTTGCATTAATTGCACATTTTAATGAAAAAAAACTGAATCCAGATCAAGATGTCGTAAAAAGAGCCTATTTTCTAAAAAATTTTTTCCTGCAGCTACAACGGTTTATGCGTCTACTACTGGCCGTTACTGCCCCGTCTAAAATAATATACACCAGTACTTCATTTACCCGTCTCTTAATCTGCTTCTGATAATGCTGCGCATCGTAGAACTGTGGCTGTGAGCGCCGCACTCTCCCAGTCCGTCTCTTGATGTCCTCTACTGCTGGCAAAGTGTCCGCAGCACGGCGAGATGCAAAGAATGTGTGTCCACATTTACAGGATTTAGATGCTACTGCTACCTGGAATAACACCATAATGTGATACTGTATTAACCCAATAGCATGCTTTCACTGACAAACAAACCAAATATCAATCTTCAATTACAGATGATTGGCTAACATTTGTTAGTGGTAGGAGTAACTCTTCTGCGAGTGTCCGTCTGGGTTGTTACCACCGCTTTGCTCGTAAAGTCTGCCACCAAGCAGGAATGTGCAAACTCTACTGTGTTCCGGTTTGATAAGCAGAGTAGCCAGTGAAGTTACCAGTAACTTCTCTAACGTAACGTAAGTCTCACAAGCCCATGCTTGTGAGACTTAATACCTAATGTCTCAGGGTAACGAGTGCACTGCAGTGCCGCGCAGGTCTTTGTGTTTCAAAGTTCTGAGTGGCACTGCAATTGTTATGAGCCGGCGTTAAGCTTACCATCAGGCAAGCAACCAGTTCACCTCGCCACCAAAAAAACATAGAAAAGAATCTTGCTCTGTTCCCATTTAATTTTGAGTTGGTGCAGTGTTTTTCTTCCACTCTCCCTTGTCAGATGTCAGCATTTCATTCACTTCCGATTCATTCATATGATCTACCTTTACACAATCCATCCACATTTTCTTTGGTCTGCCCTTCTATCCCTCAACATTCATTTTCATTGCTCTTTTAGTAAACATGTGTTTCATCCCTTCTCATAACATGCCCATACCAGGTCAAACCATTCCCTATCAGTTTGTCGCTGGTACTACTTTCAGACTCCCTCAATTATACAAATTCCTTACTTTATCCTTTCATAAACACTCCACACATGCATCTCAACATTTTTCAACTAATGAGTTGAAAATCTGGTTCCAAGCAGTGTGATCAGAACCAATATTATTCTAAGTGTTCTCATCATCTTTGTTGGCAAAAGACAGTTTCATGCTTTCATGTCCATAAATGGGGTAAGCAAAAGCATCCCATGTAATCAAAGCTTTTGGAAATTGGAATGCTAAAAAGGTCAGAATGATAATTGATCCTGCCTGCCAATTTGCTGTGGTTTCGAATGCTAAAATGATTGAACTTGAAGGAAAATGTTGTGGTGCCACTTTGGCGTTGAAATTTTTGTCTAGTGGTTGCCTAGATGGCTACTGTGCCGAGCGATGTGTGTCTGTATCGGTTAGAGTACAGACTAAAGGACAAAGGTACTTTTCTGTGGCCTGATGAACTTTTATCTTAAATAACTAACCTGCATTTCACATTTTGGACAGCTCTTGGCGATCATTTTATTTTTGCCCATTGTCGTTTAGTTTCTTAATAAATATGGATAACGAATAGTAATTCTGTGCTTGGGGTTGAGATTAATAATAATCTGGAAGAAATTAACAAAACATAATCAATATTTTCAGCAACACTATTACGTTACGAATTACGATCCACAAATTATATTTACGATCTGTATTTTTGTAAATTGTAATGTCAAAATAACAGCTGAAAAAAAACGATGACAATGACAATTAGACATTGAAAGAATAAGGAGACGGCTCCATAGTAGGTAGTTTTGTGGACGGCTCATTGTCAACGACTTTTTTTTCTTGTAGGTAAATAACATTAGTTTCTTTCAATGAATATAGGTAGATGTTTTTTTTTGTTTTGTACATACAAATTCAAGATTTTTCAAATATTTGAAAACTGTAGGTACTATATAATCTGCAGGTACTATTACTAAAGTATAAGCTGTAGATGCAAGTGTGTTTATTGGTTTGTCCTACGTACTGTATTATTTCCTCTGTGGGTATCGTATCCCTTAGTAGTTTGTGGTGGGTTTGTCCTTCGCCTTCGGTCACGCAGCAATAGATGCTGCCAGTATCCCAATTTGTGCAGTATCCCTTAGTAGTTTGTGGATGCTGCGTGACCGAAGGACAAACCCATCACAAACTAGAGCTGTAAGAAACCGTATGTATTCGTTACTGAGTAACGAGTACATCGCCAGATTCGAAGTACCGAATCGTTACTTACAAATTCAATTCGTTACTTCGGTATGTTTCGTATCATGTCAGCTTGATTCGTTATCCGTACGAATACAACGCACGATGCGTGAACTGAAACGGTTTGTCCAGCGATCGAATGAATGCGAGTGAGAAATAGCATCGTGGCTTCGTATTGTTCATATTTTTATCCAACTTCAAAATATGGAGCAGAAGGGTCCTCAATTCACCGGTATTTTTTTTGTGGAGATGTTACTCTTTATCTCCGCCATTTATCGACCGATTCGACTGATTTTCAAATTTTTTTATTTCATTATTTTACTAAGGATTTTTTATGGTGTTACTTTGTGCCAATAATGTCATTAACTATATCTAAGCAAGACGAGAATAGTTCATACGTTAGACAATACGTATGTACCTACATTTATATATTAGTCATTTTACGAAGTCAGGTAATCGTAAGTTCGATACTCGATTGTATCAAAAGTAACGAGAAAAGTAACGATACGAAAGTAACGAGTACTGATGATTTCAATACCGAATACATACGAGTACTCGATTTCTCGTTACTTTTACAACTCTATCACAAACTATTAAGGGAATAAGGGATACTACACATGATCCCTATGGGAAACATGGTACACGCACATAGCTAGCTACATATATATTAATCTGTGCACGCACAGCGTTTGCTACGACGCATCACGCGGCGCGGCGTTATGCTTATCATCAGGCAAACAACCAGCTCGTCTAGTCTCGTTATCAAAAAGTTATAGCTGTGATTGAAACCAGCTGCCTCGTGGCGTGTCACTATTCCTTTAAAGTACGGTCGTATTCTCACATCTTTATGGTATTAGGCATACATGTATAGATTTCGATCAGTATTTTTTACCAACACTTGCCAGTTACCTATTGGTACTTGGAAAGTTTGAAACGTGTTTAAAAACACAGTGTGTACTATTATTTCTTGTATTTATTGTGTATGTACTTTTATTCAATTTTTGCTAATCCAAAATACAAATTAAGATTGTACTTTGTAGTCAAATACATGCCACATATAAATAAAACCACCAATAATAATTTAGATATGTACAAGAAATAAAATATATTTACCAAACTTCCACGATTAACAGAACTTATAAAATTTATTTAGATAAGTAGATACCTACATAATAATAATTGTGATGTAAGTATATTATAGTGAAAAATAAAGACCCTCACATAATCACACAATAAAAATAAGTAAATAAATTAAGAAGTAGAAATCACAGCACAATATAACAAAAATACAATTTTAATAACCACAAACGTAAAATGTGAAAATTGAAATTAATTGAAACTTTAATAATTTCGACTTAATTATAATTTCTTAATTTAATGGGCTATGAATAAATATAACTAGGATGGGCGTACCCACAGATTTAGGAACAAGGGGGAGGAGACCTAAATCTGTGGGCGTACCCATAGTTAATCAGCAACCAATCCAGTCTATGTCCGCTTTCGTAAGACTGCGATAAGTGTCATAAACAAATAAGTACTAATACTAGTACTTACACATAAGTAATACTTTTGTCTAAAAAGTAACATGATTTATGCTTTTTATATGCAGGCATTTTAAAGTTTATATTGTTAGAATCAGAAATGGAATTTGCTTAAGAAAAAACAAGTTAGAACAAGAATTCCGTTTATTACACGAATTAAATCAAACATTTAAACCAAGGAAAAGTACTCACAGTTCACATAATTCAAATAACGATTGCACACTTGTAAAACCAACACTAATCACGATAAAATGACTCACGTGACCTTTATAACGATCGACAGGGATTCTAGCAGCCGTCCGTTCGCTTCGAGCGCAGAAAGATAAGTGACCGTCCTTATCGAGGCGTTCGGCTTTTATAGATGACGGTAGGTCCGTTGTGATGAAAAAGAGACGTCCCTAACACGGCCTCTCCTGACACGGCGGCGTCCTCGCAGCCAACTCGAAGACCGACGGAGCAGCACCGGCAGCAACATCCTCTTCACAGGGCACCGCGACGTCGCTGGCACGGCGCGGCGTGACATCTCCACGACGCGAAGGGGGCGCCGTGACGTCACCGCGACATGACGTTGATGCTTCAGCACTGTCTTGGTCTAGACAATGTTTCATGCTCCTCTTTCACTTAAACAAACACACCCGATAGGTTGATTCCATGAAACGCTAGGACATAATCTTAACTTTTCATAGATTTTTGCACATACTTCATCACTTGCACAGGTCCTCACATCAATCATTCATCTTCACACATCATGTAGGGCAAACATCCCGCAGTCTGTCTGCCATAGGAGCGTCCCGCAGTCCGTCCTCCCTTGAGGCTGGCAACCCGACGTGGAACGTCCCGCAGTCCGTCCACCACTCACTTCGTAGAGCGTCCCGCAGTTCGTCTACTAAATGACATTCATCATCACACATCATGTAGGGCAAACATCCCGCAGTCTGTTTGCCATAGGAACGTCCCGCAGTCCGTCCACCACCAGTAGCATGATCTGAAACACAGACACTTGACGCAGACCGTCTTCATACTTTCACCATTTTTAGTTTATCACACACATGACACAACATTATCAGTAAACATGTAAGGCAAGCATCCCGCAGTCTGCTGCCACTAGGATCGTCCCGCAGTCCGTCCTTGAGATGCCCCGCAGTTCATCTCACATAACATTATCAGTAAACATGTAAGGCAAGCATCCCGCAGTCTGCTGCCACTAGGATCGTCCCGCAGTCCGTCCTTGAGATGCCCCGCAGTTCATCTCACATAACATTATCAGTAAACATGTAAGGCAAGCATCCCGCAGTCTGCTGCCACTAGGATCGTCCCGCAGTCCGTCCTTGAGATGCCCCGCAGTTCATCTCACCAAATGTTCATGTAGGGCAAACATCCCGCAGTCTGTTGCCAAAAGGATCGTCCCGCAGTCCGTCCTCTACATGAAAGTAATACTCACGCTCAAAGAATGCAGCGCAAGTGTCGGGACACCACTCTCCCTTCGGCGGCACCATACACTGGGCTGTGGCCTGCATGGTCTTGCCATAGCCATAGCCAAGTGTGTGTGTGTATGTGTGTGTGTGTGTGTGTGTGTGTGTGGGTGTGTGTGGGTGTGTGTGTGTGTGGGTGTGTGTATGTTTGTTTGTGTGTGTGTGTGTGTCGTGTGTGCATGTAAATGTGTTAGATATGTATAAGCAGGCGAAGAGTATAGTTTTCTTAGCAGCGACACCCTCGTCGCCTCGTCTCTTCCACAACCACACTGAACAGCGAACACGCAGCTCGCGGCCGGAGGTGCGCGCGTCTCGCCCAGCGGATCCCAGCACTCCATCACGTGGGACTAACCGCGCAGCATAGCGGCCAGCACAGCAGGAGACGTCCGTTGCACTAAAGAGCCAACTCAAGACAACACAACATTACCAAATACCTCCAGCTATAGGAGAGGTCTGTTCGGCTTGAGAACCGAGAGCTAAGAGCAGTTGTAGGAGAGGTCCGCTCAGCTTGCCATAACGCCACCGACTATATACCTCGCCACTAAGACAGCTTGTAAACATAACAGATCGCTTCTGACAGCTAGCTAACATGACATTTACTCTCTAATGTCACTGAGTCGCCATTTCATTAAATTAATAGACAACCAACCACTACCACAGACTATCTAAATATGGCTGTCAACGACACGGTCATCCTGCGATGACACACGTCCTCGTGTGTTAATATGAAAAACATGAAAACACAGCACAGTTTCCGCTCGGCTAAACCTGACTATGGTCTTAGCTATAAGATCCAATTGTACCACAACGTGAAACACAGAGTATAAACTACCTCAGTTACAGCAGCAGCTGTGTTACCATATCACGCATGAAACTAAAACTTCCGAGCTCAAGTGCCATTGATTATCTTTAAAGAACAAAATAAGTTTCACATCAAAATAATTTTAGTCTAACAAAACCCCAGCTACATCATTCGTCTTCAGCAGCTATTGCTATAGCTACAGCAAATACAATTGCTACACACGCGCTTCCCTACAGGAACGCAAAGATTCGACTGTATCACAAGATACCACACGTCAGACTAAAAACCTCAGAGTTCAAGTACTGTAAGGTACCACGCGTCAAACTAAAAACTTCGCAGTCCAAGTACTGGAAGGTACCGCGCATCAAACTAAAAACCTCAGAGTCCAAGTACCATAGAACGATTATTTTCAGAAAACCAAATACTCTCGCATCAAAGCAACGTTAGTCAACCAAAACTCTAGAAACTCTCGAATAAGACTAAGGAATCGGGGTAGACATGAAAAAGGACAGCACCATAGCCGGCACTACTAGCGTCTGTATGAACCTTGGTGGGAAGACTTGGATCAAAAATGGCAAGAACTGGTTTACTAGTCCGATTGAATTTTACATCATTGTGGGTCGGATGAGCAATGGGGTAGTTTTTGTGGCGTAATCTTTTGTGCATCTCCTAAAGTAGCTAGCTAAGCCCAGAAGTTGGCGTACCTGATTCACATTTTCTGGAGATGAAGTGTTCACTAAGGCTACTAAGGCTACTTTTCACGGACTCGGTCTAACCTGACCCTGACTTACTAATTTCCCAAATACTCAACCTCAGTCACTAAAATGCGCAGAAGAACCTTAACCCTTTAAGCAAGAAGCCGCGCGAGATAAACACTCGTGTTTTGACTTCGTGGCCTGGTGCGCGCGCTGCTGACCCGCTGCAGGCGTGCTGTCTGGCGCGCGCTGCACGCACTCTGGCGCGCGCTGCACGAAGTCTGTCGCGCACTGCACGAAGTCTGTTGCGCGTCTACACGCTGCCTGGCGCGCTGCACGCAGTGTGGCGCGCGTCTGCACGCGGTATGCCGCGCTGCACGCGGTCTGGCGCGCGTCTGCACGCTGCTTGGCGCGCTGCACGCACTCTGGGGCGCTGCACGCGGTCTGGCATGCCGGACATGCCGCCAGGCACGCTGTACGCTTTACGTGTGCTCTCCGGCACGTTGCTACGCGCCGTGAGGCACGCCGCACATCGCGCACCTCGCGCCCGCTGGCTGCATCCACTGTTGTCCACGCGTTAAGAGACCCTGGACATGCTCACAAATGCCTAACAGTCGTCGCTCATTAGAATACCTGGACAAACACAAGTAACTCAGAACAGGGAGTACCCGACTCCACAGAATACTGTGTACTGGCACCAAGAAGTACAGCAATTGGAGTCACGGGTGCGGGCTCGTATACGATGAGGGTAGGATGCCCCCAACTAGGCGAATCCCTACGCAGACGGGACCGTGACCTATTGTTTCGCGAGCGACTACGCTGATGAGAATCGTTACGCCTAATCCTATCACGCAGTCGACGCCCTTCAGTACTGCGAGAATCCCGTCGATCCCGGACACATGACACTATTCGCGAGGCACGACTTTTATCGCTCAAGATGCGCCGCGAATCACCATGACCATGCGACCTACTTCACGTATCTCTCCTACTCCGAGATTTACGTCACTCTTGGTTACGCGACCATCTCGAGTGGTTTGTCTTTTAGGACTACGTGACGTACGCCCCATAATAAGAATCACAAGATCGAATAACAAGGTTAGCAATCGTTACGTAATTTAAAAACAACGGTTTTCTTGTTCCCTTGAAAATTCAACAAGTTTCCTTGTTTTGTTTTAAGTGGGCGAACTAGTCCTTTATCCCACTTCTGATGTTAGAATCAGAAATGGAATTTGCTTAAGAAAAAACAAGTTAGAACAAGAATTCCGTTTATTACACGAATTAAATCAAACATTTAAACCAAGGAAAAGTACTCACAGTTCACATAATTCAAATAACGATTGCACACTTGTAAAACCAACACTAATCACGATAAAATGACTCACGTGACCTTTATAACGATCGACAGGGATTCTAGCAGCCGTCCGTTCGCTTCGAGCGCAGAAAGATAAGTGACCGTCCTTATCGAGGCGTTCGGCTTTTATAGATGACGGTAGGTCCGTTGTGATGAAAAAGAGACGTCCCTAACAATATTATAAAACTAAAGGCACAACACATTACATTTTTTAGCTTGCAAACTAATAAATAATCTCTCGGCTTATTTATTATTTTGTAAGCTACAAAATTATTGAACACTTTATTATTGGAGAAATTAAGAACCTTAGAACTAAATGTATAAAAATATTATTTATGTCAGGTGTCTTTTTAAATAAATAAATTAGTAATAAAAATATGAATAATACATAGTTACTGTTAAAAATAAACTGAAAAAATCTTTGTTTTTTTTTTTAAATAGAGACCTATTTTTCATACCTACTACTAATTATTACAATAATGTAAAGTTCACCATTCACGACCACTCCAATTCTATCGCTCCGCACGTCGTGGATTGAGTGGAAAGATGGTTCCATTTTCGATCCCACAGACGGTCACTCCATTCCAGGCGCGCCATCACTTCATTTTCAGGTCATTCTGCGTTTCGAGAACTGCCGACTGAGCGCGAAATAGATCGTCGTATCTGGCGCACACAATGAGTTGGAACATTGGATTTGGAGCGTTTTGATATTCAATATACAAATACGCGAGAACTCCAATATATACAATTCCAATAACCGCCCGTATGTGGGGAATATCAGATGGATAACGAGGAGTGATAGAAATATTTTAAATCCAAACGTTCCAACTCATCGTTAGTGGCTGATACGATCCATTTCGCGCTGTTGGCAGTACTCGAGGCTGACCGAAAAACGGAGCTTTGGAGCGCCCGTAATGGAGTGCCCGTCTGTGGGCTCGAAATTGGACCATCGTGCATCGTTCCACTCAATCCACGGTGTGCGGAGCGATGCATTGGGAACGCTCGTGTATGGTGGACTTATCACTCCACGTAATACATCTAAGATTCCACATACATTTGGTTTTTGGAATGTTGTTCAGTGGAGTGCTCGTGTATATAACGCGACTTTTATGAAGTTTTATGGTGCCGGCCGTCGGCCATTTTGGAGTGCTATTATGGACTGGAAAATAATATAAGTGAATTCCTAGTCTTTTGTGAAAAACAATGTGAATTACAAGATAGGTAATAAACGTGTGAGTGAATAGCACTCTCCGAGACGTAGCTCGTAGGTCCCATAGTATTATAACGGTTGAAATAAATATTTCATTATGAGTTTGAGCTGGCCAGTTTGGTTGCAGCCAAGCCACGCCCAATATTATATTTTTATTTATATCGTTTTTGCGGGTAGGTTCCTAACTTCCTAGTCAATGACTACAGGCTTCAAGCTAGCAACACTAGCGATACGGATCAAACTATTTCTTTGTTGCTTCACCCCATTCACTTTCCGCTTCTTCCTATTGCCTTTACCCTTTTTGTGACAGACATGCTGCAAATAAATATACGACCTCTTGAACGTTTTCTGGCAGTTATTACACTTATGCTTCTGAAGATTGAAATGCATCTCATTCATATGTTTAGCCAAATCAACTTTTCTGAAGATTTTGAGGCATATTTTGCAGAGTTCGTCAGCTTTGCGCCGTCCCGTTGGATACTTACTGCGTAAATCTAATCTTTTGTTGTTCTCGTGTACTTTGACTCCAGCGTTAGGTGGTACCGGTTTCATAAGCAGAGTATTTAATCCTGTTTTCTTTATTTGCATAATGAGGTTCGTGTTTAGGACTTTCTCGAACCATACTTGGTTGACTTGCTTCGACTCGGCGAGGGGTATTTTTGCCCAAAGGTTGTAATGTAGACGTCGGATGTGGTACTTAAATTTCCACCGATCGGAGTATGTCATGTTGCACGCTTCGCACTTGTGCTGAACTATACTTTTCCCGTTCCGTAATATGTTGCTGTTCCTCTTGAGACTGAAAGGAGAAACATTATAATTATTGTAGCAAAGAAATTGAACTACTTGCTTGAGTACTGCACCGTTAGCTATAACCTGGGTTGCTTCAAGGTGCGAGTGAATAGGTAGATCTCTTATAGGCAAGCGTGAATAATCCCCAACTGAATCGTCATTGTCTTACCAAAAGGTAGAGATAGTGGTTAATTAACGTAAGCTTCTTATTATTCTTTAATATATATAACACTACTAGCTTTTGTCCGCGGTTCCACCTGCGTTCCCAAAGGAATCATGGATTTTTCCGTGACAAAAAGTAGCCTATGTTACTCTCCGGTCAATAAACTGTATCTATGCAAAAAAATCACGTCGATTTCGAGCCCACAGACTCACTCCATTTCGGGCGAGCCACCGCTCCATTTTCGGTCATTCTGCGTCTCGAGTACTCCCGATGAGTTGGAACGTTGGATTTGGAACGTTTGGATTTCTATCACTCCACGTAATCCGTCTAAGATTCCCCACACACAGGCGGTTTTTGGAACATTGGATTGGAATGTTGTGGATTGGAGTGCTCGTATATGTGGGCTCTTAAATATTGTCATTACAATGTAGAGCTAGCCAGCAAATTTGCAACGCAATTAGACATGTTTTACTTTCAAGTTGCATGTTGTTATGTTTCAAATTGTTGCCTTGCACTAAATTGTAACGACAAATTGTAAGTTAGATTGGACTGTGATTAGAGACTTAACGAGACGAGCCAAACACAACTTGTACTTCTGGTATTTTGCCTGGTATTATACTCCAAAGCCCGTCCAATAACAATGCTAACAGTATCAAGAGATATTGTATTGATAAAATTAATCTGTAATAGTAATAATCTGTCATCTGTCCTACTATATTATAATAAAACACAAGTTTATTTGTTGGTTTGTCCTTTCTTCATGCAGCAACAGAATCGTGTGTCCCTTCATCTAGCGGTTGGTCATATCCCATGGGAAAACGAATACATTAGATTTATTCTAGGATTGAAAAGTCCACCCAAAACCAAAAATTACAGATGAAATTAAAATCTCTGAAAACATCGGAGCTACACACCATTTAAGTACTTTTGTTGTCTTCGGTGGATTCATATTTTACATTCAAACATAGCTTGTGAATTCTTAAAAAAAAAACAGTAGAATGTTTACCTACTATTTGATTAACTAACATTTAATTAAATTCAAAAAGATTTCAGATTTTCAAAAAAATCAAAAGAAACATTAAAATACTGTTTCTCACATCTGTTTATGTTTGTGCACTGAAATGAAAAATAGGTATTTTATTTTAACAACTTGTTTCATGGTGAATCATCATCAAGGTGATCCCTTATCACCCTTATTGTTTAATGTCGCCACTATTCATATATGTAAGTCAGTTTCTAATATAAGTATATCCCAGTATGCTGATGATTACGTTCTATATTCATCCTCTAGTAGCCTATTTGAGGCCAAGACACAAGTGCAAAACGCCCTAGATTCTCTAACTGTTTTATTTAGCAACTTGAATTTAGATATTTCACCATCTAAAAGTAAAATATGTGTATTTAGAAAGGGTCGCCAAAGACAATTGACAAGCTTAAACATAAGAGTTAATAATAGAGCTCTAGAAGAAGTAGACTGTGTTAGATATCTTGGAGTGTGGCTGGATCGTTCGCTTAGATGGCGTAAGCATATATCTGAGATGTCAGAAAAAGTCCTTAAGTTACTCAATGTTTTTAAAGTGTTAGCTGGTTCGGGTTGGGGGTTGCACCCCAAACATTTACGCAGACTCTATATTTCGATCATTAGAAGTCGCATCGACTATGCTAGCTTTCTGTATGACAATAGTGCCAAAGTATGGTTAGATAAACTGGACAGAGTTCAAAATCAGGCAATGCGTATAATTGGTGGCTTCATTAGATCTACTCCGATCCATACTATGGAGAGTGAACTCAGCCTTCATCCATTATATTTGCGCCGTAGATACCTTGCAGGGAAGTACTGGCTGCGTAGTAGAGCAGGTTCAAATAACTATTCTATAGACTTAATTAATGAGTTATCTAGTCTATGTCCAAGCCGTTATTGGATCAACAAAAGAAAACCAATTTTGACACAGATTCATAATAGTTATAATCAGCTAAAAATTCAGTCTACCCAAAAATTTGGCATGTTTTCCCTAGACACTTGGGTTACCAATATTGATTTATCTAAAATTGTAATATCCGATATAGAAACTCTACCAAAACCCAAGCGTCAGTTTAATTCTACTCACTTAAAAATGATATGCTGTGAATATATTAATAATAAATACTTAATGTATCATAAAATTTACACGGATGGTTCAAAAAATGGTACAGATATTGGAGCTGCCTTCTATGACTCCTATGATCAACAGAATATAAAGTTCAAAATCAATTCAAATATTTCTATTATGGAGGCTGAGCTGGTAGCTATCGCTGAAGCTATGTCATATATTGTGGCATCCAACCTCACTAAAGTGGTGATTCTTACAGATTCCAGAAGTTCGCTGCAACACTTGGCTCGATGTACCTCGACTTTTCGAGGTACACCGATAGCCTACACTATCCTAGACATGATATTAAATCTACAGGAGACGGACAAAACAGTTATCCTTCAGTGGATCCCTTCACATATCGGTCTAGAAGGAAATGAAAAGGTTGATAGTCTAGCCAAAGAAGCTTCAGTTGATGGTACTCCCATAGATTACCTACCTTTTTATAGTAATTTTATATCTAACTTAAAACTGGAGTGCTTTGATTTATTTAAAGAGTACTTTGACATAAGATCGCGAGAGAAAGGTATTTGGTACCGAACAATCCAGGCACAACCCTTGCACTATCCCTGGATAGATAATAGTATTTTAAGTAGACATAACACAGTTTTAGCTTTAAGACTTCGTACGGGACACATTCCATGCAATAAATTTGGATACCTTATGGGAAAATGTCAGTCTCCAAATTGCTGCGAGTGTAATACTATTGATGATGTGTACCATATATTGGTGGAATGTGTCCAGAATGAAAATAATAGACTAAGATTATTTGGATCTCAATTGCGTCAGCTGGGTGTTTGTAATATTATTCTAGCCGAGCCACTCTCTGACTCGGCTAGAATGATATACAAGCTAGCTGAGAGAAATTAGTTAAGAATATATATTTACTCTAGTTTTTATTTATAGCTTAGATGAAAATACCAGGGCGGCATATTCGCAATTGGCGAAAAAGCCCTTTATTGGAGATTAAAAAAAAAAAAAAAAAAAAAAACTAGCGGTTGGTCATATCCCATGGGAAAACGAATACATTAGATTTATTCTAGGATTGAAAAGTCCACCCAAAACCAAAAATTACAGATGAAATTAAAATCTCTGAAAACATCGGAGCTACACACCATTTAAGTACTTTTGTTGTCTTCGGTGGATTCATATTTTACATTCAAACATAGCTTGTGAATTCTTAAAAAAAAAACAGTAGAATGTTTACCTACTATTTGATTAACTAACATTTAATTAAATTCAAAAAGATTTCAGATTTTCAAAAAAATCAAAAGAAACATTAAAATACTGTTTCTCACATCTGTTTATGTTTGTGCACTGAAATGAAAAATAGGTATTTTATTTTAACAACTTGTTTCATATTGATAACATAAAAAAACATGTATGTTTTATCAGCGTACAAATGCATTTAAGTATACTGAAGATTGGTAAACACAAATGTATAAAAATTTGTGCTGCGTTCTGGCATTCTCTGTTAGATGCTCTCCACAGTCATAGGCGAACATTATGTTATGTTGTACAATAAATGATATTGAGTATCTTGGATAATGAGATGAGCTGGTCCGATGATCAGCACAATGCCTCCTATAACAATTGCAATATCACCCAGAACTTTCAGAGACAAAGGCCTGCGCTGAACTGCAGTGAGGTCATTAGCCTGAGATATTAATTAGGTATTAAGTCTCATAAACCCACTGATCTTTGCTCATGAAACCGGAACATAGTAATGCTTGTACAATACTGCTTGGTGGCAGACTACTTGAGTAAAGCAGTAGTTCCCTCCAGATGGGCATTTGCAGAAGACTTCATCCTATCACATTTTCTTGTGGTGTGTGCATACTGGCATGCACATGTCACAATTACAAGTCACATTGATGTATGTTATTCCAATGTCAGTTAATTTACAACAGATCACAATAAAATATGGGCTTTATGAGACTGAATACCTAACATATTGGGGTAACAAGTGCAATACAGTGCTGCGCAGGTCTTTGCATTTCTAAGTGGCACCGCAATTGTTATGGGCTGGTGTTGTATCTACTATCAGGCAAAAGACCAGCTCATCGCGCTATCTATAATATAAAAAAGATTAAAATACACATTTTACAATTAATAAAAAGTTTTTCTTTTAGTATTTCATTTTTATAATTAAATAACTAAGCATTTGTTATTATTATTGATGTCAGTTTAATACACAATCACTCTTGGTTTTACATAAATGTTATCTATTCAACAATCAAAATAGTAAAGGTTTCAAGACTTTCAAGTGAAGTTAACTACTATTTCAGTACGGTTGCGACTTGCGTAGATTGTTACAAGATTTAATGAATAAAAATCCAATTTACCTTGTATCTCCATGCATATGAAATGCATGAGTAACCAAATTCCCACGGTTTTTAAACTCCAGGTTACACCAGCGACAGACTATATGGTTATCTAAGCCATTGCAATTTTCAATATGCTTTAGCAAGCTTACTTTCCTGGAGTATTTTTTGCTACAAACACACATAAAATAATCATTGAGGCTGCTTGTAGGCTCTAGTGGTAGGCCGTCTATAAATTTCACCCCACAACATCTTCTTTTACGTTTCATGGTTTGGGTTCAAGTTTTGCGTTACTATTTTCAAATAGGAAAATTATTTATCACACAAAATCAACAAAAAAAAGGCCGCGACTATTTTGATATTTTTACGGAATTTGCAAAATATTTACGAAAGATAACTTTTTTTTTAATTTATTTCTTGACCTGGAACCAATTAATAACTAAAATGTTTGTTTTCAATCTTATGTACTGTACTGCCACAGATTACTATGTGCACAAATTATATGTGCCATGTATAAGAATGAGTATCCGACTTTAAAAAAAAGGAGGAGGTTATTGAATCTATTGTCTTTTTGTGTGGCGAATACCCTATCCTTTATTAGCTAATCTATACAAATAAATAAAATTGAAGTGTCTGTTTGTAATATCAAAATAACGGCTTTTTACCAAATGCATGTACGAAAGTATATACGGCACCCATAATAAAACAACCATTTTTTAAATGTTTGTGTCTGTCATTCTGTTTGTTCCGGGTAATCTCCTAAATGGCTAGGCCGATTTTGACGGGACTTTCACTGGCAGATAGCTGATGTTATAAGGAGTAACTTAGGCTACTTTTGATTTAGAAAAAGAATTAGGGTTCCGCGCAAAAAAATAAAAACCATGAAATCCAATATCTCCGCGCGGGTGAAACCGCGGGCAGCAGCTAGTTATTATAATAAAACTAATAGTAGTCTGGGATACACTTGTAAATAATTTTAAGCATAGGCCACCACCTAAATAAAAAAATATATTTGTCAAATTAATGTCACTGTCATTGTCATTCAAGTTTGATCGTTTTTCACTTTTATTTTTGTACAGCAAATTGTAGAATTCTAATTAAAAATGAATGAAAGTAATGAATTTGAGACATATCCCATTATTAACATTTGTCGGGTGTGTTTAAAAACTGCTAATGATCTATCTTCGATGTCGGATGAACACATAGATGTGTACAGAACCATCGTCGACGATGTAAGTTTTATTTTTTGTTATTGTCTGAATATTGTATATATTTGTTGTTGTAGGCAATTTGGCTTTTAAAATATTGAACTGCAGTCTCCCGGCCGTTGTCGGGAGATAGCAGCCATGTCAGAAGTCTTCAGGTGAGCTAAAAATTGTGCAATTCTTTTCAGATAGCACATTTTGATTATAATATGAAAATATGTACAATCTGCGGCTGGATGATAAAAAAATTCATCAAGTTTAAACAGCAATGCCTGTCTGCTAATAATCTGTTGAAAGAAATGGTTTTTATGGTAAGGAATAGAAAATAATATGTATAATAAAAACAGAACTACAAACAGATCTGGATTGCTCCTCCAGGATTGGCCTCCTGGAGTAAATTAGTAGTAGAGATTCACTGAAAGAGCAGTTTTGCGTAGAAAGTAGTAATTGCTGGACTTAATTTCTGTAGCAGAGAGACAAATTTTACGAACTAGCTATGGTTTGTGTTTTCACCCATGTGGGCCACAGGAACCATGCACCCAAAAGAGAATGATGACCAATCAGTTCACCTTCTGAATTTTCACCAGTGAACTGAATCATTTGAAACGGCAAATATAATAAATATAAATTGTTGGATTACTTTTTTTCAGTTTTAAGTTTCACCTGAGTCTGTGATTCCCAATTGCTATAACCTAAGTTTCTTCAAGTAACGTGTGAATAGGTATCTTCTAGGTAAGTGTGCTACATCTTCGACCTCATCATCACTTACCACCTGGTGAGATAGTGTTTAAATCTAACACCATAGTGCATAAAAAAAATTAATAATGATATGTTTGTAACTTTTCAGGATGCCAAACATATACTCTTTCTACAAAATATAAAAAGCGGTCATCATTTTATGCAAACAGGACTTGAAATTAATAACTACAGTCCCTGTAAACTTGATAATGACACATTTATAAGTGATACATTTAATCCCAATAAATGTTACAGTGGAATAACTAACGATACAAGTAAAAACCATGATTTAGCCAGTGATACATATAATAATGGGAGAGTAGAACATGATACATTCAAAAACGAAAGTGACACAATAAATGATGTTACATATGAATATGATAAATATGAAAGCGATGTTATAATTGACAATGATGAAGATGACATACCACTTGTATTATTTTGCATAGACGCTGAAGGAAACAAGAATAGAAGTAAAAAGAAGAAGAAACTTAAAAATAAACTGGTATGTTTTAAGTATTTTTCAGAGTTGAAACCTTTAATGAAATGGTTTCATTTTCAATTGCCGCATTTAATACTAAAATATGTATTTCCAGCATAATGAAGAAATCAACTTATCAATCAAAGAAGAATCCGATGTAAAGAACAAAGTGGGACCATTAGAGGGAAAGGAGGAAAGAGTAAAGGAGCGAAGTAAGAAGGAGCTTAGAGATGGGTTCACATCACGAATGGTGCAGGAGACCGATGAATATGTGGTCATCAAGCTGACTAAAGAGCAGGTACCTAATCGTTATCGGATGGTTTTATGGTTACCACCAACAAACAACCTCACCTCGTTACTCAATAGCATAAAAAAGGTGTGATAGATTTTTGAAGCGAACAAATATCATTGAGTTAGAAATATATTCTAAATATTGGCTAACAACTGTAGTTTTTTTTTAAATTTAATTTTATACTGTAGTTGAATCCACTCTATGTGAGAGATGCCTAAATTGAGCCATTTTACCAGGCTGAAGGACTAACTCTTCTGCAAGTGTCCACCTAAATGGGTGCCAGCGGTTTGCTTGTGTAGCCTGCTGCAAAGCATTACTGTGTTTTGTTTTGCCGATCATAGTAGTCAGTAAAATTACTATGAGACTTAACACCTAATGTGTCAGGGTAACGAGAGCATTGCAGTGCCATACCAGCCTCTGTATTCCTACGTTCTGAATGGGACTGCAATTGTTATAGGGGTGTTATGCAGGCAAAGAACCAACTTTGCAACAATGCTTGTGACTGAAACCTGCCCGCAATCAATGTATCGTCCCTTATAATCTTTTTAACAAGACCAAGTATTAATGATATGATTTCTCTATTCCAGGTGCTGCAAGAGATGGCTGAACGATCAAAGACGGAGTCGTTCTTGCGCTCGCCATTTAAATGTGACAAGTGTGTCAAAGGGTTCAACTTTGAAGATGTTCTGCAGACGCACTTGGATAAACATTCTATGGTAACGTAGATATTTATAAATATTATAAAACTGGCTTCTGCCTGCGGTTTCACCCGCTGGGAGATATGCGACCGTAATTTCTCTGGGAGAAAAACTAGATTTTGCTACTCTCTGGTCCAAAAAATTATTTCATTCGACAATCCGAACCATTTGAAATACACAAAATAATATTGTATTTATTTTAAATTGTATTAATTACCAGATATTTCGTTACAGAAGAACGGCAAATTCCAGTGCGATATGTGTGCCCAATACTGCCCCAGCGCTGTTTCCCTGAGAGGACATGTCAAATCTCACACTACTAGGTAAGCAGCGTAAATAAATCTAGCTACCATTCCTTTAGGGCCCTTATACATGAGCACTCCAATCCACAACATTCCACGCTGTTGTATATACATACATGCTAATTATAAGTTTGCATTTGATTTAGTCAATTTAGCTTTCCCTCATACATACTTCTTAATTAACATTCCTACCCTACACTTGTTGATTTGTCACTTGTATTTCTATGCTACTGAGCTCAATACACGAATTACCTAATTTGGTGTTTTATTAGAAATATTACACAAGCCAACCTTCCAAAAAATGGGGAATCTCAGATGGATTACGTGGAGTGATATAAATATTGGAAATCCAAACGTTCCAATTCATCGTTAGTGGCAGATAAGACGTTCCATTTCGCGCTCAGTCGGCAGTACTCGAGACGCAGAATGACCGAAAAATGGAGCGATGATGCGCCTGGAATGGAGTGACCGTCGTGTGCTTGAAATTAGACCATCGTTCCACACAATCCACGACGCGCGGAGCAATGGGTTTGGCTCGTGTATGGGGGCTCTTAGCCAACTACTTGTTATGTACTTTGTGTCTACTGTGAACTTTATTATTTACAACTATGCAACAAGTGCCATCAGGCGTAGTATTTCAAGTCTGTGGCACTGCAATTGTCATGGGTAGACGACTAGGCGTTAGATCTTACCATCAAGCCTAACATGTTCTTCTCTTTATCTAGTAGTAGTATAAATATAATAGGTCGGGGAAAAAGTTCCTTCGCATTTTTTAAGAAAATTCAAAACATTTTTTAATATAGTTTATTTACATTTAACTAAAGTATGTAGGTACCATTTTGTTCGATAACTTTTTGCCATCTTGTAGGTAGGGACATGATCCCATTGCTATATAAATTTTGGGACTTCTGATCAAAATACCGCGACAAGTGGTTTTGGCAGTCCTCTCGTGATGTTAACCTGACACTGCCTAAAGAATTCTGAAGAGACCGAAACAGGTGGAAATCTGAAGGTGCAAGGTCAGGACTATACGGCGGATGCATTAACACCTCCCAGCCAAACTCTCTTAATTTTTTCTGAGTGGCTAAAGATGTGTGAGGTCTAGCGTTATCATGATGAAAAACCACACCCCTTCTGTTGATTAATTCCGGCCGCTTTCTCTCAACTTCTTGCTTTAATCTCATCAGTTGTTCGCAGTAGAGTTCAGAATCGATGGTCCTGCCTGGTGGTAACAGCTCATAATGAATAATGCCCTTCCAATCCCACCACACACACAGCATCACCTTGTTGCGAGTTAACCCGGGTTTCGCCACAGTCTGTGAAGCCTGACCGGTCTTTGACCACGACCTTTTTCGCACGTTCTTGTCGTACGTGATTCACTTTTCATCACCAGTTATCAGCTTCTTCAAAAATGGTTCGGTTTCATTATGTCGTAGTAAAGAATCACAAATGAGTACACGGTTCATTAGCAATTCATTAGGTTTCTTTCAGTGAGCTCGTGAGGTACCCAAATATCAAGCTTTTTTGTTACCCAGTTTTTTTCAAATGCGCCAAAACTGTTTTGTGGTCAATTCCCAGTTCTTCAGCTACGTCGTAACTACTGATATGCCGATCTTGTTCCACTTTTTCAAAAATGGCATCCATTTTATCCGTAATAGGGCGACCAGAGCGACGTGCATCTTTGAAATCAAAATTTCCGGATTGAAAACGCTTAAACCAAATTTGTGCTACTCTCAGAGACACTACACTAGGTCCATAAACATCGCAAATTTTTTTCGCGGCTTGCGTTGCATTTTTACCTTTTTTGTAGTAAAATTTTAAAATGTATCGAATTTCTTCATTAGATTCACTCATTTTGACGGTACGAAAAACAAATGAAAATCACACATTTTCCTAATTTGAATTTGGAATTATGTTCTTTAAAATTTAAACTTTCATATGATACCAAAACCAGCCAGATACAAATAGTATAGCCAAAGAGATTTTATTACAAGTTCATACATACTATAATGCGAAAAGACTTTTTCCCCAACCTAATATTTCGTTGATTTTTTTGCAGGTATAAATGTAAATTGTGTGGACACACGCGTCTTTCACGTCAACATCTACTGGAACACCATTCTATCTCACACACGAGCGCAGCTACTGCCTACAAGTGTGACTATTGCCAGTTCACTACTAAGTAAGTATGTCATTATTCGTTTCGTTATTACATTTATAATTATTAATTTTACACTTACATTACAGAATGCGTTTGAATAGGGAAACACAGATATATAATATTATGGGATAGCTAATCTCAGATGGCGCCACCATCGCTGGTGCTTGTCATTGATGTTTACTTTGAGGGTTAATGAATTAAAATATAACCAGTAAACATGCTCGCGTCTTAAAAATCATTAGATTTGAAATGGTCACTATATAACCTAGAAGAATAATTGGTTTCCAATAATATTTGATGAGCAATGCTTTGATCCAATTTCCGTTTTTTCTCGTCAGAAGGGAAACGTGTGAAAAGTATGCCTCAAACTTCATTATAAAATTTTCGCAAGTAAACAAAAAATTGTCTGCAATAAAGTATGCCTTATATCAAGTTATGTGCGGATTATAGACACTCGCTCTAAAACGGTGAAGGAAAACATCGTGAGGAAACACGCATGTCCAACAACCACATAACTCAAGGACATATTGTGACATACACCAAGCCGCACTGGGCCCGCGTGGTGGATTATGGCCCATACCTCTCTGAGAGAAGGTCGGTATCCCAGCAGTGGGAGCGTAAAAGGCTGATAATGATGTAACAGCAGCTAGCGCATTCATGGTAAGATAACTGCAATCCTCAGCTGAAGCTTCGACGGTCGTTTTTAGAGTTCCCAGGGGTTTGCATTGTAAGCGTTTGTTTCAGTAAGCGCACAGTCATGCAGAGGCATGTGAGACGTCACGGCGCCGGCGAACCGCACGCGTGTGAGAAATGTGGGAAACTATTCAAAAGCATCGAATCTCTAAGGCTCCATACTGTGTGAGTGGCCTTGACTCTTGCTTCACAAACTTCCAAAGGAATTTGACAGGTCTAAATTTAGGTTTGGAGCTGTCAAATATGCTTCCATCTTCGACAAATTAGACGATACTAAATTCATTTATACTAGATACAAGCAAGTGGATTAATTTGACAAGTCTCTCATGTTCTTATTTAGAAAGAGAGAGAGCGAAACAAAAATTAGGTTTAGGTATTGAGACATCAGAATGGACACTAATATCCACATATTTTACTTTATTCCACTCATCAAACATCTTTGTCCAATATTTGATCAAATTTATTTCACAGATGCCCATTCCACTCGTCCAATATGTTTGTCCAAGATTTCTTAGTACATTTTGCACAGTATTTTGCGTAGTTGAGACAATGGAGGAACTTCGACTTTATGAACTGCTATTATCATTCCCATGATCTTTGATCAAATATCATTATTGCTACGTGATTTGATGAAATCATCAAAGATCTTTGATCAAATGTACATTGGACAAATACATTTGATATCAAAGTCATCAATTTGAATGAAAAGTGATCGTATGTAGCCGCCTTAACAGTTGTATTTGGTTGTGTCATCGGTTTTCAGACGTCACGACAAATCGTCGCGGTTCCAATGCGACCAATGCGACACGTCGTTCGTCTATTTGTCTCTACTGCGGCGCCACGTGCAGTGTGTCCACGAGCGGAGGGACTACTACTGTGTCGAATGCGATGTGCAGTTCAAATCTGCGGTGAGTTGACTGCACGACTGCAACCTGTGGCGCAACTACGGCAACGGATCGCTGTGGATCGCAAAGTTACCATCACTATTGGGTATCTTTGAACTTAGATATTTTGGACAGCGAAAACTCTTTTTATCGGCAATTTAACTGAGTGGGGTAAGATTGAACTTATATATTTTGAATGAAAAAACATATCAGTCAAATTTAATCAACCTGTCAACATTATAAAACTTACCTACTTGACATTGGCGAAATTGTGGCTAACATTCCACAGAAGCCAGGAAATAAAGAAAGAAGAAGAATAAAACTTCGTTGACAGCTGTCAATTTTATGTTACATTTTAAACTCATTAGTATTCGGTGTTACCGTTTCACGCAATTATCAATGATTTTGATGAAGAGTATTTTGAGAAAAAAATAATTAATCTTCAAACCCGTTTTATTCAAAGTTACAAGGAAATTCAAAGATACCCAACAGGACTGTACTTATCAAAAATAAGTATTACTTAATAAGTATTGACACTGGCTGGGCAGTCGTGTTTTTTATTTATATAACGTTTCTTGTTTGTCTATTTCAGGAAAGTCTGAGGTTACATTTCAAGAAAGCCAAAAGGCATAGAGACACTTCTTCATACAAGTGAGTAGAACTAAGGTTTATTTATGAATAAACTACCTTCTGCCCTCAGTTTCACCCCGCGCTCCCACAGGAACCGTGTATTTTACCGGGATAATAAGTATCCTATGTTACTCTCCGGTCCATAAAGTATATCTATGCCAACAATCACGTCGATCCGTTGCTCCGTTACTGCGTGAAAGAAAGACAAACCAACAAATCAACAAACCAACAAACACACGTTCGCATTTATAATATTAGTAGGATAGTAGGACGAAATAGTATTTTTAAAATTTTTGTCTGGCTGTTTGTTCCGGGTAATCTCCGAATCGGCTGAACCTATTTTGACGGGACTTTCACTGGCAGATAGCTGATGTTATTTATTTATTTATATAAAGAGTAACTTAGTCTACTTTTATTTTAGAAAAAGAATTAGGGATCCGCGCCAAAACCATGAAATCCAATATCTCCGCGCGGGTCAAACCGCGGGCATCAGCTAGTAATTAAATAAATTAGTATTGCTGCTGTTTCAGATACGTGTGCGCGCACTGCCCGTCTCGTTTCTTCACCCCCTCGTCTCTAGCGGTGCACCGCAGCGCTGCACACAACGAGCCCAAAGAGCACCCCTGTCCTCACTGCCGCCGTCTCTACAGTAGCCGGTGAGACACGACCAATTCAATAGGGATGGTTTTTTTGTTTTTGGCTCCACGCGATTTGCGTATTTAGCCAGTATCAAGTTATAATAAATCTCTAGTTTTGGTGCATGAAAGTCGTTAAAGTTTAGTCTAGGCGCGGCCGAGTCAAAGTGACGCTTTAGTAGAGCGGTGGATACTTTACTGAATGCTTCTATGGAGTTTTGCCTGCATGCAACATAATTCAAGTGAATCAGCTGATCTAGGGCTGTCCGGGAGTTCTGTAGTAAAATTTTGGCGTAAACTTCAAATGCTATTTCTTCATTGAAAAATTCCAAATTTCAAATGTTGGTGACCTCCAGGAGTACATTGACCCCCTTTCGGGATTACACCAATTTAAACTCAGCTTGTATAATCGCAGTATTGTTACAGTGACGCGGTGCGCGCGCATGCGTGGCGCGTGCACGCGCGGGGGGATGCGCGCGCCGCCTGTCCACACTGTGGGACTAGTTTCGCTGTGAGTCACTAATTATATTTTACTTTAAAAGCTTTTATTTAACTTTCCTTGTTAATATAGGTCAAATCTCGCACGTTAAAAGAGTTGTTCCGTTTGGTACTAAACTAAATGTAAAAATTAACCAGGTTATCAGTTGGTTTTTTGAAATGAGTTCTCAACATCTAGATATTCTGAAATGAAAATACAATTTTATAGGCCTGCGATTTCCTGAAAATACATAAAGATTTTTTTGGTACGTAACGTGAAATGGAACGCTATTTCTCGAAACGGAATGGTTTATTCAGCTTCTTTTTGGCTGTAATGACCAAAGGTGATAAAAAAATGGCAGAACAGATGACAACATAGCTATTTTTTGTCAAAACTGTCAAAAATGACGTGACGATGACGCCATACTTTTATAATGTTGCTGCTTTTTGGATATTTTTAGGAACGAAGTGTTGCTGCTAGTTAATTTTGCATTTCTACTAAGCTTTTCTTAATACCAGTTAAAAAAAACGCAAGCCTCAAAAAATTTGTTTTTATTCTGCTAGGCTCGGAATAAAGTACCAAGTTCCATACAAATTTGGTACAAGTCCTTTGTTGGGATAAATTCGTCGTACGGAACCCTCCTCAAGCGAGTTCAAATCGCACTTACCCGGTATTTTTTTTACGATAAAATCACTTTACTACAATAATTATAGTCTTATGTTTATTTCCCAGCGCAAGAGCACGCTAAAAATACACATTCGCACGCACACAAGCGCGCGGCCGCACGCTTGCCACTGTGGCGCTGCGTTCGCTCAGTCCAAAACACTGCAGGCGCACGTGCAGGCTAAGCACAAGGTAAGGAACGCCGGTGGTCACCACCACTTGGGTGGCAAAGTCCAGGGATCGAATCTCATATAAGGAGGGGAGCTAGTTTGACGAGTGTATCTTTGTGTCAGCGATAATAGCAATAAACGAGTGTGTCCGAGTGGGAACTTGTGCGACTTTCAAAATCCGACGCACCATAGTTCGAATCTCGACTCGGCCCGCACCAGTGACTTATATCAAGTTATGTGCGAATTATTGACACTCGCTCTAAAACGGTGAAGGAAAATATCGTGAGGAAACACGCATGGTCAAGAAACGCACAATTCGAGGACATGTGACATCCACCAAGCCGCACTGGGCCCGCGTGTTAGATCATGGTCTATACGAGTCGAAGTCGAAAGAAAGTCATCGCAAGAATTTCCGGGCTAACGTTGATCGCTCGCATAGCCTGGATGGTTAAAGCGTCTGGTCTTAATATTCCAGAAGCCGCGGGTTCGAATATCCGTGGCATGAAATTTTTGAGATGTATTTTCTACGTATTATTTTTATATTTTGTTCGCAGAAAGACGAGGTGCAGCAATACGAAAATAAAATTGAAGTTTAATAGACGAAGAACTAATTTTTAAGGGACTAAATTATACATAGATATGAGTAGATAAAAGAAAAAAGTCATAGACAACAATAGACTGGGTTGGAATAAACCATGGTTTATGTCTATGGTCCACCTTAGACAAAGACATGGTTCTATTTAATTGTGAATGAAGTTATAATAGTTAATAGTGTTGATTCTGGCGTTATCGAATCTAATTTTACTTTCAGTTTTTAAACAAGAACGTGAGAAAGAGATGGAATATATTTTAAACCTGTTAAATTAATCCACTTGCTTGTTTCTAGTGTAAATTAAAAGGCCTTAAATTTAGTGGCGTCTTATTTGTCGAAGATGAAAATATTTGACAGCACTAAACCTAAATTTAGACCTGTCAAATATCTTCCATCCCTTTTCCATGTTTATTATTGGAAAGAGAGCCAAAATTAGATTTAGGTTCGCGAAGTCACAATCGACACTAATATAAGTTTTTTTCAATTAAGCATAATGTTTAGGGAAGTCGAGTGTAATTATTTATTTTTATACCTAAATAAATTGTGTAGAAAATAAAACAAATGTGAACATTTTGCGTTTTTATTTCAAAATAAAACTCTTATTTACAATAAGAAATTAATAATGATATCTATTAATATAAATGCTTTTTACGCACCGTGGTTATATTGCATTTAGAACTAGCAAGAAGACAGCTTGATTGAAATCGTCTAGGTACTCTAGGTGGTAGGCCTAACTATTCCGCGAGTGTATTTATAAGCTACATTTTATTCTGATTCAAAGTGCATGAAACATACAAATTTAAACTCACACAACAAAACCGCATGAAAAATACTTAATAATTTTAACTGTCAATTTTATCGAATTTTATTTATCGAAAAGATCCGTACTCGCGCCGCTGATGCGTTCGCACCCGCTACGTACGCCTTAGCAAATCTTGTTCCTATGATCTGTGTTCTGACGTAATAATAGATATTTAATTAATAGATGAAACATTGTGAAAAGAATTTACTTTGCAATATCACACAGTTCTCTCCAGACTTTGAATTTGGAAGGAAATCAAATCCCTACTAATATTATAAATGCGAAAGTGTGTTTGTTGGTTTGTCCTTTCACGCAGTAACGGAGCAACGGATCGACGTGATTTTTGGCATAGATATGGTTTATGGACCGGAGAGTAACATAGGCTACTTTTTATCCCGGAAAAATGCACGATTCCTGTGGAAACGCGGGTGACAACCGCGGGCAGAATCTATTCGTAAATAACTAAGTGTGTGTTTAAATACATTAACACTAGTACAAAGTGAAATAAATTATGCATGAAATTTGAATTCGCTAAAGTGAATACTTCATTACAGAAAGCAAACTGAATCATACATTTTGAGATTCTTTTTCATTGTAGGTCAAAATGAATCTTTGAATGTAAAAATAAATCGAATCTCGTAAAAAATAAGTGAATCCTTCAAAATTCACTTTAGCTCACTCAAACTTTAACTTGAGAAAACATTTATAATTTTGTTTATAATAATTGATAATAGTAACATTAACCGATGCGTCTAAAATAGCACCAAAAACCGACCAAAAAGGTCGTCCATTTGTAACAAATTTAACAATACAATACGATTTAATCTTTTTGCTTATTTACAATTTCATACATGCTACACTAGGCATTTCATTTATTTGACTACGATCCCTGCGTTATTGGAAAAATACTGACGGCCACTTCAGCAAATATGGCAGATCACCAACCTATGACATAGATAGAAATCCAAATTCGAATGATTGGCGATCGGATCACTATTGTGTCATTTTGGTTGGCATCCGCCGAGTTTGTTCACTATCGGACAAGTATAAAAAACGGACTTTACATCATAACGAACATGTTGTAAAGAAGAATGTCTTGGTTTACACCACAGACTACAAATCTGTGGTTTACACTCAACACTAACGCCATGTACGAAAAAAAGTTTTGAAATAGCAAGAGCGGATTTAAAAAAAAAAACTAATGGCCGCGTTCGCCCAATGTGCGCTTACTCTAATTGCTTGTTATCATTTTTCCAATAACCCTGTATAACTCTTGGGGATCTCACCCTGCATAAAATCTTTGTCAGTCTTTCCTCATACACTTCCTCTTCTCCAGGACAATCATGCTTTTCAACGCACTCGCAATCACATATCTCAGCTCGTGGAACTTGTTCACAGACAGACGGTATGTATGTGATTGACCGTCTGTTAGTGTGAGTATTAGTATGATATGGGTATCTCGATGGAGCAATTCTTTGCAGCGCTGGGGAGTGGCCTTCTCTGACTGGATGTTTGCTTGGCTGAAATAATTCAAATTAAAAATGCTTTATTCATACAGGCCCCAAGGTAGCATTTATGAAGGTTAAAATAAATGACTCTGACAGCGGGTCTCTGTAACATTTGTCTACCCGAATCACAGACTAAAACTAATGCTGTACACTAAAAACAAACACACAGACAGACAGACGGACAACAAAGTGATACTAGAAGGGTTCTTTTTTTTCTTTTGAGGTACAGAACCGTAACAAATGGAATCAACATTATTTTTTCTTTGTTAGGATAGCTTTTGACGATACAGACAGATTTACAAACTGGAGCTAGGCACTGAAGCGATACAAAATCATAACTATCTGTCCACAGATACAAATTATGTGGAGTAAACTACATTGATAAGTCTAATAAAAAGACAATCCAGTTGTCATGTTAATTAAGTTTATATTCTGTGTTTAAATAGTGTGAGGGTACATTTTCGTATTATTTTGTAATAATGTGAATTAATGTAGGTAGATATAGAAATAACATGACATGTCTCTGTTCTTTGTAAGCTCCCTAGCTGAAATACACAGTTATGCAAAACTGATGTGTTTAATTGTTTACCGTACGTAATACCAGTATTGGTGATTTAGATCAAGAGAAGATCCAGTCTCCAGAAGAAGTCTCCAGTCACCTCCATTGATAGCCAGAATATAGAGAACAAAAGGGAAGCGCGGGCTTGTTTTGACGACCTACATACCCAAGCACCCAATCAGTTCTCTATTATTTGCAGGCGGGGAGAAGTTGGCGTTTGTTGTTGACATATAAAATGTATGAAAAACCTTGTCTGCAGCTGTGGTCACATTAGTAGCCGCGTGCGATCGCCCAATGTGTACCTGCACTTAATAGGGAACTACTATTTACTTTCATTTTAACAGAAAAAATAAACAACATAAACTAAAATAACTAAATAAAATACACACTAATTTATTTACAATCTTAATCTAATAATCCGCTACTAGGGAACTACTTGTCTAGTAGAATACATAAAAGTCATTAGTGTAGTTATGTTTAATCTCACCTCAATGATATGTCAATTTTCCACTGCAAGCTGACAAGACCAGGTTTGACTCGCAGGTGTGTTGGTACATTTTCATATATTTTGTCTGTACATAGCAACAATGTGAGTTCTGATGCGCATTCCGGTGAAAATCTGTAAAGGAGAAAACAGGTATTGTTGTTTTAAAAAAACACCTGTACATTTTCTAGATGTCGGTGTGTTCCAAAGTGTTTTAGTAGCTAGCCTACATCAGGCATTGCTAAAACATTTTATGAGGTTTGCTACAAAGCACTTAAAGTTAATATATGTAACATAGTTGCTGCCCGCAGTTTCATCTGCTCGGAGATATTGGGTTACAAGGGTTTTAGTTTTTGAAAAGAACCTCCTCAATTGTATGTGATATGACTTTAATGTTTTACTAGGTGGTAGGACAGTAGGACTAACTCTTCTGAAAGTGTATGTCTGGGTGGGCACCACTGCACTTGCGAAGTTCACTGCGCAGCGGTACTATATGTGCAAGCATTACTGTTTCCCAGTTTGATGAGCGAAGTAGTCAATGAAATTACTGGGCTTATGATTATGAGATTTAATACCTAATGTCTCATGGTAACAGTGCTGTGCAGGCCTTTGTGTTGCAAAGTTAAAAACTTTGTGGTTCGAAGCAGAAGTTAGTTAGGAAATAAAATTTAGTATTCTTACCTTAAACCTTCCAAAAAAGCCCTGACATCCTCCTGACTCCACGGCTCTTTGTTTGCTGACTTCAGTCTTGCTACATGTCTGACCACTGACCGTACAGCTGCATACTTGTCTGCATTCATGAGACTAGACAGTCTACTGTCGGGGTTGCCTTCCAGTTCTTTTATTGCCACTGGAAGGTGTAAATAAATGTTACTGAATTTTATTTAGAATCATACTTTGTCATAATGTTCCCTCTCTAGATTAATAAGAAACAAAACGAAATTTTGTATGTTTTTGGTTTTCTTTTTCTTCATTTTTATGTATTGCATATTCTAAGTCAGATTGCAAAATTATCGACAAACGCAAGGACTGCTTGGTTGAAAGCTGTAAAGAAAAACATGGAAACTTGTTATGCTTTGAAATGTTTTGACACACCATTTGTGTGGGTGATAACTAATTAAAAAATAATTCTCTGACTTTATTCAAGTTGGAGAAAAATGTTAATTTCATTTAGTTATAGGTCAAACGTAAAAGGATGCAAAACGGATATGTAAAAGGTATAATTATGTAGTTTTGGAGTTTAAAAGTATTTTGAAAAGGGGGGACGGTAGGAAAAACTTACGAACAACAAAGGGCTTTATTTGTTTCTTCTGTATTTCAGGTGTTACATACGTTACGGCAGTCCATTGTGAGTGGTTTTCTGTTAGTAATTCTAATTGTTGAGACATTTCAGGTGTAAATAATGAAAATTAAACTGTCGTACAACTTGTAAAAAACCAAAACAATTGGCTGCCAAAAATTGACATTGACATCATTGTATTTGGTTTTTTTAGGGATGGACTTTGTTTAGTACATTTTTCTCAAAAACGTCGGTTTTAATAAACCGGTATTATCGTAAAATTAATCGACTAAACATTTAAACTGTTTACTCCCTAATCAGCCTAACTTTATAGCAAACCGCTTTTCACCTGGAACCTCCGCGCTGCCACCCCGCGCTTCGAGAGGTCGTATACCGCCTCGATACGCGGAGTAGCCTACTCTTTCTCTCAAATTCTAGAACTTTTGTCTAGAAACAAATGCCGCGCGCGCGTCTAGAATATTGTGCAGTTCGTCGCTAGCCCGCTCTGAAACACACGCGCGCGTCACTGTCGCTCCGCCGCGAAGGCCTACCTATTATTAGTGCATGTAAATTCCATGTGGACATGGAACCCACTGTAAAATTACTTATCAAATAATCATATGGTGTTGTTTAAAGTTTGATTAGACCTTTTTTTAACTTTATACTCTGTTTTACTCCAACCCTGAGGTATTTGGACTCCCTCCATTCTCACTCTCCCATAACTTCACTTAATTACATTTTTAAATTTTTAATCTGTGAATAACTGAATAATTCAATATGGCTGCCGCTTGTTTAGCTCCTTCGTGTTAATTTTTCAAGTGCGATTTTGCCGCGTTTGTTTCACAAAACGAACAGTGAATTGGACAAAAATATCATCTTAATCTTGTAATTATAGTTTAGAATATAATATGGCTGCAGTACAAGGTCCTCCTGGCAACAAGCCATGGCAAAGCCGGCCGGGAATACAACATCAGAACAGTCAAAGCCCTGCCAGTTTAACGCTAAATAGAACCATAAGTCTGTATCCGTTAACTAATTACACGTTCGGGACCAAAGAGCCACTGTTTGAGCAGGATGCGTCGGTGCCGGCGCGGTTTCAAAGGATGAGAGAAGAATTCTCGAAAATTGGGATGAGAAGGTGAGGTTATTGAACTTCCTTGTTGGCTAACCTGTGTGTCTTAAACTAAATCACTCATTATAGTGTAGGCCTCAGCAGTCTCATCGTTAGCCTCACTGCTTAGTATCGGCCACTTTTGCATCCAAGCTTTTTCCTAAAGAGTAGATTAGATGCCCCATTGATGAACCCGAGCATCCTTTTATCATTAGCTATCCATCGAAGATATTTTAGTCCAATAAATTTAACCACTTGAGAATCAACATATATTTAACAGCTATGAATTTAGATAGTTAAGATACATATCCGGTATAAGTTTCTTGACCATTATAGCTACTGGAAAACATTCTTAGAATGCGAAAATATTATTAGGCGGCATCGTGTGGTGGTTCACCCTCTTCCTTCAGTAATGGTTGAGGAGAGTGATGGCTGGCACATGGGTCATACTTGTGGACGGGTGCCGCTTGTAGTGTCTGGTCAATTCCAATTGTAATCTTTATGTCAACTTTAATTTATTCCAATATATTTATTTTAAGATTGTTCCCGTCTTGATGATTTTTTTATCTTGTTTATATAGCTAATTTCTATTAATATGTGACCTAATCTTATAAGAGTATGGACCTGTAAGAGTATGGTCTGTAGAGTGTAATGTACAATAATAATAAAAAAAACATTCTAGCAGGCCATCCTTAATATTTGAAGACATTTTGATCTGTATTTGCATATATTGAAGAAAACATATGTTCGTCTAAGAAAGAGATCCATTTCCACACAAAGTTTGCATGCTAATCATTTTTTTTCTATGAAGGATCAAAACACTATTGGTGTTTTATAAGAATAGGCTCTCAAATGCAGCTAACACACCAATAGCTGCAATGCAACCGTTTTTCAACTTAAAGGTGCTTTGTTGCAGGTCCGTTGAAGGTGTGCTCCTGGTACATGAGCATGGGCTACCTCATGTTTTGTTATTACAACTTGGGACTGCATTCTTCAAGCTACCTGGCGGTGAGCTGAGTCCTGGCGAGGTAAGAGCTGTAGTAATACTGCAACAGGTATCAATAGCCGCCAATCTGTAGGTTGGTGGTTCAATTTTCAAATCCTACAACGAGTAAGGATTAAGCAAATAAATAATGTGTAAGCAATGAGTGGTCTCTTACTGTTGGCCTCATCAGCAAGCTCAAAGTTGCACAACAGGCTATGGAGAGGGCTATGCTCGGGGCTTCCCTGCATGATAAAATCCGAAATGTGGAGATCTGCAGGAGAACAAAAGTTACCGACATAGCCCTCAAAGTTAGCAAGTTGAAATGGCAGTGGGCAGGCCACATCGCTCACAGAACCGATAACCGACGGGGAAGAACGGTTCTCGAGTGGCGACCACGAACCGGAAGACGTAGTGTAGGACGGCCGCCCACCAGGTGGACTGATGACCTTGTCAAAACCGCGGGGAACCGTTGGATGCAAGAGGCGAGTAGCCAACCCAAGTGGCGTTCTATAGGTGAGGCCTATGTTCAGCAGTGGACGTCTTCCGGCTGATGAGCAATTGTTACAAATGGTGTTATACTCTCATGGTGGTCCCATGTAAATTTATATGAAAGAAAGGTAAAAAAATTTCGTTGAATTTTCATATCAATGGAAAATGGCAATGTATCACTTTCTGAGCTTTTAAAAAATGTTTAGTTTATAATAAATAAATGAAATGCTGTATCAACTGTTTCAGGATGAAATCGATGGACTGAAGAGGTTACTCACAGAGACGCTCGGACGACAAGATGGAGTCAAACAAGAATGGCTTATAGAAGACACTATTGGTGAGTAAACCGTTGTACAGTTTTTGTCTACTATACATCAACAGTCCTTCCAATATCCAAATCAAGATTACCTTCCATGAGCGGCTCTCTTGCGACCCATGCGAATAAAAATAATTCCATATAGAAAAAACAAATGCAGTGCCACTGAAAATCACATGGCCTGCGCAACAACACTGCACTGACTTGCTTACTCTGAGACAGGTATTAAGTCTCATAAGCCCAGTAATTTCACTGCCTACTTTGCTCATCGAACCGGAACACAGTAATTGGAAGCTTGCACATTACTGCTTGGTGACAGTCTACATGAGAACAAAGCGGTTGTACCTTTCCAGACTAGTTTATATATTTTTGGTTAGGAATAACAATGTCATTATAGTATCGAAATTTTATAAAGATAACTTGAGATTACTTGTCTGATTATGTCATTCTCATAGTTTTATTATAAGTTTAACGAGTGGAATCTGTGTATCTCTCTGCAATGGCACTTTAGCTCTGAAACGAATAAACTGATTCAACTTTTTTCATAAACAACTTAAAAAAATGTTTACGTAGTTATATGTTCGACTGAATATTGTATTTTTTGAAATTGTTGAAATTAAAAAATTGGTGAATGTATGCATAATATGTTCACCAATTTCTGTGTCAATTGTGGACTGATGTTGAAAATTCTTTTATACTTTGGAAGGGGTCTCAAGATGGTCCCATTAAATTTAGGAAAGATCACCCAAAGGTGAATAAAATGGGAGTTGAATTTACTTATGTCGCGGTATTTTTATATGTCGCGGTATTTTCATATGTTGTGGTATTTTCATATGTTGCGGTATTTTCTTATTTTGTGGTATTTTCATATGTCGTGGTATTTTCTTATTTTGCGGTATTTCATGTGTTGCGGTATTTTCATATGTCGCGGTATTTACATCTTTCGGTTTCCGCTTATTTTAAAAACAAAATTATTTTAAATATTATATTTTTCCTTGTTTTAATTCCAGGCAACTGGTGGCGCCCGAACTTCGAGCCACCGCAATACCCATACATTCCGCCTCACATCACGAAGCCCAAGGAGCACAAGCGCCTCTTCCTAGTTCAACTGCAAGATCGGGCCTTATTCGCGGTCCCTAAGAACTACAAGCTGGTTGCTGCACCCCTCTTCGAGTTATATGACAATGCTCAGGGGTATGGACCCATAATATCATCTCTCTCTCAGAGTCTGTGTCGATTCCACTTTGTTTATATGTAAATTTAAGGTATGTGTGCTTGTTACTTCACCAAAAATGCCCAGTCTAAGTATGCACACTTTCCGCATACAAAATTTGATGTTGCATCTTCACTCTTGTTTACCTGTTGAACCTATTATAGAGTATTTTGACTAAAATTTAAAAATAATTCTGTATTATTTTTAATTACATAAAATGCAGCCTGCAGTATTTATTTAGAATTTGTTAGCAAGGGCCAAAATTTGACAGCTCAAGTACTTGATACAATAACAGGGAGTGCATTAAGAATCTAGGAATAAAATTAGCAACAAAGACGAATATTCCATTTTTTCTTTATTGGTCTGTGTCAAATCTTAACCTTGAATAAAGTAAATATCATTTACATTTTCAATATGCCACTACAGCAAATAAAAGTATTAAATTTAGAAAAATAAATAAATAACAAAAATACATTGCTTGTGGAAGCAATGTAATTTTTCTTTTTCCCGTTTCATCTGTACTTTTGATTCAGTTGGTAGGTATTTACTGATTCACAAATAATTTTTGTTCCAAATTTCCTACAAATGAAAGTATTAAGAAAGACTGGATAGAAAACATAAAACTCCTGCCAATCCTGGGCAACCCAGTTCGGCTAGTGTGCTGTGCTCAAAGCATTTTTCAACATGGAAGTCAACCATTTTTCACTTATCTCGCACAAAAGAGGTGCTTTTGGTTTTATGTCAAACCAGAGAGCAAAATTATGCTCTGTATGAGAAAATAAAATCTTCACAGAGATAACCAATCATCTAATCCACCCAAGGAAGCACTCATCTAATATCGGTTAACTACAAGGATCCTTAACGCGGCCCAGTCTAAGCGACGCATTTACGTGTGTGTACTTGCCACGCTATTAAATACCTTATGTTTGGTCTGCTACTACTGCTCCCCATTTTGGCCAGTTTTTTTTTCGTTCTACCAAGACTCAAGAGTATACAATTTTTGTATGACGGCTGGCATAGTAACACTCCACCACTTCTGCTTTTTTTTCTATTTCGAATGCGGATCTTGTAATATGCCAAAAGATTTCAAACCTTTTTGCTGAAAAATAGTCGGGTTGACAACCTAATTTTTTAAATTCTGACTGATACTTATTAGCATGTATATTTTTTTTTTGCCATAGCTGGCAAATAAGCAGACTGCCCGCCTGACAGTAAGCGCTACCGTCGCCTGTGGATATCTGCAACACTCAGGGTATTACTGATATGTTGCCGACCTTTAAATACTGTTTACCCTTCTTTATTATATATCTATATTTTAACCTTATTGCTCGACATCCAATATCAAATTTTGTATGAGGAATCTGAAAAGCGATTGTTGCGGCTCAGATAAATTAGGCATTACGAGTACATAATGTAAGGAACATTGTATTTTTTAACATAGATATAGTTTCTGACTAAAGAGTGAAGAAAAACAATCAAGGCTGTTTTATTTTGTACCTCAAGAAAGAAGACTGTTTTAGATGTAAGTAAATTATAGAATAGAATAGATAAATATTAATTATAATAGTGATAATTATTGAGAAAGTTCTTTTAGGTAGTCACTCCACTTTGTTTTTACAAAAATTTACAATAAAGTGTTGAGTTTGATAGCGGCCTCATTTTTTTGGTGAACAGAGTGTCTTCGCCTTAATAGAGAATGTAAGAAAAGTGTTATTGGACACTTTCTTTAATATCGATCTAGAAGTTTAAGTTAAATGTAAATTGGTTATTAGCCTAATTCTTTGGCTAGATTGTAATATAAATAGGGTTAATTAAATAATTAGCCCGAAGGAAGGAAAAAAAAAATTCTTTTATGTTCACTCTCTAATAAATATCTTAAGAAAGGGATGGAAGATAAACAGGTCTAAATGTAGTTGTAGTGATGTCAAACTAAACTTAGACCTGTCGTATATATTCCATCCTGTAGGGCTAAGATGCGCACAGTGACAAAATTTTGTCGATGCTAATTTCGTGCATTTGTCTCATGTTCGCGAGAGAAAGAGCGAGACAAAACAGTATATAAAATTATGTCGTGGCGCGCATGTTAGCCCTGCTGGACAAATTAGACGCATCTGATTTCGTTAAATTTACACAGTTTTAAGCAATTTGACAGGTCTAAAAAGTATTCCGTCTCTTTCTCATGTACTTATTATGAATGAGAGAGAGAAACTAAAATTAAGTTTAGGTTTGTGCCAAAACCGAGGGCAATGTAATTGGATTTAAACTATACATATAATGAAATTGTAAAATTTATGTTCGGCCACGTAGATTTCAATGTTAAGGTGAGTCCAGATGACGTAACATGTTATGTAACACATCGACTTTGTATAATAACTTGTAAAATTACACTTTTTTACGCATATTTATCGTTCATTAGTGTGGAGTGCACTAAGAAAATATAGTACAACCATAGCTATGTCTTTACCAAATAAAACAGATCACCATTATCACTGTTACGTACCCATTCTCTAACTGAGGATGGCGATTGAACAAATATAAATTAGGAGATTTTTATAATGCATGTTTTTAGTACAGCTTTACGGCCCGCGTCGAACAAGTGACGTCAGATGTTCTGTCCAATTTGTGTAGAGCGTTTTAGCGCTCAGTAGATACGCCCGGCTTTGACTCTCATTTTTGACGTTTCTAGCGTTCCATTTTCAGTTTTTTCGATAATATAGACATTTGATTCTCATGAGAAAACGGATTGAATGACATCATAAAAGAAATGGACTCAACATCCCAATTGTATTGCCACTCAGAACTTTGATATACAAAGGTCTGTGTGGCACTGCGTATTTTGTGTTTTGGCCCTTTGGCCTTTTTAAACGCTTCATAAGTTTGTGACAACAATAAAATAAAGAAACCAATATTATAAGGCGGTTGTGTTTCAGAATTGCTATAGAACTGTACTGAATAAACTCATTTCCCATATCATAACAAAATTTAATGTTCAATATCGTAAAACAACTATATTGTTACAATAAGTAGGTATAGGTATGTAACCTACGAAAGAATTGCGATAAGTCGAAACTTATAAAGTGGTCATGTGGTTTGTTTTTCTAGCTTTATTATTGCATTTGCAAAATGGATTATGTTCTCTGTGGCCGAAAGGAGTGGTGCATTTTACGATCAATAAAAAAGATTACGGTAAGTTATATTTTTTACTAGCGACCCGCCGCGTCCCGGCTTCGCATGGGCATCGCAATTTATTATAGCCTTGTCCCCCCCCCCCTTTTAATTCGGCCCCGTCTTAAAATCCGTTCTTAGCTGACGTCTCTCAACTCCTACCTAATAACAATGTAAATAAATGGGTAATGGGATTTCTGTTACTTTTGTCCAGAAATCCCCTTTGCTTCCGCTTTTAGCGCCGTAAGGGAATTTCTACGCATATGGGCTTGATGGAAATCTAGTCCGAGCACGGCACCCGCTTCTACCTATGCGTCTTACGAAATCTATTCAAAAAAAATGTTTCAACCACAGCGTGCTCAGTGCAGACGCCGCCGTTGATAAGCAGTGGTGCACAAGTGATGTATGTAGCGTAAATCGGAGCAGTCGTCGCTTTGAGCCTAGGCATGGCCTCGAGACAGCACTATCTGGCCGTATTGCCGTTCTTGTCTATTTCGTGGTTTCTTGATGGTTTTGCGTCAAGCCGCGCTTGCGCGTGTATTATCTCTTAATCAACGCTTGATGCAAAATCATTGTTATTTTGGCAGCAAAACGCATACTTGCATAAGCGTCTACGGCAGAGATGCACAGACCGCGGCCCGCGGGCCGCATGCGGCCCGCCGACAGCAAAAATAATACTCTCGTACATTCGAAAAATATTGAATTCTATTCCAGAATAAAACCAAAAAAAAAATATGTTCTTTCTTGTCTTTAATTTAATTCTTTATTGTCTTTAATTACCTATACTTCTGGCGGCCCGCCATCAGTTCATAATTTGCCCGAGTGGCCCCTAGTCTTAATAAGTCTGTGCATCCCTGGTCTACGGTCTGCATAATTTTAAATTGGTTTACAATAGATTTGCACTCTCAAGACATAATACTCTCGACGTTCGCCGATATTGAGCGGGAGATATGCGTGAAGTTCTTCAACACGCCTGACAACTTCAACGCGACCGGCACGAGGGTATTGTACATCAGCAACCCGGATAAACGGAAGAATTGTCCCCCGGACACTTATAATTTTACATCTAATGTTGTTGTAAGTATTTTCATTCTTGTTGAGTGGTTCCCCCATTAGCCCCGTACCTCCAGGTGTTGCTTGAATAGGTACACTATAGGTAGTTCAATCAGACTGAAGCACACCCAAAAGCAACCAGTTTTTAAGAGTTGTGCGCAAAGACAAGTGCACATTTGTCGCATTAAACTGTAGAGGTACAAATCTCTGTGATCAGTACTGATCGATACTTCTCGGTCATACTACTATAATTAAACACACCTTAAACAGGTGTATAACTCTCTGTTAAGGTTAAACGTGCCTTAGTTGCGTGTTTAAATATTAACTACTACAAACCTTGATTTAAAGAATGTTTAGCCGTTGTCCAACTCAATTTTGTTGAGTCCAGCCGTTTCGGAGATTACCCCGGAATAGACACATTTTTTTTTTAAATGGTTGTTTTGCTATTGGTACCTTATACAATTTCATATGCATTTAGTAAAAAGCTGTTATTTTGGTATTACAAACATACACTTCAATTTTATTTATTTGTATAGATAAATTTTATTTTATCCAGGACATGCCAATTGGATACAAATGCATGAATTCAAAGAATATTGCGAGAATCGTTATTGATATGCTGCAAGCTAGTATTAAACGTTCAGGTGAGTTTCCACAAGTATTTTGTGGATGTTGTTATAAGTTACATCCCTATATAGTAGTACTTATATAATTTTGATGGTTTGTCCTTTCACGCAGGAACGGATCTACGTGATATGTTGCATAGATCCGGGATAACATACCAATTAAAACTCCGCCTGTATATAGTTTATGGACCGGAGAGTGACTTAGGCTACTTTTTATCTCGGAAAAAGGCACGATTCCCTTGTACATTTCCATGCTGATGATACCATGGGACGCAGCTATAAGCAGGGCCGGATTATCTATAAAGCAAAGTAGGCAACTGCATGGGGGGCCCCACACCCCGAGAAAAAAATTTATTCATTTCTTGGAATGAAATTTGAAGATTTTTCAAATTTAAACCTTCAACAACAATATTATTAAGATTACGCTATTTTTATATTAGTTCGTCATATGTCAGAACGCATTTCAAATTATTATAACATAATATTATTATGAAAAGGGGGCCCGAGACGTGCATTGCTTCGGGGCCCCGACATGGTTAATCCGGCCCTGGCTATAAGTATCCTATGCAGTAAAATTTACAATTAATGAAAATAAAAATACGAGCTGCTATGGAAAGTAACGGTTACACCTAAAGAACCAACTTTTGCCCGCGGTTTCACCTGCGTAGAGATTCCCACAGGACCAGTGAGTTTTCCCGGAATAAAAAGTAACCTATTGTTACTCTCCGGTCCATAAACTACGCCTATTTAAAAAAAAAGCACGTCGATCCGTTTCTGCGTGGAACAGGATAAATCAACGAACACACTTTCGCATTTATTATATATAATACGGATTATCGGTGGTATGTTATCCTGGAAGGGGGTGATTAGGACCATGGTTGTCTACAAGTTGTGAGAACCTCCCTTGGAAATACGACATTCAAAATTTCGATACAAAAACATAAATTCAACTTCAAACGTGAAGTGCGCGGTATTTCCTCAATTGTTTTTATGTCTCTTCTAATCAACATTATCATTTAACAAAGTTCAAGACAAGCAGCTCATCTAGGTCTGCCCGGAAGTTCTGTAGTAGAATTTTGACGTAAACTTTAAATGCCTTTCATAAGTGAAAAATTTCTAATTTCACGCAGAACGTTATTTTATATAATTAGTTATATTTTCTTCGATGTAGCTTCAAGCTTATGTTATAAGAAAATATTTCTCCCCAGTGCCTACAATCAACAGTTTTGACTTGATACGGACGTTTCAAGAAATGGTAAAGTATTCTTTGTTGATAATTTTGATTTTTGATCTTAGTATCTCATTGAGTTCACCAAATCCGCTCGCTTTGCTCTGATGCGTTTTAAAATATGTTTTCGCATAGCCACAATCAATTTGAACTTGGTTCTAGCAGACAAAGATCTCCCTTTATTGTTAATACACCTGAGATGTGGCTCTCCGTGTTGTCATTTGATATATAACGCGTGATCCTTGTTATGTTGATTATTTTCTATTCTTGGCCCTTCTCGACCCGCCAAAGTATAACGCAAAAATGGCATAAAAGCTTGATGTTTCATCACAGAAAAAAGGCACTACGAGAAAAGAGAATGACAGAGCCATAGGTTGGAATGGAGTTCTGAAAATTCTGAAATTTTCCTAAGATAAATAATTAGTGCGCGAATAAACATTAAAAACAATGTTTTCAGAATGAAGATCCAACTAGGCCGTTCCTATTAAATTCTAACGCTCGCAACTTTATAAACGCACATTACCACACCGAGTGCGGCGCTTTGTCGCAACGAGCGCCGATCGAAACTCGCCGATCGTCCGGCGCCCTGAGTCTGTCGGAGGAAAACGAACAATTTTATAAGAACAAGCGGTGGCCGCTCGGGATATTGATGTACGGGGTCGAGCAGAAGCTACGTAAGTTTTTGTATTTAAGACCCTACTACGCCCCAATGGCCTTGCTCGAATGGGTGGAGTCAATCCCACTTCACCCGCGCGGTCCACACTTCGTCTTTCAAGAACATCGCAAAACCTAACGTCATAGAATACGCGGATGAACGAACGCGCGTGCGAGTAGCGCGCACGGCATCTTCTTTGCCTATAATTCTTTGAATTCATTTAGTGGAAAGTTCTTCATTGAAAGTGAAGTTTGATCATCATTATCCATACTATCCATACTTCCATACTAAATATATCCTATATCCTACTCTATTATAAATGCGAAAGTTTGTTTGTTGGTTTGTTAATTTGTTGGTTTGTCCTTCTTTCACGCAGTAACGGAGCGACGGATCGACGTGATTTTTGGCATAGTAATAGTTTATGGACCGGAGAGTAACATAGGGTTCTTTTTATCCGGAAAATGCATGTTTCCTGTGGGAACGCGGGTGAAAACCGCGGGCAGAAGCTAGTTATATTATTAATGCGAAAGTGTGTTTGTTGATTTCTTGGTTTGTCCTTCTTTCACGCAGTAACGAATCAACGGATCGACGTGGTTTTTGGCATAGATATAGTTTATGGACCGGAGAATAACATAAGCTACTTTTTGTCCCGGAACAATGCACGGTTCCTATGGGAACGTGGGTGAAAACCGCGGGCAGAAGCTAGTTCGTAAATAAACGGGACGGACGCACATGAGATCATACAACGTTGAGATTTATCTCAAAACATCGCTCTGGACTATAATAAAAGTACATACAGCCAATTTGCTCCGTAACGTTGAAATTTGTTACACCTTTTGACCCAAAAACGAACGTGTACGTAAATAAATGATTTTCGGGTTATTTTTTTATTTTTTACTTTTGTAGTCATGTTTTTTATATTGATGTCATTTACGAGGTATCGAGTCATCTGCGAGTGTCCGTCTGGGTTTCCGTTTTGTTCATGAAGTCTGCCGGCAAACAGTAATGTGCAAGCATTATTGTGTTCCGGTTTGTTGAGCAAAGTAGCCAGCGAAATTACTAAGATATGAGACTTAGTCATGAGCACACTGCGGTGCCGCGCAGGCTTTTGTGTTTCAAAGTTCTGAATGGCACTGCAATTTTTATGGGCCGGCATCTCGAAAATGATACCCATACCATTTTATTGAAAAAAAAAATGTCCGATATCTTGGATTTTAAAATTGTTATCATTTTCGATATCATTTTTACTGTAGATGGCCCTGATCGTTTGGTGGTCGTTTGCCTGATGATAAAGATAACGCCGGCCCATAACAATTGCAGTGCCAATAAATACTTTGAAACAAAAAGATGCAGTACCGCGTTGTGCTCGTTAACCTGAGTAATTTACTTTTCAATTTGATTTCCAGTCTTTCTTAAACAGTTCTAAACCTCCCGATATTCCAGTAGCTGCCGCTAATAATTTGTTTACCAATACATATATTTTCCACTCGTAAAAATGATGTAAGTACGTAAACAAGAAATTGTAATCAAAAATGTAACCCATTCAATATGTTTACGAGGAGCGTCCACGCGCAAATCACGGAATGAATCACATTTCACCGCTCTAGACGCTACTCTTTGAGCAAGCTTCAAACCCACACGAAAACAAATACTTGTATTGTATATCATTCACGCACACAAATATGTAACGTCGGCGGACAGCGTTTGCAGAGCAACGAGCGACACAACCTCCCCGTCTGAATGCCAGTGCATGACTGCCGCGCGCGCCCGCGCAGAGCACCTCTGAGACTTGTACATTTGGAATTCAGTTTTTTGATCATTTCTTTGCGAAACATTGCTCTATGCACAAATGAAACGGCCAGTTTATAGAAAATTTTCTTCCTTATTTTTTGGTGTAAAATTAATCCCAAACGTCTAAGTCATTTAGAAGTTTTAGGGAAAATAGTTTTAAAACAGCATGCTGTTAAATATTTTTTCAAGCCATAAGTAATGGTAACACAAAAAAATCAATCAGTGAAATTAATGCCCTTGAATTGATCATTCAGGTAGTATTTTTTTCAAGTCGTTAAACCAAGCCGTGTGGGAGTTTTAGGAGGAGAAAGTAGTCGTTTTGGCGTCCCTAGCCCCTTAAAGTAGCTGTCGCCAGGGCCGGCTTTAAACTATTGGGACCCCTGGGCACGAGAATAATGGGGCTCTTGTGGTTATGATATGACAGAGCACTACTTTATTATCAACATATTTTATTAGTGGTAGGACTAAGTCTTCTGTGAGTGTCCGTCTGGGTTGTTACCACCGCTTTGCTCGTGAAGTCTGCCGCCAAGCAGTAATGTGCAAGCATTACTGTGTTCCGGTTTGATGAGCAAAGTAGCTAGTGAAATTACTGGGCTTATTAGCTTAGGGTAACGAGCGCACTGCAGTGCCGCGCAGGCCTTTGTTTCAAAGTTCTGAATGGCACTGCAATTGTTATGGGCCGGCATTATGCTTACCATCAGGCAAACGACCAGCTCGTCTCTTTACCAAAATATAGCATAAAAAACATGCAAAAGGTGTAGGTACGCAAAACTCGATTTATTTCTTAACCCACATTGTTTATTTATTTTTATAATTTCTATCGGTTTATCGGTTGATCATCTAACAGGAACTAGAGGGCCCCATGAATCTCAAGCCTCGAGGTCTTGCCCAGAGTGGCATTGGGAAAGGGGCCTGGCTGCTGCGGTATTTATTTATTGTTTTACACCAACAATTCACATTCATAATCGAATTCATCGTTTAAAAATCCACGTTCTTTCTCCAAGGGAACACAAATCTTCACACGCAACTCAAGTACGCGATGACGACAATCGAGCTGGCGTCCTGCGTGGTGTTCCAAGAGGTGCGGGCCGACGACGGCCTGCGGCCCAAGAGTGTCCTCTGGTTCGGCAGCAACGGGGGCGAAGCACCTGAGCTGGGCTTCAAAGAGGGCAACCAGGTAACTTTGCTGAGAGATAACAGCTCCGTGGCTAACTTATTTTTATTTATATTATTTTTTTGTGCTATTTGGTAACGAGACGAGCTGGTCGTTTGCCTGATGGTAAGCATAGCGCCGGCCCATAACAATTGCAGTGCCATTCAGGACTGAAACACAAAGGCCTGCGCGGCACTGCAGTGCGCTCGTTACCTTGACACATTAGGTATTAAGTTTCATAAGCCCAGTAATTTCACTGGGTTCACAGTAATTCAGTTAAAAGGCTGTATGAGCGTGTAAGCATTATTTAATGCGTTCCAGTCAATAGTTCTGGAGTCTATGATCAAAGGAGCGCCTGGTCACGAAGCCCATACTTTGAACCTGCTGTTGCGAGCGTTGGGCATCCCCATGGCGTCTAATCGACCGGATAGAGACAATCACGTCAACATTCACTGGAATAACGTCGAGAAAGGTTGGTTTCATCTATTGATTTTTTCGTCTTCTACTCGCTATTTTCGAAAAGTTAAATAAATAGGTACTTACATGATAAATATCTTGTTTCTTGTGATAATATTCGTAGTGTTTATGACTGAGGTACCAGCGGTAAACAAGAGGCAGAGACACCTTAAATCGAAACTAAATATTCTACGTATTTAAATAGTACGAATAAAAAACAGGACCACAGTGCAGACCAGTATTTATTAAAAAATATTGAGATTTGAATATGGAAATTGTACGCTAGAAACGTCAAAAATGAGTCAAGAGTTGTGCGTATATATACTCAGCACTAAAACGCCTCATACAAATTTGACAGAACATCTGACGTCACTTGTTCAACATGGGCCATGAAACTGTACTAAATACATGTATTTTGATGATTTTGGCCGTGAAAAACTGCGTTTAAGTACATACTCGTACTTGTCATATTTTTTTTAATTCATTTAAATATAAAGAACCTGATGGAATCATTTAAATTACTAATGGATGATAAAAAAATCGTTGTATTCGGGAAATTTTTCGATGCAGTATCTTTGTGGTAATATATTTTTTTTGTGAATTTCATTTTTATGTGATGTTCTTAAACCTTTATAACGACAGTAAGTTGTATTTTGTACTTTATGCAACATCCCTATTATATTGTTTTGCAGGCAAAGAGCATTACCTAGAGAAGTACCCGATGGAAGGTTGGGTGCGCGATGGCAGTACTCCGTACGACTTTGACAGCGCGACGCATGCGCCCGCCAACTTTGCGTGCCGTAGATGTCAGCAGGGACAAACTACTGTGGAACCTGCACAGGTAGATATGATTTAGAGTTTAGACCATGCCCAGTATCCCGCTTTAGGCTGAAGCCGTCGCACTAACCATATGACAATAGTAAGCGTTCTTTCACTGGCACTGCAGTGCGCTCGTTATGTACCCTGAGACATTAGGTATTAATTCTCATAAGCCCTGCGCTAATTTCACTGACTACTTTGCACATCTAACCGCAACACAGTATTGCATGCACATTACTGTTTTGCGGCAGACTTCATGAGCAAAGCGGTGGTACCAACTCAGACGGACACTTGCAGAAGAGTTAAGTCATACCACCTAGTAATCCTACTATATCCTACCACCTAGTAATCCTACTAATATTACAAATGTGAAAGTGTGTTTGTTGATTTGTCTGTTTGTCCTTCTTTCACGGAGTAACGAAGCAAAGGATCGACATGATTTTTTACTTAAACTAGCTTCTGCCCGCGGTTTTCACCCGCGTTCCCACAGGAACCGTGCATTTTCCCGGGATAGAAAGTACCCTATTTTACTCTCCGGTCCATAAACTATATGTGTGCCATAAATCACGTCGATCCGTTGCTCCGTTACTGCGTGAGAGAAGGACAAACCAACAAACTCACTTTCGCATTTATAATATTAGTAGGATTATAAATGCGAGTGTGTTTGTTGGTTTGTCCTTCTCTCACGCAGTAACGGAGCAACGGTTCGATGTGATTTTTGGCATAGATGTAGTATGGACCGGAGAGTAACTATAGGCTACTTTTTATCCCGGAAACATGCACGGTTCATGTGGGAACGCGGGTAATAACCGCTGGCAGAAGCTAGTTTAAGTAATAAAGCGACTACATACTCTATCACATCTATCCCACAGGACCATCTTTGGCAGCGTGTGATGTCTATGGGCCACGGCGCTCAACTGAGCGAGGGTGACAAGCAAATGGTAGCCGTGCTCTACAACGCTCCCTGTCGTGACAGACACGTCACTAACACTAAATAATGATTACAATTTTACTAGCTAACATTTTGTTTTTTTATCCGCTCGCTTCGCTCTTGTCCCAGCGGCGCCAGTACGGATCTTTTCGATAAAAAAAAATCGATAAAACCCACTTTATCGATTTTAACTGTCAATTTTATCGAATTTTATTTATCGAAAAGATCCGTACTTGCGCCGCAGGTGGTAACCGAGCCTGCGGCGCAAGTACGGAAGTCAGTTCGATAAATTTGTCGAATCGAAAACGCGACAAATTTATCGAATGTTGCGAGTACCGGAGTCTGATCGTAAAGTATTGTTGTAGCTCTATATTCTCTTCGGATTCGACCTAGCTATTCGATAACTTTTGTCGATAGTATTGAGGTTCGATAATTTATTTATAAAGTCGATAAAACCCACTTTATCGATTTGAACTGTCAATTTTATCGGATTTTATCGATCATAAAGATCCGTACTTGCGCCGCTGTTTACATATTATATACACCATGTATAAGAGATGAATATTATGTCTATTATGCCTATTATGATGAATTTTATGTCTATGATTTTAAACCTTACTCCATTCTGTTGTGACATTTCTAATCATTTTAAACGTATGTCTTTGGACACTGTCTAGCTAGACAGACGTTTAAGTTGTTTACGTACTAACAAAGAACGTGTATAAACAGTTGTTTGTTAATTTAATAAAACATTTTTAATTTTTTCTAACATCATTTAATGCAACCAACAAGCTATACCATGGGTATATACAAATTACATTAATTAAGCTAAATACGATGTCAAAATAATCACAACACATTTTACATTATGTACAATCACCAATTTTATATAATTTATTTTCATAATCGGGTATTTGATTAAAACAAGTCACTATATACCGCTACCCTCGAACGCGTGAACGTAAGAACGTAGGTTTAATCTCCGTAATTTAATATGTATTAAATTACTGCAACTAGGTACTTCTTCAAGTAAATCTAGAAAAAGTGGTGCTTGGTACACCAGACCTTGTTGTGTCTGGTGAAGAAGGCGGATTCTTTGGAAAAGTTGATACTTGAAAATACGAAGAAACCTCAATAATTGGAATCCATTTGCAAAGTAATTCATAACGCCTCTGATATCAAGCCTCGGACACTTACCCGAAATATTGGTGAGATTTCAAAACCAAGCGCCGTCCATGAGCTGCGACCACCGCCTCGCGCGGCCGGCATTCGTGCCGTTCCGGCTATTTCCGGAGACGATCGTAAAGAACGGCCAGTATCGCCGCTGTCTAAGCTGCCTACTCTCAGAGCAAAAATAGGTAGAGCGCGTGTTACCAAGTGGGAACAGTATGCACGGGTGAGAACATCGCACTGTTCCTACCGCAAGCGTTAATAGTCATACGCTCACTAGCGGTGTGAGCGCACGTTGCGAGTTCCTGGCGAGCATTTGATTATTTAACTGCTAAAAATGGTAAAATGTGCAATAAAAACCTGTAAAAACGATACTCGGAAACACACTAAACAGAAATCTAGCATCACATTTCGCCGGTAAACCATTTTTTAATACTTTTAAGTAAATTAGAAGTCACGCTTCGCGGGGTGGAAGGAGACGCGGGACGCAAGGCTACATGCACCGCCCGCACCGCCCCGCAACCCCTCTTGGATTGCCAACTGGGACAGTGATGTGACGCGTTCGGCGCTTGAGTCGATACGGCGAGAAATAGTTTATAATACACCGGCGCGCTATGTGCGCTTGCGACAATTACTTTTCTTTAATACTTTAATTACTTTGTAAATGATTAGAGGCGGTGAGTGTGAAAGCGTTATAGCGTTTATAATATAAGTAAATAATTCAAAAATAAATAAGATATAAGTAACATATAATCCTGTTTTTATTTCTAAGTTTCTTTTAGTTTTTATCCTTTACATAAAGAGCGGGGAAATATAAAAATAAAAACGCATTTTGACTCAATTACAATAACGTAAATAACATAAATACGATATAAAAAACCATGTCATTTGAAAATAATTGTATTGTAAATTAAAACTACAATATATAAAATTATAACAATATCAATTCATAGGTCATTAGGATTATATGCGAGACCTATAAATTCGTACCTTAAAATAAATAAGCAGATAATAATGTTTACTTATCAAAAACTCACCCATACATACTTCACATTATACATTAATTATACAACATAATATAACAATAGGTCCCGTGCCGTTCAGCTGCTTTTATCGACAACTACGCTTGCAGCGCTCAATTGCCCATCCCTATCAGTCACTTACCTATCAATATAACTAGCTATAGTTCACTTGCCTACGCTGCGCATTAGGCGACCGGAGCGATGTTCGTACTCTACCTATTTTTGCTCTGAGTGCCTACTATTGCAACTAACACAGTGAATGTAAGCGAGACGCCGCACACTGGTCCGGTTACACGAAATCAGGGACATAGGGATCAAAGTCTGAATTAAGTTTTTATATTTTTTTTATAAGGTCTGTGGATCATTCTAAACCACTTTTACAGAATAGCTTTTTGTGATATCGGTGCCCGTTTCTAAGAAAAAAAATGTTGTTTTATTTTTTGTATGAAGAAAAAATGTTTTTTGTAATTATATAGTAAATGGTCAGAGACGTTTCAACCAAACTTACTGAGATTATAGAGGGTAAAATCCTCCACATTATTTTCTAATACATTTTCTTAATATCTCTGCCCGTTCAAAAACGGCAGGCGTTAAAAATATTTATTATTAACGAGGTTCGAAAGGTTCCAAATGTCATCCATGACTCTTAAATTACTATTATATTTAAATAAGATTAGCTAATTCTATTGAAATATGATAGAAATAATAATAGTCGTACTACCTAAGTCGTACTACATAGACAATATTTGTCATTTTATCGTCTACCTGCTATTGTTTTTAGACAATGGTGGTAATTATCAGGTAGGTAGTTAGCGATACTGATAAGGGATACTAATAAAAATACTTGTATTATTATTAAAATTAGCTAATTCTATTGAAATATGATAGAAATAATAATAGTCGTACTACCTAAGTCTTACTACATAGATAATATTTGTCATTTTACCGTCTACCTGCTATTGTTTTTAGACAATGGTGCTAATTATCAGGTAGGTAGTTAGCGATACTGATGAGGGATACTAATAAAAATACTTGTTTCTCCTAACCTTATCAGTTTCTCTTCCATACTAATACACGTTCCTAAGTTACCTATTTAGTAGATCTGATGAAATCATCATTCTGTTCTTACAGTTTGGGGTTTCAATACGTCTTAGTGTGCTTTCTTTCTAATCTTTTATTAATTTGTAACACTTGTTTTTAACAACAACCCTTTCAACCCTCTAAAAAAAAGATTGACACTAGTGTCAAGAAATAGGCAGGGAATTAGCGCCATTGTAAAAAGTATTTTTATTAGTATCCTGATTATTAGCACCATTGTTTAATACCAATGGCAGGTAGCCGGTAAAATGACAAATATTGTCTATGTAGTACGACTTAGGTAGTAAGACTATTCTTATTTCTATCATATTTCAATAGAATTAGCTAATCTTATTTAAATATAATAGTGATACAAGTATTTTTATTACGATCCCTTATCAATATCGCTAACTACCATTCGATTACATTTGGAACCTTTCGAACCGCGATAATAATAAATCTTTTTAACGCCTGCCGTTCTTGAACGGGCAGAGATATTAAGAAAATGTATTAGAAAATAATGTGGCGGATTTTACCCTCTATAACCTCAGTAAGTTTGGTTGAAACGTCTCTGACCATTTACTATATAATTACAAAAAACATTTTTTCTTCATACAAAAAATAAAACAACATTTTTTTTCTTAGAAACGGGTACCGATATCAAAAAAAGCTATTCAGTAAAAGTGGTTTAGAATGATCCACAGACCTTATATAAAAAATATAAACACTTAATTCAGACTTTGATCCCTATGTCCCTGATTTCGTGTAACCGGACCAGTGTGCGCCGGCAGTCATCTCAGCTCTCACCTCGACCGAACCGAATTATACTGCGAGAGCCACTTGCGTCAGTGCCTTCATATCACCATACAGTGAACACGAGATATTATATTATTGTTGAAGCAATGAGCTATTGAGGTTTAAATATAGTTACGTCATCAAATGCAAATACTACAGTCACAATCACTGCACATAGTAAAACTAAAATATTTAACATAAGTGTTACAATTATTGACTACGATTCACTATTGATGTCATTGGTTGGCATTCGGTTCCCTAGTGATGTCATCGCTATGCATTAGGTTCACTATTGGTGTCATTGGTTGGCATTCGGGTCACTATTCATGTCATTGGTTGTCATCCTCCAAATTTGTTTACATTATTAGACGAGTTGATTTTGGCGTCATATTTTTAAACCTAATTTAAATTTCGCTCTTATTCCATTAAATACCTAAGGGATCGAAAGATGTTTGACAGATCTAAAGAACTGTAAATTCTCTTCCATGTTTAACAAATTAGACACCACTAAGCTCATGGCATAACAATGTAAACAAATATGGCGGATCAACAACCAAATTCAACCAATGACAGTATTTCAACCACGACTTATGTTATTGGTTGACGATCCGCAATATTTGTTTACATTATTAACTACACAATTTAAAATACATGCACTTTCTTTATTTCAGTTTATCTTTTGTAATAACTCTTCTATCTTTAACTTTAATCCTATGTGCATTATTGTATTTATTTATACTAATAATTGATCTTGCCAAGGACTGCGGCCCTATACAATTATTAGTGATGTAAGGTCTGCGTTTCTTACGAAACGGACGGTCTTTATTAACTTTTACTTTAGGTTTCTCAACTTTACTAAATTTAATTTGATCTTCCAAGTCGACATCTGTGTTGGCAGTCGTTTCGCCTGTCTTAATAACTTTTGTATGATATTTCAAGTTATTTTCCTTTTTATTCTTTTCGTCATATTCGTCTAAGAATTTAATGTTTACATCGGATATGGAATAATCTTCATTCGCGCTAGAGTTAGGAGTTTCTGAAGCAATACTTTCGATATGCTTGGGCGATGCGAAAGCTGATTTCGCCGGTGCATTAGGAAAAGGGTTTTTGGTCAAAGGGGGTAAATCCTCCGGTACTATTTTATTGGCGTCTTCATTCAATTCGGTTCCACTTTCGTCTTTGTCAAGAGATTCTTCGATATGGTTGTTGTTAGAATTATTTTGTACTTTTGTATTTAGAGGTTTCTCAGATGGGTCGGTACTTTTTGAGCATCCGGTTTCCATATGTTCAGCTGCGTCGTTTAGATTGTCAGGTTTATTATCAACATCGCTTTCTTGTACAGGAATTTCTATATTTTCTAAAGTATGTAATAATTCTTCATCAGTGACACTAGCGTCGGAATTCCCTCCTATACTATTATTTCTAACTTTACTGTTTTCATTATTTAAAAGAGATTTATCAGGTATAGATTTTATAGATTTGATACCACCTAATATATTTTCTAATTTCGAACGCTTATCAACGAAATTTTTAAAGAAATTAATGTCATTCTTAAGTGATTTCTCTAGTTTATTGCTGCAGTGATTTAGATTTCCATTGTCGGTTACTGTTTTAAGATGGTTTTCGTTTCCATCTGATTGTTCAGAATTTTCGATTGAGTTGGTTGTAGTTCTGTATTCTTTTACCGTGTTGTTGTGCGTTGAATCTTCTGATCTGGGTGTTTCTTCTGAAATGAGAAGATTATCATGTAAAATTAGATTTCTTGGATGTATACAAGGTGGTGGATGGTGTGGTAATTCACGCAGCAACGGATCAACCTATTTTTTGCACAGAGGTAGCATATTATGAGTTTATCGGCGGTTCATAGCCCATAGGCTATATGAAATAGGGCGATGCCTGCGGTGCCCAGGCACAGGGCGCAGAAATGACTAAACTTGGGTTAGATTAGACTATTAAGGGGCAGTTATAGATACTTGCACGGGCGCACAAAAGGCTAATAATGGAAATGTATATGATATAATGATGATGTAATGTACATGATAATGAACATTGTAGAGCTTGTAAACTTATTGCATATTTGAAGGTAGTATTTCTGCTATGAATTATCAGTGCAACTTAAAGTAGGTACTATAGTGGATATATTTGATGGAATCAGGCGTTACTTTGCGGAAGTCCATTTTAAATAAGATTATATAATGTGGGTAATTTATAGTTTTAATTCCGCGATAAAGAATGTCTAATCGCCTAATTTCGATCTATACTGAATTTAACCAAACGTAACGCGCGACGCTGGACAACGAAACCTGGGTTAGTTTGTTATAAAAATAAAAATAAAAAACTTCCTTGAGCTCGCAACGATGGACTTTAAAACCAGCAAAAAAAAAAAAAAAACTAATTGCTGGTTTTAAAGTCCATCGTTGTGAGCTCAAGGAAGTTTTTTATTTTTATAACAAACTAACCCAGGTTTCGTTGTCCAGCGTCGCGCGTTACGTTTGGTTAAATTCAGTATAGATCGAAATTAGGCCATTAGACATTCTTTATCGCGGAATTAAAACTATAAATTACCCACATTATATAATCTTATTTACTATAGTGGATATTTTCTTAGTTTTCCAATAATGTAAACAAAATCGGCGAATGCCAACCAATGAACCAACACCAACCAACCAACATGGTTCGGATTTTAATTTCTATTTCATTGTTGGGTGAACCGTTAAGTTTAATTAAATTATTGGCAAACTAAGAAAATCTCCACTATACCTACACGAATGCTTAAACAATAATATTTTATGGTCTTACCAAGAAAGAAACCTGTAATATACAGTTTTTACCTCCTAAACATGTCTTTGTCGCATGTTTAAAATATGAGCAATCACAAATCTCGATAGTACTAGTGTCTAAACGTCGCGTTGTCAAACTCGGTTGTGTTGTGACATTTACCATGTTACCACAAAAAAACTTATTTTAGGCGACTGTTAAGCTAGACTGGGCTAAGACTAAGACATGTTTAGGAATTAAACATTGTTTAACACAGATTTTAGACGTTTATATTTAGACAAAGTCTATTTAAATAGGTCTAAAAGCTGTTTTTTGTGGTAACACGGATTGTGTTTAAGTATTGTCGGTCTTCCCACAAAAATTAAACACATTACAAAACCCATGTTAAACGGCGTCTAATCCTTTAACATGCCTTAGCCGTGTGCTTAAATATTAACAACCACAAAACTTGATTATAAAGTGTCATTTTAAACAACTTTTTAATTTTTTAATCTTTTAAATACTTTCTAGATAAACAGGCGTCTAAAAGTTAGTTTTGTGATAAGATACGTATGTTTTTTTTAATAGTATATTCGTATACTCTAACTGACAAGGGGAGCCACACTGCTTACTTATCCCGCTAGGTGGCGCATTATCGCTGGTGCTGTTTCAAGAAACTTCATTATAAAATTTTAGTAAATGAACAAAAAATCGTCTTTTCAACAAAGTATGCCTCTATAAAGTGCAATTCAATGTAAACTTAAGGTACACACGTTTCTCTTCTAACGAGAAAAACGTAAATTGTGGATCAAAGCATTGCTCATCAAAAAATATTGGAAACCAATTATTCGTCTCGGTTATGTAGTGACCATTTCAAATCTAATGATTTCTAAGACGTGAGCAATTGAGCATGTTTACTGGTTATAGTTTAATTCATTATCCCTCAAAATAACCATCAATGACAAGCACCAGCGGAGGTGGCGCCATCTGAGATTAGCTTTGCCTGTGCCTCCCCAATTGTTCAGCTAATTTTATTTGACTACACAGACCATGTTTAACAATCAATCTATGGCTGTTTGATGACATACCTTCATCTCCGCTCCAATCCTCCCACCAGACTGGACTTGGGCAGGTGAGTATCTCCATGAAGTCATCATCGTCCATGCCCTGGTCCTCGGCTATCATCACCAGGTCTTCAAAGGTTACTTCAGGGTCTGGGCCAGGGTCGATGAGTTCGGGCGGTGGGGACTTTAGTTCTGGAATAACAAATTATTAAAATTAATTGGGAGACTAGGCTTATCACAGGAGACATACTCTTTTTTTTTCAATTCTCGTTTGGATGGCTATTTTTTTTCTTTTTTATATATTAGGCTCATGTTTAACCTCCATCTCACCTGATGGTAAACGACGATGCGGTCGACGATGTAGCACTTTTACCTAGAAGATACCTGGGGCACACTAAACCACAATGGTCAAAACAGTAATGGTTTGCAATCATAGTGACGACAACTGAGACTTTTGGTAACACACTAGCCACAATTGTGTCCGGCCATCACCATTACACTAATTTGGCAGTTTGGTAAATCATTATGATATCTATTTCCCTCCTTCAATAACAACATTGTTGACCCAAGCACTAAATCTCCTTTGTTTGATCGTCTATCATAGCACCTACGTGACATAGGCGAAATTGTGGCGAACATTCCACAGAAGCAGGGGCGTATTTACCCTAGGGCCAAAAGGGCCATGGCCCTGGGCGGCAGGCTGCGAAGGGCGGCGCAAGCAGAAGAAATTTTAAAAAAGCCTACCTAACTAAGGCTCTTATTAATAAACAGTGTTAAACGGTGGTTTGAACTAACTATAGTTCAACTGTGTTTTATGCCTCTTTCGATGCAGTTTCTATCTGTACAACAAAGAAAAACATAGTTTAACTAAACCACCATAGAGCCTAAATCTCGTAACGTGCTCGTGGTTGTAAGTTGTATACACATCAAAACGTGGAGCTTTCGTATTATATGTACTGACTGGCAGGGCGGCGGGGCCTGCAGGCCCAGGGCGCTGAATCCTAAAATACGCCACTGCACAGAAGCCTGGAAGAAGGGGCGTGGGGGGGGGTATCGGCAAATATGACGTCAATTTTTTTCCGCAACAAACAGTGTAAAACTGCGAATACCTAATGTCTCGGGGTAACGAGCACACTGCAGTGCCGTGCAGGCCTTTGTTTATTCCTTATTTCAAAATTCTGAGTGGCACTGTAATTGTTATGGGCCGGTGTTAAGCTTGTCATTAGGTAAACAACCGGCTTGTCTCGTTATTATATAGTTTATAATGTATTTTTTCGTTATTATATAGTTTATAATGTATTTTTTGGCATTAGTTTATGGGTCTGTTTGTTTACTTATGGGTTTTTAATTACCTGAAATAAATGCATTTTATTATATTTATAATTTTATTTAATACTTTTTTTTAATTTTCTATCAGAAAAATGACCCGCTCGTCTCATTTTCCAAGAGTATAAAATAGGTATCCAAGGAGACTATGCCTTGTAATATGAACAAAATAAAGCCTACTCCCATCTAGGTCAAGTCCCCCCCCCCCACCTCAAAACCTGGGTCCGCCACTGAATACCTTTATGAGGGATCCTTCTTTTTCTTTTGTTAGTAACACCAACAACTTTATAGTCATGTTTTGGTTTGAGCAAAATTTTCTTCAACTGCACATTCCTCTTGTGCTTTTCTGGATGAAACTCCTTGCTGTCTGGTATTAACAAACTCCTTGATTGGTCAACCTTTTTTAACCTCTTTGGGACATCCCTAATTTCTAACTGTATAGGTACGGACTCTTTTGTACGTTCATCATAGCTTTGTAATAATAATGTTTTTTTAATTGTTATGTTGGGTCGCATCATAAGTTGGTTTAGCGTATTCACTGTTTGATTGTATAGTCGTTTTTTCTGGGCTGATTTGTTTCTAGTGACCATGGATTCTTTATTGCTTGATTGTAACACTGATGACATGTTCTTCTTTTCTCTGGTTCTGAAATTGAGAAGGAAATGAAAGGGAAAATTATGTGTTAGGTTATACTATACATATGTATCTTAAGAGTTACTAAAATTGACAGTGCCTACCATTTTGGCGTAGATTTATCATATATCAGCTATTTCCCCAGACTTCAATCCAGATTATTACTTACTATTATAACTACTAGGATATACAATATAAGAATTTAATAAAAATCGAATATGTAAATAATTACTTTAAACTACTTCCTAGACTTTTCTACCACTACCTCTTCTACTATTACCTACTTGTAAATTCAATCAGTTTTATATTATTTAATTGAGGCAAAATTTACATACACTTTGAATAACAGATATTAGGTACTATTTACATGTCTGTAACTCTGTACCTAACTCATTTTCTACCATACCACAAACAGTTCACAAAACTATATAGAGATACTACATACGAGTAGTACGTAGGTACTATACGCTATATCGTATAAATATTTAAATAAATACTGTTTACTTCTAAAAAAACTATTTTCCACAGCTATTTTCACTCTCCAAATACCATGTATTACAAAGCACTCTGTGGTAGGCACCAAAATCCAAATACATACTTGAACTTGTACACAGATTACAGATTTGTAATATCGTAGATAGAGAAGTAGGTAAGGTAATCACAGACTACTTAGAGGTAATATAACGTGTAATATAGTCAAAATATAGTAGAACTAACTTCCTAGGTAGAACTTGTACCACAAACTTGTACTAATTTTTTTTTAATTGATTTCATGACCTGGAACTTGTACTAATTTGTACCAGTGTTGCCGTTTTGTATTTGGAGAAAATGGTAGATTTTGGCGGCGATAATGCTAAAAGTGCTAGATCATTCTCGAATCTGCTAAAAAATGTGCTAACTGCCAAGTCTTGTTTAAATGGATAACAAATGATAAGAATCGTAAGCAATGTAATAGTAACTTTATTCATTCGAAACAAATAATATTTTTAGATCATCAATGTTTTCGTCTTCTTGTGCTTGTGATGTTAATTGGCCATCTACAGAATCAATAGGCATTGACATCACAAGCGACTCCTAACCCCTGTAATCTGTTTAGTCTGGGTTTAGTTGTATCTTTTGGACAGAGTAATAAATAATAAATAGTAATAAATTTTGCAAAGTAATTTATCCGAGGTGTGAACATTTTGCCAATCATATAGAAAGAGTTACCATCATATTAGCACATAAATCCAAAAAATGCTAAATAATTATGCAATATGCTAGGGCCAATTACTTAATGTCAACGGAGTTTAAAAAATGCCAATACGGCAATAATGTACTATGTAGTACCATTTTTAATTCTTATCAAGAATTATTACTCAAATTCAAGTTCTAGGTTCTCTCACATCTCACAAACTTTCCAATAGAGGGCGCTATTACCAAAAAAGCTTTGGCCAATAACCACTACAGCAATAGGGATACATTGTTAATTTTGACTAATTTATCAAGCAAGATAAATTAAATACGATAGAATATTTATTTCGTAGTCAGTTGTAATTGAAATTAATATATGGACAGCAAATAGCACAATCTACGTCGGTCTATCTCCATCTATACCAGTGGGTAAAAGTGAGTCAGATATACCTACATAGTATCGATTGTGGAACAGACGTAAAGCCTCTTCCAGCTCTTCCTCTAAATTTTCGCGACGTGTATAGTTATCATTATTCTAATAGTAGATAATAATTTATTAAAAGTGGCAAAGCAACGAAATATTGCAACTAAATGAACAAAACCAGGGCTGCTTATTACAACAAAGTCCTACCTTAGAAGTCCCCGACTCTCCTTTCCGCTTTGTCGCCAACGCACGAATTATATAGGGTATCGCCAACGCCCCAGAAAGAATGTTAACAGGAAATGCCAATAAGTCGAGTAAAAGTATTGTTTATAGTTAAAATACTGTAATAGAATATGAGAGAATATTGCTGAAGTGGGCTAAATTGTCTGTTTTTAGTCCGCAACCCGCGATACTCATTTCGTTTCGACGTCCCGCAATACCCTATATAATTTGTGGTCCCGCAAACCATACACAGATTACTATATATGTAGATAGTTAACCATACAGAATACAAAATATACGTACACACTACCTAGTCTGTGATACATACGTAAATAGTGATGTACTCTTGCATTGCCATTTTCCAGTGCTGTGATGTAACTTGCTGGTTGTTTGAGTAATCGATATTGCCAAAGTACAAACAACAACAATCCTCTGCTATGTAAACTTAGGTAAACTCACAGACTTTATTAAAGTCTGTGGGTAAACTTTGTTTTGTCTTTGTTGTTCTTGGACAATTTTAAGCTGAATCGAGAGACAAGACATAGTTTAACTATTCAACCGTTTAACTCTATTTATTAATAAAAGCGTTAGAGCGTACGGTTGTATAGTGTGGCTCACAGATTACTATATAATTATGGTGTGGATGACTACACACTGATTACGTAAATAAGTAATATAACGATTAATTTTGTAAATGCGTAAGGCTTAGGGTACTAAAAAAGTGACCAAAAAGGTAACTCTCTTAGGTTGATACCAAAGAGTATAATAACTATCCATAAAGGAGAAGAGGGCCGTCTCACGCGAAACGTCAGAACAGTCGAACACTAGCGCTCCAAGCGACTTTGGTCCGAACTAAACTTGTATAGCTATAGCTATATATATAGGTATGCAGGTGTCCATATCTCAACTTATACATTCAACTTATACTAAGCGTAAACATATGCACCCTGTTAGGAGGGCGTTGCAAACTTAAATTAGGTACTTACTTAACAATACAAAATAAGAACTAAAAACTAATAGGGGCTTAGCAAGTAGGTAATTCTAAGACTCTATCTCTATATGTAATTGTATAGTATAGGCACGAAATAGACAGAGCAGAAAGGACGCTAAGTACTTGGCACTGCTACCGTTTTGCGCTAAACAGTAGTGTTTAGTGTGCCAAGTACTAAGCGTCCTTTCTGCTCGCTCTATTTTGTGCCTATACCAGACCTATGCCGGCACCTACAGGTATTTAGCTCACTATATACCTAATATATTAACTGTTATGTAGGTACAAATTGCGGCCCTATCACCTACTAACTCAAACAACCCACTTTAATTGTTATTAGGTACAGTGAGCTGAAACCACACTACCTACCAAGTAGCTTTGCAGTTGATTATGTACTAAATGGGGAAATTAATACAACAAAATATGGTTACAATATTACAAATTTTTATTCATTTACCACACAATCCGGATTGGTCGAACACTCTCCTGGTCTAGGTGATTGTATTCCGGGGATGCAGTAGTTGTGTTCAAGTTTGACCGATGCAGTTGGAGATGAAAATATTCCTGTAAATATTTAAGGTCGGTATTAATCATAACTAATGTTTAGACACAGTCTCAGGTGTCACACACAGCTTCAACATCCATCTACCCTTATTTCCACTAAGTGGGGTTGCTGTAGCATGTTTTTCTCTTTCATTTACAAATAAAAAGCAAGACAACATCCCATAAACAAGACTTGAATTAGCAAGTAATTAAATATTTGCTGCAGGGATACCAACTCGGAGAATGCGGCTTTGAAAACTGGATGCACTTCTTTGCGCAGCAATGTGTTAAGCTTTGCTGAATTAGCAGACTAAAATTAAAATATCCATGGTAAATTCTCACAAAATAAAACACAAAAGTGAACAAAATACAAAGAAACAGACCCCAGTAACAATGTTAACATAGTATCGATACAGTATGTACACAGTAAGTATCTGTTTATGCTCATGCAAAAAGGGCCAATAAACAGCCTATAGTTGCGGATAAGAGCCCACACATCAAGTACCTACCGAAGTATCTGTCTGATTATAGCGGTATAATAATTATTATAACCCAGTTACACACAGTACAGTTAGTATATCTAAGACTCACCTTCTAGACGCGAAGACGGGACAGCTGAACACATCAGTCAATGGTTTGTTACTTTTTGATCCAATGTGAAGTGCACACACTTTCTTATGGATCTTTATGGATCTGTTTCTGTGAGTTTATTGCCCACAATCAAAAGCCATTTTCTAAACATTTCAGACCTTGTCTCAGGATGAGGAAACCCGTGCCGATATGCACCTGTAACCAGAGATTTTGTTTTCAAATAAGCTGATAGACGATTAGAACTCAGAATTCAATAGATAGGTCCTAAAGTCTCAAAGGATTAGAAGGAATACTAGACAAATTTGGTGTAAATGGTTACTGTGGCCATTCCGCTTAGAACAAAGACAAAATGAAGTACCTAATATTGTGGAATTCAACAATAACTATGAAAATTATGAAAGTCAGCTTGAGGTCTTTGAAAATTATCATATAAAAACTATATAGGCTTACCAAGATCCGAGCATCCAAAAACACAGTTACTGCGTCTTCCCTGGTAAGACATTTTAACAACAATAACTGAATAACAAAAACAATCAACAACTAACACCAACAATTACAACAAAATTAACATGATAATCAAAGAAAACTACGAGAAATTAAAAAACAATGGCGTTGCGAACAAATACAAATGTTTAATTTCGAATAATTTCAGTTTTCAGTAAATATAAAAAAATCGAAGCAAACGTCTAATTCCGTTCTGACCACAGATTAGGTAGTATACTACGTGTTCTGACCAAAATCACGAGACGGCACCACTTGCCATACAAATGCTCGTTTTTCTAAGCTACCACCCTCTGGTTGATACCTAAAAATTTTGTAAATTTTTTTATTAAACGAATTTTGTAAAATCTCAAAATTTAAGAACATGTGACATCAACCAAGCTACTTTGGGCCCACTCACATGGTGGATTACTAGATTATGCTATGGCCCAGACTCTCTATTTTAAAAATTTGACACATTTTGGCAAAATACACAAACCGTGTCTGGCCAAGAAAGTAGAAAAAAATAAAATTATGACATGACATTGACATTTTAACAGTTCAACTGTCAACATCAGCTGAACGCGTAGCGATTTTCTTTGTTTATTTTTATTTTGTCGTTTTCATTTCTTTCTTATTTCTTTAAGTTTTCCGTTTAATCGATTTGCTCAGTATGAGGAAAAACCAAAAGCATGTCATTACTACTGAAGTGGACAAAAAGGGCCGGCATTGCCACATATGTAACAAATCTGGATTTTCTACCACGTACAAGCTGAAAGCTCATTTGTTTCTGCATAAGGCTGTACCAGCTCGTCACAAATGCAGCGTTTGTCCGAAAGAGTTCTTCAGATCGGATGAATTCTCTAGGTAAGCTTTTTCCATTTTACTTCCTAATTTTTTCCTGTCTCAGACTACATTTTTTGTTGTGCCTATTACATAAAAAAAATCACAGATGCATGTCGTTGTCGTGGATAGCAGGTGCATACTATCTATCAAGATTGAGAATGTTATTACTCGTAAGTATCTCTTCATCTAGTACTATTTTAGGTGTGCAACAGGTTGACAGCTATGACAGCTCCGAAATTACCATACCAATTTGGACTTGTATACACCACACTTTAAAACCTAACCTATGTTTTTATGGCATTACTAACCATAACCAAGTCACTTTATTGCTTTTTTGTTACAAAGAAATAAACTTAAAAAAATGTTAATTACTTTTTATAAGTTTGAGTGACCGACAACAACTGAGTAAGGAGTGCTGTACTGTGTAACATAATTATGTCATACATTTCCCATCACATTCACAATTTTATAGAAAATAGTTGCTATCACTTTTCTACTGTGTCATACTGACAAGTGGCCAACTTTTCTGTCAGATAATTTTTTTATTTTTAATCTAAAATAAAGGGCTTTTTCACCAATTGCGAATATGCCACCCTGGTATGTTCACCTAAGCTATAAGTAAAAACTATAGAGTAAGTATATGTTCTCTAATTTCTCTCCAGTGAAATTACTGGGCTTATGAGACTTAATACCTGATGTCTCAGGGTAACGAGCAATCTGCAGTGCCGCGCAGGCCTTTGTGTTTCAAAGTTCTGGGTGGCACTGCAATTGTTATGGGCCGGCGTTATGCTTACCATCAGGCAAACGACCAGCTTGTCTCGTTACCAAATAACATAAAAAAAAAGGAATCTGAGTGTGGCTATAACAATAATTGCCCAATTCTTGACTTTCCTTATGAAAACAAATGTAATATAATGTTTTGTCATTTCAGACATATTGCAAGGCACAAAAAAAACCAGAAACAGTACTGCTGCGATCACTGTGAACGCAGTTTCGTTGACAAACGTAACCTAATACTGCATCTGAACATTCACGATGACTTACCAAGGCTTCAAAATCACCGTTACAGTTGCATTGCATGTGGAGCAAGCTATTGTGAAGAAAGACTGCTAAAATACCACATACGTAAAGAACATCTTAACTTAAAACCAACCAAACCAATCCATGTAACTAAAAATCTCAACGAAACCTGGATTGAAACTGTAAACGACACTAAAAGTTGTGTTCAGATAACAAAAGTTAACACTAACATGTTGATGATAAAGAGATGCAAGTTAAAGTGCAAGAAGGATATCAAAAGTGAAGATGAGAAGAGTGTATTTCAACAATACATCGCTTCGGTGTTTGCAACAAAAGATAATTATTATTCTAAAGCAATCTGTGATTATTGTGGGAAGGAAATGTTAAAGAAGAGTATTGTGACACACATACGGGAGACACATTTGAAACTGCGACGGTTTCGATGTGATGTTTGCGGTAGAACATTCATGAGACACTATCAGCTTTGCTTGCATGCTTGCGGTAGAGAAAGGAGGAGATGTAGAAAGGTTCCAGAATCTGAAAACCTGGTATAATTTATTCCTACTTGTTAAAAAAGATATTTTGTAAGTTCTGAATGGTTTCATGTGTGGTTTACAGGGGCTGATGAGGTTAGATTTTAACAAGGTCTTTTGCCAAGGCTGTGGAACAGGATATAAAAAATATATGACAATGCCATCTGAGCTGCATGTAAGATTTAAAAGAAAGGAAATATTATATTCTAATCTAAAAGAATGTCTTAAAATTGATCGTTTATAACAGCTATGTTTATACTATTGAGATTTGGTTTAAGGCATTCTGAGCTTAAGTACTAAGACTAAAACGGATTTATTCACCCACAAATTGGGATGTTGCATGAAACACAAAATATATAATTCCGTCGTTATTCAGTTTTAAGAAGATCACATTAACACGATATAAATGAATTTAAAAAAAATATATAATTTTCACAAAGATACTGCATCTAAAAGTTTCCCAAATTTTAAGCTTTTTTACATTAAAAAAATGTATGACAACCATGTACTTAACACAGTTTTTCACGGCCAAATCAACAAAATGCATGTTTTAGTACAGCTTTACGGCCCGCATAGAACAAGTGACGTCAGATGTTCTGTCCAATTTGTATGGGGGGTTTTAGCGCTCAGTAGATACGCCTGACTGACTCTAATTTTTGACGTTTCTAGCGTTTAATTTCCAGTTTTTTCGAAATAGACATTTGATTCTCATAAGAAAACAAATTGATTGACATCATAAAAAAAAATAGAGTCAACATCCCTACTCTCGAAAGTTTAAGGAGTAATTCTGAGCCCCATTTTCTAACAGGAACAATGTTTGAATGTCTTCAAACGAATGTAGATGGTATATTATGTAAGTTAAGACACATAAAATAGTTATTCCATGTTGTCTTATTTTTTATAGTAATAATTGACAAATCAAGGTGTTTTTTGTTTTTATGTACTTTGTCTATGACAATTGCAGTGCCTTTGAATCCTAGACATTGTAACTCCAGTGCTAACAACAATCACTAGAAATGTCAAATGTGACATACAGTTGACAGTTCTGGTTTTTATTTTTAAATTTAATATGGTTAACGACATCCATACTTATGTGTTTCGTTACATCTATAGATGTTGTAAATTGTCATGATAGTATGTAAGTATTTAAACTATCAGTTATATATTAGAAGTATTTAAGTATTTTATGCATATTTTTATACAATTAATTGTATACATCGTTACAATTTATTGGCTCATCATAGATTGTAACGACAAAATGTAAATTGGATTGCACCATGAGTAGTGTTTTATTAGTCTCAAACATGCATATTATGTATTTTTATAAAATTTGTTGTTTACTGTTTATTGTTGCATGAATGAAGTTTGTCTTCCATTAATAAGGTTCTATATACACAATTGTTATGATGTATTTTGTTGTATATATTACGCTCAAATAGTAAAGAAGTGCCTGTTGAGTAGAGAGTGAGCTTAATACCTAATGTCTTAGGGTTATGAGCGCAATGCAGTGCCACACAGGCCTTTGTGTTTTAAAGTTCTGGGTGGCACTGCAATTGTTATGGGCTGGCGTTAAGCTTACCATTACCAAATGGCCAGCTTCTCTCGTTGGCATTAGGCTTCGTTCCGTAAACCAGTCTTCGAGTTGTGAGATGCTTCACTTTATTGAAGAAAGTAGACTCGGCTTCGTTTCATTGTCGAAAAAATCAATTATCGAATCGTTAAAAATTTAAATAAGAGATAGGTAGGACCAATCTCTAATTAAAATTTTTAACGATTCGAACTGTCAATATTATTTATCGAAAAGATCCGGTACTTGCACTGCAGAACATATTAACAAGCGTGTTATTCAGGTAGTGATATTTCTATTTTGTAATTTGCAGTCTACACTCAATCACAAAAAACTTAATCTGTATACTACCTATGTAAATAGTTTAAGGAAACGCACAAAATGACTGAAAATGTATCTAAGTGCCTTTCTAATTATAGAGTTAGATTATACATGTTAAAATACTTTTAAGAGATTATTGATATTTTAGCTCTCAGGCTAAGATTCAGAGATGAGGACTTGGGCTTCCGTCTAAGATAGAATCTACGCTTGAACGCGTGTCTGAATCTTAGATATTTGTCTACATCACATTGTTTACTGATACGTATGTACTGGCATAAGTTTATTAATTTCCAAAAATTTTTGTGTTATACAAGGTGTTTACGTAAACGGTATCAATTTTTGAGAAGGTGAATATGCAGGTACACACACTGAGGGTTTGGTTTTCTACATCCATATGAACCACAAGAACCACAATACAAAAATAATATTTAAAGCGCACATCAAGGCTATAAAACTTCTGAAGGGTTTATATTTATATAAAGTGCTTATTTGCTAAGTTTTATCAAAATCGGTGCTGTTTCTCATAATCAACAGGTAGATACCTATTTGTCGCTGCGATTACTGGACTATAAATGACCATGCTATATATATATGCCATGATATATATTATGAAATAAAGAATCATTTAAATCGGCGGAGAAATCGAGTACATTATCAGCGTCTATGCAGACCGTAGACGCTTATGCAAATGTACGTTTGGTTGTCAGAATAACAACGCTTTTATATCAAGCGCGCATTTCGAGTGTCACGAAATCCGCGCTTGACGCAAAAGCGTTGTTATTCTGACAAGCAAACGTACGTTTGCATATAAGCGTCTACACTGCCCCTTACGCTCCCACTGCTGTGATACCAGCCTTCTCTCAGAGAGAGAGGTATGGACCATAATCCAGCACGCGGGCCCAGTGCGGCTTGGTGCATGTCACATGTCCTCGAATTTTGTGGTTCTTCAACATGCGTATGTTTCCTCACGATGTTTTCCTTCATCGTTTTAGAGCGAGTGTCAATAATCCGCACATAACTTGATATAAGTCAATGGTGCGGTCGAGTCGAGATTCGAACTATGGTGCGTCGGATTGAAAGTTGCAAAAGTTCCCGCTCGGTCACACAGCACACTCGCTCGAAATCAAGTAAAATCGCCACGAAAAAATTCAAACGAATTGAGATACTGTCTTTTTTTGAAGTCATTGTAGGCATATAGGTATACTAACACTGCCAGTTGGCTTGGCAACAAACTTAGCATGCTGGCGGCAATGCCATGTTGAATAATTGCAATGATGATTCGCTGAGCCCGTTCTGCATTAGACTGGGGCGCCGTATTTTTTTTTTACGTAGTATTTGTATTATCTTTGTTTTATTTTCGCAAAATTAATGTACTTATTTTGACACAAACCTATTTAAAAACGTGTAGAATTATTTTGGCGCAGTTTTTTTTGAAAATTGTATGTATTTGAACCTCAATTATTAGGTATTATTTAAGGGTTTTGTTTTTTCATTTCTGTTTACGATAAAATATACTTATTACCTATTGAAATGCATGTTTTATTTAGAGGTCGTTTGACATGAATCTCAAACCGAGGCCCGTGTATATATAAAATACTAGCTGTGCTCCGCGGCCTCGCCCGCGTAGCCTAAGTTTAAAGTTACTCCTTGTAACATCAGCTATCTGCCAGTGAAAGTCCCGTCAAAATAGGTCCAGCCGTTTCGGAGATTACCCGGAACAAACAGAAAGACATTTTTTTAAAAATGGTTGTTTTTGTATAGGTATCAAATATAACGATACGCTATATATAATGTCTCAGGGTAACGAGCAGTGCCGCGCAGGTCTTTGTTTTTCAAAGTCGATTTGTATTGATGTAAAAGATAAAAAGATCGAGAGGTAAAAATCGAGTAAACATCGAAAAAAGCGTGTTTACTTCAAAATTGCCTAATATTTCATTTCAAACTTATTTTTACAGTCATTTGTCATTTTTTTTTATCGAGTACCTAATGTTAGAAACAGATTATCAGTAATATGATGAATAATAACATATATTTTTTTCAGTGCCAGAAGCTCTTCTGTGCTCTCCTGCTGCCTTATCAGCTAACAATCTCGTGTTTGTTTTCAATACCAGACCGATTAAAACCAGCGGTCACTTACTAGTCTTCGTGTGGAAGGAGTTATCAATAGTTTTCGTTTTGTAAGAGCTTATTTCTTTAATAACCAGCGAAAATTCTAGACTATTCCTTCCACACGAAGACTAGTGACCGCTGGTTTTAATCGGTCTGGTATTGAAAACGAACACGAGATTGTTAGCTGATAAGGCAGCTGATTTTGCTTTTAAAAAAGTGGGAACCAAAGTTGACACAAATGTCGCGATATTTGAAATTTCGTCGCCCATTTTGCACTCAAGTCTTACAGGTAGTATTATTTATAAAAAGGACTACCTTTGAGATATACCTACCCAACTCTTTACAAAAAGAAAAGTTTAATGATTAGTCCCCATTTGTCACTCCCTGCTTTGTCCCCAGGAACCTGTACTATCATCTGTGCCTGGGGTGACAAATGGGAATTGTTTGAAAAATTTTAACCCAGAGAACTTCCTCCTTTTTTAGGAGTTGGTTAAAAATGTTTAAATAATATTTTACTCATTGTCAGACAGATCATTATCCAAATGTTTTATGCTTGAGCAACTCAGGTGCTTTGGATGGTATTCACGAAGGTGATCTTTAGAAACCTGAAAATTAAAAATCGTTTCCATATTGTTTATGGCTTCCTTTAATTTTTCGCTTTTTAGCGGGTAAAATCTGGGACGCGTCCGAGGAGTGGTAGCTGGCAACACTGTTGACTCTTGTTGATTTTTATCATCTCTCTTATGTTTAGTGAAAAAGTCAACCATCAAAGGCTTGCCCGTTTCTGAGAGAGCATTCGTAGTAGGGTCAATTTTTCCGCAATTTGTAACGCATGCGTAATTTTGATTCCCGTTTTTCATTACTCTTGAATATAGTATGTGGTTAGTGGAATTTGTTATTCGGAAGGAAATGTGGTCTCGGGTTATCTGAAATTGCATTATATTTTTAATTTTTATACACAGCAATATATTGAGATTGGCAATGAGCGTGAGATAAGTGCATGACAGTAACCAAAATGTTAAAACTGCGGGACTGCAGTGCAGTCGCCCTGAGATATCGGGTATTAAAAAACCCCACTTCCATATCGCCTGGCTCCATCATCAGAACCTCGACACCAAGTGCATTCTATTAGACTCGTCAAAACTAATCATATGAGCCCAAACTAGTAGGGCCACTGAAGAGTTCCACTATCCACCTCATGGCTCAATTATCAGATCAGAGTGTACCTAGATACTATCTACCCTTACTGCCTCGTCTAAAAATACTTCCTGTATAGTGTTTTCTAGGTCCAACAAATCGAACTTTTTTTATTTTTACCATAAATCTAGGATATTACCATATAAAAAGTTGAAATTTCGCAGTAATCCCGTCCACCGCAAATAATTGCAAGGAAACGTTCAGGAACCTTCTTGGTGTAAACTTTTTGAACCCGCCACTTTGTATCAATCGGATTACCACATATTCTTGTAAGATCACTAGATTGAACTATTAAAGGGCAAGCTTTATTTATATCTTTAGTATTTGTTATATTTACCGCACACACTTCTTCGTTGCTAATTACAGAGGCAATCTCAAATGGGCATGGTGGTGGATTTTGTTCAATTACCTGAGAACATGTTTTTAAAACGAAATATAGTGATTAGTGATGTTCATAAACAATAATATGAAATATCTAGAAGTTTCGGCGGGAACCCATATATAGTTTGTGGCGGGAACACAAAAACCCGTTGTTGTCTAAACTCTTTAAAATCTTTGTATTTTCGAGTGTTAATTTGTAATAATGGTAGATTATTATTTATTAGGTATGTAACTGTTGAGTATGTTGTGCACGAGTTGTAAGCAAACAGAACAAAGACGAAAAAAGTGTATTTTCATATTCTCTTCAAAACTTCATAGAAGCATTCAGCATGCAGTAGTGGGAGCACCACTACCAAAGATCTTTATCACTACCTGTTGTAAGTTAGTAACTCTAAATTAGTTTCTGGCAGCAACATTACCGCGCAACGGATTTTGACGTAATTTTTCACATAAGTATAGATAGTTTTGCGGACTAGAGTAACATACTTCTTATCCCGAAAAAGTTCACAATTCCTGTGGAACCATCCAAATAGGCAAACCGGCTTCTACAATTAAAAAAAAAACGTAATTTAAATCGTTTTAAAGCTTACCCAATAACCACTGTTCTGACAACTAGTGCAATTAGCACCACTCTGGCATCTATAGCAAACTATCTTGTCGCCATCAGGAAATTGCACCTTCCTCCAAGTTCGCCAATACATATCTCTTTTATAAGTATATGTCAATCCTTTCATTTCAATTAAGTTTTTAAATTCGTTTTCTATCGCTTCCACTTGTTTTAAATCTGAATGATTCGCATCGATTTTGTAATGCATTATTCCATCAACATAAACACTATTATTAAATAAATATTGGTCAAGTAACTTTACGCGTTCCGCAGTTACGGTGTTTTGCCTTGTTTTATCGAGAAATGTCGGTTTGATATCATTATTATCGAATGTGGTGTAAATGTAATCAGGCGAGTAACTTGGGTCTTGTATAATGTACGAATTGACTGTCACAGCTATACGAATAATGTTGAATAATATGCACTTCCATTCCGCAATCATTATAGTTAACTGCGACTTATATTGAAACTTTCAATAGGTACTGCGTGTAAGTGTGGAGTAAGTGGCACTAAAAAATGTGTGTTTATAAATATTATGCTTCCAAGTAGAATGTTTACAATCTACATAATGGCAGGGGCGTATTTAATTTACTCTAGAGTCAAAAGGGCCATGGCCCGAGGTGGGCACCGGGCCATGACAGTGATACGTTTCCCAATTCTATTTCTTTTTATGTTTTATAGCATGCAATGAAGAGTTTTTAATTACCAGACATTGTCGAAGTTATCTACTATTACTCTTTTCCTGAAAATTTTTCGTTCATATGTAGGTATAAGTTGAATTGTATGCAATAAAATAAATAAATAAATAACGTGCGGGTGAAACCGCAGCACAGAACATATAATAATAACACAGGCAGCATCTGGTATTGAATGCTGATAAAAAAATAAGTTCTTGTAACGAATCAAATCTGACTAAAGTACAGCTCTCGCCAGTTGGTAGAATGCATAAAGTAGTGCTATAATAAAAGGGTAGAGTTTGTGCAAAAAGAAAAGCGTCTTCGTAGTAAAAAGGGGGGGCCGTCTTAATTTACTGTTTTAACTTTGAATGAGAAACTAATAGATTATATTAATTATATCACACAAACATAGCACAACACTATTATCACGTGAACATTCATCAAAGAGAATAAATACAACGCTACGCTACATTCATGTTCATGAATGACAATTTACGGTTTCATTCTTTGTAATTGCCTTTTTTTTGTAATTGCCGTCAAACCAAGGTTGCCAATAGTAAAAAAACTGTAAAAGTGAGTAGTTTTTTTTAATTTTTGTAAGGTCTTGTTTGTAGTAAAACAACAAAATTCTTACGATGTTAATGTTGATAAATTTATCATAAAAATAATATGTCAAAGCAGGATGTGGCGCGCAATTCTAAACCAGGGAAACATGTTTCGTTTCGTTCGCACATTGGACTTAGTGGTAGGACTAACTCTTCTGCGAGTGTCCGTCTGGGTCGGTACCACCGCTTTGCTCATGAAGTCTGCCGCCAAGCAATAATGTGCCGCCATTACTGTGTGCCGAGTAATCATTGAAATTACTGGGCTTATGAGCCTTTATATCGATAGTCTCAGAACGACGGATAACGAGCGCACTGCGCAAACCTTTGTGCTTCAAAGTACTGCGGCGCGAGTACGGATCTTTTCAGTCGATAAAAATCGATAATATTCGATAAAATTGACAGTTCAAATCGATAAAGTGGGATTTATCGAGCCTCGAAACAATCGACAAAAGTTATCGAAAAGCTAGGTCGAATCCAAAGAGAATATAGAGCTACTACAATACTTTACGATCAGACTTCGGTACTCGCAACATTCGATAAATTTAGCGAGTTTTTCAGTTCGACAAATTTATCGAACCGACTTCCGTACTTGCACTGCATATTCGAGTTGCTTTAAGATAACCATCAGGCAAATGACCAGCTCGTTATCAAAATGTATATAAAACATATATAATCAGGTATGCAAATTATTGTCTAAATTAAATCCATTAAACTAATTACTGTAGTATTTTTTATGATTTCATCAGCTTGCTTCAGTTTACGTTCGGGCAAGCTCATAATAGAAGAATGTTAATTTTAGTTTAAAATTCAATAAACTCAAATAGAGCGAATACTAATATCTTTCACATGGTTATTCCGACACATCTAAATATCTCCTGTAATTAGTAGGAAGGCTACTTAAGTAATTTTACTTGTAAATTGGCACAATAGAAGAAAGACGACACCATTTTCATCAGGTGCCTTTATAGTCTTATTCTTACCATCAGGCAAACAACCCGCTCCTCTCATTATCCAGCAGTATAAATAAAAGAAAGACATATGAGTAGATAGCAAAAACACCCTTTTTTAGAAGTTTTAGGTGATATACTCTGGCAGCTTTGAAGTTTGATAACCTCTCTGTCTACGCTTTGCAGTCAAAAACTTCAAAATCAATCAACTCATTCAATACATTCTGTTCAGTCATTCATTGGTCATAGCTAGCTACATATATAGTAATCTGTGGTCATTCACAGTGAAAATATGGGAGACAAAGGTTGTCTTTCGTCGAATTTTATTTATCAAAATATTCCAATTATCCTAGCGTTATAGCGCTAGCTGTGACGGACAAACGTGTGACATGAACCAGTGAGTTCGCGAGTGTGTATTTGAGTTCGTTTTGATGATTTCTTTTGTAGTTTTTTTACATTGTTATTGTGAGTGCACAGCTGATCTTTATTCGTAAGTACAGAGAAAATATTTTTGGTTTTATCACGCTCATTATCCTCATCATTATGCGTAATTCTACTTTGTCTGATAAATTTTATACTAGCTGCAAACACGTATGAGAATTTTAAAACTACTCGACGACATCGAACTGTCTTACGAGTCTAGTAGAATAACTCTCATCCCAGCAAAGATGTGATAAAATACGTCTGTAGCTACCACACCCGTTGAAGATACTTTTTATGATCTCTTGACGATATTAGAGCCTTGAAACTGTTGTGAAATACAATACAAATATCGTATTACTAAGTATTTACTGATAATAACCACCTATTGTTTTCAATATTCACAATGGATAGACTACAATAACATTGTATAGACAAATCTTTAACAAATCATCTTTGCAGATGTATTTCTTTATAAATCTCAGTTTTAAGGTTCCTAGGTAACCTTAAATAATATTATTTTTAACTAAAAATCATAACAAATGCACACTTTAGAGGGTCACAATTTCGTTGGTTGAAGATATGATTTTATCAATTTATTTAGTTCCTATGTGAAGACTAACAGCTTTCAAACATTACTTAGGAAAAATATTACAGAATAGAGAGCAAATTAAAAGTCCTTATGGCTAAAAACAACATTAAAAATAAAAATACGAACACATAAATTGTACTTAGGTACATTGAGTATCTTTAGCTTGTCTTTAAATGGATAAAGCCTTGAGCCCAAAATAAAACCTCAAATACAGTACAAAATTGCATGGCATCTGGATGTACAGTGACTTGAATTAAAATAATAGGTTAAGTAGTGTAAATAAACTATTCCCCATAACTTCGCTCTGCTCATCGGATTGATTGGAATAATGGTCCAATTTTCGAGCACACAGACAGTCAATCCATTATTGCTGCACCATTATTTCATTTTTTGGTGTCTTTTTAATTTGTATTGGCCACACAAGATGGGAATGTTGTGCAACGTTGGATTTGGAATGTTTGGAAATATAAAATATTTATCACTCCATTTAATTCAGGTGAGATTCCCCACACACGGACAGATTTTGGAATGTTGTGGAATGGAGCATTTGGAATGGTGAAGTGGGCAAGCATCTAGAACTGCTGAACTTTTATGAGAGCTCTCCTTGCACTGCATGGGGTGTTTTGTTTTTATACTATTGGATAATAATATGTGCAGGTTGTTCACCTTCAACCATATCATCATATATGACCCGGCTAGACGAAGTAATTTTCTACAAGCAATAACAACAATAGACAAGTTAAAAATGTATGGAATTGACATAAATAACAAATTGTTAGCTACCGAATGACATATTGGTTGTATGTCAATTCTATGCATTTTACTATGCAAATGCCTGAGTGAAAAACATCAACCAGCGTTTAAAAGCCATAATCTGAAGAAGAAGAAGAAGAAGAATGCCTGAGTGTAGTACCGAAGATATTTTTTTCTACTGGAAAATGATTATTTCACTTTTGGAAATCGAATTCTTGATCCAATATGACTAATGTCAGCCTACAGTTATATTTTTTCATGTAACAGCTACCGTGTGATCTTGGTATGCCATTAAAACCTTATTTATAATAACAACAGAGTATTTATCATGAATAAAAAAAATGGTTTTTGTTTGGTATCCTGTCTTGGGAGAATCCCGTGATTAACCCAATTGCTCTGGCAATCGTCCAGATGTGTCACAAGAATGATAACAGTATCAAAAATACCTAATTGTTTGTTTTATGTGGAGAGGAAAAATAATATGGAATAAATAATATGATAGTAGGTAATAATAATAATTGTAATCAGTTATAATGTCGTTACAAGCATTGATTTACATACTTCAATTCATGTCTGTTTGTTGTCTGGGTATGATCGTAGTCTGTGTTTTCTGGCGCTCGCTTCTTTTATGCGCATGTTTGCGTTTTTTTCTGTCAAAATAACCATGGTTTTGCAACAAGCGCAAATTACGTCGCATTACTCGCGGCTTGACGTAAATCCATCAAAAATCCATGGAACAGACAAGAACAGCAATAGGGTCAGATAGTGCTGTCTCTTTCACTCCCAAGAAGCCTTGCTTGAACACTACAATCTGAGAGTCTTCAAGAGACGAGTGAACAGGTATCTTTTGGGCAAGCGTGCTACATCTTCGACCCCGTCGTCGCTTAACATCAAGTGAGACCAGTGGCGTATTTTAGGATTCAGCGCCCCGGGCCTGCAGGCCCCACCGCCCTGCCGTCGCGCTTGTCACTATATACGATAGCCCCGCGTCTTGGTGTCTATCAAACTTACACCCACGACCACCCACGACCACCTTACGAGATTTAGGCTCTTATTATAAGAAACAATGTTAAACGGGGGTTCAGTTAAACATACTTTTTTCTTTGCTCTTTGACCATTTAAAGTGAATCGAAAGAAACAAAACAGAGTTTAACTAAGTCTTAAAATGTTTATTAATAAGTGCCTTTTTTCAATTTCTTCTGCTTGCGCCGCCCCTCGCATCCTGCCGCCCCGGGCCATGGCCCTTTTGGCCCTAGGGTAAATACGCCCCTGAGTGAGACAACGGTCAAAAGCAAACCAATTTGCTAAAAAGAATACGCAGTGTTTGATAAACAATATTTTTGAGTCGAGGTCGTTGAAACGGCTGTTGTAAGTCTCTTTCAGTCCCTCGAATACCACGGTTAGCGGTTGGACTAGATTTCCACCGAGCACCACATTAGACGTTATAATACGTAACAATCGGTGATCGTGGTTTTTCCATGGTTTTCGCGTTGTCCGTGATTGATTTTTATCCATCAATCATGCATTGCATGTACGGGCTGTTTATCGGCGCAGTATTAAATACCACAAAAGGAAAAAATCCTGACCGGTGTCGATTCTATTATAAACCTACGATAGTGTTTTAACCTTTAGAAGCCAGTTTTACAGGTTATACAAATGTGTGTACGACTTGTATGGTTGCCAGGCCGTGCTATTTGTTGACCTTCACTATGACTATTCAATGGCTGTACATGGTACCGGCGTATAAATAAGACCATCTCTTCCCGTGGGCGCTGTAAGAGTCGCCTAAGGGTATAATATCCAGGTTATATGCGCAGCATTCTCACCTTCAATAACTGCGAGTATAGTGCAGAAGCTGCGGTGCGGTGTTGCGCAAGTGATGTATGTAGCGTAAAGCGGTGCAGTCGCCACTTTGAGCCCAGGCAGGGCTTCATTGTGGCTCCTGTGAAAGAGACAGTACTATCTGGCCTTATTGCTGTACTTGTCTGTTTCATGGATTTACCTCGAGCCGCGCGTGATCGTGTAATGCTTTGTTATCCGCGCTTGTTGCAAAACCATGGTTATTTTGTGATGGTGCCAGGCATTCGTTAAAGCATTTCATGACACCGATGTGCTTGAATAACCGTGATCTTATACCGCGGGGAACCGTTAGATGCGCGAGGCGAGTAGCCGATCCAAGTGGCATTCTATGGGGGAGGCCCACCGATCTCTTGGGAGAGCCTATGTTCAGCAGTGGACGTCTTCTAGCTGATGATGATGATCTTGTAGGGATGGAAATGGAATGAATCAAATGTTTGTGCAAAGAAAAATGTTACCATTACACCAAAGACCAACACTGGATAGCGGGAAGTAATCGAAAATTCAATTGCTAGATTTGTCCTGACTCACAGACAAATAAAAAAGCTTGTTAGAAGCAACAGATTATACCAAAAACGCCTACCAATATTCACAGAAATCATATTACATACCAGTATAAATATATTCATATCGTATATTATTATGCCGTGCCGCGTGCGACTATAAATCAGCTGATCGCATGATGACAGGTGTGACAAGAAAAACATGTGAACTAGCATTCCGAAATGCAAAGTTTAGTACTTTGTCATAGAAATAAATTTTGTTGTTTATTCGTTTTTGGTTACAGTTTTGACGTATTTACTACGCTATGGTAGTAAAGCTATGTTTTTTAATGTTATTTCATAACGAGACGAGCTGGTCGTTTGCCTGACGGTAAGCATAGCGCCGGCTCATAACAATTGCATTGCCACTCAGAACTTTCAAACACAAAGGCCTGTGCGGCACTGCAGTACGCTCGTTATCCTGTGACATTAAAGTAAGTATTAAGACCTAGCCGGCGAGGTCTTTGCTAGATAGCTCAGGGTTGTTGGGACCGAGCTTCACTCCGCCGTAGGGTTTCTTGCCCTTCTTTTCGATGGTGTAGGTGTTAGAACGAGCGAGGCAACTAGAGTCACTACGAATTTCGCAAGCGCCCACGTCGGGCCCGCGTAAATTTAGCTCTAGCTAGATTAGGGGCGCACCTTAGGGCTCACTTCAATGGGATGCACTCGTGCGCCGCGCACCGGGGCCGTTCTCTCCGAACCTCCTTTATCAGGGCGACGGCCCAAGCCGAGGTCAGTACCGTGTGATTCACCTCACGCGGTGCCCTTGAGCTAGTCGCCAAATGACCACTTTTGCTAGGGCTGAGCACCTTCTGCGCTCTCCCGTCGTTTGGTGACGCAGTAAAGGTCTATAGACCAACATCAAGGTCCATAAAAAAAAGTTCATCTAGTGATCTAGCCGCCATTCCCATACCTGCACAGAATACATAATAGTATACACTACTAATTGTCCGCGCGGGCGGATCAAGGATCAATTGCGTTCGTTGATCGCGTCCGGTAAGCGATGTATAGATGTAGTAGTAACCATTGTTACTTGTTATGTTAGCCTGTAATTCTTTGTTCTTGTTATCTTGAATTTATGAAATGAAATTTTTGTTTTTTTTTATACAATTGGATCACAGTGCGAGCGGGTCGTTAGTCTGTTGGTAAGGATCCTTTGAAAAATAAAGGCGTTCGCGGCGCTACAGTGCACTCGTTAGTCTTTATGTCTATTATTATGCTATTCTGAGACATTACCTGTACTTGTATTATAAGCCTAGTAATTTGACTGACTTTTGTTTTGTTATTTGGTAACGAGACGAGCTGGTCGTTTGCCTGATGGTAAGCATAACGCCGGCCCATAACAATTGCAGTGCCACCCAGAACTTTGTTAACGCAAAGGCCTGCGCGGCACTGCAGTGCGCTCGTTACTCTGAGACATTAAGTATTAATTCTCATAAGCCCAGTAATTTCACTGGATACTCTGCTCATCAAACCGGAACACAGTAATGCTTGTACACTACTGCTTGGCGGCTGACTTCACGAGCAAAGCGGTGGTAACAACCCAGACGGACACAAGCAGAAGAGTTAGTCCTACCACTAACAAAGCTGCCTTGCTCATCAAACAGGAACACAGTAATGCTTGCATACTACTGCTTGGCGGCAGACTACGTGAGCAAAGCGGTGGTACCCATCCAGACGGACACTCGCAGAAGAGTTAACCTACCACCTGGTACATTTCTTCGATGTTTCAACATTCTTATGCATTCATATGTTACTGGGACTTTCCTCTCACGCCGACAGAAAGCCGCGGCCCGCGCCAGTGACTCATAATATGTTATTGTTCTGTTACTCTGCCCGAAGACTGACATGACAATGTGGACGGGGCGCTTGGAGCTATAGCTAATGACGCCGGCAAAGTAAGCCAGGCAGGCCGGTTATAAATGTGAATTTAACACACACGGAATGATTTTGTATAGAGAGTGACAGTTGGTGATTGTTTATATTTCGGAATCTCATCCCGACAGAAATATTGTCGGGGTTAAACCGGAAATTTCGCTGACGGGATGCGATTCTGAAATATAAACAAACGATTAGGAATAATGGCTTTACTACACGGAATATTTCCGAGTGAATTAAAAGCGACAATGTGGTCAAAATGGGGAAAAACAATGTTTTCCTGTATCGATGTTTTCATATATTTCTTTCCGACTGATTTTCCCCAGCACACAGCAATTAAATATCAGCGACACGTATATTCCTTTGATGCTTAAACTGGCGGGTTCCAACGCACCGTCCGTTTTGTTTTTCCGTCCATGGTTCGGTTAGTATTGCCAAACAACCACGCCCACCGATTTAGGATATATTGATGAGATGACGCAGCTTGGGGCAGATTAAGTAGTAGTTAAAGTAGGGCTGCCTTAATACGAGTACAGTTATATAATATAGGTACATATTCTATGAATATTAACTAAAAGTTATGAGCGAACTGCGAGCGTGCCCGAACGGGAACTTGTGCGACTTTCAATCCGACGCACCATATTTTAAATGTCGACTCGGCCCCGCACCAATGACTTATATATTATATGTGCGGATTATTGAACCCCGCATGTTCAAAAACCACAAAATTCGAGGACATGTGACATCCACCAAGCCGCAGTGGGCCCGCGTGGTTTTGATTTTGGCCCATAACTCTCTCTCTCTGAGAGAAGGTCGGTATCCCAGCAGTGGGAGCGTAAGAGGCTGATAATGTATGTATGATGAGCATAGTTAGTCAGTGACATTACCACAGAATATACCTACACCAGAGATGGTGTATATTCTTTGACATTACTGGGCTCGTGAGAATTAATACAGGGTCGAGCGTACTGCAGTGGCGCGCAGGCCTTTGATTTTCAAAGTTCTGGTTTCTGGGTGGCACAAAAATTAAACATGGGGCCACGGTGTTTTTTCTGCGAATTATGATTTAAGTTCATCTGGACGATATTTATCAATTTTCAAAAATGTATTTCTTCTACTATACTTATATACATATAGTGTACATATCTTTCACACAGTTTTGCGATCTAAAAAGACCATTTTGCGCCAAATCCATTGTCATTTTTAAACAATTTGTTTAGTAGAATTGAGGACCTGGTTCAATGACTCAAGGTCTGACTAAGTTGTATCAGCTGAAACGTGTCACGAAAACATTTGTGTTTCCTGTTTACACAAACAAATAGCAAATATTTGTCCGCCACGATCCCTGATAACGCTCTTATCATCTCATTATACAAAGATCGACACAGCATTGTGTTATTTCGTCACGTGAGTAATTCCTTACTATACGTACTGTTAGCGTCAGCCTAGGTGTAGTTGATACTCGTAATTAGTTGAGGTTCTATCTGGAGGACTGTATTAAAACTCGTTGATCTCGATGATTCGTAAACACTTTATTTGCCAAAAAGCCCTATCCATATACAAAAAAAAAAATAGGTCCGGCAACTAGCGACTACGTTACGACGTACAAATATATGGACGGCCTATGACGCTTTGGCTCGCGTCTCAGTTTGCTACAGGCAGGCTTGTTATCCGCAACACGTACTATAACTTTATGCAAAAGTGTTTATTGTTATGTTCTTCTTTCACAAAGCAACTTGCAGAAGTTATTTTGACAAGCTCTTATTTAACTTGCCTTGTTAATATGGGTACAATCTTGCAAGCTAAATTTGACCGGTGTCCGATTGAGTCACAATTTTACATAATAGCATTTTAATCGGATGACAATACAATATAATGAGTCACAGAGCTGGTCTGATGATGGAGCCGAACAGCGAGCACAGGAACTCTATAACGAAACGACGTAACCCCATGGAGCTTGGGCTTGTTTGATTTGTCTTTACAAGTAGTCTGATCATAGATGGTGTCCAGGGATGATGCAGCCGAATGGTGCCCACAAGATTACAGGACCAATTGGGATGTTGACTGATTTTGGGAAAGTGTTTAAAACGATGCGAATGGGCCTAATATAACCCAAAATATTTAAAATTACTTTTTGAATACAGCGAATACTTTAATTTTCATGTATTTTAAATGCCATTTCAAGTTTCGCTCCAGAACGCCAATACTGATCACGTGGTCGATGTGACGTCACGATTCCTGGCACAGATAACTATATTCACAGAAATCACTCTAAAATACTAGGCAGAAAGAGCAATATACTCATTGCGATTGAGAAAGTGACGTCACGCGCGTTTTATGTCACGTGACTTCGGAGTGATGTGATTACATTTTGATTATTAAATTAAAATTATATTCCTTAAAAATAAACAAAAATATTGTGTTTTATAGGATTTCTGTCACAAAAACTACCGTTTCGCGGCAAAATTATATTTTTATTTTAATACAGTCAACATCCCAATTACACGTGTTTTATAAAAGTTTGTCTGAAAAAATAATTCCGAATAAAACTTTTTTTACTGGCCGAAGCGTGTCATTGGTTGTGCGAGCGATGTGGCCTGTCCATTGCCATTTCACCTTTACTGCTATGTCGGCAACTTTCGTTCTCCTGCGGATCTCCTCGTTTCGGATTTTATCACGCAGGGAAAGGGAAACCCCGAGCATGGCCCTCTCCATAGCTCCTTGCACGAACCTCGCGTTTCTCGCGACCATGTGTAAACATAAAGGCGTGTTGCACACGTTGTTTCGTTCCAATTTTCTGGCTCGCACTAAATTGTTAAGCTGGTATAAGACTAATTTATATTTGCGTTTTGCTGTTAAAACATACATGGTTTTGAAACAAGCGTGGATTATGTTTTTTGAGGTATTACACGCTCACGCGTGGCTTGAAGTACAACCATGAAACAGACAAAAACAGGGCCAGATACTGCTAAAAACATAGTAGATAGTGCTCAAAGCGACGACTGCTCTCGTTATAGTACCTATATACACACGCAGTGGTTGTGAAACTTTTTCTGAGTAAAGGACGAACAAGAGGTGGTGATCGTGGTTTTTCCATGGTCCGTGAATGATGCATAACCATCAATCGTGTATTACCGTATAATGCCACACTAAGTAGCATTGCACAGTGAGTATAGGGGCTTTCAATTGGGCCCACTTGAGAACCGATGCGATGACATCACCGTATTTTATGACTATTATCTTTATGGGCCGCCCATCTACGCGATGGCATGTTTTCTACGAAATGTAATTACTAGCTTTTGCCCGCGGTAGGGTATAGCCAACTCGAAGGAACCAGCCCATTGGAGATATGAATAAATTCCATCCCCCTAGTAATTGTTAACACGTGCTTAACACATACAAATAAATAAAATTGAAGTGTCTGTTTGTTATGTCAAAATAACAGCGTTTTACTAAATGCATATGAAAGTGTACATACGGTACCTATAGCAATACATTATACAATATTCTGTAGAATGTAGGTGTCCCAATGTGTGGCTACTCTTAAGGCTAAGATTCATAGTCGAGTCTAAGCGTGGACTCGTCTGAAATGAAGGATATTTAAACTCTATAGAATTCTGACATATGGAAGCAAGAGTTTTATTCTGACGAGTCAGATGAGTACATGAAAGTTCAACGACTTTTACTAACAAACATTTTGAAAAGAATCAACAGTGATTAATGCTATCAAAAAACTCTTATCTTTGTAACTAACAATGCTGTCTATAATATTACGAAAATATGCAGATAAGTGTCACATAAATACAATGTTGTTTTGCGTACATATCGCTTCATTGAAATTCTACACGCGCGGCTTGTTACGGCATCGCATTTTTTAATGATATGCCACTATTGGACGAATAATTCTTAACAATCGAGGATATAGTATGTACTATGGTCAGTATATCCAGTTCCCTCCGTCATGGCATTTTCAAGGCGAGTCTGTTTCACATCCGTACATAAATGCGAAAGTGTATTTGTAGGTTTGTTGGTGTGCTGGTGTGTTCTACACACAATTCGACACACGTAATCATAAAAGCGAGGACTGCCGCGCGGGCACGCGGTTGCAAGGTGGTGGTGCGACTAGCGCCAAGTGCGCGTTTTGCCTCGCTTGCAATATATCAACCTGCAACACACGCCCCCATCTATTCTTCACCGAAAACTACAGAGCGGAAGAATTCACTACCACTGAGCGATAATCGTTTTCCTCGTGCGACACTAAAATACCTAACGAATAAAGTATTCCGAGCCGAGAGAGCTAAAATAAAACCCGTTGACCAAGAATGAGAAATAAAAGCTTTGGAATACATATAATATGTCAAGAACTTTTAAACGATTCAGGTCAACCGAATGCAATTGGTACAAGTGATAGCGCCGTGTAATTGTTAAGTGCTCCGCACATTGGGCCATCGAACACTGACAAAACCGAAGGGGCGCTTGGGTGCGTAAGAACAGCCTAAGCGCCCGAGGGCCCCTTTTGTTTTCTTTATTTTGTGGCTTCTAGTGGCTGCGACTAGAGGCCGCACCCAGCCACTTGTGACCGCGTGTGTTGTGGCTGTGTCTAGAGCCGCGTTCGTTGGCAAATGAACGGCAGCACTAATGGTAAAGTGGTGGTACGAAGTACAACGAGAGTGTGTTGATGACTTGGCTCGAAGTCCTTCTCTTTCCTGCCGTTGTCCCATTTTTACAAAAGATACCTCGAAATCTTTGATTTTTATATAAATACTAGCTTTTGCCCGCGGTTTTCACCCGCGTTCCCACAGGAACCGTGCATTTTTCCGACATAAAAAGTAGCCTATGTTACTCTCCGGTCCATAAACTATATCTATGCCAAAAATCACGTCGTTCCGTTGCTCCGTTACTGCGTGAAAGAAGGACAAACCAACAAACACACTTTCGTATTTATAATATTAGTAGGATTGTATCAAATAATTTTTTTCATGGTTTTTCACGCTCGAATCCTGCATGACGGAATAGTTGCTTCTCTTTCATTCTTATGGAGGCTGACATTGACAGTAACGTCGGTTTGGCTGTTGACAAAGTCAACGACCGGTAAATCATTTAGGAACTGGTTCTAATTCAGCTGGCCTATCTCCTAAACAAACTGCAAATATTGCCAGTTAAAAAAGCTTGTATAAAAATGTAGTCGGCACCTCTACAGAAAAAGATTCACAGTTAGATTTGATTGGTTGAAACCTGTCGACCTATATGAGCTTATCAGTTATCAGCCGATATTGCACCAAATCAACACTTTAGCACTTATAATCGTGAAATACTTATCTGTATAACGACCGTACGTTATAATTTTATAATCTGCCATTTGATATTTATTTATTTATACTACAGGATAAGGTGATTTTTTTTTTAAATTCTTTTATTGTGTGAAATTTCGTTTTTACAATAAATACAATATAGGTAAACTTAAAAAGCAAAACTTTATCTAAATACAAAATTTCATCCAAATCGTTAGAGCCGTTTCCGATATAGGTGAAATAAATTTATATATTTATTTATTTATAGCTGCGCGCCGCTATCTCGCTCGCGCATCTTGACATTTTTGAAGATAAATAATCACTTAATATAATTATCAAAAATGGCATTCGGTGAAGTTGCTGGCAATAACATTACAAAGGTAGGGCAAAAGTATCACTTTGATCCGATCAAGTTTTCATACATAAAAATGGGCAAAACATAAAATCCCAGTTTTGGTTTGAAAACTTGAACGGATCAAAATGAAATTTTTGTTTCACCTTTGAATGCTATTGTCAGCAATTTCACCTAAAGCGATTTTTCATAATTATATTAAGTAATTGTTTATCTTCAAAAATGTTGAGCGAGATAGCGGCGCGCCGGATTCTGCCCCATAACCACAGAACAAGTGATAGTAGATACCAACTTTAGTTTCGAGTAATAATGTACTTTTTAGGGATCTGTGTCATGGGGAACGCTCATTGAAAGTCGTATAAACGCATCGCGCATTGTGTTACATCATAGTACATATCAGTTTATCTTTATGGTTAAACTATTTATCTACATATTACTAACCGATTTTAAGAAAGGAGAATGTTATATCTACGTGTACATGTTACCTGCATATAATTTTACTAACCCGGAAAACGCCATGCTTTTGGAATCTCCGTGCGCAAATGAAACCACGGGCAACAGCGTTGAGGTAAGTACTGAGCGTACATTCGAAGCCTTCCACGTTTAGGTGTACCTATTCTAAACTATGTAGGTAAAGTATATAAACAGGAAACTGAAATGTCCCACAACGCACATAGCTGCCTACATTTGAGAAAATAGCATATACTTCCTTTGTGTCACCTTCGCGTCCTCCGCTGTGATCACCTGAAACGGTTTTAAGTTTCAATTATTATTTAATATTTACCAGAATTTAGGACACAGAATTTTTACTTCTAGGTGCTCTTAATAAACTAGTAATAACTGACACTAGTCATATTTGTATTTAAGTATAGTATAAAATTATTTGCATGTATAAATGTCACTTAGTTAGGATTTCGGATTAAGTATACTTTTGTTAAATGGATAATATTTTAAGAAATTGATTTGTAAAAATAATTTAAATAGCAAAAAAGGCTGCGGGCCCTGGCACTTGCAGAGCATATTTGAAATAAAAAAAATGACGTCGTACCGATGCTCCGTTGCTGCACCTACAAACATACTATCGCATTTATTATAGTAACTAGCTTCTGCGCGCTGTTTTCACCCGCGTTCCCATAGGAACCGTGCATTTTCCGGGATAAAAAGTAGCCTATGTTACTCTCCGGTCCATAAACTATATCTATGCCAAAAATCACGTTGATCCGTTGCTCCGTTAAGTACTGCGTGAAAGAATGACAAACCAACAAATCAACAAACACACTTTCGCATTTATAATATTAGTTGGATCAATAGTAAAATAATTAATGATTAGGCTACAGAGTGTGCCAAAGGAATAGACATTATAATATACATATTACATACGCTTGAAAAGTTAACCTCCTTTCTTCCGGCAGTCGGGTAAAAAACAGCCTCCTCTGCGTTTGAATTAGTTTTCTACGTAAGATCTACCTATGTTTCTACGCGTGTTATTTCAAATGTGCCAGTACAAAAAACGCGTAGCAACATCCTATCAAGTAAAAACCACATCTCCAAAGATAAGAACAAAGGCAAGGTCGTTGACCTTGACGCCGCCTTGTATTATAATAATTATAATTATTATAATCAGTAAGTATACAGTATAGGTACATGTGCATAATATATTAATTAGTCTTAGCCTACGCGAAAACAAATCTAACATAATAATGTTAGATTTGTTTTCGCGTAGGCTAAGACGTGTGATAAGTATTTCAGATATAAATTTTCTGATAAGGCAATGATAATCTGCCGCCAAGCAGTAGTGTGCGCACACTACTGTTCGGTTTGATGAGTAGTCTGCGAAATCGCTGGGTTTATGAGACTATATTGATGGTGTAAACTTTCTGATTTCCGATTTCGATCGCGCCTCTATTAGTGATTTACCGCATTAAATTGTCAATCATCAGCCAATTAAGATGCCATTAGACGGTAATGCATGATCGATGATTATGCTCAATCACGGACCACGCGCAAACCATGGAAAAACCACGACCACCGCCACTTCTAAGACTGCATACTTCTACGATCAAAAAAATAAATTGTTTTCACACCCATTGCGTGTTCAGTACAAAAGCCGCGGTGAATACGCGGTGGGTGCGCGCATGTGATGTACAAAGGGGAGCAGTCGTCGCTTTGAGCCAGTGATCCCCGGTCGTCCGGATCGACGTGATTTTTTGCATTGATATAGTTTATGGACCGGAGAGTAACACAGGCTACTTTTTATCCCGGAAAAATACACTGTTCCTGTGGGAATCGCTAGTGCAACCGCAGTCAGAAGATAGTCTATTACATTTTGGTCTTCACGAGTCCCGACACGAGCCTAGAGACTCGAGTGGGGCCGCTGTTTCTAATAAAAAAAAGTTGTACCTATCAAGCAAAAACGAAGGTCGACTCGTAAGGAGACGTCTTCACTATAGTCAGCTATTGCTAACGCGGCTAAATAGGGAAGTGTCATGATCTATCTAGCAAGGCGGCCTTGGACTTCAATTATATTGCGGATAACTCTTCATTAAATATTAACTGGCTGTTAATTATTTAGTTATTAGTTTATAGGTGGATATGCGGCTTCACCAGCGACGCAAGTACGGATCTTTTCGGTCGATAAAATTCGATAATATTCGATAAAATTGACAGTTCAAATCGATAAAGTGGGTATTATCGAGCCTCAAAACAATCGACAAAAGTTATCGAAAAGCTAGGTCGAATCCATGAAGAATATAGAGCTACTACAATACTTTATGATCAGACTTCGGTATTCGCAACATTCGATAAATTTATCGAGTTTTTCGGTTCGACAAATTTATCGAACCACACTTCGTACTTGCGCCGCTGATGCGATAAAATCCTGAACGTGTAATGAAAGGCAGTCTTGGTGTGTGCGACATCGCCGACAAATTGCGAGAGCGTAGCCTGAGCTGGTATGGGCATGTAAAGAGAAGACCACCTGCGGCGCAAGTACGGATCTTTTCGGTCGATAAAATTCGATAATATTTGATAAAATTGACAGTTCAAATCGATAAAGTGGGTTTTATCGAGCCACGAAACAATCGACAAAAGTTATCGAAAAGCTAGGTCGAATCCAAAGAGAATATAGAGCTACTACAATACTTTACGATCAGACTTCGGTACTCGCAACATTCGACAAATTTATCGACCCGACTTCCGTACTTGCGCCGCTGATTAGGCAAGACGTGGCGTGCTCGTGATATATCGTAATCTGTGTATTAAAAAATTTAACGTGATACTGTTAATTATACCGCGAATATTGTGATAATATTTATTGTGATCTGTTAATAGTACGCACAGTCATAAATAACTAGAAATTGTAGTAGGTAGATTCTGTTGTCAAGTAGGGAAGTATGCATAATACTAATAATATTACCTGTTATCGATATAAATGGTTTTACTAATAACAGGTTATAACGGTGGTATAGTTACACTATGTTTTGTCTTTGTTGTTCTTTGACAATTTTAAACTGCATCAAAAGAGACGAAACTTTATGTAACTATTCAACCATAATACAGAGTTTAAGTAAGGCTGTAAGTATGTAATATCTAATAGTTTCTTTTTAACACAGTTTTACTTGCTTCGGTTGTAACTATGTATGTAATAATCTTGGAATTTAATTTAAGCCTACTTCTAAATTGTTGTCGTATCGAAATGAAACTTTGTATGTATTATGTAATTTGGATCTCAATACAATAATTTAGTAACATGGAGCTGATCTGATGATGGAGCCAGGAGGTAAATATTGGAACTCTTCAGCGGTTACAAAACCCTTCGAGTTTGGACTCGAATGATTCGCTTTGACGATTCCTATAGATTGCACCTGGTGTCGAGGTTCTGACGATGGATCTATGAGGTGGAAATGTATATTGAAAACCCACCATCTCACGTGATGTTAAGCGACGATGCGGTCGAAGGTGCAGCACGCCTTCTCAGAAGATACCCGTTCACTAGTCTCTTGAAAAATTGTAGTGTTCAGGAAAAACGGATGCTGGGAATTAGTTCCACTCTAGCTGTCCGCATGATGAAGGTCGAATCAAAACGTTTAGTAAGGATAGGAGGTATGTCAATCATAAATATATGTCAATCATAAGTGGATGAAGAATAGCGGTACGTCTTCCAAAACGATACGATAACATCCATTTGAAAAACTCTGTATCTAGTTTTCAAAGTATCTGTTACCGATACTTGTTATTAAAGTATCTATACTCGCATCCCTATATCAATAGATAGATAATCCTCAGATGCCACGCCTCCAAGCGTTGAAATAAATTAGTAATCTCTAAATAATTTCGTAATCGTAAAGATAATTTAAATTTGATTAATAATAACTAAAGGATTATAACGGTATTTAAATTGTAACTAACGTTGTTGCTGTTTGTAGTTTTTTTGCGATTGAATGTAGCAATTTATATTTTCCACGTGTGTAATTATGTAAGTTCTTATGTTGTTATTTTTTTACTCTCGATAGTAGTCTATGGCATATTTAAGTGGTTACTTTGTAACTTTTTTTTACTAGAAATAGGCTTACGTTAAGGCGTGTATAGCAGTTAAATAGCTTCACTTAAAAGGTTTTTTTAGCAAAATCAGATGAGCTTCTGGCACTGGAAAAAATATGTGTCATTATTCATCATAAATTACCGATGTGTTGATGTCTGTTGTGATCAAAACAAGTTTTTACCAAATATACTAGATAAAAAAATGACAGTTACCTCTAAAAATAAGTTTTCCATGAAATATCTCTGTTATTTATATAAATGTATATTGATAGAATTAACAAGACTTACGTATTATATCATAACAAAAAACTTGGCTGTGGTATATTATCGATTAGGCATCTAATTTTGAAGTACTTACGCTTCTTTGGATTTTTACTCAGTTTTAGTGGCCCGCGTGGTCTTCGCTCTTTTTTACACCAACACAAACCGACAGTATGTGCAAAGAGGACAGAATGATAACTGTCATTGACTCGGGGTACCGCCATCTCAACTTTTGAGTCGACGGCCGCGGTCGGCGTAGCACTCTTGCCTATTAGAAAAGTATTCTTTCTCGTCTTGAACACTAACGCCCTTATTCATAAAAGCTCAATAAGATAATCTATGCTTTAAACTGCTCTGTCAACTTCTCGTTGACGGAAGCTGTTACGCGTGAAAACGAGACAAAACACTTTCTAGTAATTAAGTAGGTAAGTTACGGAACGTTTATGAATAAGGGCTTAACAGATTATAGCTATAATCAATTTACTGTGTAAATATATATTTACCAGACAAGCTTTATAAAGTACATACTTAATTGGTACTGTTATCTTGTTGCCATTTTTCAGCTCCATCATTACGACCCTGGAACGTCATCTAGGGCTAGGGTCAGAGTTTTTGTAAAGGCAAATCAAACGACCGCAAACTCTTTTTTATTCTATTTGATAACGAGAAGAGCTTGTCGTTTGCCTTATGGTAAGCATAACGCCGGCCCATAACAATTGCAGTGCAACTCAGAACTTTAAAACACAAAGGCCTGTGCGGAACTGCAGTGCCCTCGTTACCCTGAGACATTAGGTATTAAGTCCCATAAGCCCAGTAATTTCACTGGCTGCTCTGCTCATCAAACCGGAACACAGTAATGCTTGCACATTAAATAATGTAAAATGAAAGAGAAGCTTGGAAAGACTTTTACTTCTTAGATTTGACTAAACTTCGATTCCTGTCTGTCTATTATCCAAACACTTACCAACCCCTGGTTCTGAAGATGATATAAAAATTCTTATTTAAAACATTGCTTTATTCTTTGTTTCAGACTCCAGCCAAAACCGAAGACTGAAATATAAACCTACATAGTACTATGTAGCATAACTTTACAAACATTCCAAAGAATAATGTTTTGAATTGCGCGCCAAACGGGCGCCATTTTGTCGCGTCAGCCATTTTGTGATTGCATGAAGTTAAGATGGCGGCGCCGATCCGGTCGGTGATAGAGGAGACGGAGGGGGGAGATGAAGCAGAGGAGAAGCTTCTGGTAGGAAACCAGGCGCTGATCGTCCCCCCTTCTCAGGATGGGCTACTGTCTGTGAAGTCATCGAAGAAAGGTGAGCTCTTATTTTTTTCTACAAAATATCGAGATGAGCAGCTCGGATGGTAAGCATAAGGCAGGAATTGTGCGATAGTTTTGCCGCAGTTCGGTCTACCTGCGCATGCACACCTGCACAGGCAGACCGTAGCCTGTATGGAACAGACCTGTGCTGATTTAACCCAATTATACGCTCCGGTCTACCTGCACAGGTCTACAGGTCTTTCTTTGTGGATATTATATATTTTTTGTGAATTTCATTTTTATCGTGTTACATGATGTGATCTTCTTAAAACTTGTATAACGTCAGAATTGAGAGCCGGCACTAATCTTGGTCTAGTTTATCCGTCGTAATAAAAGTTCACGAAACAAAAAGAAATTAAAACATCCGATTAAATAACTCTGTATCCAGGTCAAGAAATAATAAAAAAGAAGCATATCTACCCTCATTCTAAATTAAAAAAGAAAATAAGCGTAGACAATTGAAGACTAAGGCGGTTAACTATTTGAAGGTAGTCGTAGAATATTATCTTCGGCGTGACGTTTCGTTCTGTGCAGTCACGTTTAGTTCTAGTGTTACTTAGTGTGTTGCGTAATGAGGAAAGCTAGATACAAGGCGTTACGCAAATGTGAGTGTTTACAAATTATTATTTACTACAAGCTTTTATTTAACTCGCAATGTTTGGATTGTTGTGGTCAAATCTTGCAAGCTTGCAAGCTGAATTAAAATCAGTGCCTGCGGTTTTTGCTGAAATTTTACATACATTTGTAGTTGTGGTGGCATATCGATGCAATACTTAATATTGTATTTTTTTTCAAACTGTACCGCTATTTATTTGATTGAGTAATAATAAATTATAGTGTTGGAACCAGTACAAAGCTCGTTGAAATATATATTGTACCACAAAAACGCTATTTTCAAAAATATCTATCTGTGACATATTATATTACGCGAGTCGATTTTTTGTGCATGGCATCAGTTCAAGACGGATGGCCTGATTTTAATAAAAAATATGTCATTCGATTCGTCTAATACTGTAGTATTGCAGTAACTATTTACTTTATGTCAATTTTTATGTTTTAATTCATGAAAAACGGATTTAAAATACACAGATTAACTAATAGTTTGTACTAAGCTAGACATTCGGGCGAATTTTGACGGGCGTGTTCTTCTCTCAAAATAGGGTATGAATTGTATCCAAAATTAATAAGCGTAAAAATATTAATTTATCATAAATACTGTAATAAATATGGAAGCAAAAATGTCATATCATAATTTTATTCATCTATATGAAAATAACGGCTTTTTACTAAATGCATACTCGTATGAATGTATATACGGTACCTATAACAAAACAACCATTTTTAAAACTATATATCTCCGCGCGGGTGAAACCGCGGGCAGCAGCTAGTAACTAATAAATATGGAGCTAAAAACCGTTTTTTCTTTGCTAGCGTTAAGCTCCCTCCCTCGGGCCATATTAGATTTCTCTTAGGTCCCTCCCCATGATAAATTATTGCTGCCTGTTTTCACTAATCGCTAGTTTTACAAATTTTCTTATGCTAACAATAAATTATGTTTAGTATTAGCTTAGATTGTGGGAGTTAGTGGGAGGACTAACTCTTCTGCGAGTGTCCGTCTGGGTTGCTACCACCGCTTTGCTCGTAAAGTCTGCCGCCAACCAGTAGTGTGCAAGCATTACTGTGGTCCGGTTTGATGAGCAGAGTATCCAGTGAAATTACTGGGCTAATGAGACTTAATACCTAATGTCCCAGGGAAACGAGCGCACTGCAGTGCTGCGCAGGCCCTTGGGTTTCAAAGTTCTTGGTGGCACTGCAACTGTTATGGGCCGGCGTTATGCTTACCATCAGGCAAACGACCAGCTCGTCTCGTTACCAAATAACATAAGATTGAATTAAATTAATGGATTACAAATGGTAATAATCTCCACAAAAAAGTTATTTAAAAAAATGTTTTACAACATTTATTATGCTCACAATTATGTGAGCGGCTTAGCCGATGCTTTGCTAAGACAGTTCTCGTTGTTGTCTCTGAATATTACCCTTAGTAGATTGAATTAAATTAACGGGTACTAAATAGTAATAATCTAGAAAATCTCAGAATATTGTATTAAGACAAAAAACGGGTCTTTTCGCGCACAAATAAGAGAATAGAGTCTTCTCGTGACCACGATCAATGCAACTTGATCGAAACGTCGAGGTTAGTCAAAATTATATTTTGATTTTATTTGTGCGCGAAAAGACCCGTTTTTTGTCTTAATACAATGAATTCAATTCGCGAAAGTTTAAAAAGTACAATCTCAGAATAGTAAATAAATTGCTAGTTTTCCTTTAAACCATTGGTTAAGGAAAACATGTGAATAAACAAACATGTTCGAAGAGCAATGACTCCAGGGCATGTGAATAGGGATGTTGACTCCATTTTTTTATGATATCAATCAATTCGTTTTCTTATGTTCTTTAACCGAAGGAGGCTCTGAATTCGTCCGTATTTTTTTTATTCCGTTTTATAACGAGACGAGCTAGTCGCTTACCTAATGGTAACCAGTAGGGCTAACATGCGCACCGTGACAAAATTTTCTCGATGCTTATGTCGTGCATTTGTCTCATGTTCGCGAGAGAAAGAGCGAGACAAAACATTAGACAAAATTTTGTCGTGGCGCGCATGTTAGCCCTACATGACGCCAGTCCTAACAATTGCAATGCCTCTCAGAACTTTGAAACACAAATGCCTGCGCGGCACTGCGGTGTGTTTTGTGTGTATGTTACGCGATTTCTCGGAAACAGGATAAGCCATTTAAACGGTTTAAACGGTGTTCTATCCCGAGGTGATCCCTTAAATTTTTTTGACAAGATCTGATGATGCACTCCGAAGCTAGACGATGGAAGCCCGTTTCAGCTTTTTACACGATTGCCCAAAAAGAGATTTATATAGATATACTTTTTGATAACGAGACGAGCTGATCGTTTGCCTGATGGTCAGCATAACGCCGGCCCACACATCAATGCTTGGCGGCAGACTTCACGAGCAAAGCGGTGCTGTCAACCCAGAGGGACACTCGCAGAAGAGTTAGTCCTACCACCTCGTGTACCACTTAGAGTGTACTTAATATTTTCAGGATTCATGTATGTGAATTCCTTTATTCCACCATAACTTTTAAATGCCTGAACAGCGGCGCATGTACGTATCTTTTCGGTCGATAAAATTCGATAAATTTGACAGTACAAATCGATAAAGTGGGTTATATCGACATTTTATATAATTTATCGAACCTCGATACGATCGACAAAAGTTATCGAAAAGCTAGGTCGAATCCAAAGAGAATATAGAGCTACTACAATACTTTACGATCAGACTTTGGTACTCGCAACATTTGATAAATTTATCGAGTTTTTCGGTTCGACAAATTTATCGAACCGACTTCCGTACTTGCGCCGCAGATTTCTATGTATCGTTAGAATCCTTACATCATCCCGAGTGACACTGGCTAGGGCAGATGTGTTTTTTTTAATTGTGAGTACTTGTTTTAAGACCTTTTTTTTGCTCCTCGTGTAATCCACACTTGCGTATACGCCCCTTATTGGAACAGTTACAAAGTACAGCTGTCGAGTAGATGAAACAAAGCGACTTACCGGTCCGGTGACGTACTGCCGTTTCCTGCGAATCGCATCACGGCATCAGGCTGTTGTGAAGTTGTGTGTAAACAAACTGTGAACTTTGTGCCGGCGAGCGCTGAATCACTGGGCCATTTATCTAATGCAGCGTTTCGTGACATTGTCTAAAGCAGACCGTAGACGCTTATACAAATATGCGTTTTGCTGTCAAAATAACAATGCTTTTTCATCAAGCGCGGATTACGAGATACACGGGCAAGCGCGGCTTGATGCAAAACCATCAAAAAACCACGAAATAGACAAGAACGGCAATACAGCCAGATAGCCCTGCCTGGGTTCACGACGACTGCTCCGCTTTACGCTACGTACATCATTTGCGCACCACCGTTTATTTACCGCGGCGTCTGCACTGAGCGCGCAATGGTTGTGAAACATTTTTTTTTAATAAAGGTCGTAGAAGCATATTGGTAGAAGGGGGTGCGGTTCTCGGACAAGATTTCCATCAAGCCCCAACCACAATAGACGATACGATATGCGTCAAGCGGGGATCGTGGTTTTTCCATGATTTTCTCGTGGTCCGCGATTGATGCTTATCCATCAATCATGAATTAGTTAATCCTACCACCTAGCGTTTTCTTTCTATTGAAACTGTTTGAATAATTAGATATTTTTGTATGCCGCTGCAGCACCGTGCCGACCTACAGTTCGCTACCACCTCGAGAGTATACTTACTCTATCAAACAAAAAAGAATTTTCAAAATCGGTGAACAACATAGCAAAAAAAAAACGTACAGTCGAACATAGAACCTCCTCCCTTATTGAAGTCGGTTAAAAATAGAACGTGAGAAAGAATATATAAGTAAGTACCTACGATGATAACAAAGCAAAACATTAAATTATTTCTTTATTTCCAATTATTTTTTTGTGTTATTTGGTAACTAGTCGAGCTGGTCGTTTGCCTGATAGCAAGTATAACGCCGGCCCATAACAATTGCAGTGCAACTCAGAACTTTGAAACACAAAGGCCTGCGGGGCACTGCAGTGCGCTCGTAACCCTGAGGCATTAGGTATTAAGTCTCATAAACCCAGACTCTGCTCATCAAACCGGAACACAGTAATACTTGCACATTACTGCTTGGCGGCAGCTTCCACGAGCATTATTTAACCCAGTTTTGTACAAAGAATTGGTACATTATAACGTGCGGTCATACATTGCGGTAACACGCAATATCTCTTTAAAAAATGTTGTTTTCGTTGTCTTAGTTAAAATGTTTATGTTTAGTTAGCAAGAATATTATGGATTCCCGAGACATTAAAGGTATTTATACTTACTATATTTTAAAACTAGATGTGCCCCGCGGCTTCGCCTACGTAGCCTATATAGTTACTAGTATAGTTACTCCTTATAACTTCTGCTATCTGCCAGTGAAAGTACGTCAAAATCAGTCCAGCCGTTTCGGAGATTACCCGGAACAAACAAACAGACAGACAGACGAACATTTTAAAAATTGTGTTTTTGTTGTAGGTACCGTATATACTTTCATGTGCATTTAGTAAAACGCTGTTATTTTGATATTACAAACAGTGTCAGTGTGTTAAACAGCGTTAAACTGCTAAACATGCCTTAGTCGCGTGTTTAAATATGAGCAACCACAAATCTTGATATAAGTAGTGTCTGACCGTTGCTTAACTCCATTCTGTTGTGCCATTTCTAATCATATTAGCTATTTATCTTTAGTCACTGTCTAGCTAAACAAGCATTTAAAAGTGTTTTTTTTTTGTGGTAACACGGCAAGTGTTTCATTAGTAAGGCTGTTAGTATGTATATTTTGAATATAAAAGCGAACACAATCCTGAAAACTTTTCTAAAGAAAATTAATTACACGATTATACTCGTAAACAAAGAAGAACTGTTGATCAAAGTGGTGCAACTCTAGTTAGATATAAATGTGTTTGTAAACACACGGCTAGAGAACACGGCGAACATGTTCGCCGAGATTTCTACCTCATCAAAAACGTGAGTGTTTATTTACCAACCCACTTTTATTAGCTTCACTTCTAAAGTTGTAACTAACTAACAATATAATAAAATCTTAGAAATTAATTATTCTAGTTCTAACTGTCGTATCGAACTGAAACTTTCTATGTACATTGTACAGGGTGAGTTTGAATTGGTATGTTATCGCAGAAGGGAGTGATTAAGACCATGATTGTCTACAAGTTGTGAGAACCTCCCTTGGAAATACGTCATTCCAAATTTCCATACAAAAAAATATGTTTTTTTTTTTAACTGGCTAAATGCCTTTATTAACTAGCTAATACATAAATAAACACTACATCTAACCTAGCTAGCTACAAAAACAGTTGGATAATCTACAAGCCCTAGTAGGCCTATAGATAATCCAAATGTTCTAGCCCACTACCAGTAGGAAGCGTACCCAGCATGCTGGCGGCATTGCCACGTTGAACCGCAATGCTGATCCGTTGAGCCAAATAGTTACCAGCATTTTGGTTACGCGTCGCATCAATCAAACGCTCTGACAAAATTTTGAAAATATTATGAGCTCCCGGCCCCCACGGACCCAATGTTTCAACACCAAACGGCTCAAATATGTAACCGCTCCCGAGGTTAGCATATTTGCGCCGCTTGAGTCGCTCAGCCGAAGAAGCCGCGGCGCCAGCCCTAATTTGTGTCTCGGAAATATGAGACGGTGCCAAAGTGTCGACACAAGTAGCGTCCCACACTAGGGGCCGCCCCAATTTCCAAGGAACGAGCGTCATTCCGTCAGGCCTTTTACCATCGTCACGCATAAGACCATTCGGTTCGAGAATGGCTGCTACATTGGCGCTGGTAAAAGCCCGGCGGATGATGTCATTAAGACTGGCGTGACGGGAAATTCGACCGGCACTTCTGGAACAAGAGAGGCCGTGATGACCGAGCTGATCGACAGCAGTACCACACTGGCAGCGATGGGCAACATAGCACCTCGCACCCAAACGTAAGCAAACAGCAAGACGAAAAGCGGATGGATCTAATAGGTTACCTGTATTAAAAGAAGGGACGGCCTGCAACCAAAGCCCTGATTCCCACACAGAAACTGCAAGAAGACGAGCACGATCTGCGACACTAAGGCACGTATCTAAAAGACCTTTCCGTGCTAGGTCGCAGATCGGTCGATCCCACAACTTCTGTGAGGACAAAACCATAGGGAAATCAGTATTCGGGCAAGCCATCCCCCAGGCATTCTTGGCCTCCGTCAAGTGAGCTACTTCAAAATGACCTAAAGAATCTAATGATGGTGCTAAAATTTTTTCTATTAATTTATACGTACCATGGACAGAGGACAAGAACGCCGGTAGAGCAACACTCGAAATTTTGCGTATCCCTAGTCCTCCAAACCTCACAGGTAGAGAAGCTTGCGACCACGCCCTGTCATCCATGTCAATATTCAAAATATTGTCCAAGCTCGTAAGGAGCTCACTGTGTTTCCACAGCTGACAACATCGTAAGACGTAGGTAAATTTAGGAACGTGAAATGTGAAGTGCGCGTCATTTTCTGGAATTGTTTCGAAGTCTCTTCTAATCAACATCATCATTTAAAAAAGTTCGACATAGTTCAAGCGAATCAGCTGATCTAGGGCTACCCAGAAGTTCTGTAGTAGAATTTAGACGTAAACTTTAAATGTTTGTTACTTTATTAGTGGGAGGACTAACTCTTCTGCGAGTGTCCGTCTGGGTTGTTACCACCGCTTTGTGAGTGAAGTCTGCCGCCAAGCAGTAGTGTGCAAGCATTACTGTGTTCCGGTTTGATGAGCAGAGTATCCAGTGAAATTACTGGGCTTATGAGACTTAATACCTAATGTCTCAGGGTAACGAGCGTACTGCAGTGCCGCGCAGGCCTTTGTGTTTAAAAGTTCTGGGTGGCACTGCAATTGTTATGGGCCGCGTTATGCTTACCATCAGGCAAACGACCAGCTCGTCTCGTTACCAAATAACATAAAAAAAAATATATGCCTTTATTTCAATGAAAAATTCCGAATTTCAAAAACTCGTAAAACTATCTAATGTTGTTGACCTCCAGGAGTACATTGACCCCCTTTCGGGACAACATACCAATTTAAATTCAGGCTGTATATGTAGTTCGGATGACAAAACTATAATTTATTATCATGGAGTTGTTCTGATGTTGGAGCCAGGAGGTGGATAGTGGAACTCTTCAATGGCTACAAGCAAACCCTACTAGTTTGGGCTCATATGATTCGTTTTGACGAGTCCAATAGATTGCACTTGGTGTCCAGGTTCTGATGATGGAGCCAGGATGTGGACGTATGTGTTTTAGTTTATTTCAACTACAAATAATTATTTAGAGTACGTTCGTTAATGTTATTTTCTACTAGCTATGCCTCGCGGCTTCGCCCACGTAGCCTAAGTTACTCCTTGTAACATCAGCTATTCTGCCAGTGAAGGTCCCGTCAAAATCGGTGCAGCCGTTTCAGAGATTACCCGGAACAAACAGACAGACAACAGACAAAAATGTTAAAAATTGTTGATTTGTTATAAATAGGTACCGTTATCAATATTATATCGTATTCATATGCATTTAGTAAAAAGCAGTTATTTTGATATTACAAACAGACGCTTCAATTTTATTTATTTATATAGATTCGTTTTATAGCTTCATTTACTGTGAACCTAGCTAGCCATACGTTGGTAAGCAAGCGAGCTCGCCGCTCGCTGAGTTTGTAGCTCGTACATTTGACCCTCCAGTTCCAGAGTTGGCTGTGCGCCAGCTCTTCCACTCCCAGCTAAATATACCGCAGCCCGCGGGAGGTCATTGGGTTGGACAGCTCGTGCGGAAAGTTAATACCATATTATGGTGTTAATCGATGGTCGGCTGGTAGAGATTTAACCGCTCTTGTGCCGGGATTCCAGACGCAAAAGAAAATCTATTGTGCGTCACGTGAATCCACACTCCGGCGATAATGGTTAATACGCAGAGCAACGACAACTTTTTCGGTTTATGACCGCCTGGTACATTTTGTTTATTAGCGTTTAAAAAAGTATTTTTAATTAATGATTGTTTATATTTACGAGACTAACAAACCGTGCACAATATTAACGAGCATTACATGTAACAATAATAATTGTGCTACCATCCTGCCCTTCGCATTAGCATCCAACATTGAAACACAAAGGCCTGCGAGGCACTGCAGTGCGTTCGCTACTTTGAAACATCAGGTGCTAAATGGCCAGTAATTTTACTGACTCCGTAATTATTATTTCTTCTCGGAAACGATTTGACCTATTTGAATGCTTTACTGTATTCTGATAATGTAGATCTCGAGGTGGTTCCGTATGTTTTATTTCAAAACCAGATCAGACTGAAGTAAAGCGATGGAAGTCAGAAGGACAAATCAATAACCCATCGACATATCAGGCTACCAAACGCTGACAAGATTTTTCATACGTTTTATATGGCATCGACCAATGCACAATACACTTCAAGCGGTACGTCAGTGCAGGCCTAACGCCTCCATTTTGAATGGCATCGGCCAACGGCGTACACTGAACGTTTGAATGGCCGCGACCCAGCCACAAGTTGAGGCAATGGCCACGTTTGTGGCTTGCCTCCCGCGCACACTCGACCACAAACGCCGAATTATCGCCCCGCCCGCACAGAATAGAGCGAAAACAGAAGGGGCGCTTGCGTGTTAATGCCGTCAAAAAGCGCCCGAGCGCGTCATCTGTTCTCTATGTTTGTTCACACCCAGCCACAAGTAGCCGCGCCCATGGCTTGTAGCGGCCGCGTTCGTTAGTCCAATGTGCGGCTACTCGTAATATCGCAAGTAAAAATGGTTGCCGGATAAACTTTGTGTCCCATCAAAAACCGCAATCTGTCATTACTCATTAGACAATACATCTGTCAGTACACAATTACACAATACAAATAGGTCAGGTCGTCTGGTACCTAGCTCCCCAGAGGCAACAACCTTCTGTCTCTGGAACGACTAAAGGTGTGACTAAAGGCAATCGATCGTGCTGAATGGGCTCACCATTCAGCACGATCCATTGCAATGAAAAATTTGAAACTAACTTAGTATAGTTACCTAACCTTAACTGTAATAAGTTACAGATAAATAAAATTGAAGTGTCTGTTTGTAACTTCAAAATAACAGTTTTTTGCTAAATGCATCTGAAAGTACAGTACATTACTTATATTAAAAAGCAATTTTTAACATGTTTGTCTATCTGTTTTTTCCGGCTAATCTAATCGGTTGGACCTACTTTGACGGAACTTTCACTGTCCATAGCTGACGTTATAAGGAGTAACTTAGGCTGGGCGAAGCGGCGGGGCTCGGCTAGTTTTCATATATTAGTTTTGATAAAATGGTAACCTGCGGCGCGAGTACGGAAGTCGGTTCGATAAATTTGTCGAACCGAAAAACTCGACAAATTTATCGAATGTTGCGAGTACCGAAGTCTGATCGTAAAGTATTGTAGTAGCTCTATATTCTCTTTGGATTCGACCTAGCTTTTCGATAACTTTTGTCGATTGTTTCGAGGCTCGATAAATCCCACTTTATCGATTTGAACTGTCATTTTTATCGAATTTTGTCGAATATTATCGACCCGAAAGATCCGTACTTGCGCCGCTGTAAGTATAAAAGCGGAAGGTCACAGACTAAACACGAACGACCTTACCACAAAAAATTTAAACACCCATATGTAAGGATTATAGTAGGATAGGAAATAGGAAAGTAGGAAGTAGGATTAAAACGTGACGTTTTGTGTTTTGCTGCCAAGCATTACTGTGTTCCGGTTTGATGAAGAAGAAATAACGGGGCTTTTGAGAATTAATATTAATACCTAATGTCTCAAGGTAACGAGCCCAATGCACTACCGCACAGGTCTTTGTGTTTTAAAATTCCGAGTGACATTGCAATGTTGCATGAAACACAAAATACATAATTAACGTTGTTGTACAGGTTTAAGAACATAATATTAATACAATAAAAATAAAATTCACAAAAAATATAAAATTTCCACAAAGATACTGCATCTAAAAGTTTCCTGAACTAAACGATATATTTTTTATCATCCAATAGTGATTTAAATGCTACCATCACATTCCTTACATTTCAATGAATAAAAAAATGTATTACAACTATGTACTTAAACGCAGTTTTTCACGACCAAATCTACAAAATGAATATTTTTAGTACAGCTTTACGGTCCACGTTGAACAAATGACGTCAGATGTTCTGTCAAATTTGTATGGGGCGTTTTAGCGCTCCGTAGATACGCCTGACATTTTGACGTTTCTAGCGTTCGATTTCCAGTTTTATCGACGTTTTATATAATTTATCGAGCCTCGATACAGTCGATAAAAGTTATCGAATAGCTAGATCGAATCCAAAGAGAATATAAAGCTACTACAATACTTTACGATCAGACTTCGGTAGTCGCAACAATCTATATATTTATCAGTTTTATCGATTCGACAAATGTATCGAACCGACTGTCATACTTGCGCCGCAGGTGAGATTACGGTTAAACGCAAGCTTATTTATAAAAAAAAAATTTCCAACTGTTCCTTAGTCAGGCAACAGTTAGAAACAGAATGCAGTTGCATTCTGTTGTAGCGTTTCCGATCATTGTCACTGGCGACTAAAAGTTATTTTTTTTGATAACACGGTTAAGGTTTTGGCAAGGAGTTTAATCCTATTTGGCAAGTTTTCAAAGCAAGGTCGTTGCCGGAACGATTCGAATTGGCATTCTGGCTAAAAACGTTTTTTTTTTTTCGCTGATTGCTTTCGACGGCTTTGGTCATCGACCTATGTATTACGTCAACTCTGTGGTTCGAAAAAAATATTGATCGGTCGAGTTGTTATGACCAAGTTTCTTTAATGTGACTGGCAATAAATTTCGCGGTCAAACGCAAGCCTAAATGAATAAAAAAGAACTTAATTTTTTCCGATAAATTATCGTTTTTCGTCCATCTTACTTGATTGCTGCCACACTATTGCGACCATAACCTGCTGACAAGATTTTTATACATTTTATATACTATAGCATCGGTGCACACAGCGTTCAAGTGGCCGCATTTGTGGCTCGCCTCCCGCGTACACTCGACCACAAACGCCGGCTTCTCCCCGCCCGCATATAATAGAGAGAGAACAGAAGAGGCGCTTGGGCGCTTAGACAGTCAAAAAGCGACCACCCATTCTCTTCTCCCAATTTTATTGTTTGTACTTCTTGCAGATTAAAAAACAAACCGGTTCTGAAACTATAAAAAAAACTAATTAACATTATGTAACTAAAGCAAAACTTCCGAAAACCAAAAGAGTACAAAAGAATGATATCTAAAGGAGCGCCTTAACAGAGGAAAAATTAAGTTGAATTAACACTTATTTTTTAACACTTTGTAACGCACACGTTTTCCTTGTCCACAGTGAAATTGCCCGAGGATGAAGGCGGCGCCGTTGGAACCGGCCGGTTCACCATCGGGCCGGCGCCGGAGCCAGAGCAGGACTGGGAGATGGTCCCGCCAGACGGGAAGTGGGGCTGGTTCGTGCTCGTAGGTAAAATACACCCTGTGTCTTGATATTACGGTGCAAATTGCCGAATCGCATGCTTCACTATCATCAGCAGAAAGACGTCCACTGCTGACCATGACCTATGTTCAAAAATACACCCTGTGTCTTGTTGTTAAGGTGCAAATTACCGAATCGCATGCTTCACCATCATCAGCAGAGAGACGTCGTGGCATTTTTTATTATTTATTTGAAATAGCAATAATTTAACTTGAAAACAAAGATTTTCAACCATTTTGTGTTGCCTGTGATGATATAATAACATGACGACACATCACATGATTTTTTACTTTTTTAAAAACCACAGACTATAGAACATAATATGCACATCATCGCACAGATAATAAATGTTTCCAATATTCACAACACTATCTCCATTTCGAGATGTCCAGCACTCACCCCCTCTCTTCCTATTTCCAGGTGCAACTCTAGTGAACATCCTGATCCCCGGCACCATCAAATCCTTTGGCGTGCTACTCGTGGAGTTCAACGATGTGTTCCAATCCAGCGCTGCGGCGTCATCAGGCATTGTGGCGCTCTGTTACTTCCTTTACAGCAGTTTGGGTGAGTTTAGCAGTTCCAACATTTCAGTGTTTACACGACTGCAAAAAAGAAGTGTCATGTTTTTAGGATTCATGTATGTATGTTAGTTTCTTTATTTCACTATAACTTTTAAAGTCCTGAACAGATTTGTATGTAAGTGGTATCGTTAGAATCCTTACATCATCCCGAGTCACACTGGGTAGGGCAGTCGCGTTTCTTATTTATGTAACTTTGTTACATCGACTTGTTCCAGCTGTATTTCTTTTATAGCAGTTTGGGTAAGTCTGCAAGTACAAACCATTCAGTTTTACCAGCTGAAACTACTTTTACAGCGGTTTGGGTAAGTTTAGAAGTTCCAGCATTTCAGTTTTTCCAGCTGCTGGTATGAGAAATCAAAGGAATGTGGCAGCAACATCTGGCATGGTCGTGTTGCACCACTTCTAGAGTATTTTAGGTTAATTTACGAGTGATTTACTCACAGTAGGACTAACTCTTCTTTCTGCTTCTCTGGTGAGTGTCAATCTGGGTAGGTACCACCGTTTTGCTCGTGAAGTCTGCCGCCAAGCAGTAATGTGCAAGCATTACTGTGTTCCAATTTGATAATTAGAGTAGTCAGTGACATCACTGGGCTTATTTGTTAGCGGTAGGACTAACTATTCTGCGAGTGTCCCTCTGGGTTGGTACCACCACTTTGCTCGTCAAGTCTGCCGCCAAGCAGTAATGTGCAAGCATTACTGTGTTCCAATTTGATAATTAGAGTAGTCAGTGACATCACTGGGCTTATTTGTTAGCGGTAGGACTAACTATTCTGCGAGTGTCCCTCTGGGTTGGTACCACCACTTTGCTCGTCAAGTCTGCCGCCAAGCAGTAATGTGCAAGCATTACTGTGTTCCAATTTGATAATTAGAGTAGTCAGTGACATCACTGGGCTTATTTGTTAGCGGTAGGACTAACTATTCTGCGAGTGTCCCTCTGGGTTGGTACCACCACTTTGCTCGTCAAGTCTGCCGCCAAGCAGTAATGTGCAAGCATTACTGTGTTCCAATTTGATAATTAGAGTAGTCAGTGACATCACTGGGCTTATTTGTTAGCGGTAGGACTAACTATTCTGCGAGTGTCCCTCTGGGTTGGTACCACCACTTTGCTCGTCAAGTCTGCCGCCAAGCAGTAATGTGCAAGCATTACTGTGTTCCGGTTTGATGAGCAGAGTAGCCATCACTGGGCTTATCAGACTTAACATCTAATGTCTCAGCGTAACGAGCGCACTGCAGGGCCGCGCAGGCGTTTGTGATTCAAAGTTCTGAGTGGCACTGCAATAGTTATGAGCCGGCGTTATGCTTACCAACAGGCAAATGACCAGCTCATCTCGTTATAAGGCCGACGTGATAATACAGCTGATACGTTTTATTTTGTAATTCCAGGTCCAATCTCGTCGATATTATCAGTGAAGTGGTCATACAGGACGGTGACGCTGATAGGCGGGAGTTTGTCGGCGTTCGGAATGATATTCAGCAGCGGAGCGTTTTCTATATCATATTTGTATTTTAGGTGAGTTTAAACGAGTTAAAGTTTAAAGATAATGAATGATAGGGATGAGACCATGTTAAATTACTGAATCCTTATACCAATTTCTTACATTTTTAAAAGTTTTTCAAATTCACTAGTGTGTTTGAATGGGTCCAAATCTTGCAACTGAATTTTGAACCAGCGGGGCCGCTCCCAAAATCTATGAACAGTAGTTTGACACAACTTGGACAAATAAATTAAAAAAAAATCTTTTTATAAAGCGGGAATCGACTTCATTGACAAACTCCAGAATTGATTTTCACGAAATTTTTATAGGACCAATCTGAAAGTATATCCTTTCAAAGAAAGAATATTCGAAATCGTTTTATAAATGAAAGAGTTCAGAGGTAACAAACATAAACAAGTAATCGAAAGTTCGTTTAAAAATTATATACTTTCTATTTTGGTCCCATAGGAATTTCATCAAAATCAGTTCAGTAGTTTGTCATCACAACATTTAAGCTTGTTTCACGCGTATTTCCAGCGTTTTACGTTGCACACAATCCTGTCACTAATTATAACTGTTTTTGTTTCCAGTTTCGGTGCAATGGTAGGTGCGGGCGCAGGCCTAGCCTTCCCCCCCACAGTATACATCGTGACGTCATACTTCGTCCGTCTGCGGGGCCTCGCGAACGGTATCTGCATGTCGGGCTCCGCGTTCGGCAGCATCGTGCTGCCGCCCGTGCTGCGGTACCTGCTCAACACATACGGATACAAGTTAGTACAACGAGCTTCTTTTTGCATACTTCTGCATGACGTAGCGGCGTCATACTCGGGAACGCAATTTTTTATGCTATTTGATAACTAGACGAGCTGGTCGTTTGCCTAATGGTAAGCATAACGCCGGCCCATAGTAATGGCAGTGCCACTCACAGCTTTGAAACACATAGGCCTGCGTGGCACTGCGGTCGTTATCCTGTATGCCCCGTAATTTCACTGGCTACTCTGCTCATCAAACCGGAACACTGTAATGCTTACACATTACTGCTTGGCGGCAGATTTCACGAACAAAGCGGTGGTACCAACCCAGATGAACACACGCGGAAGAGTTAGTCCTGCCACGCTTGGTAACGTATCATATGTATCATACTCGGGAAACTCATATTCGGGAACGTGATAGACGGTAACAGGCCACGTGTTATATTCGGAAACGTCATACTAGGTGACAGGTTATATTGTCTCATACCCGGGAACGTTTCCATATGATGCAAATGGCGTGGCATGGTGGTGAAGCCACGTTTTCTAAAAAGTAGAGTGGAAAATATTAAAAATTAAAATTATTACTTACATTTTTTATTTATTTTTTTATAGCAAATGGGCTGCTTGCATTTCCGTTATCTTATTTATCATACCATCTAACATATTTTTATTATATCTTTTCAGAGGCGCAGTCCTCATTTTGGGCGGTATAATGCTCAACGTGTGGGCCGCGGCGTTGCTGTTCCAACCCGTTGAGGAGCACATGGTGCGGAAATACAAGGATCCCGAGGAAGAGGAGGACGGACCTCAGGTCAGTTGTGGTTTGTGGTGGTTTTGCCAGGTAGCGTGGCAATTTTGCCAAGTTGCGTGGCGATTATACCAGGTTGTGTGGCGATCTTGCCAGGTTGCGTGGCGATCTTGCTAGGTAGCGTGGCGATCTTGCTAGGTAGCGTGGCGATCTTGCCAAGTTGCGTGGCGATTTTGCCAGGTTGCGTGGTGATCTTGCCAGGTTGCGTTGGCGATCTTGCTAGGCGGCTTGGTGATTTTGCCAATATAGTTTGTAATAAGGTTGACGCAACTTCGATGCGTAGCCATTGTAGACGTGACGGTGCTTTCGTTGTTTAATATTATTAATTTAAATGGCAATCGTAGCGGCCCAGGAGCAAAATCGCCATGTTGAATGGCGTCTAAGTCACGTTGCCGACGATTTTTAAGCAAACTGGCAACGTTTTCGCCAACTTCACTGGCCCAGTTTGGCAAAATGACTAAGCTGTTATTGTAGTTTGATTAAATCGTTTTTTTTTTACGTTTAAACTTTGCTATGTTATTATTGAAATTTATTATTTTTTCAAAGTTACGTAATCATTCGACAGCGGCAGCGCGTGAACTCATTTTTATTTAGATTAAGTCAATATAACTTGGGAATATTTTTCTTTATTATGAAATAGAGAAACAAATTTCGTTCGTTTTTTTTATTGAAGTGTCTTTTTGAAAATGAAACCAATTGTCATTTCGCATTTTGACCAAAGTGTGGGATCATTGCGGTGCATCGCATCGTACATAGAGTAAAGTAAGCAAATTCATTTATTCTATGTTAAAAATAACGGGTTATAAGTACCGTTATTTTATACAATAACGATATCGTATTTTATCAAATTTTGAGATCATATTATTGCAGTATTATTTTATGATATTTGGGTAATATTTTCGTGATATAGCGAAACTAGCGAATGATACAGATATTCTTACAATTTTTTTGAAAATTGTGTTTTTAGGTTTGCCTAAAGTAGTATTTTTTCGTGTAACGACAACGTATTTCAAAGCTGAAATAATATTTTTTCACGTAAAGATATCGTAATATGTCAACTCACAAATTAATTGGCTGTTTACTGTATTTCAATTAGTAAATACCGTCTAATTTGTTTAATTGAATTTAGTAAATAAGGCGCATTTAGTCTCACCTAGAAAAAATTTTTGGATTGAAACTTCGTTTCATTCAAACCGACCTGCCGTTCGCTAGTTTCTTTTTTTTTTCAAATACGAATATCGTTTATAATTCTACTGGTACTTATAATTCGTTATAATAAGTGTTGTAAATGTCTGTAGCTTGTCCGTCTTTGTGTATTGATGTAGCTTCTAGTGCGTAATGGTAAAGCTGTTACAAAGTAAGCCATTCACTCTTCAATCTCTTAACTCTTTTATAAAACAGAGGTGAGATCCACTAAAAATAACAGGTTAACTAATAACGAAATAACTTGCTATTGCTTTTACCGCTATAGGCTTAACTCATTAACACTTTAACAAACATTTTATGCTTATACTGTTATTTAACACAATTAACACCAACTCTTACCCTTAATACTATTAAAATAATCACTTTCCTTACTTCACGTAACAGACAGCGTATGATATTAGTTTCATTTTCAAAAAAGCACACAAGTTATAACCTGCATAAAAAGCGTTATATAGCTATGGTAAAAATAACGATATAGAAATAACAGATAATGAAAGTGATTATGCGTTATTAGAGCTTAGTTGTGATTAAGATGTTGCCAGAGTTGATATTTAATTGCCTATGATTAGATTGTAGTACACTTGTGTGTATTGGGTGTTTTCGTGGATATGTGTGAAATTGGAGGAGGCGAATCAAAACGTTTTATAATGCCTAATATCATTCAAATAATTAACATATTATTTGTCAAAATATTAGGAATATAAATATTCGTTAGTAAAAAAAACAAATAGCACATTTGTTCTCGCGCCCTCTAATTGAATGTTATCTTAGTAAAAACATTTAGTTTGCTAAAAATCCAATCTTTATCATGACAGAAATGTTCGTTTCAGGACGATATATTATTCGAAGAGGAAGAGCCCATAGAATCCTTCATCCTGTCAGCAGAAGCACCAAGAAATCTGAGCGAGAAAACAGAAAATGGACATATAGACACCAAAAGCTCAGCTAAGAATGTATCACCAGTCCAAATGCACAGTCAAAATATAACCCCTGTGCAGTCGACCAATCAACTGCGTCAAAACCTGTCTAAAAGAAAGCTTTCTTACAGCAGACCTATACCAAAGACTCCGTATAGCTCAACGTCGATCGGATCTGAGGTCAGAAAGCTGGGTTCCACAGAGGCTTTCGGTAGAAGACTTAGCACAGCTGGTCCTAAACGTAACTATTCCACGTCTAGTTTCGCATATGTCCCATCGACGCCTTTCCACGGATCGACTTTATCAGCTTTCGAGCAACCGAATCAATTCGCTTCACAGTTCTCTTTGAAATCTGTTACGGATAGCGTGGCTGAGGTGGCTTACTGCTGCTTCTGCTGCAAAAAGAAACCGAAGCGAGACAAAGACGACTTTAACAGATTCTTCGATTTGAGCCTCCTTGCTGACCCTGCATACTTAATTATCCTCCTGTCTAGCAGTACCGTAGCTATATCCGTGACTAATTTTATAATTTTGTTGCCGTCTCACGCTCAAAACATTGGCTTTGATAAAGCGAGGGGCGCTTATTTGCTTAGTACGGTGTCGGCGCTTGATTTGGTCGGACGTATCGGAGGCTCGGCGCTTTGTGATCTGAATCTAATACCAAAAACTGTGTACTTCGTTGGTGGGCTAGTATTTTCAGGAATAGCTTTGATTATAGTACCTTTCTTTGAGTCCTATTTAGCTATAAGCATTGTGTGCGCGTTCTTTGGCCTCGCTTCAGGTGTTAACAACAGCGTGACTACTCTGGTCATGGCTGAAGTTTTAGGAGTAGAAAGGCTTATGTCGACTTACGGTATCAGTTTGTTTGTCAACGGTATATTGCAACTGATAGGGCCGCCTATATGCGGTCTATGGTTTCAAAGAGAACAGAATTTCAAATCTATGTTTATTACTTTCGGTTTTATTTTCATCGCCGGGGCGTCGCTTTGGCTTTTCATGCCGATTGTCAATAGAAGAAAGAAAAAAGAAGCTGAGAGGGCTCAGAAAGTTTAATAGCAAATTTTTAGGTTAAGTTTAACGGCTACTTTTTTTTTCGTTATTTCATAGATATTTAAATTTTAAGGTTACCAAGTTTGTAACAACTACCTACGACTACAAATTAAATATCATTCTTAAGTAACGAATTTTTAGTATAAGTTTTTAACTGCTATTTTTCGTATTTCGCTATAAGTTATATTATATAACGTTATTTTATAGTTACCAGATACGTTACAAAAATAATTGTAACCGCTATGCAATTTTTTTTTAATGTAAGCTAATTAATAGATATTTGGTCGCACTAAGCGTTATTTCTTATGATATTAAAATTTAACGGCGCGATTATTTTAATTACTTGAAAATGTGTATACTATTTAATAAATGGCTGCAAAATAATCAAGTGCAAAAGGGTACGTTTTACGGGAATTATTATTTAACTATTAGTTGCCTAGGCTCTGTTTTGAGAGCTCGGGTTTCAGGAACCCGCAGGTTCAAATCCAGTTTGCAGCGAAATCGTTGAGATGTTCTGTTTTATGTAAGTATGTGAAAAGCAAACTATTGAAACATCACAATACAGATATATTAAAACTAAAAAGATATTCAAGACAAGTTAAACGCGGGCCTTAGACATGGCCGGCGGTTTTCAATCGTACAACACTTTCTTAGTTTTATTTCTGTTAAAATTCGCTTTTATATTAATTTGTTTATAGCGATTTTAAAGCCCTCTAACCTTGAACACGTTTTGATTGTTTTCGTATTAAGTGGATCTTATTTTTCAAGCTGTAAAGGTCAAATTACAATCAGTCACTCTATAGTTCCTCTTTTTATTAAGTGTCCTAATTGCCACCGGTTAAAATCGTCTTTGGCACGGCGTACCATTTTAAATAGAGAACGCCATCCCTTTCAAGCATTAACAATGTACAAACATAAGAAAAAGATAGCACTATTAAGATAGTAACCGTAACATTAAGATGTTACTTACGGCACGTCAAAATCACACCCTGTTATAATCAAATTAACTCATATGGTAAGCAGTTCAAACACCAAAAATAGATGTCAAATATATTTACATGTATATTCAACATATAAATATACGTTTTATAATTGTTTAACAGCCAATTGAAATAATTAATAATTCAATTTTGAAAGGTTTTTAATTCATATTTTTGAATCGCACAAATATTTTTTGTACTTTAATCAAATGTGAATCATAAGCCTAAATAATTTTAATTTCGTTCTCTTTGCAAAAAAACATTATGAGAAGAAGATATTGACAGGTCTAAATTTAGTTTAAGAGCAGGCAAGTATAGTCCATCCTCGACAAATTAGATGCCACTAAACCAAGCAAGTTAATTAATTTGACTGACACATCTAAAATGCATTCCATCCTTTTCTCATGTTCTATTTTGGAAAGAGAGTGAAATTTAACATTGGGTTTCGGTTTGTCACGTCAGTATCGAGGTTAGCTCCTTACATTTTAAGTTAAAGCAAGTGCTATACGGGTTTTGCTGATCTTTCCTTGGATCCAGTTTATTTTTTTTCTTAAGTTTGATAGAACAGATCAGTGAAATTAACTGTCTGTAATGTCTCAGGGTAACGAACGCAATGCAGTGCCGTACCATTGTGTTTCAAAGTTCTGAGTGGCACTGCAATTGTTATGGGCTGGCGTTACGCTTACCATCAAGGATATGACCCGCTCGTCTCGTTATTCAAAAAAGATGCCGTTTATAAACCTACTTAAAAAATAAGTTTACTTATTTATATTATTTTAATAGGTATTGATATTTCACTAAATGACACATAATGATATAACTCGTACTTGTTTTGACTTATTATTTATAATGCATTTTATTCATAACTAATATTTAATTATACTATTAGCGTTAAGTAAACTAAAGTTACCTTTGAGGCTTCCGTTATAACTTATAACGTAACGTTAAGTATTAACCGTTATAATTGTAACGTTATTGTACGCTTTACAACGTTGTTACATCTTGTATTAGCATTTTTTAACATTTTACAGTTTTTATAATATAATAGTGAAATGGATTCCGATTAGATGGGGAAAATTGCTATCGACATTTTTATGGCTAGCTAAAATTAATATAGATTGTCTCTTAAGGTGGGTGGTCCGTGAAGTAGCTGGAAACGTGAAAAAAAGTATACTTATGTACTTTGTCTTTAGTAAGTAGTATTTTGTACTTATTAACAACGTGTGATCGTTTTTGCATTTAAAGTACCAATATTTAAATTTGGTTGAGTTTCAAAGCCAAAATTAAGCCTATTTGTTACAACGCGAATTAAACAATATTCTCAAATTTTTTTATCGTAACGGGGTTAAAACACGCGAAATGTATATTTTTTCAAATTTCCCGCCCTTTCACTGACTATCCAACTTAGGCCGATATACCACTCATCAAAGATCTTTGCCCAAATTCCGTGTCCCTTATTTGAACAAAGTTCGTTGACAGAAACCTATTCCACTCGTCCAAGATCATTGTCCTAATTTTCTTAGTAAATATTGAATATTATTTTGCGTAGTTTGAAAAAGTATTTTCATTTATGTACTTTCTGCTATTATCGTTGTCATAATTAATCAAACTTTGATGAAGTCACCCAAGTTCTTTGGTCAAATACAACTTGGACAAAGATCTTTGACGAGTGGAGCTAATCACACTTAACCTAGTTCGTATTTTAATAAGTTCAGATGCCGGAACACACCGAGGTGTTTATCGATAGATTTTCATTTTTTTATACAATACAATACAAAATTCTTTTATTGCATAGGTGCTCCAAAAATGTATATATTGCAAACTATAATACATAGAAAACTACAGTTTGTCTGTGGTTAGTTCCGGCCTTAAACCTATTTTGATTGTTTTAACCAATCATATGATTTATCGTGGTCACAAGAAGACCACGAGTCTTCTAGTTACCACGATCAATGCAACTTGACTGAAACGTCGAGGAAAATAAAAAAACCTGTTTTGTAGCGCGATTAAGATGCTGATAACTGTCAAATAGGCTTGGCTTGAAACCTCTCATAGCAAAATAAAATTTCTCATTGCAAAATCTATTTAATTTGTAGCGGCGGCTTTTTTTATTAATCTTAATCGTATTTCTGAAAGCCATAGTTTCCAAAACACGTTATCATAAAATTTAGTGCATAGACAAAAATCCTAAAGTTACCTCTAAATATGTCTGGTATTTAAAAACGTGTTTTGATAAAATTAAGAAGAATAAATAAATTATAATAATGTTATCCGTTATAATGTTAAGCGGTTTCTTATTAATTTAAGGTAAATCATGTTTTTTTCACGATAGAGCCCTTTGTGCCGCAATAGTTGCTTCTCTTTCATTCCTATGCAGACCGACAGTGACAGCTTTTCGGCTGTTATCAGCGTCTTAAATCCCGTTCTTAGTAAATAATGTTATCGAATCGCGATAACAGTTAAGTACTAATTATTTTATATATACGAATTTCCATGTAAATATGACTGAGGCATATAATGGACAACAATACTTTTAAAATAAATCTGCCAGACACAAGTAAACCGGGGCAGCAGCAGTTAAGATTGCCAACTGTACTGTTAAAAAGAGTATTATACCTTATTTCACTCTTTAATATTGTATATTATTCTACTAAAAAAGGTATACAAAATACTGTCTCAAGAAGTCCAAAAAATATAACTTCATTTTCCTTCTTCAACCTTAGTAAACTTCTTTTACAAAAAGTTGGCAACCGTACACCAGCTGTACTCCATACACGGAAAAAACGGTTTTACATCCGAAGCTTGTTTTTTTATGTATATTCACCGATTTCTCGGATGCGGCTTAACCGTTGGATTGTTTAAAATGTATTCTATTAAAATAGATACCGAGGTGGTCCCATAAATTATTGTCATTATCAGATAATGTCCGAAGTGAGGTGATGACAGACGTTCCTCGCTTTTTTATAGCAATATCTTTCATGTGTCGATTCTGCCGTCGCAAATCCAAGTTTGATTATAGTTACGTTCTCGTACTATTAAAAAAAACATGAGAAAGGGATGGACGATGTTTGACAGGTTTAAATTTAGTTTTAGAGCCGTCAAATATCTTCCATCTTTGACAAATAACACGAATTATAGTTACGTTCTCGTTCGATTAAAAATAACATGAGAAAGGGAAGGACGATATTTGACACGTCTAAATTTAGTTTTAGAGGTGTCAAATATCTTCCATCTTTGACAAATAACACGAATTATAGTTACGTTCTCGTTCGATTAAAAATAACATGAGAAAGGGAAGGACGATATTTGACACGTCTAAATTTAGTTTTAGAGGTGTCAAATATCTTCCATCTTTGACAAATTAGACGCGACTAAATTCTTTGTCGCTAAACTTACACTAAATATAGCAAGGGATTAATTTAACAGATATAAAATATATTCCATTCCTTTCTCATGTTCTTAATTAGAAAGAGTGGAACAAAAATTAGGTTTATGTTTGGAACAGAATCGACACCATAGTCTCATGCTTGTGTGAATAAGATGAAGCTATCTCGCTTTCTATCCTTCTCTCTTTCTAGGGCTTCAGTCAGAGATCGTAAACGGTTTGTCTATTGTCTTATAATGCCAAGGTGATATTTACTCTATATTTTTAACCAGGGTTTAAATTCCACAATACTTCTTGCCATTTATATCTTGTATAGCAATTTTATTTTTTGTATTTTTTTTATTATAGTATCTGTAATATTATTTGTGTTGCCAGAAACGTTTTAGTAAGCGGCATATAAGAGAGGACTGGCAGGCAAGGCATCTGACATGACCTGTGTTTACATGGTTTATTTTTTTTAATTTGTCGTTCTGCACAAATTAGTGCACAGTCGGTCAGGCTGCAATAACATGTATATTGTATACACTTTCAGACTTTCAAATGTTATTACAATTGCACTGAGTTACCTGTTTTTATACCGTATTATGACCATCATTCAAAAGTTTATTACTGCATCGGTTAGGTGGTGCGTTTCTAGATTCCTAGTGCTAAAAAATGTTTGCCGCTTATTTATATCATTATGGTCTTTTTGGATAAGTTAGTCTTTGACAGCTACGTTCGTACGTTCAGTACAGTCGCAGTAAGAAAAGGTTCGTCGCCTTAAGGTCTATTTTTGTTTGCGCAGTAGTTGTTTTGCGTTAAGACTTCTTACTTAAACGTATTTGTCTAGTCTATACCAGTATTGCGTTAAAGATTTTCCAGTGCAAGTACCGTTCTTTTCGATAAATAGAATTGACAGTTCGAATGGTTATTTAAATTAGAGATAGGTTCTCGATTATTACGGATACGAAACGAAGCCGAATCTACTTTCTTCAATATGAAGTGAGTATTTGTATCTCGCAATTCGAAGACTGGTTTATGGAACGAAGACTATTTTTAAACATACATGTATAAATGGTTTTATCGTCGTTCGTAACTGTTTTCACACGTTCCTTCGCGAAATTAGCTATCGGTATATAATGAAAATTGAACTTCATTGTCTAGAAAATTCAATCGATAACAGATTACGAGTAAAACTTGTCGTCGCCGCAAAATTATAGATTCAGAGTTTATTAGTTTTCGTTCTCTGGAAAAAGATTAATTTCATTTTCGAAACAATGAACAATGATCACCTACTTCTAATTTTAACTTATCGAACTGTCAATTTTATCGATGTTGCGTACTTGAAAACAGCTGTTATAATAAAAAAAAGTGAGTTGTGACTTTGGCGTAAGTAATCGGAAACAAAGAGAAAATGAATGGGGAGATGCAAGTGAAGTCCAGTTTTCCGTAAGAAAAAGTAGCCTATGTTGCTCTCCGGTCCGTAAACTATATCTATGCCAAAAATCACGTCGATCCGTTGCTGCGTTACTGCGTGAAAGAAGGACAAACCAAAAAACACAGTTTCGCATTTATAATATTAGTTGGATTAATCTTTCATTGATTTAAAAATAAACAAGAGAAATGTCAGTCAAAGTGTTGATGACATTGCGTTGAAATTCCACTTTTTATCTTTTCATTCCAAAACTCCATTCCTCTTTATTTTTTAATTATTGCCTTTACAAAAAAAATTCAATAAGAAACCTACTTTTAACTAACTTTTGAAAAGATAATGTACTTATATTTGTTTTTAACACGTCGTCGCTCGTGACTTATTTAAATGCTTATGCATTTTTTTACTAAAAGGTTATGTTGGCTATACATTTGATTTCTGCTTTGAGAAATACACGTAGTTTTTTTTTGCTTTAGTTAATAAACGGGCAGGTAGTTTGTCTGGCGGTAAGCGCCACACCTACCACAACAGTTACATTGCCACACGTTGAATTAAAAACAAAGTGGCACTGCACTGCGCTCGCTATTATTTTATTGGTTTCGACTTTTTGTCTTTGCTATTTTTTGATTTGTCAAATCAGAAATCTTTTGCCGCAGTTATACCTAAATGTATTTTTATCACAAATAATTACTAAATCAAATTGTCGAATTGATAATATTTAGTTTTAAGGCAAGCAAACGAAATGTTACGCAAAATTGTATTTTTAATAATAAATCATGTATTTTCTTTAAAATGTTGTTTGATTTATACCATAGACTAACAGTAACAAAGAATGAGTGCTTAGATCCAGATATTGCACAAACTACTAAGGGAAACTACGAGGTATTGAGGCTACCATAGTGAGTACAATCGTTGTCATTGTCCAATAAATGTTGCCATTAAAAAAAGGAGCTGAAAAATGTAGCTGTATTCTACTTTTAATGAATTGTTTCACTTGATTTTATGTGAAGTGAAGATGCTGTCGAAGGGGATAAATAGCTAAATACGCTAACACAGATAAAAACCAGCTTTCAAAAGACGCTACCGGAACACAGTAAAGTAAACATATATTGCACAACATTAGTACATATACATGTTGAATTTTATTACTCAAATACTCTTGCACATTATAAAATACTTTTCCAAGAAGCCTTTTTGAAGAAGACTTTAATCTGTTCGTACAGAAAATGATTTGTGGCGCAAGTACGGAACTTTACGATCCATAGCGATTAGCGATCGATAAATTGATAGTTCGATATGTTAAAATTAGAAATGGGTAGGTCGTTGTTAAGTTTTCTACACAACGAAACAACCTTTTTTCTGAGAACGAAAACTAATCTCTGAAACTAGTTTTACGAAGACTACAAGTTTTACTTGTAATCTGTTATCGATTGAATTTCCTACATAATGAAGTTCAATTTTCATTGCATTGAACGAATAACTAATTTCGCGAAGGAACTTCTGAAAACAGTTACGAACGACGATAAAACTATTTAAGTATACATTTATGTTAAAATAGTATTCGTTCCATAAACCAGTCTTAGAATTGTGAGATGCCATATTCACTTCATATTGAATAAAGTAGATTCAGCTACGTTTTGTTTTCGAAAACATCAAGAACTACCTATCTCTATTTTAAATTTTCAATGATTTGAACTGTCAATTTTATGTATCGAAAAGATCGGTACCTACTTGCGCAGATATTGTTTGTCGACATATTTCTACTTTATGGTTGTAGCACAGATAAAAAAGAAGGTACACGTAGGTACTTAAAACTGTCCAAGAGGACTCGATTTATACGGTTTTCGTCCACAGCTCGAGCCGTTCGCCGAAGAAGCGGGCGACATGGAAGACTCCACCGTCCAGCCGAAACTCGTTTTCACCCCCGAAGACACCCCCGGCGATAAGCACATCAACGGCTCGCCCCCTATCTTCAAAAACAGGTCCAACGCCCAGCTAGATGAGCGGACTTCGCCAAGCGAAGACTTCGCTAGATCAGCGAGCGCCGCCCAAGTTTCAAACATCGATAGAACGAGAAAAATCTCAACACCTGTCGCGTCCAGGAACGCTCTGCACAACATTGCAAGCAAGGGTCACTTGCCGAGCAACCCATCGTTGCTAGAATCGGTGCCGGAAGGCAAAAGCAACCGCGTCAACTCGCAAGAAGCGTTCATAAAGAAACTCCAAGTGCCAAAAACGCCTAAACGAAGCCCTTCGACTTCTAGTTTTCAGTACATGTCGACTCCTTTCCACGGCTCCACATTGTCCGCCTTTGAGAAACCCAGCGAATTCGCTTCGCAGTTCAGTTTGAAATCTGTCACTGACAGCTTGGCGCCGATCAGTTACTGCTGCGGCTGTAAAAAACGTCCCAAAGACGAGGCCGGTAAAAACGAATCGAATAAATACTTTGATTTACAGTTACTTAAAGATCCGATTTATTTGGTTATTTTAATATCGAATTGTACAAGCGCCATTTCATATACGAATTTTATTATTTTAGTACCGTCTTACGCCAACGAATGCGGTTTCGATAAGTCATTAGGGGCTTATCTCCTTTCTATAATTTCGGCGTTGGATTTGGTCGGCCGAATCGGCGGTTCGGCGTTGTCGGATGTCGTTACGACGCCGAAGCGTTATTTCTTTATATTCGGCCTTCTGCTTTCGGGTATAAGTTTGTCTATGATACCGTTGGTTTCGAGCTATTCGGCTATTAGCGTTTTCTGTTCGGTTTTTGGTTTAGCGTCGGGTATCATGACAGGTGTCACAGCGTTAGTCATGACAGAAATGTTAGGCACGGAGAGGCTTATGTCGTCATACGGTATAAGTCTCTTCGTGAACGGTATTCTGCAATTGGTGGGACCGCCTATTTGTGGTTTTTGGTTCGAATACACTCATTCTTATAAGTCTTTGTTTGTAACGTTAGGTTTCGTGCTGATAGGCGGGGCGGCGTTATGGGGTTTCGTGCCGTTCATATTAAGAAGAAGAAAGTTAGCTTTGCAGTTGAGCAAAGAGGGTGCGGAGAAAGCGTAGTATTTTCTGTTACCAAAGATGATAGAACAAAGTCGTGTAACTTTCAAATTCGATACAAATCACATGTGCCTCAAGAGAACGCTTATAAAAGTTAAATGAAGTGTAGGTCCCCGTTCCATTTAAACTGGTTCGAGGAAAAGGGCAACGAACTTGGCGGCGGGCGTTATTTTAATATAGATTTTAAAAATGGTTTTATTTGATGATCTGTTTTGGGAATATTCATCGAGTTTTATGTTTATCAAAGTACTACTCACATAGGTATTGCCAGTCCGAAAAAATATGGAAGTGTTGCTAGTATTTTTGTTCTATTGTTTTTTTTTCTATTAAAGACTTTATGGAGTGGAAGCATTGTCACAAAGTTGGATAAAAAAGGGAAGGGTATATAGTTTATAAGTTATTTTTAGTTTTCGCTGTTTTTAAGAAACCGTAAGTGGTGAACTTTAGTCAGCTAAATTTTTTTTTCTTTTAGATGTATATATAAAAAAATCCGCAATAATATATGTAAAAAAACTTAATATTAGTTACTTTATAATCTATTCACTTTTCGTAACCTTTTATACAGACACAGTATCCTTACTCAATTTTTATGCTATTATTATTCTAGAATCAATATTGCAACTGTCTGTATTTTTTGTAATTTTATACTGAATTTTTTGAAATAAAATGGAACAATAACCACATAAATTCTGCACTATATTTTTTTTACATCTTTATTGTTTTTTTTTATATTTAACTGTTTACATAAAAACAATATATTCAGTTAAATATATTGGATAATTAATTACTATTGATTATATTATCATTTTAATGTGAGACATTTATTTGATTATATTTTTTAATACATAATTATGTTCTTTAGATATCTTTTTATATTGAAAAGGTATTTGGAAATATTCTAGTTTCTACTTTAATAAAAATACTACCAGTTATTCGTCATATTATTTTATTCTATGATCATTAAATGAATAGATATATTTTGTTTTGCCTTTTTTTGACCTAGCAAACCTTTATATTTTATTTTTGGTTTAAATGGCAATAAGATTATTATTATCAGCCTCTTACGGTCCCATTGCTGGAATACCAGCCTTCTCTCAGAGAGAGAGAGGTATGGGCCATAATCCAGCACGCGGGCCCAGTGCGGCTTGGTGGATGTCACATATCCTCGAGTGTTGTGGTTCTTGAACATGCGTGTTTCCTCACGATGTTTTACTTCACCGTTTTAGAGTGAGTGTCAATAATCCGCATATAACTTGATATAAGTCATTGGTGCGGCCGAGTCGAGATTCGAACTATGGTGCGTCGGATTGAAAACATGCAGCTTGTGTCGACGTTTTGTGACCGACGTCAGCTACACTGAGCTAGAAACGGCGTTTTGTGGCGTGTAGCGACCACATGCATCCAAAATGAATGAGGACTGCAGTCTGCAGCTCGGTTGCGGCGTTTTGTGGCGAAGCGCGAGGCTCGTGAGCGAGCGGGTAATAATGGAGGTTTTTTTTTATGTTATTTGGTAACGAGACGAGCTGGTCGTTTGCCTGATGGTAAGCATAACGCCGGCCCATAACAATTGCTGTGCCACCCAGAAATTTGAAACACAAAGGCCTGCGCGGCACTGCAGTGCGCTCGTTACCCTGAGACATTAGGTATTAAGTCTCATAAGCCCAGTACATAATTTCACTGGATACTCTGCTAATCAGACCGGAACACAGCAATCCTTGCACACTACTGCTTGGCGGCAGACTTCACTCACAAAGCGGTGGTAACAACCCAGACGGACACTCGCAGAAGAGTTAGTCCTCCCACTAACAAAGGTCGCGAGTATTCCACAAGCACAGTGGATGCACTGTGAGTGATTGTGGGGATCCAAATGTATTGGCAATACACTCTTTTAGGACAAAATTCAAAATCATACACGATCAATATTCTAATATATCTTCCGTGCTGTAACGAATGGCCAACGTCGATTGAATGGACGGCATGCGCTGAGCTGGGACCGGTTTTTAGCATACTATTGGTACCATAGATCTGTGATTGGTACATATCTTCTTTAGGGTCTTACAAACTTAATAAATAGTGTATAACGGTTGAATAGTTACACAATGTTTTGTCTCTTTCGATTCCGTTTAAATCTCTCAAAAACAATAAAGACAAAACATTGCGTTTATATGCCACGTTTTCCGCAAACACACGGTGCTACTTTTTCCCAATTTTAAAGAAATGATGAAAGTAATAATTGATTTTACTCTAGTGGAGATAATGTAAGTAATTATAACAAAAACTTGCTATGTTAGAAATAAAAATAATTTTTTGAAGTAACTTACATTTTTTTTATTAACGTATTAAAATTCATACAATTACATAGCTGAACGTATAAAGTAAATAATATTTATTTTGAATGAATGTCATACGTTTGACAAATATGTTTAACAAGGCAGAATTTTGTTGGACATATTCGGCCTTATTACAAAACGAGTTTTAACGCTAAACTGGAGTTTAAACCGTAGTTTTGTCAAATTTCTTATTACAAAAAGCAGATTAGCACTTAGGTCTTGGTTGACTATGGTGTCAAAGTTAGTCTTGCCGGGCACCTAGTTTAGCGACGGTTTAAGCATTTATTTTAATGGCGGCCACGTATTCTACTTGTCAAATCGTAAAAAAATTCATATATTTTGTATTAAAGTAAGAAGGGGTGGTGAGGTATTAGGAAGCGTGGATGAGTAGAATAATAGCTTTTAGCAAAATATATAGGAAATTCTTATAATATCGAAAGTATACAATATACATAGTAAAAACAGAATATATTACAAGAATTGACAGTACACACAATCAACAAAACATGTTGCTATGGTTACTTAGCCATAGTGTGCCATTGTATAGGTTGGATATTATTATAAAATATAAGGAGTATCTCCTTAACATTTTTTTCATATACGTAAATACCTAATTAGGATGTTTTGAATTACTCGCAATGATCAAAAGTCATTTAAAAATTACCTACAATATTTTTCGATATTAGAAAATAGTATTGTGTGACAAAATAGCTACTTATATTCCAAAATAAAAATTAGTACATTGTGTCAATTCTACATTTCGTGTATCCGTAGCATAAAGACATTTATTACCTGTGGAAATAATTTCTACCATAGCTACAGTTTGGTATTAAGTTGTCTTGGCTTTATTCATCTTTTGTAATAAGGTTTGGTTTATAGGTCGACTCTAAAGATAGTTGAAGACAAATTGGTTGTCGACCAAAGTCGAGTTTAACGAGTTTTTTGTAATAAGGCCGATTAGGTTGGGGAAAAAGTCTTTTCGCATTATAGTATGTATGAACTTGTAATAAAATCTCTTTGGCTATACTATTTGTATCTGGCTGGTTTTGGTATCATATGAAAGTTTAAATTTTAAAGAACATAATTCCAAATTCAAATTAGGAAAATGTGTGATTTTCATTTGTTTTTCGTACTGTCAAAATGAGTGAATCTAATGAAGAAATTCGATACATTTTAAAATTTTACTACAAAAAAGGTAAAAATGCAACGCAAGCCGCGAAAAAAATTTGCGATGTTTATGGACCTAGTGCAGTGTCTGTGAGAGTAGCACAAATTTGGTTTAAGCGTTTTCAATCCGGAAATTTTGATTTCAAAGATGCACGTCGCTCTGGTCGCCCTATTACGGATAAAATGGATGCCATTTTTGAAAAAGTGGATCAAGATCGGCATATCAGTAGTTACGACGTAGCTGAAGAACTGGGAATTGACCACAAAACAGTTTTGGCGCATTTGAAAAAAACTGGGTACACAAAAAAGCTCGATATTTGGGTACCTCACGAGCTCACTGAAAGAAACCTAATGAACCGTGTACTCATTTGGGATTCTTTACTACAACGTAATGAAACCGAACCATTTTTGAAGAAGCTGATAACTGGTGATGAAAAGTGAATCACGTACGACAAGAACGTGCGAAAAAGGTCGTGGTCAAAGACCGGTCAGGCTTCACAGACTGTGGCGAAACCCGGGTTAACTCGCAACAAGGTGATGCTGTGTGTGTGGTGGGATTGGAAGGGCATTATTCATTATGAGCTGTTACCACCAGGCAGGACCATCGATTCTGAACTCTACTGCGAACAACTGATGAGATTAAAGCAAGAAGTTGAGAGAAAGCGGCCGGAATTAATCAACAGAAGGGGTGTGGTTTTCATTTTCATGGTTTTTCATGATAACGCTAGACCTCACACATCTTTAGCCACTCAGAAAAAATTAAGAGAGTTTGGCTGGGAGGTGTTAATGCATCCGCCGTATAGTCCTGACCTTGCACCTTCAGATTTCCACCTGTTTCGGTCTCTTCAGAATTCTTTAGGCAGTGTCAGGTTAACATCACGAGAGGACTGCCAAAACCACTTGTCGCGGTATTTTGATCAGAAGTCCCAAAATTTATATAGCAATGGGATCATGTCCCTACCTACAAGATGGCAAAAAGTTATCGAACAAAATGGTACCTACATACTTTAGTTAAATGTAAATAAACTATAAAAAAAAATGTTTTGAATTTTCTTAAAAAATGCGAAGAAACTTTTTCCCCGACCTATTATATTTGCTAAGCAAACATTGTACACAAAATTCTGTGAAATAAATGATTTATTTTCATTTAGAAAAAACTGATATTTTCATGAGTAGAAGCAGTTTCAATCCTTTTGTATCTGTAACAATAAAAATGAATTAAAATATATTTCTTAAAATGTTGAACAGATACACATAAGACAATCAACTACCGGGTTTACATTATGGCAGCGCTGATAGTCAGCCGATAGGTCGGTGAAATTACTACACTCCAAGTGGGATGTCAGTACACCCCAAGCGAGACTTCAGTTCACACCAAATGGGACATCAGTATACTCAGCGGTATGTCAGTACACCCCTAACGAGACTTCAGTACACTCCAAATGGGACATCAGTATACCCCAAGCGGTATGTCAGTACACCCCAAGCGAGACTTCAGTATACTCCAAATGGGACATCAGTATACCCCAAGCGGTATGTCAGTACACCCCAAGTGAGACTTCAGTACACTCCAAATGGGACATCAGTATACTCCAAGCGGTATGTCAGTACACCCCAAGCGAGACTTCAGTACACTCCAAATGGGACAACAGTATAATCCAAGCGGGATGTCAGTACACCCCAAGCTGGAGAGGTGGGATACACGGACCAAGATGAAATTTTTTTTACGAGTAATTGTAGTCTACTTTTTACCATTGACTACGAGAAATTAAATAGTAGTACAGTATATATATATTCATCTCATTATAGTTCAATGTTATAGCTCCATTCAGCCAGCCAGTCTGTACATTCAGGACGTTTTATTTATTTTTTGTACATAATTCGATTAATTCGTGATTGTTTCAAATTCAAAATATTTTTATTCTCTAGAGTCTAGTGAGTAAAAGTGAGTTTTATTCACTGTTAACTATGAATCACCCGATGAACGATGAAACCCTTTCGAACCAATCGAACGATGAAACCCTGTTTCGAGTAGAAATGGTAAAAAAAATTTATTCTCTCGTGAGTGAAATTGAGTTATTTTATAAGTGAATAAAAGTCAATTTTACTCACGATATAATTCAGCGATGAATCAAAAACGCCCTTTTTCGAGTGGCACTGGTAAAATGAAACTGGTAACATTTTTAAAGTAGGTAGTACAAAGAGCGCGGTCAATTTTATTTCATTTAACTAGCTGCTGCCCACGGTTTCACCCGCGTGGAGTTATTGGATTTCATGGGTTTTATTTTTTACGCGGAGCACTAATTATTTTTCTAAAATTAAAGTAGCATAAGTTACTCCTTGTAACATCAGCTATCTGCCAGTGAAAGTCCCGTCAAAATCGGTCCAGCCGTTTCAGAGATTACCCGAAACAAACAGACAGACGAACAATTTTAAAAATGGTTGTTTCGTTGTAGGTATGTAGGTGCCGGATATACTTTCATATGCATTTAGTAAAAAGCTGTTATATTGATATTACAAACAGACACTTCAATTTTATTTATTTGTATAGATTACCTCATTCCTTAGACAAAGGCTCACATTGTGTAGCTAGCCATTCGTAATCTGCAGTCAACGAGCGCTCTTTGAGAATCGGCCCCAAAGTGTCTAGAACACGCTTGTGGTATCCGTTGATATAGTTGATCTGAAAATAATTCATATTTTTCTCCATTACTTATTACTAGCTTCTGCCCGCGGCTTTGAACCGCGTTCCCCTAGGAACCGTGCATTCCGGGATAAAAAGCAGCCTATGTTACTCTCCTGTCCATAAACTCTATCTACTTTCTTCAGTATCAAATGAATATTCGCATCTCACAATTCAACGACTGGTTTATAGAACGAAAACTATTTTAACGTACCTAAATGTATAAATGGTTTTATCATCGTTCGCCACAATTTTTACACGAAAATCACTTATTGTTATTCATTCAATGCAATGAAAATTTAACTTCATTGTGTAGGAAATGCAATCGATCACAGATTACAAGTAAAACTTGTCGTCATCGCAAAACTAGTTTAGGAGATTAGTTTCGTCTCGGGAAAAAGGTTATGTTTCGTTTTAAAAAAAAGTCAACAACTTCCTACCTATTTCTAATTTTATCTTATCTAACTGTCAATTTATCGATCGATATGGATCCCAAAGTTCCGTACTTGCGCCACAGGTGAGATAGCGGTCAAACGTAAGCATATAGAGAAAAAAATAAAAATCTTTGTGCTTACCTCAAAGTCGTCTAGCAAAGACACGTCGATGCATTCCTTCTGGTGTGGTACTAGGGTCATCGTAAGGAATCCTAGCACTCCACGCCCGTCGTAATCGCTTCTTAAATTCTTTGCCTGGAGTAAAGCTATTTATTAAAAACTAGCTTCTGCCCGCGGCTGTGCATATGCGGAACTAGGATAAAAAGGAGCATCTATAACACAGAGAGATCATTGTAGCTTTTTTAAATTATTTGGTTATGAGACGAGCTGGTCGTTTGCCTGATGGTAAGCATAACGCCGGCCCAAAACAATTTCAGTGCCGCTCAGAACTTTGAAACACAAAGGCTGCGCGGCACTGCAGTGCGTTTGTTACCTTGAGACATTAGGTATTAAGGGCAGGATTCTCCGCGCCGCTTTCTCGCTCGCGCATCTCAACATTTTTTAAGATAATCAATATTTTGATATGTTTATGAAAAATCGCATTCGGTGAAGTTGCTGACAATAACATTACAACGGTACGGCAAAAGTATCATTTTGATCCGATCAGGTTTTCATACATGAAAATGGGCAAAACATAAAATTCCATTTTTATTGAAAACTTCAGTGGATCAAAATGAAATTATTGTTAAACTTTTCTAATGTCAGCCGCTTCACCGAATGCGATTTTTCATAATTATATTAAGTGATTGTTTATCTTCAAAAATATTGTGATGCGCGAGCGAGAAAGCGGCGCGGAGTATCCTGTTATGTTTTTTATATATAAAATGTATCTTATCTTACTCTGGGATGATCTGAGTTTCTAGTAACGCTGACTGTCTCCACCAGATCTTCGTGGCGGATGCCGTACGCACCCACTTCGTAGTACCCCGGTTCTGAATTAAGACAAACATAGTTTTAATTTATATAAATAAATAAAATTGAAGTGTCTGTTTGTAATATCAAAATAACAGCTTTTTACTAAATGCATATGAAAGTATATATGGTACCTATAACGAAAGAACCACTTTTTACATTTTTTTCTGTCTGTCTGTTTGTTCCGGGTAATCTCCGAAATGGCAGGACCGATTCTGACGGGACTTTCACCTGTTACAAGGAGTAACGCTCACCGTTGCTGAGCACCTGCCCGGGCTGCAGGCCGGGGTCCCTCGGGTAGGGCCTCCACGACACGCCGGCGGGCCCCTCGTGCACGTTGAGGTGGTGCCCCACGCCGTGCCCCGTGCCGTGCGCGTAGTCCAGCCCCACGTCCCAGAGGGATTTACGAGCGAAACTGTCCAACACGTTCCCCTGACAAATTTAAAAGTTTTTTTATGCTGATAACGAGACGAGCTGGTTGTTTGCCTGATGGTAAGCATAACGCCGGCCCATAACAATTGCAGTGCCACTCAGAAATTTGAAACACAAAGGCCTGCGCGGCACTGCAATGCGCTCGTTACCCTGAGACATTAGGTATTAAGTCTCATAAGCCCAGTAATTTCACTGGCTACTCTGCTCAATACCGGAACACAGTAATGCGTGCACACTACTGCTTGGCGGCTGACTTCACGAGCACAGCGGTGGTATCAACCCAGTTACTAGTTATTTCAGTTACTAGAAAAAATATATGTCATTATTCATTATATTACTGATAGCCTTGATGTGATCAAAACAAGATTTTAGCAAATTTATTCGATCCAAAAAAATTACAAAGTTTGCAATGATTTAAATATCTCTGTTAATTATAAATATATAGTGATATTTTTTTTTACGACAGACAGGGGATACCGTAGCTCCATTCTGTAAAACCCGGGCCTACTGGGCTGCGCCGTCTCTATGCTATACAGGATAAAAAACTATTCACTATTTCACACCTTAACTCCCTTAGGGAACAGAGCACTCCCCAACATGATCTGCCCCTTTAGCACCCTCGTGAACGCGTCTTTTTGCTCCGCGCTCGGGGTACCCATGTGACGTGTCCGAGTTATATCGGTGGTGCCATCTCTGAAACAAAGATACAAATAAAAATACTGTAAACGACGCACGTCACAATTTATATGATGAAATGTATCTTGTTATTCTTTTACATAATTTTGATTTGATTTATGGTGTAAGTGCATATTTATTTTGTTTTCTATTAAATTGTTAGTGGTAGGATTAACTCTTCAGCGAGTGTCCGTCTGGGTCGTTTCCACCGCTTTGCTCGTGAAGTCTGTCACCAAGCAGTAATGTGCAAGCATTACTGTGTTCCGGTTTGATGAGCAGAGTAGCCAGTGAAATTACTGGGCTTATGAGACTTAATACCTAATGTGTCAGGGCAACGAGCGCACTGCAGTGCCGCGCAGGTCTTTGTGTTTCAAAGTTCTAAGTGGCACTGCAATTGTTATGGGCCGGCGTTATGCTTACCATCAGGTAAACGACCAGCTCGTGACGTTATCAAATAGCATAAAAAACAAACAAATTATTGCCATACAAAATTTTCTTTCGATAAGACACCTACACCTACTTCTAATAATTAGAAGTAGGTAGGTGTTTACTTCCAAGATTTGATTACATCGCTTAAAGCGATAAGACCGCCCATTGTATTATAGTAAGGACTAATTATTGTAGTATTCAATGAATATATTTTGTGGTATGCAATAAAGAATTTTGTATTGTATTGTAAGTAAAGCTAATAAAACCGTTATAAAAATTTACTTTATTACTCACTTATACTGCCCTCCTGAGTCGAGTAGGAACATATCGTTGATTTTTACTACCCTCTGGGGCCCTTCTCTGTCAGGGCTGTAGTGTATAATGGCGCCATTCTCGCCCGCGCCCGCTATTGTCCCGAAAGAGGGCCCCATGAAGTCCTTTTCATCCCTGTAATAGGAATATTGTATTATAAAGTTATATAAGTACGGTTTTAACACAAAAAAATTAAACACACTTTAAACCTGTATTAAGCACTGTCTAACTCCTAAACATGACTTATACACGCGGCTAGGGCATGGTAAACCCTCAGCGAGAGTTCAACGCATGTTTAGGGAATGTTTAATTTTTTTGTGGTACTTACCTCTCAAATTTAGTGTTATCTATAAAAAGTCAGACTAATTTAAACGTAAACTTATTTAGTGTTACCTCTAAAATCATTTTTAGTCGCTTGTTTAGCTAGACAGCGTCTAAAGAAACGTCTAAACGTCAAAAATGATTAGAAATGACATAACATAATTTAGTTAGACACTACTAAAATCAGGATTTGTGGTTGCTCATATTGAATCGCGCGACTAAGGCATGTTTAGGAGATAAACAGTGTTCAACACAAGTTTAAAGTGTGTTTAATTTTTTTGTAGTAAGACCGTTTTATTTTAAAGTACATACTACTAACAATAAAAGTAGAAAAGACGATATAACAAATGTTACATAAATAAAAGACACGACTGCCCTAGTCAGTGTCACTAGGGATGATGTAAGGATTCTATCGATATACCATACATACAAATCTGGTTGTGGTGGAATAAAGAACCCTCTGAACACCAATACATGAACTTTGATATCATTACACTCCTTTTTTGGGCAGCCGTCTATGGGAGCGAGCCCTAAATCTTGTAGAGTATAGATCATACTTCTTACTAATATTATAAACGCGAAAGTGTGTTTGTTGGTTTGTCCTTCTTTCCCGCAGTAGCTGAGATAAAGATCGACGTAATTTTTGGGATAAATATAGTTTATGGATCGGAGAGTAACATAGGCTACTTTTTATCCCGGAAAAATGCACGGTTCCTGTGGTAACATGGGTGAGAAACGCGGGCAGAAGCTAGTATAGAATAAACGAAAAAAAAACACTAATTCCTTACTTCCGGAACTGTAGCAACTTATCCGCCACCTGTATCTCAGTGACGGCGCCACCGCCGCCCACGTGGCGGTGGAGCCACGTCAGCAGCCGCACCACGGCCACGCCGTCACGCACGTGGCACTGACGGAACCCCTGCCCATAGAGTACTACTATAATAAAAGGAATAGAGTGCGCTCTTTTGTCTATTTCACGGTGTATGGCGATCAGCGCCACCTACAATAAGGCGGTGAAACTACTATATATGATTCTCATGAGAAAACGAACTAAATGACATTATCAAAAAAATGGAGTCAACATCGCTACTATGTTAAATTTCGACTCCGGTTCAAATTTAGCTTGCAAGGTAAGGACTAAACCTAAACAAACCAACACACATGCATATGTATGTATGTGTGTTGGTGTGTAGGTTTGTATGTACATTGTACATACACGTAAAAAACATCTAAATATGATTTAAAGATTTATTAAAATTTAAATGATACGAATAGAGAGTGAAACGAAACAATTGCTAAAACCTTACCTCTAATTCCACTTCGTTTTTGATGAGTTTCGCTAGCGCCACCGGAGACACTTCCGATATTAATGCTAGAGGAGTCTTTAGTATATCGCTCTGCAAAAAATAAATGAAAAGATAAATGTATTTTCTTTCTTTCTTTTCTTCTTCGGAAAAGAAATTACATCTATTCATTATCATCATCAGCCGGGAGACGTCCACTGCTGAACATAGGCCCCCATTGAACGCCACTTGGATCGGCTACTCGCCTCTTTTTTTTTGTTTTGCTATATGGTAACGAGACGAGCTAGTCGTAAGCATAACGCAGGCCCATAACAATGGCAGTGCCACTCAGAACTTTGAAACACAAAGGCCTGCGCGGCACTACAGTGCGCCCGCTACCCTGAGACATTAGGTATATCTCATATGCCCAGTAATTTCACTGACTACTCTGCTCATCAAACCGGAAGAAAGTAATGCTCGCACATTACTGCTTGGCGGCCGACTTCACGAGCAAAGCAGTGGTACCATTAAGCAGCCACTCGTAGAAGAGTTAGTCCTACCACCTATTAAATACATGTAAATACAAGATACGGCTTACCCCGCAAGCAGCTCTGTGGATTGCTTCGCTTGCTTCGCTCGACAGCCAGATAGACAGTTTACTATCTCCGGTTTCGGAGAGCGATTTCTGGAAAATAAAATAATTCAAAAAGTTGTATTTCAGACTAGCTGCTGCCCGCGGTTTCAACCGGGGTCTCACAGGAACCGTGCCTTTTTCCGAGATAAAAAGTAGCTAAGTGGTCCGGTTGAAATGGCAATGGGCAGGCCACATCGATCACGACATTGCTGTGGGATTTGGTAGTACAGTATTTCATCTCAAAGGAGAGAGGTATAGTCCATAATCCACCACGCTGCCCCGGTGCGGCTTGGTGATAAGATATTCTAAGTTATATTAAAAGCTGTGGATTCAATAAATAAATAAATCCAGGCTGGACTTTTATGATTCAAAATATGGCCACACTTACAGCCATCTCTTGTAGTTTGTCCACAACCGTATCGTAAGGCAGACCCTCCAAGTTGTCCACATTTTGACTGCTGAGAAAGTCCTGAAAACCAAAAAAATATGCTCGATAAATGTGAACTATAGTTTCAGGAGACAATGATGTTATGGATTTGTTATTGTATGAAATTGAAATTAGTTATTTTGTGAGAATTTTGAATAGGTACAGTATTTGTAACGGTGTTACAGAAGCATGTATTTACCAAATTCTGCCTGCAGACTGCTGCTAACTCTTCTGCTAGTGTCCGTCTGGGGTGTTACCACCGCTTTGCTAGTGAAGTTTGCCGCCAAGCAGTAGTGTGCAAGCATTACTGTGTTCCGGTTCGATGAGCAGAGTAGCCAGTGAAACGATCGCACTGCAGTGCCGCGCAGGACTTTGTGTTTCAATTTTCTGAGTGGCACTGCAATTGTTATGGGCCGGCATTATGCTAACCATCAGGCAAACGACCAGCTCATCTCGTTACCAAATAGCATAAATAAAATTATACCTTCACATCCTGAGGCAGCCTGCCATCTCCCCAGAATAACCTCACGGCCGTCGGCGTGATGATGAGGTAGGAGAAGAAAACTGGATTAAACTCTATGTCACTGCCTCTCAGGTTTAGAGTATCTGTAACAAGAACAACTCACCAATAGGGTAGTTGCATGAAACAAAAAGTTGCTTTAAAAAAGCGACGAATCAACTTCAGTGACAAACTACTGAACCGATTTTGATGAAATTTCTATGGGACCAATCTAAAAGTATATCCTTTCAAATAAAAAAAGAATTTTCCAAATCAGTTTATAAATGACAGAGATCTGAGGTAGCAAACATAAAAAAATAATAAAAAAAATACCCACCAAATTGATAACCTTCTCCTTTGTTGGAAGTCGGTTAAAATTTGCATAATTACTGTCGTTATACAGGTTTAAAAACATCACATTAACACAATAAACACGACAGTAATTATGTATTTTGTGTTTCATACAACATCCCTATTGACAAGAGTAGAATGACTCTGGGTTAAGTTGGCATAATATATAAGTGACCAGGCAAAGTCGAATAGATGGTGTATAAAACCATTTTATATTGAGCTTACATCGCATATGCTTATTAATGCTCCAAGAACCCAGAATAGACTGGTACGCCAGCTAAGAAAAACTACTTTAAATCGAACCAACGTCGTAACCAAACTTGTATGAATCTAGGGCGCAGCATAGGCTGGAAACCCGGGCAGAGAAAAGACATATTTTACTTGAGCTTGATATCGCAGGAGTATTAATGCACCAAGAGCTCAGAATAAAATGGCACGCCGGCTAAAAGTAACCATTTTAAATTCAACCATTGTCGTAATCAAGTTTTTACGTTCCTAGAGCTCAGAATAGGCTGGTTATGCTAGTATTTCTTTTATAGAATACTTACAAGCGACTTCGTCCAAAGCAGCTATGACCAAGAGCGCTGCATTCTTCTCAATCATCTTCTTTCTTAGCTCTTGTATCTTCTCTCCGGCTGTTCTACCTGAAACAGAAAACGCAAGATTTTCAATAAACTTTTTATATAATTCTATCTATATAATCTATTTATTTTTATTATCACAATAAGCGGACAAAAAAATTGTTTTTTTTTTATGTTGACATTAGGTTCAAACTAGTTGGTGAACTCCGACCTAAAAAAAAAACACTCACCAGTATATTTGACCTCTAGCGGCACAATGGCTTTGTGCGGGCGCGGGGGCGGTGGGTCGCTCAGTTCCACTCGCACTTGGTCAACTAAATTCTTGTACACCGGAATGATTTTCATATTTGCTTTCGTCAGCGCCATCTAGGGGAAAAATACGAATGTATGGTCCGTTTGTGACACTTTTCCAGTGTCACTTGAAACAATTAACCATGTTACCACAAGACACTACTTAAATCAGGATTTGTGGTTCATCATCATCATCAGTGAAATATGCTTATGCAATAGGCAGTGAAATTACTGGGCATATGGGACAATACCTAATGTCTCAGGGTACCGGCCCATTGCAGTGCCACGCAGGCCTTTGTGTTTCAAAGTTGTGAGTGGCACTGCAATTGTTATGGGCCGGCGTTATGCTTACCATCAGGCAAGCGACTAGTTCATCTCGCTATCAAAAACATAAAAAAGTTAAACACTATTTAACACTGGTTCAAAGTGTGTTTATGTTTTATCTGTTAAAACCGTAAGTCTCATAAGCTGAGTAATTTCACTGATTACAGTGCACATCAAACCAGAACACGATAATACTTGCACATTACTGCTCTCCAGCAGATTACACAAACAAAGCTGACACACCTGAACACTGGAAAGACATTCGCGAAATAGTCCTACCTGTAATGTTGTTAGTATAAATGTACCTGCAGCGGAGTCCACTCGTCCCTGGTCATGGTGTGGGGGTCTACCCCGACTACAGCTCCGTCGCAGAGGTTGGCCGCCAGCCACTTCTCCATTGTCGGAGTCTCGGGAAGCGCTAAAAGATAGACACAAGATAGGTAGGGTACGTTAAAGTACGAACCCACCTGGTGACGGCTAAGTTTATGTAATCAAATCTTGGAAGTCATGCAATTTGAAATCTTAACATAACATAACATAACATAAACGCTTACACACTCATACCCCCGCACTAGGATTCCCTGTGTCGCAGGTGGCATGGACATTCACAGATACACATCACAAACATCCAAGACCCGAGAACAAACTTTATGCTTACACAAAATCTGCCCCGGCCGGGAATCGAACCCGGGACCCCTCGCCTTGCAGGCAGGGTTATTACCAACTTAGCTACGGAGGAGCCGTCAAGTCTTGAAAGTCAATTTTAAGCTATTAAGTTAATTTTAATTTACGAAGAAAGCGAACCATATTCTAGTACAGTTTTCTGGCAGTACAAGTATTACTTACATTGCTTCATATTATTATTATTAAATCAATTTTTTAGTACAGTTGGGGCCCTGTTTTCTGGCAGTATTACGTACATTGCTTCATAAGCGTCCACAGTGCGAGGTCCGCCTCCCTCTCGAACTGCGTGTAATATCTGCCGTCAGTCCAAACGAGCGCACGCGATGACGTCACCACAGCCGTGCCCGCTGACCCGGTGAATCCCGAGAGCCACTCGCGCCGGGCATCGCACGCTGCGATGTATTCCGACTGGGAGATACTTTATTTTATTTTTATTTAACAAAATCCACAAATCTTTAGCAAAAAAAACTTAATTAAACACAACTAACCCCCAATTACGGATTTACGTTATATAGATAGGAATATTAATAGCAGATGTACGTGTGTGCGTGTGTGTGAGTGTGGGTGTGTGGTATAGGGATTAGTAAGTGTCTGTATGTACAATAGATATAAGTATACAAATTATCATTACTACTGCTTTTTAACCGACTTCCAAAAAAGGAGAAGGTTCTCAAATCGGCGGGTATTTTTTTAATATATTTATTATTTGAGATCTCCGTTATTAATAAATCGATTTGGAATCTTTTTTATTTGCAAGGATATTCTTTCTGATTGGTCCCATAGAAATTTCATCAAAACCGGTTCAGTATTTTGTCACTGAAGTCGGTTCGTCGCTTTTTAAACGCAATTTTTGTCGACTATTGAATAACGAGACGAGCTGGTCGTTTTCCTGATGGTAAGCATAACGCCGGGTCATTGCAATTGGCGTGCCAATGATAACTTTGAAACACAAAGGAAAGGGCCGCTCGTTCGATAGTCGTTGTCGTTACCCTGAAGCCGACCGTACGCTTATGCATGTTTGCGGTTTGCCGTCAAAATAAGCATGGTTTTGCAACAAGCGCGGATTACAAGGTAATACACGCGCAAGCGCGGCTTGAAGACCATCAAAACTACAAGAAACAGAAAAGTACAAATAGTTGTGTCTCTTTCAATCCCGCATGGATTCAAAGTGACGACTGCTCCGCTTTACACTACATACATCACTTGCGCACCACCGCGTATTTACCACAGATTCTGCACTGAGCGCGCGGTGGTTATGTAACTATTTTTTGAGCATAGAGATCATAGAAGCGGACTGCGGTGCGTCTCTTTCACTACCTCCATGCGTGGCACGTATAGCGGACTAGATTTCTACCAAGCTCCACCTTAGACGGTACGAAAAGCGTCAAGCGGTGATCGTGGTATTTCGATACTTTTCGCGTGGTCCGTGATTGATGCTTATCCATCAATCATGCATTGCGTGTACGGGCCGCTTCAGACAACAAGAACAAAGTTCTGGGTGGCACTGCATAATTATATTGTTATGTTTACCATCAGGCAAACGACCCGCACGCCTGGTCTTTCAATAGAATTAAAATAAAAGTGTTTGTTATTATCTATTTCCATTAATTTAATACTTACATTATGAGCATCGGCGGTGGGTACTATGTAAGCAGACAGCGCTTGCGGCTGGCATGGCATCAGCGCTCGAAGCGCTGTCAAGCGCTGCAGCGACATGTTAGGTTGTTCTGTAAACAAAGATGAAATAAGTTTTTCGTTGCACTACTCGGACTTCTAGTTGTAAATTAAATCAATAGGGCTTACCGCACCAGGTCGCCACCACCTGCTTATCCAAACAATTCATAAAAATGCAGTAGGTATAAGGTACATAGGTACACTGGGCGACGTGTCAACGTTTTGACAACGTTTTTCTATGATGTCAATAAATTCGTTTTCTCACGAGAATGAAATTTCTACATCGAAAAAACTGGAAGTCGAACGCTAGCAACATCAAAAATAAGAGTCAATTGGGCGTAACTACTGAGCGCTAAAATGCCCCATACAAATTGGGCTGAATGCGTGACGTCACATTTTCAACGTAGCACGACATTTTCATCGCGACCCGAGTTACATTTTGTATGAAATCTACCTTTATTTTCTCGTCTGTCTTGGATAGGTACCAAAGTACCACCGCCTTGCTCGTGACACCCAACTTTTGTGAATTCCCAAAGAGTCCTACCAATCGAGTCTCACTGTGGGATTTTTCCCATTGAGTCACACTGTTACTAATTTCAACTTTATTTGAAAAATCACTCGTGTAAGGGGCACCTTAGACGCTCAAGCAAACACGAAATCCGCGCTTGACGCAAAAGCGTTATTTTTCTGACAAGCAAACGTACGTTTGCTTGAGCGTCTAAGGTGCCCCTAACAGAGTGACTCGATGGGAAAAAATCCCAACGAGTTACAGTGTGACTCGATTCTTGTGACTCGTTAGGAACCCACCTAAGTAGACTGCTGCTAAGTAGTAACGTGGAAGCATTACAGCTGTGTTCGGGTTTGATGAGCATTGTAGTCAATGAAATTACTGGGCTTATGAAGACTTAATACCTTATGTCTCAAGGTAACGAGCGCACTGCATTGCCGCGCAGGCCTTTGTGTTTCAAAGTTCTGAGTGGCACTGCAATTGGTATAGGCTGGCATTATGCTTACCATGAGGCAAACGACTGACTTGTCTCGTTGCTCAATAGTACAAAAAAAACATTACATTTGCATACTGGCATAAATATCAAACGTATTTCTGTACCTACCAAGCTACCTTGCGGTCCGTCGGGTTCCCTTCTAAAGGCTTGCGAAAGGTCAAGGTGAAACTGAAACTCCATGACACTGAAAGTACCTATAACCTTTTACTCAAACACGTCGCGAATTAATACTGTCCACGGGGTTAAAGTAATTGGCCACTTGACAGGTGTGGAAATAAAATTAAAAAATATATTGGACAACAATATAGATTACCAGTTACCTACCTACCTACTGGTTAACGCAAGATATGCAATCCAAATATTTTAATCCATGGTTAACGAGAACAGCGGCGCGAGTACGGATCTTTTCGATACAAAAATTCGATAAAATTGACAGTTATAATCGATAAAACCCACTTTATCGATTTTAACTGTCAATTTTATCGAATTTTTTTTATCGAAAAGATCCGTACTCGCTCCGCTGAAATACTTAAATAATATCTTTCAAAATATACCGATACTGCGGCGCAAGTACGGAAGTCGGTTCGATCAATTTGTCGAACCGAAAAACTCGATAAATTTATCGAATGTTGCGAGTACCGAAGTCTGATCGTAAAGTATTGTAGTAGCACTATATTCTCTTTGGATTCGACCTAGCTTCTCGATAACTTTTGTCGATTGTTTCGAGGCTCGATAAAACCCACTTTATCGATTTGAACTGTCAATTTTATCGAATATTATCGACCGAAAAGATCCATACTTGCGCCACAGTACTCATTAAATTTTTAAATTCTTTTCCAAAAGAATATTCCCGAGAACTTGACAGCAAAGTTCTCGCTAGTAAAATATAGCAGTATCTTGCTAGTAGGTGCACTTAAAAAAACTAGAGATGACAAAAATTCCAATAAACAAATTACTTTTAGAGCCCACATACAGTCCAACCGACTCCAACCCACAACGTTCCAAAAACCACCCTTGTGGGGTAACTCAGATGGATTACGTGGAGTGGATATAAATATTAGAAATCCAAACGCTCCAATTTCCAAAATTTCGCGTTCAGCTAGCAGTACGTACTCGAGACGCAGAAAATGCAGAATGACCGATGGCGCATGGCGTGCCCGTCTGTGGGCTCCAAATTGGTCCATCGTTCCACTCAATCCACGACGCACGGAGCAATGGATTTGGAACGCTCGTGTATGTGGACTATAATACGTAAATTTTATTACGACACCCCGGACGATAAACTGGCGAACCCCTACAGATTTGTGAACTCCACTATCATGTACCCCATACCCTGACTTGTACTACCTATTATCTATTCCGTGCCCTGCCGTGCTAACATGCCGTGACAAAATTGTGTCGATGCTTATACCGTGAATTTGTCTCGTATTCGCAGGAGAAAGAGCAAGACCAAACAGTAGACAAAATTTCGTCGTGGTGCGCTTTTTAGTCTGGCAGGTGTGGACTTCGGAACGAGGCCACAAAGTCACTACAACTTCCGCGAGTGCCCACATTCGGGCCGACGAGAACTTGAGAAGAAGATTAAGGCAGTTTAAAAAAAAACTTAGGTTTGTATTAAGGATTTATTAACTTTTTACATAATTTTAAATAACTAATTCTAAACATGAGAATTGTACACAAAAAATATATTTCTACTTATTACAATTTTTAAACGGCTTGCGACTTATCGTTGATATAAGTACGCGACGCTTTGAGCGCAGTGAGTGAATGGGTGAGAGGGTGGGCAATTCGAAAAATATATCGTTTTTTGATGTTTTACCCCCAGTTAGGGTAAAAAGGGTAATATTTGAAAACAATTTTTAATTCGCACAATAATCATATTTTTAATGCGTTTCAATATTTTTTAGGTCTTATTCATTTCACAAACTTTTCTGGTTAACTACGAAACTACATATCTATGTTATATTAAATTTACAATATTAATCACACAACAAGTACACGTATATTTTAATGATCTACCAGATGCAGCAAGCAAAGTTAAAAGTCTCTTGAGCATATTAAAATTCTGCAAGTTTTAAAGCCTCAGCTACAAATTTTCAAGCTGCTTTAAAACTAGCATTATTTTGTCAATGCTTATGAATTTTAAAACTTGCAGAAGTAGACAAGGCTTGAAAACTTGCAAGTTAGACGAGGACACATTTGCACAATTTTAACAAGGCTCTAAAACTTGCACAATTTTGACAAGGCTCTAAAACTTGCACAATTTTGACAAGGCCTTAAGGCCTTGTCAAAATTCAGCAAGTTTTAAAACTTGCTGAAATTTGCTAAGGCTTGAAAACTTACAGAAGTTTGAAGAGGCTATAAAACTTGCACAATTTTGTCAAAGCTTTAACTTGCACAATTTAAAAAATCACAGCTATCACAAGTGACTTTCTATCTGCTTATAATTAATTATATGTATGTGTGAGTCAGTCAAAAAATATGTTTACACTATATAAACAGTCCATTGTACATACTTTGATAATGTATAATTGATAAAGGCTTTGGTTGCATAAAACTTATTGGAACAAGAGACCACGTAACCTGGGGAGTGGGGGTAACTGTTCACCCTGAGCTTCCTTCGTCAATGAAACATTTTAGACCACTAAGTTAAAATTTCGCAATTTAATCGTTAGGTATTTGGTACTCTCAAATAAGTCTATTCGGTTGGCGTGTGATAAGCGTACTATTTTTAACACACTTAATAGTTTCACTCGTAACTAACAAACAGTATGATAAAATCTTAGAAGTAAATTTTAACCTACTACTAATTATTGCGGTATATGAAATGAAACTTTGTATGTGTATGTTAGTCAATATGTAGTTCGGATAACAAAATTGGTATCATGGAGCTGAACTTATGCTGGAAATAGGAGGTGGATAGTGGAACTCATCAGTGGCAATAAAGCCTTCAAGTTTGAGCTCACATGATTCGTTTTGAAGAGTCCAATAGATTGCATTTGGTGTTGAGGTTCTGAAGATGGAGCCAGGAGGTAGAAGTGTTTGTTTAGTTTCTTTAAACTACATCAAATAATTATTTCCTCTACGATATGTCCAAATGAAAAATCCCTAAAGAATCATTCATGTGGGGGTGTCACTCTTTGCCAGTGTGATCCGAATCTACGAGGTTGATGTTGCAGAGTTTGTACATTAATGGACAAGCATGATACTGTGGTCTCGCCTGGTCTTAGGCAGAATGTGGTCAAAGATGGTTGATACCCTAAACCTATACGACAATTTTGTATACCAACTTGTTAAATAATATAAACAAACTCTGTGGATACCAACAGAAGACAGCAGTAGTGATCAGATCGCTAACCAATGACAAAATCTAAATTTGAATGGACTGGCTCGAGAATAGGGCTTGGCGAATTAGAGTTTGCTAGACCAAGACCACAATGATCACTGTGCTACGGTTGTAACACAATGTTTTCCTACACCGAAACTACAACAGTTAACATTTTCATCGTACAATTCCAACAATCCACCCGCAGATTGGCAGTTGACATCAGTGCCACTGAACTATCAAAGAGAAAAGTTATTACAAAATTACCTGCAAAAGGTGTTTGGGTATTTTACAAATTACCCTGTCCTGACAGTGAATTCATTTAGTGACAGAAATTAGAACAGAAAAACAGAAATTGCACAGGAATTAAAACATTTTACTTTTAGTTAACTCTTTACAAGATCATAATTAGTCACAAACAATTTGCCACCGAAGTCTCTACCAGCTATAATGCTGCATTTCAAATACATAAATGAGGAATGTCTGTTCAAAAGGTTACATTTACCTAAAATAATTTTTTTTCTTTTATTCATCCTCGAAATCTTTAATTCTATCCGTTTTATTTGATTTCTGAAAAATTTTCAAAAGTGTAAATGTAACCTTTTGAACAGACACTCCTCAAATCATCTTTACGGCTCTCTCTTTTCCTCCCTTGGATTTGAATGAGAGGTATATGCACCATATCATAATCATCTGATGCTCCACCATTGCATTGATATTCTTCTCATTTTTATTTTTGTCTTCTTCTTATACTAATCTGAAAAGAGATTACTGAATTAAAAACGTTGCTATCAGTACCCTACATCTACAAATTGTCTCTAGGCTACCAGTAACCTGCCAGAACAACATGTGCACCACAACAAAATTTTGTCTACTGTTTTGTCTTGCTCTTTCTCCTGCGAATACGAGATAAATGCATGACATAAGCATCTACAAAATTTTGTCACAGTGCGCATGTTAGCTCGACGGGTAGTAACAACTACAGTGATTCTGGATAAGCACTGCAATTGCAATGCAATATTGGCTCTCAATTAGCTTTTTGCGTATTATAGCCAAAATTAAAAATCAAAATGGTTTTTAGACCTTGTGCATGCAATTAAACTGATTTAATTGCCTAGTGTACCCCTTCAAGCATTCTCACAATACACCTCGGGGTACACATAACACTAATTAGGAACATATGAATGTATGTTAGTATGTAAGGTTTATGTTTTACAGGCCTGTGATGCCTGCAATAAATGAATTATTATTATTATATTATGAGATTGTTTTAGATCAGTGGTGATGTGCAGGGAAAGAATTTGTCATTATCTAAAACTCTAGAATCATACATCATTACAATTTAAGAGATTATATGGTAGTGCCACATTTTTAATACCAAAAAAGTACAACAAAACTAACATAACACAAGTCACATATTTACTAGATCAACCGTTTCAGTCATTTTAAAAGATCACATTAGGAAGACAATATATATTTATGTTGTCATATAACAATAAGCTGCCAACCCAATTGAAATCAAGCTAAATTATCAGCACTTAAGGCTGATATTCCACTCATCAAAGATCTTTGTCCAAGTTCTGTGTTCCTTATTTGATCAAAGTTCTTTGATAGAAACCCATTCCACTTGTCCAAGATCTTTATTCAAATTTTCTTAGTAAATTGTGTACATTATTTTGCAGTTTGAAAAAAATGGAGGAATATGACCTTATGTGCTTCTATTATCGTGATCTGTATCATGTGATGTTGTAATCTTTGATCAAACTTTGATGAAGTCATCCAAGTTCTTTGATCAACTGCAACTTGGGCAAAGATCTTTGATGAGTGAAATAACACAATAAGACAAAATAGTTACTAGAGAATGCATGGACATCAAACCTCTGTAGTATAGATGTAATCAAACTTTGGTGTGAGTTGTGTGCAATAGCTAATTACAGGTCCCGCTAGGGAATATACAAGAGTGAGTGATGAGCTGCTTTGGTGATATCTATAAATAAGTAAATGATACAGATCTTACCTCAGCATTCCATAGGGGCTATTGAATTCGAGTTATCTCCATAACCACTTAAACTTCCCTGAAATAATTCACTGATTTGACTATCAGCATTAAATGATGCTCCATACGAGTCATTGCTCGGTGCATGTGAAGTTTCCAAGTTACCATCTCCTGAATCCGGGGCTGCTGCGTCAGGTTCCGCCCAGTTAATCTTAAACCTGGTAACTCTGGGCTCTGATGCTAGTATATTTCTCACTACTTTGTCAAATTGGGGCTTCGCAGGAGGATTCTCACGTAACTCTGGCTCGATGTCATTGTATTCGTTGTTAATGAAGTAACCTACTCGAACAAACTCTTGTCCGCGGTACGAACATGTTAGTAACACCACTGTGACGCCTAAGGCGTCGTTTTCAGGTATGCGGGTGACGTCAGGAGGGGGAGCTTGGAATACAAACATGTGGCGGCCCTCTGGTATAGGTCCGACATAAATTGTATCCAAAATCTGGTCGTGCTCTTCTGTTTCCGCTGATCCAACATAGATCATCTTCCATTCTAAGTCTTCTTTGAGTTCTTCGATGCATTCGAAAGTCAACTCGAATTGAAATGGGTTCAAGAATGGACTCGGATTGTCGAGGACAACGACATTGGTTATGTGCACTTTTGCCATTGCACGCGCCTTTTATTAATGTTATATCTTGTTGTTGTTGCACAATGAAGGTTTTGTTGCGTTATTTGACACAATTTTGTTGAATCATAAAGGAAAATAATGATTTTCTTATAGCGGAATATGATCGGTCGGCGAAAAAGTGACAATTATTTTGGCGGTTGAAATGATCACGTGATCAAAATACAATACGACACGAGCGCTGTTGGCTGCAGTGTAGGAAATAATAACTAAAATTATAAAACTGTAAAAAGGATTGACAGGTTGGAAGATAATAATGTTATGTGAAATCTATAGCATTTAAGGTACTGTAGGTTTTATTAGCCACGTTATTCTATTAATCATGAGCCCTAAGTTTAAAAATATCAGTTACATCAATTTTACTTACGTTTTTCACTGTTTTCTATTTGTTTACCGCAACTTTTCTTTTCATACACTTAAAAACGTCAAATAAGCCATAGACAAACTGTCAGTACCATTACTAGTCAGAACTGTTTTTTTTTTAATTTATTTCTTGATCTGGATACATAGTCCTTAAGTCGCAATATTAGAAACAATTTTCGAGTCGAACTGACGCTTCAGTAAAGCTGTGGATACTTTACTGAAGCTTCTATGGAGTTTTGGATAGAATACGAAAATACACGTTTTTCGCCTTTGTACTATTTGCCTTTCACTCATGCACGTTTACGAACACTTAATGGTTAATAATCCACCATTATTACACATTAACACTCGAAGAAACATATGTTTTAAATAACACAAAATCAACAACAGCACATTTTCGCATTCCCGCCAAAAAACAGTCAGTACTGTCACCACCAGTGTTTCCAGCGCGTATGAGCGATTTCGGACGATAATCTATTTGAAAAGAGACGGTTTTGATGATTAGCGGACGGTTTAAAAAAATGTTATTTTAAATAATCCGTACACAATAGTACATTACTGTAGAGGCCGTTATTTGCGGTTTCGGACGAGACTTGTTTAAGTACTTTTCTCCTACTTGCGAGGAAACAATTAAATTAATCTACAGTTGCACGGGCTTTTGTTCTTTTTTTTTAAAAGGAATGCGAATTTAGCAGAACTCTCATTGCGATTGAATGTGTGACGTCATGCGGTTTGATTGACGTTTGCCGTCACGTGACTTCAGAGTGATGTGTTTACATTTTTTATTAAATTAAAATTGAATTCTTTAAAAATAAAGAAAAATATTGTGTTTTTAGGATTTTTGTCACAGAAACTACCGTTTGGCGGCAAAATTATATTTTTATTTGAATGCAGTCAATATCCCAATTAAGCTACATTTTATTCTGATTCGACACGTGGGAAGCCACGGGCACACGCTAATATACCTACTATAAAAAATGAACTTGAAAATATTATATAATAGGGGTACTTTTTAACGAAAACTACACCTGTCAATAATAGTCAATATGTCATGACGAGTTTGGGCGGGAATGCGAAAATGTGCTGTTGTTGATTTGGTCTTATTTACTAGTTACTACAAACCTTTGTTTTATCAAGTGTTGATGCGTAATAATGGTGGATTGTTCGTAAGCGTGCATGAGTGAAAGGCAAAAAGTAGGTACAAAGATAAAAAACGTGTATTTTTGTATTCTATACAAAACTCCATAGAAGCATTCAGTAAAGTATCCACCACTTTACTGAAGCGTCACTTTGACTCAGCCACGCCTAGACTAAACTTTAACGACTTTCGTGCACCAAAACTAGAGATTTACACAGATATGTAATATATAAGCTGTGGAGATTTATTATAAATTGACACTAGCTAAATATGCAAATCAATTGGAGCCAAAAAAATATATTGCGTCAGTAATCAGTACAGTCAGATGAGTCAGATATCAACGTCAAGTGTCAACGTCATGACGTCATAAATTATAAATATGGCGTCGGTGCTTTGTGTTGGCTGATGGCTCCGTTTATGTTTGCATCAATTATTTATTCAGGGATAAGTCTGTGCATTATATTCCGCAACGCAATTTCGAATGTTATTACACTACTAGCACTCACAGGCTTAGCCATGAAGGACAAAAGTTGAAAGTGCCTACGAGTTCATAAAACAACTATTTTGCACCATATCGCAGGTGAGTTATAATTGCCCGTTTTTTACAGTTTACACAAACAATAGGTAATAAATAATTAGTTTACACAGATATTAACATGTTATGTATTGTATTTGCTTTGTTTTTTGATGACTTTCGTATTATTGTTGTGGATGTACAACTTTCTAATGATAACTTTTTGGACTACGTTAAAAGGATGTTAGCAAATAACTGATCGTTGAGTCACGGCCTGGCGTCTCCGATGCCCATACTAATTAATCCTTGCGGCAATATTGTCGTCAATTGCTGCTGGCTTGATATTAATCAGTTGTGGCTGAATTGCATAGGTACAAAAGTTGATTGCCTTGAAGATTGGTTGGTATTGTTCCTTTTGTTTAAATCTAAAGGAGTTGACCAGTCGTTCGTGTAATGTAACTGGTGTATAAATAGTATCCTGTCAATAAAGTTTAATATCTGAGTCCCCAGCGCTGTTTGCCTCACAAAGACAAGTAGAACAGGGGCTTGGTAAGTTAAGAACTCATTTATGAGAGATATACAAGTTTACATTATAACTCTAACTCGTTTAGGAGATATATTCTTGCATTTTATTTCCATAACTTAGGTAGCCGTCGAGCCGCATGTAAAGCCAAGATACAATACACAAAATAATTGGAATGTGATCTGTATAGTAAAAGATAGACAAGGTGTGGGACAGCCGAACATTGGTTACATATTAATTGTACAAATTCAGAAATATGAAAATTGCCAAAAGTATTGTACATATATAGTGGTATTTTATCATCTTTAGGAGACATTTTAGTCCTGAAATAGTCCCAAAAAGGATGAACAAGAAGAAATAAAACAGCTTGTGTCACTCAAGGATTATTTAGCTACCTATCAATGAAAGTATTTTTACAACTGGATCAGTAGTTCCTGAAATAAACACCTCCAAACAAACAAAGATTTTATCCCTTCATCATATTAGTATTTAGGGCATGGAACCGGTTTTAATAAATTCCAAAATAACTGGAAGACCCAATTCTTTTTCTCCTGTGAGAACCAATCCTTAAATCAGTAGGAATCGATTTCCGAGTCCTTTTGTTTGCCTTTAAAAATATCCCAATTCTAAGCAATAGTTAGCTGTTGAGATGGCGGCACCATCTCAACTTAAGTACTATTAAATGAAATAATAGTAGTTACTTTTAAATAATATCAAGAATCATACTAACATCCCATTAGCCTGTCTGGTATTAGATTTGTTTGCCTGTTCAATTTTGGGAGATTGAACAGTAAATATGTCAACTGAACTTAAGTGTCACTGTCAATTCATTCATTTCTAAAAAAGCACAAAGCACTAAATAAATGTGTTCACTGGCCACAAACTACTAAGAGATACTATTGGCCTCACTTTGACACTGCCAGAAAAACGTCAAGCAGCGTTTAAAAATAAACTGCAGAAGAAGAAATAAATGTGTTTCTCATTTATTTCATTTAAAACAAAATTATTGTATAAAAAACAAAAAGGAATCTAAAAACCAGGGTACCCGATTTCGATTCTTCAAGATGGACAGATTCTGCATGCCCTAATTAGTATAGATGCATACAATCTTATCATTTCCAGTTTCAGCCAAAGCAAATCTCTATTAGTTTGCTACCAATTTCATCTACATTCAAACAATATTACTGGATTGAAATTTCCGCACTTAATAATTATTAGAAATCTTTGTAATTTTCAGGTTGTCAAACTTACAGAAGCAACATGTCGTACAGAGACTCAAGCCCCGTTTACTATAGAGAGATACAGAAGAATGCATACCTTAAACGGATACCAGATGATGCCGGTGGAAGTAAACTCAAGCCTCTTGGGCTTAAGGTATGAATCAATATTTTTTCTATGTACTTATGTGATGTGGAGGATGATTTCAGCATATTGCATGTTTTGCCTTAAATCTATGGGTCAAGCATATTTGAGGCATGTTTTCTATAATTCTAAGTGTGTCTAGCTAGAAAAAAACGAATTAAACAGAAAATAGCAGGAATTAGCACTTTTCTTACATTCTTGGGAGTATAAGTAGGAAACTCCAGGTTTCCTTTTGCTTTTAGATACATCTAATGAGGTGATGAAAAAGTATGTCAAATTAATCCTCAGTTCCTAACATTGTTAACGAAAAAACTGAATGAAAAGTTAAAAAATGTGTTCAGTCATACCAAATGAACAGTCTTATTAATGGATTGGAATTAGTTTTTTCTAGAAAACATAGTTTTCAGTGTTTATTTAAATTTTGATATTGCATATTTTTATAATTAGTGATTTAGTTGCATATTTCAAGTTGCATATAATCTGATCTCTAGTTATGACAGTGCTCCAATATTAAAGCTATTGCAATTGCAATAGCTTCAATGACAAATTCCAGTTTGACACTGCGCCAATTATGGCTTATCGTAATGAGGTTCCTTGCTGTTCTTTAGTTCCAGGTTCAAATCACACCAGGAGCGTCAGATTATTTGAACGAAAAATAAAGGTTTGCAACCATAGTATGGTAGAAGGGCATTTTTGCGCTCACTTGTGTATCTATTTATTTAATTATAGACGAGCAGCACATGTGCTGATATGTCTATATTACACAGTGTTGAAAGTCACGATTGTTGACTTTTGTAGTATTGTTTGTTCGTAACCAGTTGTCAAGTTTATTCTTAAAGCAGTTTATTGAGGATGCAGACATCCTCTGGTAGTTGGTTCCAGTTGTGGACCACTCTGGAAGCAAGGAAGTGGTGTGCAGTGTTGGTTTTTGATGGGGCACGTATTATTTTCGTCTGATTTCCTCTAGAGGATTTTATGGTTTCCTTCAATATATATATAAATTTTGCAAATCTGGTAGATTGTAAAAGCCATTTAGAATCTTAAGTTGAAAATCTATTGCCAATATAATAATTACATCTTGATTAACTATTGATTTTTGCAAAGATTACTTCTGTGATGGAATTAGGCAACAACACAATGTTTATCAAGTTGATTATTTTACAGAAGCTGAAACCTCTATGGACACAACTGTGTGTACACAACGGTAGGACACCATATCTGGAGCAGTACAGAGACCCCGCTTCGGCGCGGGCTCACAGGCCAGTGTGGCGAGCCAATCTTCTGACCGCAAGGCATGTGACTGCTAGCGTAGTGTCGAAGGACTTTGAGTATGACTTCCTTGTTGACACTCACCAGGGACCTGTTAGGATGCTGGCACCTGATTGGTGAGTCTAGTTTTTTCAGTGTACGGTGACCACTTTTTCACCTTTTCTTAAATATTACATAGTACAGACTACTTCACTCATTACACAGGAATACATCAATGAATGCATATTACTGCTTGGTGACAGATATCACAAGCACTTGTAGAAGAGTTAGTCTTACCACAATGAAACGATTTCACACATGCACACACAAATGGACATGCCCCACCTTAAACAGTATCTAATCTTTTAGTTTTAAGACTGCAGTGGTGTATTTTCCATATTAATGTTTTTTATCTTGTTACCAATATTTACTTTCTATTAATCTATGACCTAATGTAATGAGTATCTCAGTAGAGAGAATTACACACACTCTTGTGTGTGTTACTGTCATTTTTTTATGGTCTGTGCGGACAAGAGAAAGATCTTTTGTAACAGTGGCCAGTAAAAAATAAAAAATCGCACTGTATAGTAACTATTATAATCAATACTAAATATTTCCAGGGAATCAATGAAAGACTGGGTAACAACTCTTCGAAACAAGCTACACGAGTTAAAGATTCTTCCGCTGTGCGAGAATGTGTACGCGGCTCCGCCCGCTGCCCCCGCCCCCCGCGCCGCGGCCCGCGACCCCACCTCCCCGCTGCCGCCCACACCGCCGATGCCTCCGGACAGGTAAACAAATGATGTCGATTCTGTGTTGACACTTGACTAATGTCAGATATTTCTAAATCTAAATTTTAGACAAGACCAAGACAGAAGCTAGCTGGCTTGACAGCATTGTTACTGCTTCACGCACTGCAGATGCCACTACTTCTGCAGCCTCACGCACACACTTCCTTAACTGAGCATTATTTCTATTTAACACTCTTATTAGAGACTTTGATGCATTTGATCGCCTTTGGTTAAGGATAAGAGGATAAGAGAAATAGTGTGGGCCCGAGAATACTACCCTGTGGTACGTCAAATCGAATAGACTGTTCGCTGCTGGAAACATTCCGAATTTCAAATAATCTTAAAACAAATGCTGTTGACATCTGGATGCCAACAACATTTGTTTTAAGATTTTTGGAAGAGTAGATTGACACCACGAAGTTGAATTGTTGTTATCACGAAAGCGTGATAACAACAATTCAAACTAGGCTGTATGGATTTACGTTTGAGAAATTTATGTACACACAGACTGAAGGACCATTTAATTCATTTCCAGAGTACCTGGCATAGACTTGACACCGATAGTGCGGCCGAACACCACCGCACAGCCCACGGAACCACCCCAAGAATCAGAACCAGAGCCAGTCTCAGCAGAACGACCTTCAACACCAACCGTCGCAGCACCGGAAAACATCGACATCTCTTCGTGGGAGGCTCCGGAAGCCACATTCACTTCGCTCCCCAGCACAAGTCAAGTGCCCAAAAGTGTAGCCAAGATATGTGGACAGAACATTTGCGTAGATGATTCAATATTCAAAAGGACTAGTGAAAGTGATGATGAGGATTTTTTATCTGAAGACCGGCATAGTGTGTCCAGCGATGCTAATAGCTATAGGCAGACTGTGGTGATTAGTGATGGTAAACAGGTCGCTTCAGCGGAGGATGGGACGAGGTATGTATTTCTATTTTTATGCTATTTCATAATGAGTAGAGCTGGTCGTTTGCCTGAAGGTAAGCATAACAATTGCAGTGCCACTCATAACTTTGAAACAAAGGCCTGTTTGGCACTGCAGTGCACTCGTTACCCTGAACATTACCATCACGGAAAGTAGAAGTAAGTAGGAATTGACTTTGTATTTTTACAAGATAAGTCTTCCATTAGCTAGTAGGACTAATACCCGTCTGCACTAAAGTTTGACAGTGCCTCTGTCACTTATCTCTCTAGGAAGTACTTAGGAATGCAAAATGCGTTGCACTAATCTTAGGCGGTTCCTGACTTTATGACGCCGATTTTGCAAGTCCTAACGCTAAGCAGGCGTTTGAAAAAGGCCGGAGTCAAACAAAATTGTCATGTCAATGATTTAAATTTCGCACATGCGCAGTTTCGATTTTCAGTGTCAAAGCTGCTAAGCCACTGAGTAAAGGCGGGTTCAGATTTCGGGACATGTCGTGTCGCGACAGACTTATGTTGAATTCAATACATTTAGTATGGTCAGATTCACACTGTATTGTGTTGTATTCGATATCGTTCTGGCGCGGTACGACACACCCCAACATACACAGTAATATGATGGGAGCTTAATACATATGTATCACACTTCCGTACATTTCAGTCCCTCACTTACGAAACGTCAGTTGTAGGTAAGTTGGTAGTAACCCTGCCTGCAAAGCGAGGGGACCCGGGTTCGATTCCCGGCCGGAGCAGATTTTGTGTAAACATAAAATTTGTTCTCGGGTCTTGGATGTTTGTGTATCTGTGTGTGTCCATGCCACCTGCGACACAGGGAATCCTAGTGCGGGGGTATGAGTGTAAGCGTTTATGAGTGTATCTTAACGTACCCTGGTTGGTGCAGAGGAAGTTGGTGTTTATGTCTTAAGACTTAGTAATTCTTAATGTAAGTGTTGCTTATGTAAGTTCTTAGTTGAATTTAGTGCAGATGGGCATTAGGATTGAAGGCCAGTCCTAATCTAATCGTTTTTTTTTAATATAATACATTTCCAAAAATGATACAGTTTTTTTATTCTCATTTTCATTACTATCTCTTTACAGCGACCGACCATCCAACATAACAGTAATAAAAGTATCTAACAAGGATCCTCCGCACACTGCCATCCCAGTCATCGGCTCGGAAACGGACGTCTTCGATTTTGATTTCAAAACCGCTACAAACACCTCTGAAACCCCTAATTTCGTCAACATCGTTAATACAGAAGTGAACGTCCAAAACGCAAACGAATACGGAACGGTGTTCGCGAAAACCGAGCCAGAATACGGCCATTTAAGCCTTACAACGACTGTCAGTTTGACTGGAGACGTCAAACAGACAGATGACAATGTGGAGCCGTCAAACGTCAATGTCAAAAGTGAGAATGAAGGTTTATACGAAAGGTTGTGCTTAGCTTCTACTGCGAACGATTTCAAAGCCTCTCCGCTGCCTATACGAAGATTGAAAAGTAGAGAGAAAGTGCGCAAGTCATCGTTACCTAATTTAGATACAATAAATTCAGATTCTACTCACGAATATCTTTTTATAAGTCAGAATTATACTACAGGCAGCACTACATCGTGTTCTAGTAATATTATAGCTACACCCAGCAATATTACAACTGCACCCAGCAATATTATAACAACACCCAGCAATATTACAACTACACCCAATATTACAAGTACATCGATGAATATTACAACAACGGCAACTAATATCACTACAATATCAACAAATACGACCTCTCGAACGAATACTACAAACGTGACATTGAACTCGGAAATCGATTCTAACTCAAGACTACATTCAGTGAATGGTGAATGTGGGAGGATGAATTCTGTGATTGTAGACCTTAATGCGAGAGCAGTAATGACTAATATAGAGAGAACAGACAGTCGGAGCACTAACGACGGTTCGCCGAGAAGGGAAGGCAGGATGGAACAGAAAAATGGTGCAAGGAGGAATGGAAAAGTGGGTAAGTGTTTTAGAAGTATAAAGATAATTTCTTGACTAACACTTCGGTGTGTTTCAACATTTGCACACTAAAAGTGGTAGATAGCTAGACGAGCAGGGTACGAAATTATCGAGATATATACGTTTCTTGATAATTATCGCGATAATTATCATGATAATTTTTGATAATTATCGTAATCATTTTCCGATAATAAACACAAAAAACAGAAATAAACCGCTATTTAAGCGGTCTAAAATCCTTTGTTTTTTTTCACCACAATTTGCATCAAGCCCGTGATCCAGTGTTTTTTGTTTTAATGCAGCCCAAGTTTGACCAAACAGACTCTTTAATTCGTAGCATTGTGTAATGTTGAGGAAACAAATTACTACCATAGTCCATATTAGGCTTCAGTGATGATTCAGAAAATTATCTAACAGAATGTTATCAGACTATTGAAAGATCGGCTCTTAGTAAATTTTGCATAGTATTTTGCGTTTGAAAAAATGGAGGAATTTCAACCTTAGGTGCAGGTAGTATACATTGCCATAATCTTAGATCAAACTTTGATGTTCCTACAACTTTGATCAAATTGATGAAATCATCCAAATTCTTTGATCAAATGCAAATTGGACAATAGTGATCTTTGAAGAGTAGGATACCACACTAAGATATTTAAATAATGAAAGGTAAATATTTTCAGAAAAGCTGGAACTAATGCAACCTAAGCCGATTTGGAAGCGAGGTCTGACGGAGTTGTCCCTTTTGTCGAGGCTCCGGGGTATTGGGCAGGGGAAACGTCAGGAGAGCCCTACGAGGAATGGAGCAGAACATGACAGGTAAGGAGTAACAAGAATAGTTACTAAACACCGTATGGTACTGCTTTGCGAGCGTCAATCTGGGTGTTTACCACCGCTTTGCTCGTGCAATCTGCTACCAAGGAATAATGTGCAAGTATACTGCGTTCCGGTTTGATGAGCAAAACAGTCAGTAAAATTACTGGGCTTATGAGACTTAATACCTAATGTCTCAGGGTATACGAGGGCCAGTGCCGCGCAGTACTTTGTGTTTCAAAGTTCTGAGAGGCACTGCTATTGTTATGGGCTAGCACTATGTTTTGTTTTGTTAGTGGGAGGACTAAATCTTCTGCAAGTGTCCGGCTGGGTTGTTACCACCGCTTTGCTCGCGAAGTCTGCCGCCAAGCAGTAGTGTGCAAGCATTACTGTGTTCCGGTTTGATGAGTAGAGTATCCAGTGAAATTACTGGGCTTATGAGACTTAAAACCTGATGTCTCAGGGTAACGAGCGCACTGCAGTGCCACGCAGGCCTTTGTGTTTCAAAGTTCTGGGTGGCAGTGCAATTGTTATGGGCCGGCGTTATGCTTACCATCAGGCAAACGTCCAGCTCGTCTCGTTACCAAATAACAAAAAAAAAAACCATCAGGCAAACGACCAGCTCGTCTCGTTATCTGATAGTATTAATTTTTTTTTGTTTCCTTTTAGTAATGCAGTAATGTCTCCTGCCAAAGTTGTGCACCGCTCCAGGCCGGAGGTCAGGGTCGATAGAAACCGGCGAAGAAGCAGCTCACTTAGTAATGGTAAGTGCAAGGTTGCCAGTCTTTCTGTTTTCTACAGGATGCATTTTGGAGGCTGTGCACTGAGACTGCAAGAGTTGGTACCCCAGCCACTTTCCACCTTCAGATGGCCAGACATACTGCAACTGTTACCGACCTGTTGTACCGATTTATGGCTGACATTCCTCCTATCTGAAGAACTGCGTTGCACATAACAGTCATACATTTTTTTATTCATTGAAATGTAAAGAATAAGATCGTAAAAAAAATCGTTGAATTCAGGAAACTTTTAGATGCACTATCTTTGTGGAAATTATATATTTTCTGTGAATTTCATTTTTATTGTGTTAATGTGATGGTCAGCCTGTTTAACGACAGTAATTACATATTTTGTGTTTCATGCAACATCCCTGTTATCAGAAATAGGTTAAATTTGACTACCAAGATTTGATTACATCGTTACTTATAAGTGAAGCTAATATAAACATTTTAAAGTGATTGTGTGATTGCAGGTCAATCCCCTTCCACTTCCATTCCTCCTTTGTTACCTTTACGGGCGCGGCAAGCGGCAGCACTGCGGGGCGAGCAACGCCGCGGTGCGGCACTAGTCGCCGCAGTCAGATGCGCCGAACCGCCTTTATTTGTGGACTATAACAAGCAAGTTTGGTATGTTATAAAAGAGTTGTTCCGTTTTGGTACTAAAAATGAATCCGGCTATCAGTTGGTTTTTTGGAACGAGCTCTCAAAATCTAGATATTCTGAAATGAAATCACAATTTTATCGGTCTGCGATTTCCTGAAAATACATAAAGTTTTTTTTAGTACGTAACGTGAAACGGAACGCAATTTCTCGAAACGGAACGGTTTTTTCAGCTTCTTTTTGGCTGAATGTGATAAAGATCATAGACAATAAAAAAAAGTTGACAGAAAAGATTACAACACAGCTAATTATTTGTCAAAACTTTCAAAAATGACGTGACGATAACGCCATACTTTTATTATGTTGCTGCTTCTTGGATATTTTTAGGAACGCAGTGTTGCTGTTAATTAATTTTGCATTTCTACTACGCTTTTTTTAAAACTAGTATTAAAATAAAAGCAGGCCTCAAAATTTTTTTTGTTGTTCTGCTAGATTCTTTATTTCAGGCACATATCTAGAAAAAAAATTTAGGCTAGTTCATTTTTTCTGGGAATAAAGTACCAAGCTCCATACAAATTTGGTACAAGTCCTTTGCATTATGTTTACAGAGTTCATGGATGTAAACTTCTTTATTCCATCGTAACTTTTAAACAGATTTAGATGTATGGGGTATCGTTAGAATCCTTACATCATCCCGAGTGATACTGGCTGTGGCAGTCGTTTTTAAATATTAAATAAATAATTACGTTAATATTAGTGTTTCAGAGGTTGCAAAAAGCACACGGAATACAGCGCTTGCACATGCTTGCCTCGCTGCAGAATTCACGAGCAAAGCGGTGGTACCCAGGCGAAAGCTCGCAGAACAGTTAGTCCTGCCACGTGACAGTAATAACAAATGGTGTTTCCAGGGTGGCGTGGTGGGGCGGCAGCGGGGTGAGGTGTGCGGGGCGCGCGGGGGACAGCGTGTGCGGGGTGCGGGGGGTGGTGCCGAAGGATGCCACGCACGCCCGCTCGCTTCTGACACACGCGCGGGCGCATACTGTGAGTGTTTCCACTGATGTGCCGATAGATGGCGCTGTTATAAACTTCTCCCTCAGTAGTTTACACATTGTAACGGGATATTACACATACAAGAATTAATTCTTAGTGTAGGTTATGCTCGTCATGAATGAGCGTAACACAAGCTTATAGCTTAATTATTTTTACTTCTATTGTGTGATTATTTGTCTTTTACGCGCACTAATACAACTCACTCGAAAGTCACGACTTGACACGCTCACGATATCACTGCGTTTTTGAGAGTCATTCAATGGCTGTGATTTATTTTATATTGCACTAATCACCTGATTCCACGCAATGGACAATTTGAAGCAATCTTCCCCATTGAAGTTTTTGTATTTTGCTCTCCTGCGGCGCAAGTACGGAGTCGGTTCGATAAATTTGTCGAATCGAAAAACCCGATAAATTTATCGAATCTTGCGAGTACCGAAGTCTGATCGTAAAGTATTGTAGTAGCTCTATATTCTCTTTGGATTTGACCTAGCTATTCGATAACTTTTGTCGATTGTATCTAGGTTCGATAAATTTGTAAAATATAAAAATATATAAAATAATATATAAAAAGTCGATAAAACCCACTTTATCGATTTGAACTGTCAATTTTATCGATCAAAAAGATCCGTACTTGCGCCGCTGCAGTCATTTAAACTTTACACAAACAAACGAACGTTTACACACTCACACCACTATACTATGATCTCATGTGACATGGACACACATATACATAACACAAACTTCAAAGACCCGAGAACAAACTAACCCTTAGCAGACGTTATAGTTGGTTAGATCTACTGCGATATAGAAGAGAGGAATGCAAAGAGATTCATAGGCATAACTATTAAATTATAGATATTTGATGGAATCAGGCGTTACTTTGCGGAAGTCCATTTTAATTCTTAATATAATTATATAAATTACGCGTCACGTTGTTTGTCCGCGATGGACTCCTAAACTACTTAACCGATTTGAATCAAATTTGCACACCGTGTGCAATTTGATCTAACTTAAAATATAGGATAGCTTATATCTCAATTTATAGCCGCAATATTATTTTATTGCAAATTCTATTAGGGTTCCGAGCAAAAAATAAAAACCATGAAATCCAAAATCTCCACGCGGGTGAAACCGCGGGGCAGCAGCTAGTAAGATTATATAATGTGGGTATTACTTGGTAATTTTTTTTTCATTATGACCAGTATTTTCGCGGAGCTCCCACAGAGGCTTTGCGGAGCCCCAGGGCTCCGCGAAACACACTTTGAGTATGGCTGCACACATTAGGTACACCGGTTTGAAAGGAAACTAACTCTAACGAAACTAAACTTTTTCTCTTTCTGTTGTTTCAGGTTGATATATTGTTCCATCGAGTGCCTTTAGGAAAAATTTACGTTGTTAACAAAAGAGATCACGAATGTACAGGTGAGTTTATGTCTAAGGTCTGTGTTTTTATAATTGTCCAATAATGTACTGTATGACTCTGCGGAATGCCGACCAATGACAGTAATGGTGATACGAGCGCCAACCAATGACATTGATTCGAGTTAGGATTTCTTTCTATGTCATTGGTTTGATATTCGCCTATTTCTGTTACATTGTTGGACAAGTATAAAAACACAGACCTTGTACTAGTTGCCACCAAACGGTTAATTTAGCTAACGCTTTGCTCGTGGAGTTACCGCCAAGCAGTAATGTGCAAGTATTACTGTCTTTCGGTTTGTTGAGCACAATAGTGAAATTAGCGGGCTTATGAGACTTAATACGTAGTGTGTCAGGGTAACGAGAGTACTGCAGTGCCGCGCAGGCCTTTGTGTTTCAAAGTTCTGAGTAACACTGCAGTTGTTAACGGCCGGCGTTATGCTTACCATCAGCCAAACGACCAGGTCTAGTTATCAAATAGTAAAAAAGACACCTTTTAAGGGTGGCCTAAATTTTATGCAAGCCAGTACATTTACTTGAAATATTCTTATTATAATTTCCAGGAATAAAATTAGACAACGAGTGTAACATTACGTCTGTGGAGGCGGACTCCCCGGCAGCCGCGGCCGGCATCCCGCCGGCGGGCAAGTGGGCCGTGACCGAGGTCAACAATCGGCCTATCAACTTGCTCAAGGTAACTATGATGATGATGATGATGGTGATGATGATGTAACTATACTGGTACTTGTACAAGGTAACTATACTGCACTGTTCAACTGGCTAGTAAGAAAAAACATTTTATAAAATGCTGGTAACTATCTGACTACGTATCAGCAGTGCGATTCAACGAGGCAATGCCGCTAGCATTCTATATACGCTGCCAACTTTTAGTGGTCTAGATTCTAGACTAGAACATTTGGATTATCTATGGGCCTACACAGTTTTTGTAGCTAAGTAAGATAATATATAATTATGTAGATATGTCGATTCTGCGGTTTCATATCTGAACCTAATTTTAGTTTCGCTCGCTCTCTCTTTCCAACACATAACATGAGAAAGAGATGGATGATTTTAGACAGATCTAAATTTAGTTATAGAGCAGTCAAATAACTTATATCTTTGATAAATTGGACGCCGTTAAGTTTACACTAGACACAAGTGGATTAATTTGACAGGTCTAAAATATATTCCATCTCTTTCTCAAGTTCTCATTTAGAAAGAGGGATTGTAACTAAAATTAGGATTAGGTATGCGATGACAGAATCGACACCAGTGTATACTCGTATTTCGTAGCAATCCAAGATATTCGGTCCCTTCAAATAATGTAATTGGGATGTTGCATGAAACACAAAATACATGATTGGTGTCTTTATACAGGTTTAAGAACATCACATTAATGCAATAAAATTTAAATTCACAAAAAATATATAATTTCCACAAAGATACTGCATCTAAAAGTTTTCCGGATTCAACGATTTTTTTTATCATGCAATAGTAATTTAAATGATACCATCAGATTCTTAACATTTCAATGAATAAAAAAGTGTATGACAACTATGTACTTAAACGCAGGTTTTCACGAACAAATCAACAAAATGCAAGTTTTTAGTATAAGTTTACGGCCTACGTTGAACAAGTGACGTCAGATGTTCTGTCCAATTTGTATGGGGCGTTTTAGCGCTCCGTAGATACGCCAGACATTGACTCTCATTTTTGACGTTTCTAGCGTTCGATTTCCAGTTTTATCGACTTTTTATATAATTTATCGAGCCTCGATACAATCGACAAAAGTTATCGAATAGCTAGGTCGAATCCAAAGAGAATATAAAGCTACTACAATACTTTACGATCAGACTTCGGTAGTCGCAACATTCGATATATTTATACGCCTGACTTTGACTCTCATGAGAAAACGAATTGAATGAAAATGGAGTCAGCATCCTTATTGTTATTTGTAATTGTTATTTTTAATGTTCTAGGGTGGTGATAGTGAAATGAATCGGCTAAGCCTCTACGGGACCGAAGCATCTGTGCTAATACAGCCATCGGCTCTGGTGAAGAAACTGCGCGCCACCCTCAAAGGAAATAAGACGCTACTGGGACTCAGATAAGATAGATTTTAGTGCGAATGTTACGGAGGATATACGTCTTTTTGTACTGAGTTTATAAATCTAGTTCGTCAATTGAAATCAGGCTTTATAAAGGTGTTAGTAAGAACAAATATTGTGTGGATATGAGTGGGTTTTTAAGCCTTTTTTTAAGTTGTTCATTATTAACAACTTCTCTGTCCAATGAGTCATTGAAATAATTATCTACAATAGGGATTTTGCATGAAACACAAAATACATAATAACTGACTGTGAAGTTGTTAAGGCAAAAGAAAAAAATAGGAACCAACGAATGCCATGAAACCATGTTGCGAAAGAAATATGAACCAATGTTGTGTAAACATTCACACAATATTCGTATCCAGAAACTGTGCGCTGGTTTCAAAGGAAACAAGACGCTATTGGAACTCGGATAAGATCCAATTTGGTGCGAGTGTAACGGGTAACATAAGTCTTTACCTATCTAATTAGCTCGAATCATATCATAGACTAGATAGATTGTGTATTGACGGTGATAGGTGGCCAAATACTAGCAAATGTCCCACCACCATCCATGAATTGAGATATCTTCATTTATGGACAGATTACATTTTTTTTCTCAATAAAATTTCATTATATTTCTTTTATAAATTTATATAAAAAAAAAGTTTGTGCAATATAATATAAAAGATCTGAAAATAATTTTCTTATACATAAATATATTTTGACGTTAACGACTGTATAAAACGTCACTAAGATGTCAAAAAGAAAGAACTACAAACGCCTTTGGTGCGAAGGGATGGCGTTCCGACTAATAGGTTCGAAATCGATTATTTTTCCGTTCAAAATTGGAATCTTCATAATTTTGAAATGGGAAGCTTTGTGATTCATTCGTCATCTTGATCAATAGGAAGTAGAGTACGCCCAGTAATTTTATTATGTAAGAGCGCTTACGCCTTTTGGTTTTTCATACAAAATTTCAGGTCCCAAAACTCCGAAATAAATGAATCCATTTTAAATTCAATTAGTTCCGAAAATTTTGCACTTTAGAGTTTGTATGAAAAATGAAAAGGCAAACGGCATAAACGCTCTTAAAAATCAAGGCCTAATTTTAGTCTCGTCTGAAAAAAAAAACATAAAATGTAAAACTTAAGTTGAATTAGGAAATTAGTAAAAATATATAGTGATAGACAATGACCAAAATTTAGAGGAAAAAAAATACTGATTATTTTAGACCTTTTTTGGATAACTATTTATAAATATGTAAATAATATCTTGGAATTAACTTTGTATTATAGTCTGAACTCATTTTGATAAAGCGTTTACCGTAATGCCGTAAAATTTATCAAATAATTTTTATAATAATGATGGCTAAAAGTTTTTAATATTACACATTTACCATTTTATACACAATTAGATAAGTCTAAAGAGTTTTTGATATATTTTTATTTATAATAGCATATTATAGTATAGGTTAGTATTTTTAATGTTACTTTTAAAACTATATGTATGTAAAAAAAACTGATCTGATTATACTAAAACTAATTTATTCATCATCAATCATTCATCAAATATCTGGTAGTCACTGTTAAAAGTCTTTTCAACATCACTAGTCGGCAATCTAAATATTTGACCCCAAACACCTCGCCTATATCTATACAAATAAATAAAATCGAAGTGTCTGTAATGTCAGAATAACAACTTTTTACCAAATGCGTATGAAAGTATATACGGTACCTATAACTAAACAACCATTTTAAAATATTTTTCTGTGTCTGTTTTGTTCCGGGTAATCTCTAAAACGGCTGGGCCGATTATGACGGAACTTTCACTGGCAGATAGCTGATGTTATAAGGAGTAACTTAGGCTACATACTTTAATTTTAGAAAAAGAATTAAGAGGTCCGCGAAAACAAATAAAAACCATTAAATCCAATATCGCGGGTGATACCGCGGGCTGCAGCTAGTTTAAAATAATATCTTTTCTAGTTTGTTCTGCTATTTCTCACCTTGCTATTTACAGTTGGTTCTTTCACGAGAATCATTGAAAGGAATTGTATCTATCAGAGTTTCTTCAGCACTAGAGTCACTGGATTGATGAATGTATTCAGATGATGATGCTTGATAATGCGGTTCAGTATGAACGTCTGAGGAAGATATTCGAAAAGTCGATGGAAGTTTCGCAGCGTCATGTTGAGTATTTTTCTGCAATGTTGGAATCTGGTCACTGTGATGTGTTACAATATCACTGGCTAGAGTTTTTTCCTCAAAAGTCACATCTCTCGAGCTTATGAGTGTATTTTTCTCTTTATCCTAAATTCTATAACCATCATCATTGTCATATCCAATCATAATACCTTTAATTGCCTTTTTCTCTAGCTTTTTCCTCTTAGGTTTAGGAACATGGGCGTAACTTGTGCTTCCTATGATCCTTAGGTGCTTAATGGCAGGTTTCTTATCATACTATAACTTAAATGTGTATACTTTATGAGCTGTTTTTGTCTTATGATACTTGTGGCACTACATTCGCTTGTGGCTCCAAGACAGAAGCCAGCTTGACAGCATTGCTCCTGCTCCACGCACTGCAGATGCCACTACTTCTGCAGCCTCAAGGACAGACTTCCTTAACTGAGCATTATTTCTAATACGCTTATTAGAGACTGATGCATTTGATCGCCTTGGCTCCCGTAGTCTTGGCCTTGAGGTAGTTCTAGTTGTTGTGTTGGCAGTATTTGCAGAGTGACTTGTGATTGTTGTTGGTGTTGGTGTTGCAAAATCTATGTCCAAATGTGAAGAGACAACAGTTTCAGCCGCATCAGTGGCAGCAGCCGTGGTTGTTGCCGATTGGTCTGGAAAACAGGAGTGCAGTAATAAAATACAGGCTGTATTTTTTAGACAGGATTGTTAGTGGGAGGACTAACTCTTCTGCGAGTGTCCGTCTGGGTTGTTACCACCGCTTTGCTCGTGAAGTCAGCCGCCAAGCAGTAATGTGCACGCATTACTGTGTTCCGGTTTGCTGAGCAGAGTATCCAGTGAAATTACTGGGCTTATGAGACTTAATACCTAATGTCTCAGGGTAACGAGCGCACTGCAGTGCAACGCAGGCCTTTGTGTTTCAAAGTTCTGGGTGGCACTGCAATTGTTATGGGCCGGCGTTATGCTTACCATCAGGCAAACGACCAGCTCGTCTCGTTACCAAATAATATTAAAAAAAAAATCTGCACTTTGTGTCGAGGTTCTAATGATGGAGCCAGGAGGTGGCAGTGTGTTTTTTAGTTTCTTTGAACTGCATATAACTATAAGTCATAGTACGCCAACACAGTTGAAATTCATATTTCGTTATTGTTAAGAATGTGCTATATCCACTTATACCTCATTGTAAGGTTAGTGCTTCTGAATCCATATTTCATGTACAGTTCTTATACTTCAGCTAAAGATATCCTGAATTTACAGAGAACACTACCCGCCATACTTTCTGTACAAACGCTCGTACGTAATTATAGTGTTGTATCAATTTTTTTCTTTGGGTGTTTTGAACAATAAGGTATCTTGTGCGTTATATCTAGGATTTTATGGAACCCAACATTTTAAATTTTGACAATCAAATTCAGTAAAAGCCTTAAAAACAGCCTTTTTAAATAAATTTTCCCTTGACTTTGGCCGTTCACAATATTCTCATGTATAAATGTAAAAGTAAACAAAACACTTCCATATAATCCTTGGACATGTAATGGAGATTCTAAATAACAAAATTTTTTTTCACAAACTTGTAAAGCTTTTTCATAAACACGTATTTCCTGGAAATTACCACTCACTAATTGTCTTCGGAAGTTTTCTTTGGAAGTGTATTTCAAAATTTTCAGAATGCCAACCGAAGGCTCTGGCGTTGTCTTTCTTTTTCCGTAAGTAGTGCCTGTTTTTCTTCGATGAAACAACAAGCCTTTAGGCCATTTTTGCGTTCTAATTAGGCGGGAAGGGGCACCTTAACATGAAGCTTTCCAAACCTCGCCTCGCAACCTTACCGTGGTAATTTCTAGTGCTCGCTGACTAGCTAGCTACCAGTCGGCCTATACTCATTGAGCGTGTGTTTTTTAATTATTGACATTGCAAAAATAAAGCTATTTCTATTGCATTCCTTGTTATAATCGTCCATTCCTAATTTTCAAGCGATCTCTAAACATCTCTTATGTTATTAAGTATATTTATTAGTTTTAGTTGAGCATATTATGAATATATTATTTTATACTAACAATATCTTATACATAAGGTTCGTGTTTTTTAACATGACATGATTCGTGATTTATGTCATTGGCTGGTGATCTGACACTCAACCGTCCACGTTCGTTTTCATAAGCAAACAATATATTATTAGTAACGATACAACATAGAATTTATGTTAGTAATACAAAAATAACAAAATAATACAATTTAAAAATTAAATTAAATAGAGACTATAGTTCGAGGGTTATGGTAAGCAAAAGAAAACGACACACGTCCACTTTACCAAAAAGAACTATAATAAATGTCCACAATTATCAAACATGAACAAAATAAAATAAAATATGAGATCGCTGTGGCACGCGGCACTCGCGCGCGCGTGCGTCTCCCGAGGCTGATTTGTGGCAACCAAAGAGAATATAATATAATACTACGTAAGAGTGCGCACTTCTAAGAACTATACAGAAAAATGAATTTGTATGAAGCTAGCTCCTATTTTGTACCAACATTAAATAATATTAGAGATGTTCCATATTAATCGATATTTTATCGATTGGTGTTTACGAAATCGATATTATATGATATCGATATTTCTGAGCATAGGGATGTGCTTATTCGTCGACAATTAGAACTTTTTTTAGGTAGTGGGTAAAAAGGAAATAATTACCAAGTTTATGAAAATAATTTATTATGGGTATAAACATTGCAAATGCAAAAGTATCTATCGATGTATATTATGCAGACATGGCACAATTAGTGTTACAGACGTTAAATTATTTTATTTATATTTTAAATAAAATAATAAATAAAAATCTTCAATATACATTACACTGACAGGGTAAAAATGAACAATTCTATAATAATAATAAAGTATGGTAACAAATAAAACAGCTACATTAGAATACATAAGTACCTAATATTACTTTTCCTCATGTCATCTAAAGGCATTGAGCAGTGTGAAAATTGTTGAGAAGCCAAAGTTAGTAAACCACATAGTAAAAATGTACAGCTAAAAACACAGGAAAATCATAACTTATATTCTCTTTGATCATAACATCCTATTCTCCACTAAGGCTTAAACTTGTAACTCCATACACAGACAGTAGGCCATATTTACAATAACTTTTATAATTCACTGGCTGGCAACTGAATGGGATGGGACCAACACTTACAAAAAGGGACAACAGCATGGGAGTGCCATAAATAAAATTGAAGTGTCTGTTTGTAACATCAAAATAACAGCTTTTTACCAAATGCATATGAAAGTTTATACGGAACCTATAACAAAACAACCATTTTTAAAATTTTTGTCTGTGTGTTTGTTCCGGGTAATCTCCGTAACAGCTGGACCGATTAAGACGGGACTTTCACTGGCAGATAGCTGATGATACAAGGAGTAACATAGGCTACTTTAATTTTAGAAAAATAATTATGGTTCCGCGCAAAAAAATAAAAACCATAAAATCCAATACCTCCGCCCGGTTGAAACCGCGGGGGAGCAGCTAGTCCATATATATAGATCTTTGCTACGACCCAGCTTTTACAATTTTATTTGGCAATCCCATGCTGTTGTCCCTTTTTGTAGCTATCAGCCAAGTCTTCTTCTTTTAATGCCTTTTGCAGATTGACCCTATGGCATTGACGGCGAATGAACAACAAAGCCAATTTAACATATACTAATTGCGTTATAGTTTTTGTGTGCTCATTGCATTCCAACCATGATGTATAAGTACTATTAGCATGAAACAGAGTAATTGTCCACTGGCAAATATTTGTATTAAAATTAGTCATTAAAATGTTCCTATCTTTTTCACAATTTGAGCCCCTGCTATGCGGGGCTGTCATTCCTGATATTACAGATGTTTTTAAAGCAGCCATAAATGTTGAGCATGTTGGGTGTCTATTTGTAGGGCTATGTTGCCTTATAACTCCAAACAAATTTTCTAGCGCATCTTGATTCAACTGCCGCAAATTTAAATATTTGTAACCATCATCTTGCAACATACTCCAAATATCAGTTAGAGATTTAAGGGTTGTGATATAACCTTCTATACATCTCACGTTTTTAGCTTCACCTCCATACTCTCCTACAAATTTTAGTGTGGACAGTTTTTTGCGAAATTCGGTCCACACCCTTACATGATCAGATTTTCCAGATACATTTTCTCTTATGCCTTTTTTTATATCATCTGGTGAAGAGGGTCCATTTGTATAATCAAATAGTTTATTAAGGTCTTCAACTATCAGTGCTGTTTGGAGAATTTCTTCATATCTGTGTTGGTTTTCAACACTTTTGGCGAGTAATTTTAATACTACCGCCACTGTCTGGCTCAAAATTTGGGCAGCATAATTGACCCTCATTTTTGCCCTATACTTAGGTTGTACGTGTGTGGGCGTAATTTTACTTAAATAGAGGAAAGTTCTGTTCTGCTCCTCCACTTCTTTAATATGGCTCCACTTGCCTGTCCTCTCCTCCATTTTAATTACTCCTTGTTTCAAAAAGTTGTTCCGGATGGATTTAAATAAATGAGGAACATCAAAGATGTTGAACACTTTTTGACTATCCATTTCAAAATAATGTTCTTCACCCTTATGCCATTTCTTTAAAAGTCTTAAGGCTCCTAGATTAGTAGGTCCCTGGTCGCAGATTGTTGCTATTATTTTAAAGCCAGTGGAACTTACTTCCCTGATTATCACTTTAATCAGTGCTACTAAATTTTCAGAAGAGATAGATCCTTTTACAAAATAAAAAGCCAATGGCTGTTTTATTTTTTTTCCCACCCCCTGTAACATAAAGACAAGGGCGTGATTGGCCAGTTCACCTTTCCTTTCTCTGCCTAAGTCCACAAACCCTTCAACCTTGTCTGTCGCCACATTATATGTTAGTCTTTCTTTTAAGGCGATTTCATCAAAGGCCAGGGTACAGAGTTTATCTTTCTGTTTGAAATTATCTGCACTTTTTCTTAGATGTTTTATCACAGCTTGATTTATTCCTGGTTCCATGGGAAATTTTTTTAATATGCTCTGCAGAGTCTTTATGCTCGGCAAAGGCATAATGTGTTGCAAATATCTGTATGCTTTTGGTGACCTTTTAAATATAGCCAATGCAGATATTTTATTTTTCAAAGTCCATCTTTTGCCCTGAGGTTTTCTTTTTTGGTTTTGTAAGTCAGCTAAGACAAAATCTTTTAATACACAGGAAGATACATTTTCAATCAATTTAGCACTCTTTTTTAATGATGCCAGAGTGCACTTTGTCTTTTTTAACTGCATCATCAACTTTTTCTTCCTCGGTGTTACATCTGAAAGCATTTAGATTTATGAATACATTTGCTGTCCTCTTTTTCCATACAAATTGTAAAAAATATTCTGAAGTTAACTTTTTCTTAGGATCACTTATAAGTTATAACAGAATGAAAAGCATCTAAGGTCATAATTTTAAAAGTTAGTTTGATTTATTAACAAAATATAATATCAAAGATCATGTATGAAATTTACCAATGGTATCATCCAGTTTTCTCTTTACACCTTTGTTTGCTGGGTGTACTTTTTCATATTCCCTCATACATGTTTTACTACCAGGCTGGTTGGGTGTATTGACAGGTATTATATCTGAAATTAAAAATTATTATTCAGTGATATCCCACATGAAAAAGTCAGGTAAAAACATTTATCTCCACCTTACATGAAAAGCAAATATAAAATTAAGACAATTTTTATTTTTCAATTCCTTTTAGTTGGAGTTTATAATACAAAACAAAATGTATAATTATACTTTATGAACTTGGTCTTCATTTCAACTACATTTGTGAAAATTTCATGCATGCATACATTTATAACTTTGAAAGTTTAAGGCTGTAAAGAATTTAGATGGACAGACAGACAGATGGATACAACAAACTTATAAGGATTCCTTGTAGTGATATGGAATCGTAAAAATAGAGATCTAGAGATCATGCATGTTCTCTGAACATTATCCTGGTTTTGTGTTAGTTTATCCAGAGTCAAGAAGATTCAGCGAAGCTGTCTAGCATAATAATAAGTTAACAGATAATAGTAGACAGGTAATAATTACCAGTTTTTATATTCAGAATGTTGATAGATTGGCTGGTTGATGCGACAACAGCAGGATCTTCACTAATAAGTGAAGATGTAGCTGGAGCAGCACTAATTTCTGGTATGGCCAGTGTTGTTACTGAGCGCTCCGCTACTGAAATCAAATAGAGATTACATTTTTACAAACGTAAATTTATGATCAAATCGTTAGTCCACCTAGTGATACCTAGTACTGAAAAATGCAGCATGACCCCCGGCCCCCACTAGGGGCCGGCTCATGCTGCATTTTTCAGTTTATGGTCACCACTCGAATACTATCTTCCCTGTTTGGTTGTCGGTTCTACATGCAATGTGGCCTGCCCCTGACACCTGACCATTGCCATTTCATGGCTGATTTTGAGAGCTATCTCGGTGATTTTTCTTCGCCTGCTATCTCCTCATGCTGGATTTTATCATCAAGGGAACTCTGAATAAAAATAGTAGGATAATAACAACTAAGAAAAAGCTATTTACCTAACAATGTGTCCAAAACACTGGAAGACTGGCTGGTTGATGCCACAGCAGCAGGATCTTCACTAATAAGTGAAGATTCAGCTGGAGCAGCTCTAATTGCTGGTATGGCCAGTGTTTTCACTGATGGCTCCACTACTGAAATTAGAGAAATACATGTTTACAAATATCATTGTCATGTTATGCATGTTTTCTGCAAGAACTTCTTATTTTCCAGGTAAAAAACTTAAGTGATCACAATTTAGCAAGTATGCAAAATTTTATCTCATTAGGGAGTAAAAGCCAGTGCAAAAACAAATATGCAAAATTCTTACCACTTGTATTTATTCGCAGGAATTCAGCGATTATATTATCTGGCAATTGTGGTGATGTTAGGTGAAGTGTGGGCACAGCCTTTTTTTTCAAACGGGTTCTGGACTTAGTGAAATCTCGTTTTGCAAAATGTATTTCACAAACATGTCGCAAGCCATGCAATTTTTCAACAGAAAGGTATGCAAGATCTTCTTTGCCAACGGCCTTCAGCCACTTAACACATCTGGAAAATGAATATAGTTATAAAATATGTAACTGTATTTATTAATAATAATATAAAATACTTTTTTTTTTTTTATATTATTAGGTAACGAGACGAGCTGGTCGTTTGCCTGATGGTAAGCATAACGCCGGCCCATAACAATTGCAGTGCCACCCAGAACTTTGAAACACAAAGGCCTGCGCGGCACTGCAATGCGCTCGTTACCCTGAGACATTAGGTATTAAGTCTCATAAGCCCAGTAATTTCACTGGATACTCTGCTCATCAAACCGGAACACAGTAATGCTTGCACACTACTGCTTGGCGGCAGACTTCACTCACAAAGCGGTGGTAACAACCCAGACGGACACTCGCAGAAGAGTTAGTCCTCCCACTAACAAAACATTCTTAGAAAGGCTTCATTGTACTATTAAACATTGTACCTATAGTGTAGGAATAGTTAATTGAATTTTGTCTTTATACCTATTATATTATATTTGAAATTGACAAACATAAAAAAGGCAATGACATGACTACTTAGGCTGCAGATTTGGTCTGTTCTATTAGGAAAATTTAAAAAATACAATAATTATTATGTATGCTACTTTCTTATGTCAATAGTCTTTGATAAATCAAAACATACAAAATACTAATGTATTTTGTAGTTATCTCACTTTGAAGTACCTACTCAAATAGTTAGTATTACAAGAGTTTTGAGGTTTATAGATTTGAAGGACACCAGCTTCTACATTTTATAAGTTCAACACATTGCAAACCACTCTTTATTCATTAGCCCAATTCACACTACTGGAACACAGACCATCTCTCACAAGGAGATTGTATGCTGCTCTTGTGTAGTAATTAGGTTGGTGGATAACATTGGTTATATACTATTGATAGGTGGCAATAGATCAAAATTTTAAAGGAATTGTAACAATTTAATTTTATTAACATCTTTAGATAGTTATTATCTTCACTATTTTATTTTTCGCACTTACAAACTTGTAAAATATGACTCGGGCTTCGGGAAGATGGATAGCTAAAAGAATTCCTACTACCAAAACTAAGGTTAGGTTATGATAACATACCGGTGTTTCTCCAGTGGAAATCTCGCAAAAAACCGCTTTTCACCACATTGTTTTTCTTTTACACCACATATTTCACATGTGCGATGTGTCCCAGCCATTGTATTAGATTTTTGCAACAAAAAATCAACACAAATCACTTGCACAAAATTGTTTACAAAGAGTCCTATCTCACACAAACTATGGTAGGTATTTCGATATATTACGGAGGAACAAAATGCTCAACTCAACGTATATATCAAATAAATATGAAATTCTCTGCGAAATATGCGAAAATTTTCAAATTCCACACGATTACAATCACAGAGTAGACTCAACTCAAAAGCAAGACTGCCATTTTGATTGTGGTGTTGCCGCATGTAATACGCCAAATCATCTATTTCCTACTATAGTACTATTAGCAAATACGACAAACTAAAATTATGATAATCAACTTAACGTCCACTAATGTAAGTTACTAATAAATATTGTGAATAGTAACAGTATATTGGTTAATTATAACTACAAAAACAAATTTTAATTTTTTATTAATATCTACTAACTTATAAACGGGTACGAAAAGTTGCAACACTTATTTTTTTTGTACTTTTGGTGAAATTTTGGAGCTGGCTTCATACAATATTACTTTTTGAATTTTTTTATGGGAGTTTCCGCCCACTGGTGGCAACTAACGGCGGGAGGGTGTGCAGGCGCGTGTGCCCTGGGCCAGACGAGCGGAGCGGCGGGGAAATGGTGCGGGGCGCGGGGTACTAGGAACAGTACCTGCTATAAGACGCCATATAGTCAGTCGGCTTAAGATGTACCAAGAGTGCCGCTTAATGTCACAGCAAACCAATTCTCCAACAACAAAGGTCAGCATCATTATCAGCCTCTTACGCTCCCATTGCTGCGATACCGGCCTTCTCTCAAAGCGGGGTATGGGCCATAATCCTGCACCCGGGCCCAGTGAGGCTTGGTGCATGTCGCATGTCTTCGTTTTGTGGTTCTTGAACATGCCGGTTTCCTCACGATGTTTTCCTGCACCGTTTTGGAGCTAGTCTGAATAATCCGCTATGAATTGCTGTGAATTCTACACTCAGATGACGTAGTCGGCTTTCTTTGTTGATAGACTTTTGTTTCTTGATGTCTTCTATGTCGCTGGAGAAGGCATCCTTTTGTGATGATAGCATTAAGAGTTCTTCCGCTGTTTTCAGAAGCTCAGCTGAGACGGGTTGAGCTTTTACCGTTTCTTTTTCTACTTTTCTCTGTGTTGCGTTTGGTGCCGGTTTCATTTTCTTAACGGTTTTCCTCCAGTCTGGGTCTGGCTTTGCATTCGCCGTGTTTCTTTTGTAGTTGACTGTTTGCTTGGCGATTCTACAGAGTTGAATGAACTGTATACAACTGCCAGAGTTATAACTCTGGCAGTTGTGTAGCGAAGTCTCTTCCAGTTTGAGAATCGGGATACCTCAGGCAGACCTTCGGCGAATCTCTGCCTTCTGTCAGTAGTCAAATGATGAATCCTTTTTTCTTCTGTGTATTCTGTTTGAATCGATGCTGTTGTCTCTGTCTGCCAGGAGTCCTGACCCTCAAATAGGAAGTCTGGGCCTCTGTACCATCTGTGGTTCTTGTTAAATACTGTTGGTACGTCTCTCGTAGCGTTGTCTGCGACGTTGAGCTTTGTAGGTACCCAGCGTTAATTTTTGTGCTCTCTTCTATGGCTGCTAGACGGTGAGCCACGTAAGGTTTGTATAAACGTGAACTTGTCAAAATTATATGCGGGATTTGCCGAAATGGTGTCATTGATCTTTTTTGTAGTTGTTCTTTAAAATTCATTTCAGATTCTCCAGTTTCCCACGTTGCCTCATTTTGTTGCTGATGTTGGAGATGAAATAAGGCTATGCCATTATTGTCATCCTCATCCTCACCAGATTCCTGTCTTTTACAAAAGTATTTTTCATTGATCATAATTATTACTCTCGTAATCGTGTCATTTCCTCACCAGAGTCCTGTCTTTTACAAAAGTATTTTTCATTGATCATAATTATTACGCTCGTAATCGTGTCATTTCCTCACCAGAGTCCTGTCTTTTACAAAAGTATTTTTCATTGATCATGATTATTACTCTCGTAATCGTGTCATTTCCTCACCAGAGTCCTGTCTTTTACAAAAGTATTTTTCATTGATCATAATTATTACTCTCGTAATCGTGTCATTTCCTGGAGATAGAAAGATGTTTGAAGGTGGCTCTGCGTAATATTTGCTGGGATTGTGCAAATATTTTACCGTACACACTAGGTCTGATTGGCGTCTCTCAGCAATCCGATTCTTCATAGCCTCAAGTAGCCGGTCACTCGTAAAACTGTTTGTTTCGCAACCATGAATTGGAGAGCAGTTTCTGCTGTAAGGAGATTTGCAGATTCTTGACAAGGCGCTTCTACTGTCGCCGTTATAATATTTAGAGAACTGGACAATTCCTGCAGTAAAGCCAACTCTGACGATAATAAAATGTAGATATGAATATAATTGGACGTTCTCAATTCGTCCGTTTTTCGTATTAGTTTTTAGCTGATACTCGATTTCTCTCCTAATAAAATTGTCAATCGATAAAGATTTTTTCCTCATTACTACAATTTTTACCCGACTTTAAAAAGGAGGCGGTTCTTAATTCGTCCTTTTTTCGTATTTGTTAAGTTACTTGATCCCTCCCCTAAAAATGGTCAACCGATAGAGATTATTTTTCTAATGAGTACAATTTTTAACCAATTTCAAAAAAGGATGTTCTCAATTCGTCCTTTCCGTATTGTTTTTGATGGTACATGGTACTTGATTTCTTTCCTAATTAAATAGTCAATCGATAAATATTCTTTTTCTCATGAGTACAATTTTTAAACGTCTTCGAAAAAGGAGGAGGTTCTCAATTCGTCCTTATTCGTATTTTGATGATGTTACTCGATTTCTCTTTTAATAGAATTGTCAACCGATAATGATTATTTTCTCATGAATACAATTTTTAACCGACTTTAAAAAAGGATGCGGTTCTTAATTCGTTCTTAAATGTATATGTTAATATCTAAGATTAATTAAATAAAATGACCTAAAAGAAAACTTTCCAAGTCGCATTATCGAGTAGCAAAGAAGATAATAATTTTTCGTTTGAAGAATGTTATGCATGAGTTGCATGACAGGAGCTATGATTTAAAGAAATTGGTTTACAGTTAGGTCTCACATCTTTTATTGGCGAAGCCGTTATCCAAGTACTTTAAATCTTGTAAGTTTTTATTTGTTTCGAACTTGGCTTTCATCACATTTATGTTTTAAATGGGATAGTCTGTTTTTTTTTGTCATCCCTTGCAATGCTCGATTCGAGAAGCTTTAGCACTCCCATTTCTTCAACTATCACCGTGTTAAAGTCAAGTATCTGATCACATATCACACATTTGTTGTTTTCCATTTTAGTAAGTAATAGTGGGCGCGAGCATCGCTCGGCGTTTTTTAAAGAATCATTTGGTGTGTAAAACTGCGTTTTTACTGTTACACAAAATGAATTATCTAGAAACTAGATGACCGAGCTTCGCTCGGTGTAAAAGCAAACAAACAAATGATCGAAAAATCTTTTTTTGGATAAAATAGCTATTTAGACGACGCACAGACGGGTATTTGAGTGATTTAGCTGGCCAAAATTATTTATCCCTTTAATCATTTGGGAATGAATCAGTAACTCGCAAAACCTTAAATGCAAGTGTACCTTCACTCCTAATTTCGAATTATAGGAGAAGGGATCTGAAACAGGGTAGGGAGACAAAAGCATGCGCTTAAAAAAACGTCCCTTTTTACTAACACAATTTATGTAATATCATCCGCCTACCCTTACCTCGTTTGGGGGGGTGGTGCATGTCTTTCTCTTCCACTCACCTCTGCCATTCATCACCTCAGCACTCACTCCCAGCACACAATATCATCTTTCACACAGTCCAACCACACTTTTTTCGGTCTTCTTCTACCTTTCTAGCCTTCCATATTCATATCCAAAACTCACTTTTCAAAATGTACTTCAGCACAGGTTTCGGTTATGTTAAAAGACTCGTCAGGAGGGTGACATTGTTTTTTTAACTGTTGCAAAACTGAATAGGATGGTAGATTTCCTGTGGTATGTCTAATTCGGTCATATTGCGACCTTGAAAGATTTGCATCTACAAACATAGCAAGGGCTTCTTCTGGACCAATTTGCTTAACATGTGCCTTGTCTTCTTGTACTCCTTAGCACGATCCCTATTTTCTGAAATCTCTTTCAAAATATTTGATGCACCTCTATTTCCCTGGGCTCTTAACTCAATTTGAGCGATATAGATAATTTTCTCAGGACTATCAGACAAACGTATGTTCTCAGTTTTAAGTCTTTTGCTTCTTTCACTAGCTTCTTCAAAAGGTTTAGTGGGTTTACCCGCTCTTGTCGGTATTATAGGTAATTCAAACACCCCTTTTAAACATTTATCATTATTTTTTAAAAATAAATCACGTCTATATTTTGCTGCTACCCACCTATGCTTCATTTCTGATTTCAAACGTGTAAAATTACGCTTTATTTCCGTCACTTGGTCCTTAGAATAGGGTTTACGTGAAATCAACCAATTTTCAGCATATTCCAATTGATCGTTAAAATTGTGATCATTTTGTGATCTCATCAAATCAAATATGTCCTTGCGAGTCATTATAATACTTCCAGAGGATCCTTAAATAAAAATTACTAGGTTAATCACAAGTTATAGATTTTTCATACTTTCGAGTTAGAGATTTAAAATCGCTCCAGATGGTGGAGTAGGAATTAGTTGGAACCAAATTTTACGTTTTTTAATAATAAAATGTCTATATTTTTAGAATATATATGAATCATAGCCGGGCAATGCCGGGCACTAAAACAAAAAGACCCGCAAATATTTTTTTGCATAAAAAATAAAGGAATTTTAACGCTATTTTTTAAAGTGGCTAAACAATAATGTAAACCATAACAAAATTAAATGTTTTAAACATGAAAAATAGTCACTTACCAGGAGTTTCAGAATCCATTACTATATTTGGTATATTCACAACACAAAAAAAGTAAAAAATAGTTAAAATATCAGTTTCAAAGCAGAAATATTGAAACAGAACAACCACTGCGAGCAATGTTTGAGTTTCGACTGACCCTGTTCAGTGTAATTTGGGGTGGGGGAAAAAAAACTATGGGGTTGGGTCGCCAAACTACCTGGCTTTTCTAAGAACTCATTGTTTTTTACCTGGGTGTAATTCTGAGAATTGTAATTTTGGCCAGCTAGATAATGCAAATACCCGTTTGTGCGACGTGTTAGGTATTGGTTAAATAACAGTGTTCCTGTGGACAAAGATGACACAAAAGGCATAGGTATATCGGCTACTACTACGTTAGTATCACGAAAGTGAAATTTTCAACTATAATATCCTTTTCATCCGATATATACCTACATTTCTACCTAAGCAAGCATCCAAAATGACACAAATTAAGTAATTAGGTTGTGCTAATGTTCCGGAATCTATATGCAAAAAACCAAAAACTTTAATATTTTCGAAACCTCAAAATCTAGCGCCATCAGTCTATAAGCGTTGCCACGAACGCGACGCATCAAAGAAGCCGACCTTTTTCACATAATAGCATGAAAACGTCAAGGGGCCCATTTTGTTGGCATTGAGGCCCGTAGACTGGTTACACCACTGGCTTTAAAGCTTGCGTCATAATAATGGCCAGGGGCCTGTTTCATAAAAAATATTAGTCTTTTTTTTCTTTTTTCATTCATAATATAAGGCTAATATTTTTTATGAAACAGGCCCCTGGATGTGCTCGAATAAATAGGGCAATGTTAAATATTATATAAGTTAAAGTTATATAAAATGTGATGTTGCTATTATATAATAATTTTACTTATTTTGTATTAAATAGAACCTACTACGTACATATCTTACAATCTTGTGATCATTTACTGTAAATTTTATGAATAAACTTTTGTATGAAATTATTTGTTTTATTAAGAACTGAATAAAATAAATCATCCATTAATCTACTGGTTAATAACAACTATCAAGAGCGTGTACTCGAGATAGCAAAACAATTGTGTATAATGGTATTGTGCCGATTCTGTCGTTTCATACCTAAATCTAATTTTAGTTTCGCTCTCTCTCTCTCTCTCTCTCTCTCTCTCTCTCTCTTTCCAATACATAAAACATGAGAAAGAGATGGAAGATGTTCGGCAGATCTAAATTTAGTTTTAGAGCTGTCAAATATCTTTCATCCTTGATAAATCAGACGCCACAAAATTCATTTCCGTTAAATTTACAGTAGACACGAGCAAGTGGATTAATTTGATAGCTCTAAAATATATTCCATCTCTTTCTCATGTTCTCATTTGGAAAGAGAGATTAAAATTCGGTTTAGGTATGAGATGACAGAATTGACTGTTCAGACTGCAGTGCGCTCGTTACCCTAAGACATTAGCAAGCCCATGCAGTAATTTCACTGGATACTCTGCTCATCAAACCGGAACACAGTAACGCGTGCACATTACTGCTTGGCGGCTGACTTCACGAGCAAAGCGGTGGTAACAACCCAGACGGACACTCGCAGAAGAGTTAGTCCTCCCACTAACAAACGTTAGGTTACGTTTGGTACACAACTGAAACTATTGCCTATATCCATCGTTTTTTGCCTACTATTTGTATAGTAATAAATAGTAGTAGGTACCTTTGGCGAGGTCCTTTGATCATTGATGCCAATCTACGCTGATTGAATCACGCGTTGAGCCAATATGCCTTAGTGAACTCGCGACCTTTCCGCTCGTGGTCAGCTATTTTGAAAATATTGCTTTTAAAACGTTAAAACCTATTTCATTGCCCTATTGGAGTACAAATTTTCATCTTTTGGATTAGCTTATTAGATGGCAGCTTCGTGGTTGAATCGGTAGTAAACCTGCTTAAGAGCGAGGAGCCCTGTGTCAGCTTTTTAAAAGCAATTAATGTCGATTAGGTAATAATAATTTTATAATCCTTCTGATTTATCAGTAACATAATATCTCCAGATATGTAGTAGGTATAATATCTTAATCTCTGTTTTATCTGGAACAATACTGATAACTAATTTATAGATAATATTTTGATTACATCGGTCATTTGTTCAAAATGGTGGGAAATTGCGGGTTATTTCTGCTATGTTTCTTGTGAGTATTGATTTTCTTTGTTACAAGGTTTTATTTAACTTGCAATGTTTGTATGTAAGGTATGTTGATTTGTTTAGGTCAAACTTGCAAGCTAAATTTGAACCACTTCCCGGTGTTCGATTGAGCCAAAATTTTACATACATATGTAAAACGGATGACAATGCAATATAATGATGTCACAGAGCTGGTCTGATGATGGAACCGGAATGTGGTAGGAACTCTTAACGAATCGACGTAACCCCAACGAGTTTGGGCTCGTTTGGTTTGTCTTTACAAGTACTCTGATCCTAGATGGTGGACAAGATTAAAGTACCAATTACGTATTTTGTAAAAGCTTGTTTGGAAAAACGTATTGCGCATCTTTATGTTAACATACTTTACTTGCAGCCTAAGTTCAGAAGTGGCTGTGAGCCACATACCCATGCGATATTTCAACTCGGCTGAGCCAGACGCACCTATTTATGGTAAGTAGCTAAAATCTGTACAATTCCTTTATGTACGTACTGTTATTATAGAGTGATATAGTTAGCGCAAACCTTTTTGAGTTCTCTGAAGTCAACGCGTGTGGTTGCGCAGTACCTACAGTCTACACTACCTACGCCTATATTGTACGGCTACGTACACAAATACTTAGCCTAAGATTCAGAGACGATTCTAAGCGTAGACTTTGGCTTCCATATGTCAAAATTGTATAGAATTTTGACGTATGGAAGCGTGAGTCCACGCTTAGATTCGTCTCTGAATCTCAGCCCTACATACTAAGGCTAAGATTCAGAGACGATTCTAAGCGTAGACTTTGGCTTCCATATGTCAAAACTGTATAGAATTTTGACGTATGGAAGCTTGAGTCCACGCTTAGATACGTCTCTGAATCTCAGCCTAAGAGTTAGCTAATCGATCTTCTTGACCTGTCTGTGTAACTGAGAGAGATCAATGACGAGAAATTGACTGATACCTAGATTTGACTGGTTAATATCTTACCTATGTATCTACGAGTAACAAGATGGAATAATGTTTGCACACCGACCGGTACAAGTACGGCGCCCTGCAATTTATGTACCTACCTAACATCACTGTTATTGTCATTACCCATCTATACAACTAAATAAAATTGAAGTGTCTGTTTGTAATATCAAAATAACAGCTTTTTACCAAATGCATATGAAAGTATATACGGTACCTACCTATAACAAAACAACCATTCTTAAAATTTTTGTCTGTCTGTCTGTTTGTTCCGGGTAATCTTCGAAACGGCTGATTTTGACGGGGCTTTTCCTGGCAGATAGCTGATGTTACAGGGAGTAACTTAGGCTACTTTTATTTTAGAAAAATAATTAGGGTTCCGCACAAAAAAATAAAAACCATAAAATTCAATATCTCCGCGCGGGTGAAACTGCGGGCAGCAGCTAGTATTTAATAAATACATTTGATTTGATTTGATTATTGTACTCTACAGTCGCAGACCCTGGAACCCAGGTGCTAAGTCGACAAACCAGTCAGCAACGACTGGCGGCAGTACGCAGCGTTCTGGCCCAGAATGGGGTTGATGCCTACATCGTGCCCACAGCTGATGCCCACAACGTTTGTACACTAACTTTCTAGTAGAAACTTTCTACTGCTTTTTAGTATAGTTGTAAGCGATTTTAATTCATTCGGAATGATGTCCGTGTCGGAAGCGACTTTCTTGATCGTTTGTATCTCGGAAACGCATCCCGACAGAGAAATATTGTCGGGATTATATCCGTGTTTATGCAGCTGAGTTATCGAATCTAAAAGGGAAATTTCTCTGACGGGATGCGATTCCGAAATATAAACGATATAGACTATCGCTTCCGACACGGATATCATTCCTAGTGAATTAAAATTACCCTGCAGGTCTGGGTCACGCGTGCTAAATCGTCGACCTGTAGGTCGAGACGGCGACCAAACGCAAGCCTATAACTTATAAAACAAATGTTCGTTCAGTACCCCTAGTACAAGTTTTGATAGTTTTCGAATACTACATTTCGTATCGTGTCCTCCCATACATTTACGTGCAGCGCCCCTAGCGAAAACGTGGAGGAACTAAAATCGGTAGTATGGGCTATTTCGAATCGTAGTATTCGATAACGAAAAAAAGGTTTCGAGTACTATTTTGCATTTGGGCAGTATGAGTTGCCACTTTGACACGGTGATGGTAGTAAACTAGGATGTTTTCGAAAACTTATAAAGTTTTGTTCTGTAGTCACAATACATAGCGCCGGCGGACGCGCGGCGGGAGTGGGTGTCCGGCCTCCGCGGGTCATCCGGCACCGCCGTGGTGACAGGCTCGCGGGCGCTCGTGTGGACGGATAACCGTTACTTCACACAGTTCTACGTAGAAGTGGATACAACTCTCTGGGACCTCATGAGGCAAGGTACGATGAAAATGTTGGGAAGTGGTTATCAAAACTGACGTAGCTGTTAGGAATCTGTCAAATAGATTTAATCAAAGGGGTGTACAGCAGCTAAATAAGGGTTTTTTTAGTCGAGCCTCGGTACCATCGACAAAAGTTATCTAAAAGCTAGGTCGAAGCCAAAGAGAATATAGAGCTACAATACCTTACGATCAGACTTCGGTACTCGCAACTTTCGATAAATGTATCGAGTTTTTCGATTCGTCAAATTATCGAACCGACTTCCGTACTTGCGCCGCAAATGAGCTTCTTACACTGGAAGAAATGACAACACAAAAACGTCATTTTTCGTTTTAAAGTTTTTTTAACAGATGACCATTGAGGTTATTCAGAAACAATTTTTTTTAATTATTAGTATGGCTGTGAGACGAACCAAGCTTCCCGATCTACCTTGAGTTTGACAGTTCTTTACTACACTCGAAGTAGGAAAGCCGTCAAGTAGGTAGAAGGATTTATTTACGACTAAAGCTACTGATTTCCTTGAGTATGACAGAGTGAAGGTAACCAACGTTTTGTATTACGATTACGAATGTTAGTATGTTAATCGTCTATTTAGACCAGTAATTTCACCGCCTGGTTCTCTCGTCGAACCGGAACAAGTAATGCTTGCACACTACTGCTTGGCGGCAGTATACATGAGCAAAGCGATGGTACATCCACTCAGACGGATACCCGCGGAAGAGTTCTACAATCTAGTGAAAATTGTAGATATTATATTGTATTTTTTTTGTATTATACAGGCACCGACGCGTCAGTACAACAGTGGCTAGCGGACAATTTACCACAAAACTCTGTAGTGGGGGTCGATCCCACCACCTACACTAGGATCTCTTGGACCCCCCTAGAGGTGAGATACAAGATGTTTTTTTTATGTTATTTGTAAGGAGACGAGCTGGTCGTTTGCCTGATGGTAAGCATAACGCGGGCCCATAACAATTGCAGTGCCACCCAGAACTTTGAAACACAAAGGCCTGCGTGCATGGCACTGCAGTGCGCTCGTTACCATGAGACATTAGGTATAAAGTCTCAGAAGCCTAATTTCACTGGCTTAAGATTTCGATTACCAATTTGTTTCTTTAAATTGTAACTGGCGCCGATAAAGATCGAATATATTATCGATTTATTGCTGTCGAATAAAAATTGCTTTAAAAAAGCGAAGAGCCGACTTCAGTGACAAACTACTGAACCGATTTTGATGAAATTTCTATGGGACCAATCTGAAAGTATACCCTTCCATTTAAAAAAAGAATTTTCCAAATCGGTTTATAAATGACTGAGATATGAGGTAATAAACATAAAAAAAAAATACCCGACGAATTGATAACCTCCTCATTTTTTGGAAGTCGGTTAAAAAATGCTTTTATATCTGTGTTATAGGTTTTTGATAAACTGTGATTGCATTACAGAACGCATTAAGGCAGGCCAACATATCCCTGGTGGCGACTCCACAGAATTTGGTGGACATCGCGAGAGCAAACATAAATGATGGGCCTCCGAGTAGACCTAGCAATCCGCTGCTAGCACTCACTGTCGATTTTACAGGTACCTTACACATAACACTGTTTTAAACTTTTACTGTTATTTACTAATTAATACATTGTAACGGGATATTTACCGTGATTATTATTGAACGATGAGCACACGATATTCCGACGCAGTTGCAAGCATCATATTCACGGGAATACTCGGACGGGAATACGTTATCCGACGGGTATACTCTGACCTCTGACGGAATACATGATAGGTATTTAAAATTTACGTTCAATCGAACACCGGGAAGTGGGTCAAATTTAGCTAGCAAGATTTGACCCAAACAAACATACATACAACCATTGCAATTTAAATTGTTTGTAATAAAAAGTATGGTAAAAAAGCGGTTTTTTTTAAATTTGCTCATCAAATTGAAACAGTAGTGTTTACTAGTAAGTAATTAAAAAAAGATTTAGTTTTAATTATTTGTTTTCAGGCCGAGCTTCCAATCAGAAACTTTCCGAGTTGTTACCTCTGATCCAAGCCAGAGGGGCTTCAGCGTTAATATTGACAGCTTTGGATGAAGTCGCTTGTAAGTTAAAATGCTGTTTTAATAAAAGCCGCCCATAATCTGCCTATACTAAGCAGGAGAAAGAATTTAAAAAAAGATATACCCTGTTCCAAAATCTTAGATATTTTATGTAAACAAAGGCTTCCCTTCCTACCCCAAATGGTCTATGATCACGCCATTTAGATCATAGTTGGTTCATCTATACATGTATACAAATAAATAAAATTGAAGTGTCTGTTTGTAATACGAGTATAACAGCTTTTTACTAAAAGCAAATGATATACGATACCTATAAAAAAAATTATCTACCTGCCTGTTTGTTCTGGGTAATCTCCGAAACGGCTGGACCGATTTTGACGGGACTTTAACTGGCAGATAGCTGATGTTATAAGGAGTAACTTAGGCTACGTGAGCGAAGCCGCGGGGCACAGCTAGGCTTTAATATTGTTTCGCATTTTCAGACACGCTGAATTTACGTGGGTCTGACATACCTTACAATCCTGTTTTCTTCGCCTACCTAGTCATTAGGACAGATGTGGTGAGTTTCTAAATGAAGATTTTTGTGACAGTTAAGAGAAGAAGAAAGTCTTTTAATGATATTATAGTGTTTAGTGTTGGCTTATGAGGAAATAACAAAAATGTAACTATTACATCTTATAGCTTTAAGGCGCAGAATACGGCGCGCAGCTATCTCGCTCGCGCTTCGCAAAATTGTTGAAGATAAACAATCACAATATTTATTTATGAAAAATCGCATTCGGTGAAGTGGCTGGCAATAACATTACAAAGGTACGGTAAAACTATCATTTTGATCCGATCAAGTATTCATACATGAAAACATAAAATCCCATTTTTATGTTTGTAATCTTGAATGGATCAAAATCAAATTTTTGTTTTAGTTTTGTAATTTTATTGCCAGCAACTTCACCGAATGCGATTTTTCATAATTATATTAAGTGATTGTTTATCTTCAAAAACATTGTGATGCGCGAGCGAGATAGCTGCGCGCCGTACTCTGCCCCTATGTAAGCTAATTAAGTATTGTAAAGCGGGATGTATGTTTAATCGTATACTAGTAACTTATCAATCTCAGTCTATTTTTCACACAATAATTGCATGTCTACTTGAATTTTCTATTTCTTTGGCAGCCCGCTCCAGACAACGTAATCCTTTTCTGGAACGAAGGAGTCCTGTCATCTGAGGTGGAGCAGCATTTATCTTCAGAAGGGGTTCAGATACGAGCCAGGCCATACGTTGAGATCTTTGACTATTTAAGAAATATTACGGTAAGGAATCTATATCTGAGAAGTTTGTATTCAAAAGTTAATCCATTAATTTTTTGCAAAAATTCGAATTAATTTCTTCACAGACCTAAGAGAGCGCTTATGAAAGTGCATGATCCAAGTGTGCAATTCAAATACAAATTAATTTATTTGCGCAAACTCAGGAGTTTGTAAGCAACGTTAACGTTATGATCCAAATTACGATCCAGTCCATCTGGTCCGATCCACATTATGATCCAGTTTTAGGTGTGCAACGAACACTTAAATTTAGTAATTGTTTATTGTTATTATTATTTTTTCAACTGGTGATTGGTGATGTTTATTAACTAGCTAACTAGCTAATATATAAATAAACACTACATCTAAGCTAGCTACAAAAACAGTTGGATAATCTACAAGCCAATGTATTGGGCCTATAGATAATTCAAATGTTTTAGCCCAACCAGTTGGAAGCGTACCCAGCATGCTGGCGGCATTGCCTCGTTGAACCGCAATGCTGATCTATTGAGCCAGAAGTGTGAGCCAAAAGTACCAGCATTTTGGTTACGCGTCGCATCAATCAAACGCTCTGACAAAATTTTGAAAATCCTACTATTATTATAAATGCGAAAGTGTTTGTTGGTCTGTTGGTTAGTCCTTCTTTCACGCAGTAACGGAGCAACGGATTGACGTGATTTTTGCATGGCTATAGTTTATGAACCATTCCAAAAATATACCAAAAATCACGTCGATCCGTTGCTCCGTTACTGCGTGAAAAAAGGACAAACCAACAAACCAACGAACCAACATACACACTTTCGCATTTATAATATTAGTAGGAAGGAAGTAGGACTAGTAGGATTAGTAGGATTGTATTGTACCTAAAAACTAAAAATTCGAAAATAGAAGACAAAAAAGCCATAGACAATCTTATTATTCTCCGTCTTTTTCAGAGCGAGTTACCCTACGGCAGTTCGATTTGGCTGTCCGAAGACGCAAGTCACGCGGTGCATCTGGCCGTTGAAAACGTAAGCGACATAAGTGCATCGAGATACTAACCTCAAGAGGTGCAGTGACGTTTGGTTTGCACGAAATAAATTCCACTGTTTTTGCCTTGAAATAACGCGCTCTGATTGGCTAAGCCACTGCCTCGCGCTGTATCCGCGTGCGCTAATACGCTGAGCGCTGATATAAATCATAGCAAAATCAATACAGTGATGTGAGATCGGATAGTACAGTATTTCATCTCTCGGGGTTAGTATATCGATGCGAAATTGTGACTACACCACCCAGTCGGCTGCAAAAATATGTGTACGCTTCTGGTTTAAGATTCTTTATTTTTCTAAAAATCGCAGACGGTTTCAGTAGCCGGTAAGGCAGCAGTTCGTTTTCATTATTTTACTATGACCTACTTAAATAAAAAAGGTGTACACCTATATAATTGATTTCAGGAAGGACAAAATGTAGACGTGAACATAATTTCTTCTGTTTCACCGGTGGCGCTCATGAAAGTCGTCAAGAACCAAGTGGAATTACAGGTAACAAATAAAACCTAATTGTTAGTGGGAGGACTAACTCTTCTGCGAGTGTCCATCTGGGTTGTTACCACCGCTTTGTGAGTGAAGTCTGCCACCAAGCAGTGCAGTGCAAGCATTACTGTGTTCCGGTTTGATGAGCAGAGTAGCCAGTGAAATCAATTTATTATGAGACTTAATACCTAATGTCTCAGGGTAACGAGCGCACTGCAGTGCCGCGCAGGCCTTTGTGTTTCAAAGCTCTGGGTGGCACTGCAATTGTTATGGACCGGCGTTATGCTTACCATCAGGCAAACGACCCGCTTGTCTAGTTTTCAAGTAGTTAAAAAAACTACTGACGTATTAAAAATGACGTTTAAAAGCCGCCATCTTGAATTTTAGTCTATTAGTAATTTCGTTTCAGGGTTTCCGTAACGCACACATCAAAGATGGCGTGGCAGTCGTCCGCTCACTGCACTGGGTGCATAAACAAGTTGACGCCGGGATTGAAGTAACCGAAGTGCAGTTGTCTGACAAAATGGAGGAGTTTAGAAGGTACCTTATAGATACTGGGGTCTTACTAATAAAAAATAAAACACATGTTACATCTGTATTAAGCACTGTTTAACGCCTAAACATGCCTTAGTCGCGCGATTAAATATGAGTATGAGAGAATATTTTTTGTGATAACATGGTGGGCGTTCCCTCCTTTACGTCTATCTCGAGGAGCACTTGGTCAAAGAGTAATCACTACGGTTTAGCGCTTTGCTTGATGACACTTGACGATAGTAGTAGGATGTTTTTTTTTAAATTATTTCACTCGATTTATGTTTTGGGCTTGTGTCAAGTTTAAAAATTTTTAAAATTTTTGTCCGTTTGTTCCGGGTTATCTCCGAAATGGCTGGACTGATTTTGAAGGGACTTTCACTGGCAGATAGCTGTTGTTATAAGGAGTATTCAAGGCTACGTTTATTTTGACAAATAATTAGGGTTCCACGCAAAAAAATAAAACACATGAAATCCAATATATCCGCGCGGGTGAAACCAGGGGCAGCAGCTAGTCTGAAATAAAAATAACACTGAGCTATGGGCAGGTGTTATGCTCAAATTCGTCGAATTTTCAATGTAAGGTTAAAGTAATACTGCTCTAAGAGATGGTGGTAGGCCTCCAGCTCGTTTCGTTAAGAAGTTTAAGACGGAGGAGGCCTATGTTCAGCAATGAACGTCTGCCGGCTGGTGATGATGATGATGATGATGATGAAAAATAGACATTTAACTTCGATTTTTTTAATCACAGCGATGAACAAGACTTCATGGGCCCGTCTTTTGCGACTATAGCAGGCGCCGGGGAAAATGGCGCCATCATACACTACAAGCCAATGGTGGAAGGCCCGCAAAGATTGATTAACAAGGACGACATGCTGTTGGTAGACTCAGGAGGACAGTACAAGTAAGTCGCTGGTAGAATATAAGTCATTCAAAACAAATCATAATCAAAATATTTTTTTCTGTTACCAATTAACAAAACCGACTTAAAAAAAATCAGCTATACCCTATTCCATAATCTTAGATATTTTTTTGTAAACAAAGAAATATCACGAAAATTCACTGTCAAAGTGACATGCCAGTTGCCCAAAACATTTTTCACTTGTGAAAAATATTTTTGTTTCTATTTCCCCCGGCTTTGCTCTCGCGCGGCACGATTATAACGTAACAAGAAACAAATAACAAGCACCAACAATAAAAACTTAAACAAAACTACTACAAAATAACAAGATCTTTAACAACAACACATACGTAGCAAGATACACACTCGAGTTCGGAGATTGGAACAGATCAACAGACAGAAAAAGAAAATGGCGGCGATTGCACAAAATGTATGAAAATGTTGCAAATCTCTGCTGTGTTCTCAGTCTAAGAAAAATAACTGCACGAAAAAAACAGCCTTTTATTACAGTTTTGTTTAACATTCTTGCAACAACGATCCATTCACGATTATTCAATAATTCAAGTTTATCATGTAATAATTTAAAATCAATTAATAATAATGTCTATCATCAAATTATAGATTGCACAGTTTTCTATCAATTATTTCGGTCTGTCAACCCCTTTGTTTTCATAAAATATCTAAGATTTTGGAACAGGGTACCTATATGAAAAAATGCAATTTTGTTTACTTGGATGACATGAAAACTTCATTCGACATTGTATTATTCCTAGAGATGGCACCACTGATATCACTCGTACGCGGCACATGGGCACACCGAGTGCCGCACAGATACGTGCCTTCACTCGCGTCATGAAAGGCCAGATCAACCTGGGGACTGCGGTATTCCCAGCCGGGACCCTGGTAATTATTTCTTATCATTATTATCAGTATCGGCCTCTTACGCTCTCACTGCTGAGATACCGGTCTTCTCTTAGAGAGAGGTATGGGTCATAATCCACCACGCGGGCCCAGTGTTAAGTTTTATGTCATACATTATTTATTACAATCAATTTTGCTATAGTAAGAATGCAGGGTATGAGGATGCGCAAAACTCACGCGCTCCTTTGTGTGTGTTGTGTGTATGTAAGTGTCATGTAAGTGTGTGTCATGCTTGTGTGTATTCACGATCTTGGATTGTGGAGCGAGGATCGTGGATCGTAGGTACTCCTCGAAAAAACACTAGATTTGAAATAGTCACTATATAACCTAGAATAATATTTTTTTCCAATCATTTTTGATGAGCAATCGATCCACAATTTCCCTTTTTCGCGTCAGAAGGGAAACGTATGTACGAGTACCTTAAATTTTATACTAAATTGCACTTCACAAAGGCATACTTTATTGCAAAGATAATTTTTTGTTTATACTTAATAAAGTTTTTTAACAACACCAGCGATAATGCGCCACCTAGCGGGATAAGTGAACAGTGTGGCTCCCCTTTGCGTGAAGCATTCTGTTACACTTTTCTCCCAAAATAATAACGCAAATCTCTTCCAGGGTCACGTAATAGAAGTCCTAGCTCGCAAGTCTCTATGGGACGTGGGACTGAACTACGGCCACGGGACGGGGCACGGCGTGGGTCACTTCTTAAACGTGCACGAGGGCCCCACGTGGATCCTCAGTGGGCCAGCCGCTAACGACCCTGGAATCCGACCCAATATGATTTATAGTAATGGTACGTATTGAAAACTTGGCCCGCGCTGATGCTGCATTTCCGCCAGCGCATGCGCGGTGACAGTCGGAGTGCGCGCGTGTAACTCCTATCATATTCACGGGGGATAATTTTAGTATACATAATACCTGCGATTTTTTTCAGAACCTGGTTACTACGAAGTAGGGGATTACGGCATTCGTCACGAAGACCTTGTGGAGACCATAGCGATCACTAAAGACGCAGACCATCAGCTCGTGAGTTAACTTTTCAAATCTTGATGACATTGGCTAAATAACCAAATCGCGTGGAGCCAAGCCAACAAAAAAAAAACCGGAGACTCTTTAGTCTGTGGTTGTTATGCCGAATGACAGCCCCTGAGGTCTGTCACTTTTGTCAGTTAAAGTAGTGATGAGAATAACTATTCGAATTGTGTAAACGTCTGTAAAAGTCGATTAAATTATTTTAGATGTGTGTAGTTGAAAGGTCGCCATTATAACACTTATTATTATAGGTATAAGGTAATTTAATTGAAATATCGTTGTTTTAATTATCATATACCTACTTATATGTTGACAGGCAGAGGGCCTAGTAGCTGACTTCGAAGGTCGAGGTGCAGTCGGTTTCTACACAATATCGCTGGCGCCACATCAAACATCGTGCCTGGACGTTGGACTGCTTACTGATTTCGAGGTGATAATTATTAAAAGCAGCAAAGCGATAGTGATTCATATGAATCGGACAGTTATTTGAGGACTAAAGGGTATTTAATCCAACAATTATGAGCCTTAGCTTTTAGTTACGGAAGGATGGTGGGTATTTTCTTGTGTTCCATTTAGGGCAATACTGAAGTCAGTACTCCGTCAGTAGTCAGTAATCCGGCCAAAAACATACTGGCGTGCTGAGCATTGAATGAAACTTATTTTTTTACCGGAAACTGAAACAAATTCGAAGATCAGAACCTAAGGGCCTTACTACAAAAAAAATTAAACCCACGTTAAGCCTGTGTTAAACAGTGTGTAAGTGCTAAATATGCCTTAGTTGCGTGTTCATACATGAGCAACTATAAATCTTGATTTAAGTAGTGTTTAACCGTAGTCTAACTCTATTCTGTTCGGCATTTCTAATCATTTTAGAGTATTATCTTTAGACACTGTCTAGCTAAATATGGCGCCTAAAAATGTTTTTTTTTTTTGTGTTAAGACAGTAACTCTTTAACTTGGATATCGGTGGGTGTCGTCATTTCCGTACTGAGCCACGATCGCTTTAAGATGATAAAGCCACGCCTAGTGTTCTAGGTTGGACTGGATCCACGCCTGTCTTGTCACTTATGAATTGTCTTGTTTCCAGATAAAATACATTAACGACTATCACGCGAGGGTCTTGTCTACCATCGGTCCAATTCTTCAAGAGAAAAATCTAACAGAAGAGTACGAGTGGTTAGAAAATGAGTGCGCGCCAATTAAACGGAGTGGCGCCATTTTGATTAAATCTTCGCCTATTTTGGTGGTTATTGCCATTTTGAGGATGTGGCTACCTTAAGTGAATAAATAGTTTATTAATGAAATTATTTCTTTTATTTAACACTAGTTTTTACTGTCGGCTTCGCACGCGTGGTGTTAGAATAATAAGTAGATCACGCATAATAAACAAATTTTGGTGGGTTTAGTATCAATGAAACCTACAAAAATTCGTTCAAACTACGGAGTTGAGTGGAGGGGATTCACTCAGGCTGGCGTATAGATCAGTTTCGTGCAGCGTGTCCACTAAGAAATAAATAATAAAGATTTTAGTTCCGTTCCCCATTTTAGACGCATGTCTTAGCTGAGAACTAAATAAAACTGAAAAAAAATCAATGAATCACAGTGTCTAATAGGATATAAGTAGGATCCAAGCTCGACAGACATTAGTCCATAGGTGGAAGGAGCGGTTGGCCCAGCCTACTGCCAGTGTAGAAGCCGTTGGGGCTGTCCATTGTCCAATCGATCCTTGAGTAGTGGTTACGTTATATTACTAAATCTTAAAACGATTTTTTGTTTTAACCAATGTAATAATTTAGTCAATATTTTTTCCTGCTACAAATCCATTAGTTACAAATATTTTATCTTAGATGTATAAGTGCATTTTATTGCTGGTGTAAGTATCTTGTTGTTTTGCAATATGCAAAACATATATAACTGCGTTTGTTGTGCTGTGTTCGTTGTATAGATGACAAGCGTTGTATAG